>OU696696.1:189982025-190582025 GCA_916050605.2 Platycheirus albimanus
TCTTTGGGTCCTTTTCACTACTATTAGTCAAGGTAGTGAAATAGAGAAGGAGGCGGATGAGCCCATTTAGGACCAATGGTAGCTCTCACATCCCCGTAGTGGGCTACAGAATCTGGATTTCTCCAGCTCCTTTTGTCCAAGGAGAGCAGCATAGGGGCTGGTCCCCCAGGTTGGGGGTTGTGCGTCGGGGTAACTTCCGTACCACGTAAAAAACCTCTTCTTCCGAAACAACCAACTGCCTCGGATATGGATGACCCTAATGATGACAATCCTAGCAAACGAAACAAGGACAACGAATTTCGGTTCTGCACGTGGAATGTCCGGACCCTTAACATGCCACGTGCCGCTGAACAATTAGTGGATGTTCTAGATGGTGTCAAACCCGACAACACAAGAAGTGCGATGGGATGGTTAAGGCACAAGGAGGATAAAAAAACTATTTGGATGCGGATTTGTGATAAGAGGAAGGCTTAGGCAAGAAGTCTTGGGGTTTCGTGGAGTAAGCGAACGCAATGTCACAATCCGCATTAAATAAAAATTTAGCAACATCTCGCTGATCTGCGTCCACGCAGCCATGGAGGGAGAAGATGACACGACTAAAGAAGAACTCTACGATCTTCTCGAGAAGACGTATGATGAATGCCCGAGGTACGACACTTAGATTATTCTTGGTGACTGCAACGCCAAAATCGGAAAGGAGGGTAACTTTGGTTCGACAGTCGGAAAGCATAGCCTGCACGCCAACACTTCCGGTAACGGACACAGGCTAATCGACTTTGCTGCGGGGCGAAGTGTCATCTTAGCTAGCACATACTTCCCACACCTCAATATACACAAGGGGACCTGGCGGTCTCCTGATCAAAATACCGTCAACATGCCTCCAGTGTCATGTGTGTGTGTGTGTCTGTGTGTGTGTGTCTGTGTGTGTGTGTCTGTGTGTGTGTGTCTGTGTGTGTGTGTGTGTGTGTGTGTGTTTGTGTGTGTGTGTGTGTGTGTGAGTGTGTGTGTGTGTGTGTGTGTGTGTGTGTGTGTGTGTGTGTGTGTGTGTGTGTGTGTGTGTGTGTGTGTGTGTGTGTGTGTGTGTGTGTGTGTGCGACGGAAGGTCGTGGTTCACTATCGAAAACTGAATGAAGTCACAATAGGTGACGCCTTCCCACTGACTATAGAATAGAAGATATTCTGGACCACTTAAGTAATGCTCGATATTTCACCACATTAGACCTTGCAAGCGGCTATCATTAAATAGAAGTGAATGAAAAGGACATAGAAAAAACGTGGATATAACCAATTCTGACGAATGCCATTTTCTTTAAAGGGGGCTCCTGCGACTTTCCAGAGAATAATGAATTTTGTTCTAACTGGATGGGTGAGTGCTGTATGAACAGGGAAGACCCTTATTGGTATCAACCTGGCAATGCCAAACGTTGCAACTGTTTCATACACATCAATTGTGCTTATTTAACCTCCTAGTGGTAGCCATAGGGACTTCCCTTGCTGAACTTATAAGCGCGAGTGTTGATCACAGACAAATAGCAACACTATAATTGCCCTGCCATATAGCTCCTCTGTTCCTCTTGTTGGGTAGCAGTTTATTCTGTACGAACCCCTCAGTAAGCAAGCGAGGGTTGGATGAGCTTTCAATTAGGTGAAACAAAGGCGACGCTTACAGACAGTATGGTAGGCACCCCATTGAGCTACTTCGACATATTCGGAGCTCAGGTCTTTGGGTCCTTTTCACTACTATTAGTCAAGGTAGTGAAATAGAGAAGGAGGCGGATGAGCCCATTTAGGACCAATGGTAGCTCTCACATCCCCGTAGTGGGCTACAGAATCTGGATTTCTCCAGCTCCTTTTGTCCAAGGAGAGCAGCATAGGGGCTGGTCCCCCAGGTTGGGGGTTGTGCGTCGGGGTAACTTCCGTACCACGTAAAAAACCTCTTCTTCCGAAACAACCAACTGCCTCGGATATGGATGACCCTAATGATGACAATCCTAGCAAACGAAACAAGGACAACGAATTTCGGTTCTGCACGTGGAATGTCCGGACCCTTAACATGCCACGTGCCGCTGAACAATTAGTGGATGTTCTAGATGGTGTCAAACCCGACAACACAAGAAGTGCGATGGGATGGTTAAGGCACAAGGAGGATAAAAAAACTATTTGGATGCGGATTTGTGATAAGAGGAAGGCTTAGGCAAGAAGTCTTGGGGTTTCGTGGAGTAAGCGAACGCAATGTCACAATCCGCATTAAATAAAAATTCAGCAACATCTCGCTGATCTGCGTCCGCGCAGCCATGGAGGGAGAAGATGACACGACTAAAGAAGAACTCTACGATCTTCTCGAGAAGACGTATGATGAATGCCCGAGGTACGACACTTAGATTATTCTTGGTGACTGCACCAAAATCGGAGAGGAGGGTAACTTTGGCTCGACAGTCGGAAAGCATAGCCTGCACGCCAACACTTCCGGTAACGGACACAGGCTAATCGACTTTGCTGCGGGGCGAAGTGTCATCTTAGCTAGCACATACTTCCCACACCTCAATATACACAAGGGGACCTGGCGGTCTCCTGATCAAAATACCGTCAACATGCCTCCAGTGTCATGGATGTCCGCACTTTCCGAGGGCCAACAAAGAAGAAACACCTGGTTCGATGATGAGTGCAGGCTCGTACACTTGGCCAAAGACGAAGCCTATCATGCAGTTCTGAATGCCAGAACTAGAGCTGCCAAGAGCGCTTCCCGTGCGGTATACCAGCAAAAGAGGAAAGAGGAACATCGGCTTTTAAGAAGGAAAAAAAGAGAACTGGAAAAACAAATGGTTGAGTCTATTGAGGGGTGCTACGGCAGAAGCAATGTTCGAAAGTTCTACCAAAGCGTAAAACATTCGTCCAAGGGTTACAAGGCCCGAGCGGAAGCATTTTGAGACGAGGGTGGAAATGTCGTTGTAGATACACAGTCGGTGCTGAGAATTTGGAAAGAACACTTCTGCAGTCTAAAACAGCGAAGACAACCAACAAATCGCTATCAGCCAGAATGATCCATTCGATTTGGATGATGATCAACAAAATTTCCGTCAGGTAGCAATAGCAAAACTAAAGTCCAACAAGGCTGCTGGAGCAGATGGCCTTACGGCTGAACTCTTCATAGCAGCGGCAGATGACTTGGTGAGGAGCATACACCAACTTATCTGTACAATCTGGTCGGATGTAAGTATGCCTGACCAATGGAACATCAGCATTGTGTGCATTATCCACAAGAAAGGAGATACTTTGTGCTGCGCCAACTACAGAGGTATAAGTCTCCTAAATGTCGCATATAAAATCTTGTCGGCCATTCTGTGTGAACGTCTGAACCCTTTCGCACGTGAACTGATTGGCCTCTATCAGTGTGGTTTCAGGTCCAGTAAGTTAACCGTCGACCAAATTTTCACACTTCGGCAGATCTTGGAAAGGACCCAAGAATTCCAGATTGATACTCACCACCTCTTTATCGATTTTAAAGTCGCCTATGACAGCGTGAACAGGAACGAGCTATACAGAGCCATGTCACTTCTTGGCATCCCTGCTAAACTCGTTCGATTGTGCAGGCTGACTATGGAGAACTCGCGCTGCTCCTTCAAGGTTGGTTAGAACACCACCGACTCATTTAATGTCGAGAAAGGCTTACGACAGGGTGACGCGCTGTCATGTAACCTCTTCAACATCGTTCTTCTCTTATTATTATTTATTATTTATTTAATACGTTAAAGGACTAATGTTAACACATATTACATATATAATATTTCTTAAAACTAGTACCTATATAGTTCTTGAGGCTATCGTACGCAACTCGCATGTCAACACCAGCGGTTCGATTTTTTTTAGATCCGTTCAATAACTTGGCTATGCTGATATTGACATTATTGGAAGAACGAAACGCGCTGTCAGTGGAGCATTCGCAAGTATTAAAGTGGAAGCGGCTCGAATGAGTCTGGCTGTAAATGAAGATAAAACGAAGTATATGCTATCCTCGGGTGAAGTAGATCATCACCGTAGACTCGGACAAAACGTCACAATGGGCAGATATAACTTTGAGGAGGCATCTTACTAGCAAAGCCCTCTCTCAAAGTACCAAGGAGACACTATACAAGACCCTTATCATCCCAGTCCTGCCTGCTGTATAGGGCAGAAGCTTGGATACTGACACAATCGGATGAATAAGGGCTGGGTTGCTTTGAGAGAAAGATTCTTCGGGTGGTATTCGGTCCTGTATGTATCAATGGAGTATGGAGGAGAAGATTCATTGACAAACTGTACGGGCTATACAACGACATTGACTTGGTTAAGAAGCTGAAAATACAGCGGCTTAGATGGCTGGGTCATGTGGAGCGTATTGCCGAAAACGCTCCTGCCCGACGAGTCTTCAATTCCAGTGTGGAGGGCCGACGCAGTTCTATAAGACCCCCACCTAAGGTGGCGCGATCAAGTGGAAAACCACCTCAACCAACTTGGTGTGCGCAACTGGAAGTAACTGGCTAGGGACCGGCCTAGCTGGCGAGGATTGTTGGTTGTGGCCGTGGTCTACAATGGACTGTCTGCGCCACCTTACGTAAGTAAGTAAGTTCTATCTGGAGAGTCTGGTCTTAAATCCTGGGTTTATATGGATGATATATTAGCTTTTGCAACTAATCTTTAATCGTACACTGAACGTTTAATCAATGTTTTTGATGACTTGCGTAATTTAAAACTGCAACCAGCAAAATGTTGCTTCCTTCAAAAGTAAATTGTTTATTTAGGTCATAAATGCACGATCGGAGGAGTTCAACCAGACCCAAACTATGTTAGCTCTATGAAAAACTTTCCGGTCCCTAGAACAGTCGAACAAGTTCAAGCATTTTTAGGCTTTGCAAACTATTCGCAAATTTTAACGTAATTTTTCGGACATAGCATCTCCTATTAACAAACTACTTAGAAAAAACGTTAAATTTAATTGGGATGCTTCCTGCCAAGATGCTTTTGAACGTTTAATATCTTCATTAACGACCCCACCTGTCTTAATTTATCCTGATTTCAACAAACCTTTTATCCTAACGACAGATGCAAGCAGGAACACCAAGAAAAAAGAAAGTAGCCTAGATGTTACACTAGGCGATAAGAACAATTCAAACGTTCAAACCAAAGAACAAGATTGAAGCAATAAGAAACCCTCTATAATTACATCAAAAGTAAAATTACTCTCTGATACATACGAAATCAAAACTATTTTAAGAGATTATCACGATTTACCTTTGGGAGGTCATCAAGGTATTTACAAAACCTTCAAAAGCATACAAAAAGATTTCAGATGGAAGGGAATGCTCAAAGACGTCGAGAAATAGATACATCAGGAAATATACAAAGTGTCAGACAAATAAAATAGGAAGAGAACACAAAATGCCGATGGAGATTTCAAATACTCCTTACAAACCATTTAAAAAGACTTATATGGATATTTTCGGACAATAACCAGTCACCGAAAGAGGGAACAAATACATACTTACCTTTGAAGACGATCTAACAAAGTTTATGGATGTGGTACCAATACCTGACTTGGAAGCAAAAACTGTTGCTGTAGCTTTTTTCGAAGAAATAATTAGCAGGTATTTAATACCAAAAGTTCTCGTTACCGACAATGGCTCTAATTTTACAACTCAGTTGTTCAGAGAAGTATGAAAGCTTTTGAAAATAAAAAAAAGTAGAAACAACTTCTTATCACCCGCAATCCATCGGTTCACTTGAAAGATCATATATGCCTTTAGTTGATTATCTAAGAACGTTTGTGGATTACAATACAATCTTCAGGGGATTATCATTTACAGGCCGCAATGTTTGTGAGAAATAACTGTGTCCATGCAACTACGAAAAAACCTCCTCCTGAATGTGGTTTTGGTTTCAAAGCAACAGTACCCAACAATTTAAGTAGAGAACCACATCCCTTGTACAATCTTACTTACTTACTTAAGGTGGCGCAGACAGTCCATTGTGGACCACGGCCTCAACCAACATTCCTCGCCAGCTAGGCCGGTCCCTAGCCAGTGGCCTCCAGTTGCCCACACCAAGTTGGTTGAGGTCGTTTACCACTTGATCGCGCCACCTTAGATGGGGTCTTCCAGAACTGCGTCGGCCCTCCGGGTTGGAATTGAAGACTCGTCGGGCAGGAGCGTTTTCGTCCATACGCTCCACATGACCCAGCCATCTAAGCCGCTGAATTTTCAGCTTCTTAACCAAGTCAATGTCGCTGTATAGCCCGTACAGTTCGTCATTGAATCTTCTCCTCCATACTCCATTGATACATACAGGCCCGAATATCACCCGAAGAATCTGTCCCTCAAAGCACCCCAGCCTGTATTCATCCGATTGTGTCAGTGTCCACGCTTCTGCCCCATACAGCAGGACTGGGATGATAAGGGTCTTGTATAGTGTCTCCTTGGTCCTTTGAGAGAGGGCTTTACTACTAAGATGCCTTCTTAGCCCGAAGAAACAGCGATTGGCAAGAGTGATTCTTCGACTGATCTCTTCACTGATGTTGTTCTGAGAGGTTATAGTGGAACCCAAATAGACAAAGTCCTTGACAACCTCAAAGTTATATCTGTCCATTGTGACGTTTTGTCCGAGCCTACGGTGATGATCTACTTCACCCGAGGACAGCATATACTTTGTTTTATCTTCATTTACAGCCAGACCCATTCGAGCCGCTTCCACTTCAATACTTGCGAATGCTCCACTGACAGCGCGCTTCGTTCTTCCAATAATGTCAATATAATCAGCATAGCCAAGTAATTGAACGGATCTAAAAAAAATCGTACCGCTGGCGTTGACATGCGAGTTGCGTACGATTGCCTCAAGAATGATGTTGAAGAGGTTACATGACAGCGCGTCACCCTGTCGTAAGCCTTTCTCGACATTAAATGAGTCGGTGGTGTTCTTACCAACCTTGACGGAGCAGCGCGAGTTCTCCATAGTCATCCTGCACAATCGAACGAGTTTTGCAGGGATGCCAAGAAGCGACATGGCTCTGTATAGCTCGTTCCTGTTTACGCTGTCATAGGCGACTTTAAAATCGATAAAGAGGTGGTGAGTATCGATCTGGAATTCTTGGGTCTTTTCCAAAATCTGCCGAAGTGTGAAAATTTGGTCGACGGTTGACTTACCGGGTCTGAAACCACACTGATAGGGGCAAATCAGTTCACGTGCGAAAGGGTTCAGACGTTCACACAGAATGGCCGACAAGATTTTATAGGCGACATTTAGGAGACTTATACCTCTGTAGTTGGCGCAGCTTAGAGTATCTCCTTTCTTGTGGATAGGGCACACAATGCTGAGGTTCCATTCGTCAGGCATACTTTCATCCGACCAGATTGTACAGATGAGTTGGTGTATGCTCCTCACCAAGTCATCTCCCGCTGCTTTGAAGAGTTCAGCCGTAAGGCCATCAGCTCCAGCAGCCTTGTTGGACTTTAGTTTAGATATTGCTATCCGAACTTCTTCTTGGTCGGGAGGACGGAAATTTTGTTCATCATCATCCAAATCGAATGGATCATTCTGCCTGACAGCGAATAGTTGGTTGTCTTCGCCGTTTAACAGTCTGCAGAAGTGTTCTTTCCAAATTCTCAGCACCGACTGTGTATCTACAACGACATTCCCACCCTCGTCTCTACATGCTTCCGCTCGGGCTTTGTAACCCTTGGACGAATGCTTTACCCTTTGGTAGAACTTTCGAACATTGCTTCTGCCGTAGCACCCCTCAATAGATTCAACCATTCGTTTTTCCAGTTCTCTTTTTTTTCTTCTGAAAAGCCGATGTTCCTCTTTCCTCTTTTGCTGGTATACCGCACGGAAAGCGCTCTTGGCAGCTCTAGTTCTGGCATTCAGATCTGCATGATAGGCTTCGTCTTTGGCCAAGTGTGCGAGCCTGCACTCATCATCGAACCAGGTGTTTCGTTGTGGTCGCCTAATGAAACCCAGAACATCCGTGGCAGCGGTTTTGATGGCCATTTTGCAATGTTGCCACTGGGCCTCTGGGTTTGGTGCAGGCGCCGGGCTTGTCAAGAGATAAAAGGAGACATGATTGGCAAAGGTTGTGGCGGTCTCTTGCGATTGTAACTTAGCAACATCAAACTTTCTCACAGTGGATGTTCGGTTCTGCGGTCTGGTGGAGATCCGCATTCGCACTTTAGCTACAACAAGGTAGTGGTCCGAGTCTATGTTGGCCCCTCGGAAAGTGCGGACATCCATGACACTGGACGCATGTCTGCTATCAATCGCAATGTGATCAATTTGGTTGACGGTATTTTGATCAGGAGACCGCCAGGTCCCCTTGTGAATATTGAGGTGTGGGAAGTATGTGCTAGCTAAGATGACACTTCGCCCCGCAGCAAAGTCGATTAGCCTGTGTCCGTTACCGGAAGTGTTGTCGTGCAGGCTATGCTTTCCGACTGTCGAGCCAAAGTTACCCTCCTTTCCGATTTTGGCGTTGAAGTCACCAAGAATAAACTTAGTGTCGTACTTCGGGCATTCATCATACGTCTTCTCGAGAAGATCATAGAATTCTTCTTTGGTCGTGTCATCTTTTTCCTCCGTGGGGGCGTGGACGCAGATCAGCGAGATGTTGCTGAATTTGGATTTAATGCGGATTGTGACAATGCGTTCGCTTATGCCACGAAACCCCAAGACTTCTTGCCTAAGCCTTCCTCTGATCACAAATCCGCATCCAAATAGCCGCTGGTTTCTTGTCCTGTAGCACTTGCCGTAGTAGATGTCACAGTTTTTCATCCTCCTTGTGCCTTCACCATCCCATCGCACTTCTTGGATGGCTGTGATGTCGGCTTTGACACCATCTAGGGCTTCCACTAATTGTTAGGCTGCACGTGGTCTGTTAAGGGTCCGGACATTCCACGTGCAGAACCGAAATTCGTTGTCCTTGTTTCGTTTGCTAGGGTCGTCATCAGTAGGGTCATCCATATCCGAGGCAATTGGTTGTTTCGGAACTATGAATTTTTTCACGTGGTAGGGAAGTTACCCCGACGCACAACCCCCAACCTGGGGGACCAGGCCCTATGCTGCTCTCCTTGGACAAAAGGAGCTGGAGAAAATCCAGAGTCAGTAACCCACTACGGGGATGTGAGAGCTACCGTTGGTCCTATATGGGCTCATCCGCCACCTTCTCTATTTCACTACCCTGACTAATAGTAGTGAAAGGACCCAAAGACCTGAGCTCCGAAGATGTCGAAGTTGCTCAATGGGGTGCCTACCATATTGTCTGTAAGCGTCGCCTATGGTTCACTTAATTGGAAGCTCATCCGCCGCTCGCTTGCTTTCTGAGGGGTTCGTACAGAATAAACTGCTACCCAACAAGAGAAACAGAGGAGTTTTATGGCAGGGCAATTATAGTGTTGCTATTTTTCTGTGATCAACACTCGCGCTTATAAGTTCAGCAAGTCAAGTCCGGGTGGACAAGACCAGTACCCGATGGCTACCACTTGGAGGTAAAATAAGCACAATTGATGCGTATGAGACAGTTGCAACGCTGGGCATCGCCATGTTGATACCAATCAGGGCCTACCCTATTCATACAGCACCCAGCCATCCCTTGTACAATCATATAAAATTATTTTTATGTTTTAAGAAATAATCTCCAAAAGGCGCACAAGATAGCTAGAGAAGACCTAATTGCTAGTAAAATGTCTTCAAGAAATACTATGACGCAAAAATTCGTCCTATCAGTTTTCATGTGGGGGATAAAGTTTTACTTAGAAACGCGGCAAAGATGACCAAGTTTTCTTTTCATTGGAAGGTACCCTACCCAATTGAAGCTATAAAGAGCCAAGTCAACGCCACCCTTATAACAGGCAAACGAACACGCCGTGTTCATTTTAACCGGTTGAAGGTTTTCTATGAAAACTAATTGAACTCTTTTTCATTGAAAATCTCTTAAAACTCACGCTGGGGAGCCTGCTCTACGCCAGGCAGAGCCACGAGATGTGCAAGACATCACTGCACCAATTTCGATCCCGCGAAGTAACCAACTTTTACAATTTTCTCCCGGAAATAATGACCAACCAAATTGAAAACTTGTAATTAAACCTTTACCCTCTTGCTTTTAAAGATTTTTTATATTAACTTTTTTACAAATCAATCTTGTAGAGCAAAAAAAAATACAATTGAATCAAATAACATACATTTGCAGAATTTTAAAACGAAAACCAAAAACCGGGAAGTAAAAATATACTAATTAGTATCTGTACAAAACTACTTATGAAAATTAATACAATTAAGCTAGAAGTAAGAAAAGAAGACCACTTTTAAATGGTATTCATCAATCATCCGTACCAAATTATGTAAATTTTTATGAATAATATCGATCCAATAATATTTATAAGTCTTATTTAATTATTATTTTATTTTAAAATGTTCTGCCTTAAATGTATCGCTTTAATATTTTCAATTCTCAATCTAATTCCAAAAATCACCATAAAAAAAACTCTCAAAATAAAACACATCCGTACTTTCTGTTTAAAAACTTCCAGTGACGTTTTATTGGTTGACCTTCATATAACCTTGTAAAATGACATTAAATCCTTCGTTAAATGATTGGGTGGATGTATACAGCCTCCTTATGCTGTGGCAGGATTCAACATTCTCCCCCGCCAGTGAACGAAGTAAACGACCTGGGTGCTCATCGTTCAGCTTCTATATCATCTTGTTTTGTCAACTTGTCTGCTGAGTGTAGCTATCTTAGTTGCTTGGGTAATATAAGTATCTCACATGTAAGGAAAAAAAAATGTTTAATATGTATGTGATAAACAAATTTCATTTCAGAAACTTATGTATTATTATTATTTCTATTTAATTTTGATTTCCATAAAATTGTAATTATTATCCACATTCATATCCTGACGTCACATAAATATGAGCACAATGTAACGTGGGTTCAAAAACGTCTTTCCAATTCATTGGAAAATGGCTGGAAGCGCCGGCTTTCAAATGTCACGTTGACATTTTCCTTCATCGTGCTGAGATGTTTACATTTAATACCAAATTATTATTATTTTGATTTTCGCGTTTCGCACTCGTTTTTGTGGTTTGCCCTTTTTGTATTGGTATTTATTGTTTTTCTTTTTAAAAGTTCAATATTTATAAAAATATCTTGTTGCAGCATCTCCCTAACGGCAATGAACGAGGAAAATTCCTGGCCCTCGATTTGGGTGTGCTTGGAAAAACCACAATTGCAAGATTGGTCTGATTGTCGGCACAGGAAGTAATGCCTGCTATGTAGAACGAGTCGAAGAAGCTGAATTGTTTGATCGCAAAGATAACACCAAAACACATGTACTCATCAATACAGAATGGGAGCCTTCGGTGACAATGAAGCCTTGGACTTTGTGTGCACAGATTATGACGACGATGTGGACAAGCACAGTATTAATCAGGGTAAGCAATGTTTTCGGAAAATGATATCTGGTATGTATGTGGGCTAGTTGGTCAAGAATATCCTGATGACTCATGGTACATTCTTCACTAAGAACGTATCTGAAATCGCGGCCGACGAAGTTGGCAACTACACAAACTGCCGAGGAGCGCTAGAAGAACTTGGTCTCAACAATGCTACCGATGAAGACCGCGAAGGTGTGCGTTTTATCTGCGAGTGTGTTTCGACAAGAGCCGCCCATCTGGTCAGTTGGGGAATCGCCACTCTAATCAACAAGATGAACGAACCCTTTGTCACTGTCGGAGTGGAGTGCTCTGTTTACCGTTTCCATCTGAAATTCCACAACTTAATGGTGCAAAATGATCAAGCAGCTCATCAAACCAGGCATCCACTTCGACTTGATGCTCTCAGAAGATGGATCTGGACGAGGTGCCGCTCTGGTAGCGGCAGTTGCTTATCGGGAGGACGATGACGATGATTAGAGGAGAACTCAAAACATGATTTCAATAAATCCCCTCTTGTTACCAGCTCGCAGCGCTGTTCAAACACTTAAAATTTAGGAACAAATTATGGCACACGCAGACGGAGAATAAGTTAAATTAAAGTTACTTATATTTTTTTTTATATATATTGAGCTTTCCTTTACATTGTGTATGTTTGATAAGCGGACTGTATGTTTTGAATTTATGAATTTGTTACAAAGAGTTATGAATGTTTTGAATATATTATGAGTGAGAATAAATGTCTTGAATGAAGGCTTTATTATTTCTTTAGTGGACAGTATGTTTTGTTACGAGAGATTAATGAGTGTGTTGTGAATATTTTTGAATGCGTTATGAATGAGTTTATGAATGAGTTTTTAATGTATTGAAAGCATTTTGAATGCGTTCGGATGGGGTTTGATGTGTTTCGAGTGGGGTTTAAATATGCATTGAGTGTATTTGGAGTATGTTTTTAGTGTGTTGAATGTGTTTTGAATGCGTATAACATATGGTATGACTGGGTTTGAATTCGTTATGAGTGCGTTTGAATATTATGAATGGGATTGAATGTAATATTATGAGTGATCTTATGATTGTGTTGTTTTAATTTATCTGCAACCATGATGAATGAATGGCTGTTTGAAGAATGATTGAATATCATATTTTATTGGATTTTGAGTGTGTTTGAATTTTGAATTTCGAATGAGTGTTTTGGGTGATTGTTTGAATGAGTATTTGAGTGAGTTTCGATTAATTTATAGTAGGTATATATATTACTTCATTGTGTTTGGTACATTTCATTATTTTGAGTAGGATTTCAAATTTGGTCCTAGGTGTTATAATCAGTGTTATGTTTGAAATTTAAATTATTGTTTGGTCTGTGCTGGTATTGTTAGATGGAAGTGGACATATTTTGGTGATAGGCCTCATGAGTTCTCCATTTTGTGTTTTAACCCTTACAACCCGGATTAGACTGTCTGCTCCTGGGAATGTTTTGATGATTCTAGCTAGAAACCATTTTGATGGAGGAAGCCGTTCATCTTTAAGGAGTACAAGGTCTATTACCATGGGTTGTCGTACCGTCTTTAACCGTTTTGGACGATTTTGGAGTCGGGTCAAGTACTGTCTACTCCACTCTTTCCAAAATGTTTGCAAGGAAGACTGCAGTCGCTTCCATCGGTCGATATATCCGATCCTTTGAGACGCTAGATCTGCTTCTGGAACAACATTACTCGAAGTGCCTATCAAGAAATGCGCAGGTGTTAGTGCAGCAAAATCATCGAAGTTTTCTGTTAACGGACAGAGGGGGTTAACTATACCCTCTTAAGTGTTTGAACGCTTAACCAAGGCTACAAATATAGATCGCGATACTCCTTCTGTTCGGCAGATCCTTGGAGCGTAGAGGCCGCGGCACATCTTCGTCTTTAGGGTCCCTGCCGGGCTTAGCATCGTCGGTGTTTTGTAAGCTGGCTTCAATCCAATCATGAATGTGGTTGAGATTGGAGTTTGGAGTTTAAGAGGGATAGATGTGCCTATCCTCCGCCTCCACGCGGCAACCCGGGAACAATATGAATGGCAGGGAAATTGTTTTAACTGAAATAGGAGTGAGTATCTACAGCTATATTTCTTTTCCTGGAAGTATTGATTCCTTACTGGAAACGTGTGCAAGGTAAAACTTGTATGCGGCTAAGAGAGGAGGGCTGGGTATGCGTATTTGGCTGTTTGCTTCTGCCTTGGCAGATGGTTGAGTGCGCATATCTAAGGCTGCCAGGCCTTGAGTATTGAAGGTGCTCATCTGGAAGTGACCTCACGGTTGCGAAGCTCCACCGGAAGCTTTATTCTGGTACCACGGGAGATAGTGCCCACCCAGGTGGCCGAGTCACCTGGGAGACTATCTATGAGGTAGGCCCCCTTGTGGGAGTATCGTGGTGGTTGTGGTTTATTCCATAGCGGAAACATATGGCATTGGGTAATATTGTCTACGGATGATATTATCGGATGCAAGAGGTGTAAGATAGACCTCGCCCCTCACCAAGGAGTGTGGACATGCCTCAACATGTTCCATAAAATTGGTACTAAGAGTCTACCTTGGGGTAGAACTTGATTTTGCCCTGGGGTGGAACTTGATTCTGCCTTGGGGTAGATCTTAGGGCTCTGGTCTAAGCCTAATTGGATTCTGCATGCGAGTAACCTCGTCGTGAAATTAAGACTTAATTGTCAGGTGTTCACGTAAAGCTTATTTTCATCCTGTTAACGGACAGAGGGGTCTCGAATTAAGACATGCTTCTATTTGAGCTAGAAGCGTGCTAAGTCCCTCAAATGTTAACGCTTCGTGTCGGGTAATTCTTTTTAAATGGTATTTAACCGATTTCACTCCAGCTTCCCATAGTCCACCAAAGTGAGGGGAAGCAGGAGGAATGAAGTTCCATCTTGTTCCCAAATTGTTAATTGAATCAGCTATTTCGCTAAAGTCATGTTTCGCAGCTCTTAGCAGTCTTAACAATTCCGTATTCGCTCCTTTAAAATTGGTTCCGCAGTCGCTGTAGAGGTTGGAACATATTCAACGTCGTGCTGTGAATCTTCGAAAAGCAGCAAGGAAGGTTTGGGTGGTCAGATCCGTTACAGCTTCAAGGTGAATGGCTTTCGTGTCAAGGCAGATGAAAATAGCGAAATACCCTTTGAACTTCCTAGATCCTCTTCCTTTCCAAGCTTTTACTTCCATAGGTCCAGCGTAATTTCTCATTGCACGATTCGTTCAACTACATTCAACGAAGACTTAAGATCCATGGGTGATAAAACAAATCTTCTTCTCAAGATTTTTGCCTTCTCATAATTGTTGTAGATGCATCTAATCACATAAGATAGCACACGCAAGAGTCTATTAAGGCTCGAGTTCTTGTAAATTAGTTTTAAGATTTCATTACCATTGTCGAGAGCGAGATGAGTTTTGATTTCTCTCTTTTCCTCCTTTGTTTCTAATTGTGTGGGTTGTGTTGGAATAGAGAAGTTCCATTTTTCTTTCTTCCCACCAAAGAGCGTTACATGCTAGAGTTGCTGGTAGAACGCCGCGTGAAGCAAGATCCGCTGGATTAAGTTTAGTTGGAATGTGTCACCATATACTTATATTTGTCAGTCTTTGTATTTCTGCTACCCTGTTTCCAATGAAAGTTTTCCATCGTGTTGGTGGTGCAGCTATCCAGCAGAGTAATGGTAGAGTCCGTCCAGGCATAACATCTTATATTTGTGAAGGGTAAAATTGACAGAGTGTAACTAAGAGACTTTGCAAGACCAACTGCTCAACAAAGCTCCAATCTTGGCAGCGAAACTGTGTTGAGTGGTGCTACTCTGGTCTTGGATATCAACAAATGAGTGTGTATGACGTCATCATCATCCAGTACTCGGAGATACACTACGGCCCCATAAGCCTTGATGGAAGCGTCGCTGAAACCATGGAGTTCAAGCTGTGTGTGTCTTCCTTGGGTGTGAATCCATTTTGGGATCCGCATTTCTTCCAACATTGCCAACTCTTCCTGCAAAGAAATCCATTCCTGGTGTAATTCCACCGGAATAGTTTCATCCCATGACAATCCTCTTAGCCAAAGTTGTTGCATGATGATTTTCGCTTTAATGACGCACGGCGAAATCCATCCTAATGGGTTGTACAGACGTGCAATCGTGGAAAAGATTGTGCGTTTTGAAACAACTTCTTCAATCGCGATCTTATGGAATGAAAAGAAATCAGCAGCAGGATACCAGCTGATTCCTAGTGTTTTCGTATGATCCGTAGTACCTTGGTTCAGTGAAACACTGGTCTCTCGATCCTCTTCTGGGATTATATTCAGGAAATCTTGATTATTACTCATCCATTTCCTTAGACGAAAACCAGCTGACTGCAATAATGATGAAATTTCTACAATTTTTTTCTTAGCTCCATCGAGTGAGTGCGCCAGATACCAGGTCGTCAATATACATCTCTTCCCGGATCATCTGAGCTGCCAATGGATATCCTTGTTCTTCATCACTTGCGAGCTTCTTGAGTGTGCGATTGGCCAGGTATGGAGCGGGCGCAGTACCAAACATCAAGACTTTCACTTTGAAAAGTTTGATCGGTGTTGTTGGATTTTCACTCCAAAATAAAAGTTGATAGTAGGCATCTTCCTTATGGATTTGGATCTGCCGTTACATTTTTTCGATGTCTGCTGTAAAGGTAATTTTGATGATCCTCCATCTTAGAACTATCGATATAATATCTGTTTGTGTTTTAGGTCCTGCCATCAGATGATCGTTTAAGGAACTTCCGTCCGAAGTCTTAAACGCAGCGTTGAAGACCACTCGCAATTTAGTAGTCGTGCTGGACTCCTTGAAGACAGCGTGGTGAGGCACAACATAGTGGTATGGTGACATGAGTATGGTATCATGGGTGATGCTAACTTCTTCCATCTGGTTGAGTTGAAGGTACTCCTGTAGTGCGTTTTGTTGTGTAGATGCAAGAGCTGGGCGTCTGTTTTCTTTGAATGGGAGTGCCACTTCTAAGCGCCCTCCTGGCAACCGCTTGATGTTTTTCGCACGCAACATCCTCTTCCGCTTTAACTTTTCCAAAGGGGGTCTCTTCAATCTCCCAAAATTTCCTTCGTTGTGTGTCGATGTCAAAAAATTGGGTATAAACCTGTACTGTTGGTGATGTTTCGATTGGGACTTTGCCTAATATTAGCCAACCAAACTGTGTATTTTGAGATATAGGGGCAACTAGCTCTTCTCCTCTAATAATCTCGGGTAAAACTACGTCGCAAAAAACATCGTTACCCAACAACAAGTCAATACAAGACGGTTGATGAAAAGTTGGGTCTGCCAAGTTTAATCCTTGGATGTGTTTCCATTGTGTTGAACGTATTTGGCGACTTGGCAACAAGCCTGTAAGCCTTTTAAAGATAAAACCCCGCGTTGCAATGGAAAAATTAGAATATTTTGAACCAAGGTTCAGCTCTACGTAATTTTGACAAGAGCCACTTTTAACTTGACCCAAATCTGAGACATCAAAGAATGTGCGATGTTTCTTCAGCTTTAGAATTTGTGCAGCTGACTCTGTGATGAATGTAGACTGTGATCCAGGATCAATCAGAGCTCTCATGTTGATAAATTCACCATTGGACGATTTGACCTGAACGATCGCTGTTGCTAATAGTATTTGTGCATTAGTATTCGTGTGGAAACAATTACCCGAAGAGTTTATTGTTTGGTCTTCAGAAGGTTGGAAAGACGGTGCGTTTGGATTAACTTGTGTGGTTATGTAGTGTGTTTGCGATTGGAATTGATTTTGTGAATTTTG
Organism: Platycheirus albimanus; assembly: GCA_916050605.2. NCBI lineage: Eukaryota > Metazoa > Arthropoda > Insecta > Diptera > Syrphidae > Platycheirus > Platycheirus albimanus. The sequence goes on from OU696696.1 coordinate 189,999,283, forward strand.
TACGGGGTGAGTAAATGAATTTTGGTTAGTGTTTTAGTGTGTATGAGTGCGTGAGTGCGATATTGTTTGATTGCGAGAGAATGGGTTTGCGTTATTTGAATTGGATGGAAATTGGTTAGAGTGAGAGAGAGTGTTCGTATTGTGTTGTAAAGGATTGTTATGAGAAAATGATTGCGGTTGTGAGTTAAACATGTTTTTGTTGTAGTTATTACCGAAATGAAGCAATGAATTATGTGGTCTTTGAAAAAAATGGCAGACTTTATTGCTTGGGCAGCTATTGGTGCGATGGCTGTAAACTAAGCAATTGAAACAGTTTCCAAACTCTTTTACTACACGTTGTCTTGCTTGTACATCCATTTTTAAAAATTTGCTGCAGGTTCGCAACGAGTGTGTACCCCTATGGCATACTTTGAAAGTAAAGTTTTCTGTGGGTTCATTGTTTAGATGAAAAACATTCCTCTGCTGCCTTTTGTTTGTCGATGTTTGTGTATTAACGTTTTGCTGCTGATCGACAATCTTCAATGTCCTGAACTTTGTTTCCAAGAATTCGGAAAAATCGTTGAATGTTGGAATCTCCTTTTTTAAACCTTGGTGGTTCTCATATAATGACTGAGTTGTCGATGGTAATTTTTTTAGAAGTAAAAAAATTATAATTGCATCCCAATGCTGGACTGGCAAATCTAAATTCTTTAAGGCGTGTAAAATTTTTGTTGCATTGTCCAATAATTCACGAATTCCTTTGGCACTTTCCTCACGAAAGACGGGCAGCTCATAAAACAATTTTAGCTCGTGGTTGACTAAAATTCGCTTGAAATCGTATCTTGATTTTAAAAGCTCCCATGCTTTATCATAACTTGCGTCGTCCACACTGATGTGCTCAAGCAAAATGCCTGCGCTTTCTTTACAGCAGGATTTCAGATAATGCAGTTTTTCAATCTTTGACAATGTCGCATTGTTATGTACGAGCGAAACAAATTGGTCGTGGAATGAACGCCAATTCTGATATTCACCAGTGAAAGTTGGCGGCTGAATTTTCGGAAGTCAAACATCGTGTTGCTTATACGGTTCGGTCTGAAGTAAGGGTGTTTTTCCATATGTAATTGTTTGTTCGTTTGCTGTTGTTTTCTCATTAGCTATTGTTTTTTCATTTGCTTCAGTGACCGAAGGCAATTTGTCCAGCTCATCGAAAAGCTGAGATTTATATAGTGCATAAATCTCTTTTTTTTCATTATAAGACTCTTCAAAGGTTAAAAGAGTATCTTCTTTTAATTCCTCATCACAAAGAATATCTTCATAACGCTTTTCCAAATTCAACAAATTGCTCTCGAGTAAATCAAGACGAGTTGAGACGTAATTTTTCGTCCGACGACTGGGGCTCACAGTTTTCTTAAAATTCTCGAAATCCTTGGCTATTTGCTTGCACGTATTCTTAAAAAGCTTTCCTGTACTCATTTTATATTAAATTTCTAATGTCTTTGTAATAAAATATATATAAGTAAGTAAATGTACTCACTGTGATTTTTATTTCTTTCAGTGTACTAGCTGTCGCCCTTCAATTGCTGCTGAATGTTTTTTTGTTGTTATTGGATCAATATCCAATTTAATTTTATAAAAAATTATTGTTGACTTTTAATTAAACTGCTTAAAATAAATTTGATTTGTATTACACCACTGTTCTTTCAAAAGTATTTTAAATAAATTAAACAATACGACAAAATGTCGGTACATTCTGTTTTATTATGTATTTAATTGCCACTTAGTTAAGTGCTGCGTTCCCTTTAAAAACGGCTCTGGAAGGACCAAAATGTTCTGCCTTAAATGTATCGCTTTAATATTTTCAATTCTCAATCTAAATCCAAAAATCACCATAAAAAAAACTCTCAAAATAAAACACATCCGTACTTTCTGTTTAAAAAATTCCAGTGACGTTTTATTGGTTGTCCTTCATATAAAATGGCATTAAATCCTTCGTTAAATGATTGGGTGGATGTATAGAGCCTCAATTTGCTGTGGCAGGATTCAACATTCTCCCCCGCCAGTGAACGAAGTAAACGACCTGGGTGCTCATCGTTCAGCTTCTATATCATCTTGTTTTGTCAACTTGTCTGCTGAGTGTAGCTATCTTAGTTGCTTGGGTAATATAAGTATCTCACATGTAAAGAAAAAAAATGTTTAATATGTATGTGATAAACAAATTTCATGATGTACATTTATTAATACTCCACAAAAAAAAGAGAACAAAAATGAAGCAAACGATTTATTTATTTATTTATTTAATCCGTTAATGAACTAACCTTAGAACTTACAACAGTTAAATTGACCTATAAAATAATGATTAACAAACAATAAATATGATTATGATACTGACTTAAAAGAGTTTTCTTTAAATATTTTGCTTTTTAAATTATCGTTTACAGAAGAAACTAAGAAATTATATTTGTTGAAGACTGAAATCAGTTGATTTAAAGGGCTGTTCGCACCATAATTAGTTCTACTGAATATCGGACAAAGAGGCAGTTGTATTCTTATACTAGTTCTACTGAAACTAAAATTTAGACGACACAAAGCTGATGGAGATATTATTGATCCATTAATTAACTTTACGATAAAACAAAATTGCAGATATTGTCTATGTTTCGATAGTAAAGGAAGATTTATTAGAAGGAGTCTTTGAGTATAGGGAGGTAACGAAGTTTCTTGGGACCACGGAAGATAGCGAAGACAGAAGCGCATGAATCTTCTCTGGATACCCTCTAGTCTGTTTATGTGTACTGTATAATATGGTGAACAGATTACGCAGCCATATTCAAGTACTGGCCTGACGAAAGATATGTAAAGAAGCTTGAGAATATAAGGATTTTTAACAATATGGTTATAGTGATCTGTGAATGTCAATTTAGTGTCAAGAATAATACCAAGATCGGAAAAAACCGAAAGCTTACATACAGAAGATGAATCTTATGAATAATTATAATTTATAATTTTTTGTTTGCGTGTAAAACACATTGTTTTACATTTGTCAATATTCAACCGAAGTCGGTTTGTATTGCACCATTCCCTAAATGTATGTAGATCTTCTTGAAGCTGATTACAGTCATTTATTGAGCTTATGTTTTTAAAAATCTTTATGTTATAGAGGAGTTTTTAATTATTGAAGTTACGTCATTTATATATAAAACAAATAATAAAGGGCCTAAGTGACTTCCTTGTGGAAAACCGGAATCGACGTTAAATTGATCTGAGTGCGCATTTCTAAAAGTAATACTCTAACATCTACTACTTAAATAAGACGAAATCCACAGTACAAACTTGTCATTAAATCCTAAGGCCTTTAGTTTATAGTTGAAGTTTTACGGCACAATTTATCAAAGGCTTTACTGAAATCTGTAAACACACAGTCTACTTGATTCCGTTTTTCAAAGGAGTCAAAACAATAGGATGTTAAGTTGAATAGGTTTGTGACGGTTGACTTATTTTGGACAAAACCATTTATTGTCACAAATTATTGACTTACAATTGAAGGACAAGACATTACACAATGTTAAATAATTATAAATAAAAAGAAAAAAAAACACCTAGCTTAAAGCCAATTTTTGTAACAGGGAGAAAATGTTAAGTCGCAAAATGCTAAGTCTTAAAATAAGGATAATCAGGTCAAACGAATGTAGTTTGAGCTGTTCGGCAAAATTTACGTAGTAGCTATGAACTTCACACGCGCCAGGTTAATTTAGCTGAATTGCACAGATTGTATTGGTTTGGCTTGCTTTAAAAATATTGAATAAAGAATAAAGAAATTAAAAGCGGACGGTTAATTTAATTCCTTCGGCTCGGTTAATAAAATAAATAAGTTTAAAAATAAACATAACAATGCTGATTGTAAATTTTTAAAACGCACACCATCAAAAGATTCCATTTTGCTTTATTTGTGGGTAGCAATAGTACAGTGGATGAAGTGCTTGGTTGCTAACCTAAGAGTTATGGGTTCGAGCCACATCCTGGGCAGCAACTTTTCAATATTCCCCCAGCTTCAACTGGACGCCACCCGTGGGATTTTCATGAGATTAATATCACCTATTTCTCAATCCATTGTACCAACAAAAAATCTTTCCTATCTTTCTAGTCCTTCTAACTATTGCCGTGCAGTTTGCATTCAAAAGACCTTGGGTCTTACAGGCATATAGTTAAAATTATTATTATTAATTATATGGTCGATTTGTATTTACTTTCACCAAAATGCATTCACTTGCACTTCTTTTACCTTTTTCTTAAAAAAGATATGAAAAATCAAATACAGATGAAAAATGCACAAGAAATGCTTGACCGCAAAAGTCACTTCAACAGCAGATTCGTTACCTCAACTCGCCAAGCCAAATACCAAGAGTGACTTCAGGGTGACTTCAGGGCGACCCCAGGTTTAAAAAAACAGAGAATTTCCTCTTGAGGACGAATTAAGGTCCAAATGTTCGTGGGCTAAGAAACAATTTCTTTTCTGTGTACGCCCGTACTGTGCAATACAGGCTAGCTGTTTTGGAATTAAGTGAAACCCAGGTTGGACAGAATACTGATTTATCAGAGTTACCTTAGTGCCACTTCTTTTTTCCCACCGCGGTCATGTTATTTATGTTAGGAATGATATTGTTTGCCAGAGCCTTCCCCAATATGGGCATTGTTTTAATACGAACTTTAATTTCCTGTGTCTCAAATTCACCATCTGCAAGCACATCACTCATTTCTGTTTTCTTTATAGGAGTCCGAATCTTGAGAGCATGTCTACTTGTAATGAGTTAGATGTTTTGTCGGATTCAATTTCCCGAATTTTTTCCCATTGTCCTCACACTGAAGTCGTCATTACGGGCGACTTCAATGTACAGAATTCAAGTTGGCTCCGCTATTCTGGCCAGACAACACTCGAAGGAAGGTATACCGAGGTTTTTGCTGAGTATAACCATCTTACTCAGCTTGTTGATGAGCCTACTCTTATACCGGATGTTGATGGGCATTCCGCCCATACACTTGACTTGTTCCTTACTTCCCATCCTGATAAATATACTATTAAAGTAACTTCTTCATATGGCACCTCAGACCATTGTGTCATTTCAGCAAATTTCTCGATCTCCAACCATCCAAATAATGAAAAAAATCCCACAAAAGCCACCTGGGGCGGTCTGAATAATCTCTTTCGCAAATTTAACTGGTCATTATGCTTCCTCGATAATGACATTGATGCCTGTGCTGAAATGATTACAGAAGTGTTTTTTCTTGGAATGAGAACTTTTGTCGCTCACAGAACAGAATGTATCAAACCAAAAGAAAAGTCTTGATTTACCGAAGAGTGTAAAGAAGCTATCAGGTTGAAAGAAGTAAGCTTCCAATCCTATAAAGCCAACCCAGTTGAGGAAAATCGGAAGAAACACAAACAAGTTGGGAACTCGTGCAGCTCCGTTATTCATAAAACGAAATTTTTACATGACCAGAAGTTACGGCAAAAAATTCTGCAATGTCCAAAAGGCAGTAAAAACTTCAGTTAATTTAAAAAAAAAACGTCAAGAACTCAACGTCATCATCAGTTCCAACGCTCATCGTCGACAATTAACCAATTGTCAGCTCTTCAGAGAAGGCGAATATGCTTGCAACTAATTTTGCTGCAAGTTCTACGTTGCCTGCAAGTTACAATGCCCCTGCTTTACTTAAGAAAATTATTTTTTCTATGAGACAGGTATTTTTACGCACTCGTAGAGTAGCAAGAGTTATTCAGGATCTTGATATACACAAATCCGCTGGCCCGCATGGTATACCCCCTATTCTTCTAAAGAGGTGTTCTTCATTGCTGGCAAAACCATTGCGTAAGCTTTTCCATCGTTACTATCGTTCAGGAATCTTTCCTAGTAGATGGAAAACAGCATTTGTCCAGCCCGACCCAAAAAAAAGGTGATTCATCCTCCCCCTCCTCCTACCGACAAATTGCACTTACGTCCCTTCTTTCCAAGGTCATGAAAACGCTGATAAATCATCAAGAAATATCTCGAAGATCGGGAGCTTTTAAATGACCAACAGTACGGCTTTCGAAGCAATTGTTCCACTGGTGATCTAATGGCATATCTCACCGAATAGTGGAACAAATCCTTGCATCGATTTGGCGAAAGCAAGATTATTGCGCTTGATATTCCAAAGGCATTTGCTTTGATTGTTGTTGATGGGATTGTTGTTGGAACAGTTGGTAAAGCTCCGCAAGCAGGTTCTTAACACCGATAAAATTTGTTGCATTATCGCAGAAAATTGCTGAGCAAAGACCCCTTCTAGCGATAAAACAACGAAGTGCAGTCACAAATGCTTCAGTGGACAAATCGCTAACAACTTCGATGTGTGTTGCTTTCGTTTAAAAACAAACGAAGATGCATTACTACGTTTTGGTGAGTGGACGTCCTCGAATCCTTGAAGTTGTCCACACTGGACCGCAGAAATCTATTCCGGTAGTCAGAAATGCACGTCCAGGATGAACTCTTTCTTTTTGTAAAGCGCCCATGATCAACTCAGATCTCTTCGGTTTCACACAAAAGCATCTTACACAGTTATAGACGATGTTGCGGCAGAGGTGCTTCCCATCAACGGCCCAGTAACGTTGCAGTGTGATGGAAAGTAGCGTTTGACGCCCAGCGTGCATGTGCATGAAATGAAAAAATGTTATAAGATACTTTGAAAGTTCACATTTAGGAAGAATAATTTGGTGTTTAGAATCGTAAGTTCCTAATGCATTGTGTAAGCGTCCGCCAACACAAATAAGACCCTTTTCATCTAAAAAAGGGTTAAGACTTGAGAGTCGACTTGACCTTTGGACTCCCTCTTTGTTAAGTAAATGTTTTTAGTCGTTTTGAAGATAAAATCTTTGATTATTGCGCAAAATATCAGTCAATGCTGCGTCGAGCTCAAATGTAGATAATAAACCAAATATTCTTTTTGATTTAGGAAGCTTGGCGTTGTTGCAGAATCTATAGCAGTAGGCAAAGATGCGTTCGAGTTTCTGCAAGGAACCGCGATGAAGGACTGTTGAGAATAAGTCGACTCGATTGCTTGTTACTGTAACAAAAGCAGCCCTCATGCGCCGTAGATCAGAAATATCAGATAAGTCTTCTGAGGTAGATTTCTGTGGCCTTCGTTCTACCGATGCCATCAAAAACTCAGGTCCGGTTTTCCAAAGCGTTGACTTCAACACAACTTCGGGTAATGTTCCTCGAGAGATGATATCCGCTGGATTATCCTTGCTGCTTACATATCGCCATTCGTCTGATTTTGTGAGTTCCTGAATTTTGCAACGCGATTTGCAACAAATGTTTGGCACATGTATAATGGCTTTGAAATCCATGCCAGAGCAACCTTTGAGTCGCAATAAAAATATCGGTCGTGAATCTGTACTGGCAAGATTGTGGCAAGGCGTTCTACTAATTCAGCCATAAGAAGAATGGTACGGTATGGCTCCCAATATTCCTTTGGAATGGTGCTCAGAAGCGCTTTGTCATTTGAGCAAAACTTCCTAAGATCAAAGTGTGTTTTGCCTAGCATTTGCATAAGATCAGATTGAAGCTTATGGGCGTCCTTTAACGTCAAGGCAACTGTCATAATGTCGTCGACGTACGTTTCCCTCAGTATTGCAGCTGCAACCGAAGGAAATCTTGAGAACAGCATGGTGCGGTAGAAAGCAATTAGCATGAACTGGCTTAGGAACTTGTCGCATGTGCTGAAGGTTTTCATACTCGGTCATAAACTGTATGTAATGTTGTTGGAATTGGGGATTTCGTTTAAACTTACGCTCAAGTGAAATAAGTCGTCTTTTCGCTGATTCGAGTGAATTCCCTAAAACAAGAGCAGGATTCCGAAAGGGTAAGCGAACAACAAACCTGTTGCTGCTTAATTTTTTTACTGTTTCTAAAAAGTGCAACCCACAGAGATTTTCTTCTTGAGTCATCGATCTGACTGGTGTGGCTTTCGATTTCCCAAAATTGCCGGAATGTTTTATCGAGTGATGCTATTGATAGAAATGAGGTCAAGTGTGGCGTAGAATCGCTTAATCTAGAAACTCCGCTCACGATGTACCCTAATTGAGTATTTTGTAACACATGAAGATCTGTTCCGATTCGAATTTGTTGAGCAATGAGCAGATCGAAGTTAATTTCTGCCCCAAGGAGAATGTCGATTTTTCAAGGTTAAAAAAACCGAGGATCTGCTAGTTTTACATCTGCAGGTAAGGTCCATTCTGACCGGTTAATGTAATGATCAGGTAACACTTCACTTATGCGTGGAAGAACATAAAAACAAAGTTCAGTTGAGAATGGAGAGGTTAGGGAATGTAGTCTAAGAGATCGTCAAATGTGCTGTTGCTACAGTGGTACCAATGCCACCAATGTCGGTTGTTGACTTTATGCCTTTCATTCCTAGTTGCTGCGCAAGAGCTTCGGTAATGAAGTGCAGTTGAGACCCAGGGTCTAGAAGAGCTCTGCAAATTATGAGATTCCCATATTTGTCCATGATTTGTATTAAGGCTGTGGCAAGGAAAATGCCACTGTACCACCTTTCTTTCCTATCTTTCTATTTCTTCTCTTTCCTCGCTCGCACATGTTTATTCATTATAAAGGTATTCATATCCCTTTGAGTGCGAGTGCATTTAAAAAAAAAAAGCTAGAAGAGGCTGTTTAAGAGTGGTTAAATATGAGTTGGGGGTAGGCACTGCGTGAGAAGAAGCTGGATTTTCTTCGGATGCTTGTAACTTCACAGAGTTGGTAGGATTTGTATTGCAATATGCGTGTAAAAGGGTATGATGGTTTCCCTGACATGTTCTCTACTTTTCGGCGCCACACATGTGATGAGAGTGGTCAGACTTTAGACAGTTTATGCAAAGGTTTTTTTCGTTAGCAGCTTGAAATCGCTCTTTAGGTATTAATGTTAAATATTTTCTACAGCGATAAATTAAATGATTGGGTTGAGAGCAATAATCACATACCTTAGCCCTTGAAGCACTTACGTACGATGATCTCATTATAATATTCTTTTGCGTTTTCAACTGAGCAGCATGTGGTACAGGTGTGGGCAAGGCATTCGGACGCTGTATAAAATTTCCTTTCAAACTGAAGACATCGCTTGTCCAGGAACTTGAAAAGCTCGTTCAGTGTAGGCAGCCGCTCTGTCACCCGCTCGTCGATCTACCTTTCATTCGTTGAATTATCAAGTTTTGACATCATGATGCTAATAATCAAATCATCCCATTGAGCAACTGGCCTTCCTAAAGATGCTAAAGAGCAAAGGTGCACTTTAACGCTGTCAATAAGCTCACGAATGTTTTGCACTGTGACCTTCGAGATCGAAGGGAAGTTAAGGATATTTTGTATATGCTCTTCGACGATGATTGTTGTTTTACCGTACCGTTCTTTTCATAATTTAAGAGCTTCACAATAGTTTTTCGCGGAAACGTCAATGGATTCTATTAAACGAAGAGGTTGTGCTGACAATCAAACGCGCAGATAGTGAAATTTAGTTATTTCGTCAATCGACTCATTTTTATCCACCAATGTGGAAAATGTCTCGCTGTAGCTAAGCCACTTCGTATAATCACCCGCAAATGAAGGTAGCGGCACCTTCGAGAGTTTAACTGTACTACCACCGATTGTTGTGTTAAGTAGCGCAGTGTTTTTTGCCGATAACTCGCTTTGATGTGCACAATCAGAAATTGATGTCCTTAGCGAAGATTGCAATACAAAGAACAACTCTTAATATGCTGTGCGAGCACTAGATTCACTTTCATTACTATCGAGCTCTCCAATTAACGCTTGAATCGATTGAAAACCTGAGTTATATTTCTCTTAACAACTAAGCCGGATTTCGAGTTCATGAAATGTGGCAACTGAAGCCTTTTTTTCAATAAATTCTTTAATGCGATCTTGTTGCGCAATAACAGTCTGACTCTTGACCTTCAGTTTTTGTATTTTCGTCTCGGACATATTAAAAATATCGCGTTATGTCGATTTAAAGTTCGAAGAAATTTCACGAAATAACACGAGTGCCCTTGAGAATTGAAAAAGACAACAAGAATCAAAAAAAAAGAAAAAAGGAAAAAGCACTGATGAAAGGGCTTTTGGAACACACAATTAAGTATAACTGTTCAGCGTTAGGAAAAATTACCGCAATGTCAAATGTTCAGTGGTCACACTCCGCTAACCGCAAGATGGGTACAGCTATGTGTATACGTGATCTTTTTTCAGTTGAAGTCGAATATGTGCCTTTATTTTTGCGTGCGTTGTTATAGAAGAGTAAGGTATTTGGCATCTGCTTGGAGACTTTCGCTTGCACCAAATGCTTCGTAATGCAAACAGCAGGAGTGTACCAATAATTACCGATTACGGAAAACTTTTAACAATCAACTTTTTAAATTTCAGAGATAAATACTAAGGACAGTGTCCTGTCACGGTCGCCAATGTTAAATTTCAAGTTTTAAACTTCAAAGAAAAAGACAGGACTTCTAGCTTCAATGATGGCTATACAAAGATTGAGTATATATTAGCTTCAGTTTAAGAACAACAGTTAAATGTAATGTAAGAAAAAATAACTAGTGTTGACTTGTAGCAAATTAAAAATTAGTCAATACTATTTAGTAGTAGGTACTTTTAGTATGAAGTATTAAAGGAAATTAAAAGAAAATAAGAGTACCTGAAGTTAATTATTGCATACAAATAGTAAATATTTAAGGTGAAGACTTAACAAGCTCTTTTATTGAAAATGCGTGCATTTGGTATCGATGACACTCTTATTCGTTGGATTAGAAGCTATCTTCTGGACCGTTCAATACAAGTTGTATTAGACGGTTTCAAGTCTGATAAATGCTGGTGTGCCCCAGGGCTCCGTTCTGTCTCCGACTCTCTTTTTTTTCATTTTTATAAATGATCTCTTGTCTGTGACTTCTAATCCATTAAATTGTTTTTCTGACGACTCGACCCTCAGCTTTTCATATACGTTTGATAATTCACGGCCTACGCCTTCGGACGTTGTAATACAACGACATCGTATGATAAGCTCATTAAACTCCGATTTAAACAGCATTGTGAATTGGGGTATGTATTAGAAATCGTGTGGAGTTTAATGCGTCGAAAACTCAATGCTGTCTTTTGTCGTTAAGGCTAAGCGTACATCTTATACCATTATCCATGAATGGTACTTGCATCGAGGAGGCCGAAAAGCTATCAGTACTCAGTATGTGCATCAGTCACAACCTTCGTTGGAATGATCATATACTAGAGATTGCCAAGAATGCTGCAAGATGCTTAGGCTTTCTTAATAGATGCAAGAAGTTTTTCACCCCTTCTGATCTGGCTACAATTTACAAAGCGTTTATACGCCCTAAACTCGAGTATAACTCCCCTCTCTGGGCAGGTGCTTCTCAAACTTTTCTTCACCTGCTCGACAGAGTTAAAAAAAAAGCGTTAAAATTGATAGGAGAGAGAAACATTATGGAAACATTTCCGTCACTCGAACATCGTCGAAATGTCTCATGTCTTTCCTTATTTTACAGATTCTTTTAAAAAAAACGCTCACTCAAGGTAGCCAGCTGCGTTCCACCCCTTAAACATTTGCCCCGTAATACTCGTCTTGCTAGGATCGCTCATCAGTTTACACTTGAGCCCATTTTCGGACGTACCGTGAAATATAGAGATTCTTTCTTTAGCCGTACAACACGAATGTGGAATGGATTGCCTGGCACAATTTTTCCTTGCCATTTTGATCTTCAAGATCAATGTTCATCGACACCTCCTTTCCCTTCCTCCCTAACTTCCTATCGCTCGCGCTGTGACTAATCTATAAAAGGGCAATAAAAAACCCCTTGAGCGCGTGTGCCGTTAAAAAAAAAGGTATTTCAAAAAATGAGTTGTGGCGACCCCAGGGTGACTTCAGGGCTCAACAAACAAATTTATTGTGTAATGTATGTATATCTAACTCGACTTTTTTTTGGACATCAGATCATATTTTTTCGATCTGAAATATGATCTCACATAAAAAAATAATTTTCGTTTAGACACTGATCATATTTATTTTTTTTAATGTCATATCATATTTGAGATCAAAAATGAAATCTCATTTTCAATCGAGATTTTACATTTATTTGCACACACACTACAATAATTGGACAATAAATTTTTTTTGGTTTATTGTTTAGCATTCTGCGAACTTCAATGTGCAAAAAGAATTCTTGTTAGAAAAATGATCAAGATTTTTATACAATAAAAGATAATTTGTAACGTAATATTTGATAAATAATGAATAGTGAATAATGAAAAATAATGATAGTCATAATCAAACACACTTAAACACGTACATGAGAATGTATGCATGGCATGACTTCATCACTCATCATTCAAACCGCTCATAGGTTGAATTTTTCTACAAGGAAGCGAAAGGACAGATTGCCATCGATAACTTATAACACTCTTTTGGAGGAGTGCCTGAGTCAGAACCCACATGTCGTCCTTTGTAGTACAACCAGTGTGGAGCATACATAATGGGCTGCGAATCGTAGTTCCGTAAGCGAGTAGTGCAGTGTTTTTAACGGTTAAAGACTTGACTTCGAGTGTTGCCTCACTCCATATCTTAAATAGAAAGTTCCAGTAACTTCTCAGCCATATAGCCCCGTCAGGTAATATACTGTATGCAGGTTAAAGCACTGGATTATTCCAAGACCATAAATATCAGACACTATATCAACAACATCCAGTATTATACATTATTATATAATATTATTCCACAACAGCTCATCATCACACCACAGAAAATTTATGTTTGGTTTTGTGTACCTCATTCTTATCGTACACTCGTCTTTACAACACAATGAACTTAAAACAACTGAAAACTTAACTTCTCAAACTGAAAGCCATAAACCATACTCAGACTCTACGGAGACTATCTCAGAGCAGACACCCTGTAGATAGATAGATAGATAGATAGATATATAATTTTATTTCAAAAAAAAGAAATTACAAAAACATAGTATTTGCTGGTTTAAAATTAATTAAGGCAATAACTTTAAGTTGCCTGCCAGGTTAAAAAATTGAATATAAAAATTAAGCTCAGTGAATAATTGATTTAATTAAGTTAATTATGAAAATTCATTTAAAATAAGGTACCGATATTTAAGAGCGGCTTTTAAAAAATTATATAAGTTAATGTAGCAGTTGCCATTTAGAGTACTAAGAAGCTGAGAGTGGGAGAGCACATCATTGCCAAGGAGCTTTCTTCTGTACCCTTTGAAGATAGGACATATTGCAACGAAGTGAGATGTATTTTCCGATGCATCCAGGTTGCAAAGTGTGCATATACCACTACTATCTCTCTGAAACGCTTTTCCATTGAGATTGAGGAGACCACAACGAGCTTTTAAGATGAGAGAGATCATATCACGAGGATTCGAGTCTTCAAAATAGTTTGGCACATCACAATATAATAGATTGCAGGACTCATCATGAAATTGTGATTGTAAGGCATTACTAGTAAATGAATTCCAGTGTTTTTCCTTAAGTTTTAATAGAAGAATACTGTGTATATAATACGGAGTTCAAAAATCCAGTTTCCACCCTTTTTTTCTGTCATAATCAAAACAAATATGCCAAACCTATATATATTCTGAAAGGGGACCATGTAAGGAAACAGCGAATGTATATATGAAGCACCTATGTCATTTCTTCCCCCAATTGAGAAATGGTCGAATTTCGACCACGGGCGAACTCTAGTACTGTGTAATCCACACCACTCTAGCAAGTTTATATCGAAGGAAAAATCTATCGAGATTTCATAAAAAAGGTCCAACCAATCTTTAGCTTAGAAGATTTTTCTATCAATAATAGCTTGGGATAGAATTCTAGGTAGTCTATAGGCAGAAAGGGACAAGGTTCTCCGTATATAAGAAAAATGTAGCTTTAAAGATGTCAGAAAGGTCTTAGGTATACCAGTTTCTATGTGCAGAACATAGTTGGGTGTGTTATCCGGTCAGAGAAAACATCTCTTTACAAAAAATCGTTGCAACTTTTCAACTTGGATATGTTCCCGATATCCCCATACTTGAGCGCAGTACAACATAATAGCCCTTGAAGCAGCATCGTAAATTTCGAATTTTGTTGAATGTTGAACATATTTATCCCTCAGTAGCTTGGCATCAGCATATAAAAGAACCTTTACATCGAGTCCATTTATAGATAATCCAATGGGAAGATCAGCATGCAAATCATTTAAAAAGAGGACAAAAAGGAGAGCACTTAAAACACAGCCCTGTTTGACTCCTTTGTTGGTGGTGAAGAAGTCGGACGAGCCTTTACCATCCCAAACAGTAGCAGTAGTATCCAGATAAAGGGATTTAATAATTTTAATCATCTTCGAAGAGATTCCAAGTATGTGAAGCTTGTAGAATAAAGCATATCTGTCAACGTTGTCAAATGCAGCCTTTAAATGAATAAAAAACGCATAGAGCTTCTTCTTTTGACTGAGTTGAAGCTGTATTAGACAGGAAAGATTGTAAACTTGGTCTACAGTAGAATAGTTACTTCTATACGCAGCTTGGAATTCGTCTATCATTTTATTTGCTTCCAACCTAGTCGTGAGTCTATTTAAGAGAACGCTGGTAAATAACTTATAGAGCGTGTCAAGAAAAGACAGTCCTCTATAGTTAGACACCACATTCACATCACCTTTCTTAAAAAGCGGGTATATTATAGACTTTTTGAACGATTGTGGTACGTTTGCAGTTTCGAAAATGTCAATAAACAACTTATGTATTTCAACAACCAAAGACGGACTCGCATTTTTATAGAACTCATAAGGTATTCCATCTAAACCTGGTGTTTTAAAATCTTTTGAGGACGATATTGCTAAATATATTTCATTTAGCTCTATGGGGTAGTCCAACTCAGGAACATGAATTTCAGAAACAGAATATGGGATTGTAGCTGTAACTCTTGATTGCGTTAACAAGTTCTGAAAATGTGTTTTGAATTCATTGGCTGAAACTGCTATTGGTGTGCTAAAAGCGTCCCCGCGTATCTCCTTGGCAATCTTCCACCATTCTCTGGCTGTAGAAACACATTGCAAACTATTTGCTATGTCCTTAAAGTATTTTTTTTTTTCATTTTACATAAATTCCTGTACTTCTTGTTGGCATCATTATAGTTTTTTCTGCAGGCATCTAGGTTTAACTTCCTAATAGAAGCTTCCTCAATAGAAGCTGTTGGTATTATTTTTGAAGGTATAAGTTGCTCAAGTTTAATGTTATAGGCAAGACATCTACTTTCGGACCACTTTATTCGAGGAAGACTCCTATTATCCTTTTCCAAACTAATGGCAGCGATTTTTAAAGAGCAAATTAATGGCATGTGATCTGAGAAAGTTTCACAACCAACAACAAAATCTTCTACCATATGCGATGCGGAGTAAGAGGGACAACAATAGTCGATCACCAACGAGCCTCTGCTGCTTACAAAAGTGTGTTCACCAGTTTTGTCACTAAAACCCCTGCCATTAAGGATGTATGCTCCAATATCCTCAAGAAATTCCAGAAACTTGTTGCAATTGCTGTCACAGGTTGAATCTTTGGAGCATATTACTTCATTAACAGACGATGCAGGAACCGAGTTGTAATCCACTGTTCCTTTTGTACCAGTTCTCACGTTAAAATCCCCGCCAAGAATGAATTTCGTGAAGTGAAATTCTGAGAAAAAGTTTTTTAAAGTAAGGAAATATCTATTCCAGTGGCTACAATTCAAATAAAAAGGTATCAAACCCAGGAAATTACCAGAAAAGCAACCTTGGAGCATGATCATCTCGTTAGTGGTTACAAATGTAAGATGGTAAACAGATTCAATGTTTTTCTTATAACTGAAAAGACATCCGCCGCTTGCTCTCCCAAAGTTAAAAGTTTTTGTAGCTGAGATCCACTTAAGATTAAAGCCGGCAGAGAATTTTTCAAAGTTTTTAAAGTTTTCAGACAATACAAACGTTTCAAATAAAAAGAAAATTTGATATTTACAAATATATTTAAAAAAATTACATAATAAAGATTTGTTTACAAGACCAGCTATATTGTAAAATAAAACCTGCCGGGCAATGGGCTGCTTATTATTATTTTGATTGTTTGCCACAATAACAGAATAATTCGTATTTGTTTTACTTAAAAGATTTACAATAAACTCCTTATCAGCTTCGTTAAATGTTGTAATGACACCATCTTTGCTGCATTTATAGCGACGTCCATCGACAAAAAGAGACCAACGCTTTATCTCAAGCTTCATATGAGAATTAGTTTTTATGAGGCATCTCTTTAACTGACGAAGTTGAAAACTCTCGGAGCGTTAGTTTAAAGTGAGGTCCTTATTAATAGATATCGAAGTGTCCTTTAAGCGAATTGACGAAGATAAAATTGATTTAACTTTGTAGCGAACAAGAAACGCAATAGAAAGAGCGCGTCCCTTGATGCTACAAGACAAAACATAAACGAACACACCTCACGAAAAAGAATATTTTCTCATCTCTGCATATCCGGTTTTCCATTCTTTCTTTCTTTCTTGGGATGTCGTCGACAGCAGCAGTGGGTGCGAGTTTCTTATTAAGTAATCAGATTTGTAAAGTTAATTATTAGTTATAAGTTTTTTATTAATAAAGATCAAACAAGTTTAATAATCTTTTCTTTGGTCTTTACATTGGTGACCCCGCGTTTGAACATTGTTGTTTTTATTAAGTTCATGCAATTTATTTTTTTTTCACACCCACTGCTTACTACAATCACCGACACGCCATCATCCTCATCCGCCGGCATCCTCTTAAGCGCATTTTTGTTTGATACAATTTGAATCGTGTCGCCAATATTTTTTTTTTCGCGAGGTTTACTTCTTATTTCGAGCATTGAAGTCAATTTCTCGCTACGGAGTCGAAATCTTCACCCAAACCACATCAAACTAAGCCCTTAGGCGAAGGTATGTCGGAAAATGACAATAACGACGACAAAGGAAACGCAAGCGCTCCACCAAACAATGCTTGCTCAACGGGATTACCCGGTGGCCAAGCGCTGGCAGTCTCAGGCCTTTCTGTAGCCGCACGAATGCCTCAGTTTTGGCGAGAGACCATCTCTCTGGTTCGAACAGATGGAGGCTATTCTTTCAACTTACAGGCCGAATGACGACACAAAGTTTCAATACGTCATTGCAAATCTCGACCGAAGGGATCTAGAACAAATCTCGGACATTCTTCTGACTCCTCCAGCTACCAACAAATACACCAAAGTCAAAGAAAGGCTCATCAAAGTGTATTAAGAGGATGAGGAACAACGAATGCAACGACTAATTGAAGGCCTCGATCTGTGCGAATCACAGCCCTCGCAGCTTCTTCGGCGTATCCGCGATCTCTCCGGATCTTCAGGCACTCCAGACGTGGCCATTCAGGTCATGTGGTTAGCTCGTTTGCCTTCGCATGTGAGGGCGATACTCTCATCGGTTAAAGGTGACCTTAATTCACTTGCAGAGGTTGCCGATAAAATCATGAGTCACTCTTCTTCACCTAACTCAATAGCTGCGCTACCACCACCAGCTTCAACTGATAGTGAAAATATGTATGGCATCCTACAGAGGCTAAACGTTATAGAAAAGCAACTCAGGCATCAAACAACATCTGCCCACCAGCAAACAGCAAGCGTTCGTCAGAAGTCAGATAGCCGTCAACGTAACAGCGCTCCCGGCCACTGCTGGTTCCACCGACGATACAGCTTAAAAGCAAAAAATGCACCTCACCTTGTACATACAAGCAGGGAAACGCCCACCAGCAACTTTAAGTGAGGCTTCTACAGTTGCTGGTAAGTCGAATCGCCTCTTTATTCACGACAAAATTTCTGGCCACCGTTTTCTTGTAGATAGCGGAGCATCCGTTTCAACCTTATCTGTCAAAAGCACAGCAAGATTGCAACCAGATCCAACAAAACTGCAAGCTGTCAACGGCACTAAAATAAACACTTTCGGCACGACAACGCTTGCCTTGGACTTCGGTATGGGACGCACTTTTCGTTGGACCTTCACCCGTGCAGCAATCCCACACTCAATATTGGGAGCAGATTTTTTGAGTTTCTTCCGGCTCTTGGTTGACGTTCATGGCCGCCGACTCGTGGACCAGGGTTCCAACTGCAGTACCTCAAGCATTCTCACGTCATCAGATGAAGGATCATTAAATGCCATTAAAAAAACGAGAACAATATATTTGGAAAGCTCAAAGCTCGCCTCACAGGAGCATTTATGCGCAGCTCGACTACAACTTAACAGTTAATAATTACTTTAGGGCAGAGTTTTCAACCGACCTCATGTCACTTGTTTTAAAAACACGAGGAGAGTTACTACCCTTAAATTATATACCCCACAGGAGCGACTTACAACAAACTTGCGACCTATGCAACCTAAGAGAAAGGGAGAACGTGTTTCACTTTCTTGGTAGATGTCCTATACTTGTTGAAACAAGGGAGAATATACTCGGAAAGAACTATCTTAGCGATGCTGAAATAATTGATATCCTTAACGGAAGAACTGATTGGGATAGATTACACAGATATGTCAAAATTGCACTCAGCTACAGGAAACGAATCTGTGACGAACTTTTCTGAAACAAAAATTCAAATATAATTATTATACTACAAAAAAAAAAAAAAAAAAAAAAAAAAAAAAAAAAAAAAAAAAAAAAAAAAAACACTGTTAAATTACATTATTAACTTAAGTATAACTTGCCAACTGGCAGACGGCTAGCCCATGTCATTTAATGAAAGATAGACAAAACTTTTGTAAACTTTATGAAATAAAAATCATTTAAAAACTAACTAAACTAACCATTAATCACAATGATGTATATACAAAACTACTTCAGCAGTTCCCTGCAATCACCCTCCCGCTTAGCGATCACCGAACACCGCAGCATTCAGTCCAACACCACCTGGAAACTACTGGTGCGCCGGTTTACTGTCGTGCAAGACCAATTCAGCCAAAGTACTACATGCTAGCTAAGGCAGAGTTCCAACGCATGGTGAGTGAGGGCATTTGTCGACCTTCCAGAAGTCCATGGGCCAGCCCCCTCCACAACGTTACTAAAAAGGATGGCACAATTCGACCTTGTGGTGACTACAGGCGCCTCAACGCCGTAACGCTGCCCGACAGGTATCCTCTGCCACGTCTAACGGATTTCCAATTGATACTACCAAATAAGTCGATTTTTACTCGCCTTGACATGGCACGCGCGTACCATCAAATCCCCATGGCATCAGACGACATACCGAAAACCGCAATTATAACCCCTTTCGGGTTATACGAGTTCAAGCGGATGACTTTTGGGCTACGCAACGCAGCCCAGACCCAGCAGCGCTTTGTCGACTCTATATTCGGTGATTTGGATTTTGTTTTCACTTATATAGACGACATGCTCATAGCATCAAACTCGCAAGCAGAACACCTGAAACATCTAAAGGAGATTTTTAAAAGACTCGATCAAAACGGCATCACCCTTAACAGAAACAAGTGTGAATTTGGAAAGCGAGTTATTACATTGCTGGGGTACCAAGTGGATGAAACAGGTATTCGACCACCTCAAGACTCCGTCAAATCAATGGCAGAATTTCCGAAGCCAACAACAGTCACTGAACTTCGTCGTTTTCTGGATGCACTTAACTTCTTTCGGCTAAGCCTGCCACACGCTGCGGCAGATCAGGCACCTCTATGCAAAATGCTCCATGGCTCGAAGAAAAAGGACAATTCGCCACTAAACTGGACGCAATCTTCCGAAGCAGCTTTCTTCCGCTGTCGTCAATCACTTACGGACGCCACAACGTTGGCACATCCTCTCCCAGACTCCGAGTTGCGGCTCATGACTGACGCCTCAAACACAGCAGTCGGGGCAGTACTGCTCCAGGTTGTCAATAGGAAATCTAAGGCTCTCGGATTTTATTCCAAGGCCCTATCTACAAGGCAACAGAAATCCAACACATTCGATCGTGAATTGCTAGCAATTAAGCTGGCAATCGAGTACTTCCGACGCTTCATCGAGGGACGGTCTTGTGCTATTTTCACTGACCACAAGCCACTAACGTTCGCCATTCGAAATCCACCATCATCAACAGAGACGCCACAACGTCAACGATATCTGGAATATATTTCTCAATTTTCCACCGATATTCGCCATATAAGCGGATCTGAGAACGCTGCAGCGGATGCACTCTCCCGAATTGCAGCTATTGACAATCCGATAAGTATAGACTACAATGCTATAGCCACTGCACAAAAGACAGACCCAGAGCTGGAAAAATTGAGATCGGTGAGTCACAAACTAAATTTCACTAATTTTGTTCTTCCCGGTACCGAAACAGAAGTCATTTGTGAAACAACTTCCGGACAAGCTCGCCCTTACATCCCTAAGGCATTTAGGAGAACCGCCTTCGAAACAATTCACAACCTCAGCCACGCAGGTATAAGAGCTTCTCGCAAAACCGTCGCACTTCGTTTCTTCTGGCCATCAATGAACGTAGAAATAGGAAAGTGGGCACGAAGTTGTCATGACTGCCAGCGAAGTAAAGTGCACAGGCATACCAACCCACCCATGGGAACATTCGCAGCAGCTGAAAGGCTTGAACATGTTCATATTGACATCGTCGGCCCTTTACCAACTTGTAATGGGTTCAGCTACCTACTCACATGTATTGATCGGGCAACACGCTGGCCAGAAGCCATCCCAATTGCTGACATCACGGCAAATTCAGTTGCTGATGCATTTTTCTTCAACTGGCTGGCACGATTCGGTTGCCCTCTGCGCCTGACCACAGATCAAGGCCGTCAATTTGAATCTGCCTTGTTTCGCCGATTTTCCGAAATTCTCGGCTGCGAACGCATTCACACTACCGCTTACCATCTGCAGTCTAACGGGGTGGTGGAGCGGTGGCATCGCTCACTTAAGGCAGCTCTAACCGCTCACAGCCCTGACGGTTGGGTGACTTCACTACCTGCCGTCCTCCTCGGACTTCGCTCAATGGTAAACGAATCTGGCACCACACCCGCCCAGCTGATGTACGGTACTGAATTGCGCCTTCCAGGAGACTTCTTTGAAACTACTCCTCCTAAGGAACCGGTTAGTTTCGTACAGGACCTAAGGGAGAGCCTCCAGCGACTTACACCAACGTTCCCGAGCTGTAACTCGAAGCCTATTTTCATTCCAAGGGAACTAAAAACTTCATCGCATGTGTACGTCCGTAACGACCATGTTCAGCGCCCCTTGCAGCCCGCTCATTCTGGACCCTATGCAGTGCTTGAACGTCAGCCACATGCTTTCGAGGTTGCCTTGCCAAACAAGCAAGTTTTCGTTTCCATCCAGCGGCTTAAACCAGCCTACAAAATAGCTAGCTCGGAATGCTTAGAGAAGACAACTACACCTCCGGAACCAGTTACATCGCACCTCTTCGTTAAAACGAGGTCTGGGAGGACAAGCAAACCACCATCGCGTTTCGCTCCTACATAGTGGGGAGCACTGTAGCGAACAAGAAACGCAAAAGAAAGAGCGCGTCCCTTGATGCTACAAGACAAAACATAAACGAACACACCTCACGAAAAAGAGTATTTTCTCATCTCTGCATATCCGGTTTTCCATTCTTTCTTTCTTTCTTGGGATGTCGTCGACAGCAGCAGTGGGTGCGAGTTTCTTATTAAATAATCAGATTTGTAAAGTTAATTATTAGTTATAAGTTTTTTATTAATAAAGATCAAACAAGTTTAATAATCTTTTCTTTGGTCTTTACAACTTCATTTACGTTAGAAAGCTCGAAAACGTATGCTGAAGAATTTTCGTTAGAAGGTCCAATCTTCCTTACATTGGTAGTACTAGCAGAGACTTGAAGGGTGACGTTACAGACTTGCTGAAACTCCTGTTAAGCATCATCCACACTTTTTGCATTTAGCCCTCTTACGATGACATTGATTCTTTTGGAGTATTTCTCTACATCTTCTACCTTTCTTTCAAGAATGATTTCGCTATTTTTCAGTTTTACAATCTCCTCCTTCAATTGTTTGTTTTCCTCTTCGAGTGCCGCAACATGCTCAATAATACCGCTTATATCTGTTTTTGTAGCAATATCTTTTAATTTTGTGTCTAAAAGTACATCAATTTTTGATATGATTGCATCCATTAAAGTTGTATTGTCCATGACAGGGTTAGAACAGTTTTTCTTTACGGAACAAGCTTCAAACTCTGGTGATGTCTCTCGTAACGATCTTTTAGAATTCAAATTTGAATTATCATTCATGAGGTGGAATTAGTTCCGGTTGTTATACGTGATGAATAACAAAAATAAAGGTTGTGGGATAGGCTACATTAACGATTTTTGGTGTTGTGTGGTGTTTTCTTGCAGTTAATTGTCCAAGAGAGAGAAGAATACATACAAAGTACACATATAAATTTTTGAAGGTGCAGGGAAGAGGGTTAGATGATGAGAAGAATTATTGTAGTTTTCTCTTGCGGTGAATTACGAAATGTATTTGTATTCTTGTAAAATTCAATTGAAAACGGTCTACTCACACAATAAATTATCAACGTTAAAGTTGCAGTTGTCGTTGAGGAGGTGAAAGCACTCAGCAGCGGCACAGAACGATGTTTTTTTTTTCTTTTTTTTTTTTTTTTTAGAAGATTTGAGTGAATTAATTATTGTTCCTTTTATTAATATTTCTTGCACAAAATCACTGACTGGCTATAAATTCCACTACAGATATTGGTTGTCACAATCCTTTTTATTCCAACTGCCACAAAAGTTCAAATAAAATACGTTTTTTCAAATTTTAAAGGTGAATTTTCCCTCACTAGGAGAGCGTTGCCATATCAGAACCTGTATAAGAACTAACACCATGAAAACAGTACTTTAGTAGGCTATCCTCCCTAAGTTCTCACATGTCGCAGGTATCGCTGTCATTGCATATATAAACTATATTATTACCACTTGAGGTGCGCCATCTATCGACGAAAAACTAAGCTCTAGAATACCATAGGAAGCAACCAAAACAATTAAAATGGTGGAAATTGTCTGGATTCGATGGTATCGCTGATCGACTGTCGGGCATAGTTCGCAGCATTTTACTCCGCTCGGCTCAAAGCGCAAGGGCAGTAGGTCTTTGCAACGGGATCGCGACCGTGTTACATGTTTTTACCCTTCGAACCTGTACTCGGATGGGTGAATCACATAATATTTAATTTCTCTAGCGCCCTAAAAAATGCACCTCACCTTGTACATACAAGCAGGGAAACGCCCACCAGCAACTTTAAGTGAGGCTTCTACAGTTGCTGGTAAGTCGAATCGCCTCTTTATTCACGACAAAATTTCTGGCCACCGTTTTCTTGTAGATAGCGGAGCTTCCGTTTCAACCTTATCTGTCAAAAGCACAGCAAGATTGCAACCAGATCCAACAAAACTGCAAGCTGTCAACGGCACTAAAATAAACACTTTCGGCACGACAACGCTTGCCTTGGACTTCGGTATGGGACGCACTTTTCGTTGGACCTTCACCCGTGCAGCAATCCCACACTCAATATTGGGAGCAGATTTTTTGAGTTTCTTCCGGCTCTTGGTTGACGTTCATGGCCGCCGACTCGTGGACCAGGGTTCCAACTGCAGTACCTCAAGCATTCTCACGTCATCAGATGAAGGATCATTAAATGCCATTAATCACAATGATGTCTATACAAAACTACTTCAGCAGTTCCCTGCAATCACCCTCCCGCTTAGCGATCACCGAACACCGCAGCATTCAGTCCAACACCACCTGGAAACTACTGGTGCGCCGGTTTACTGTCGTGCAAGACCAATTCCCCCAAAGTACTACATGCTAGCTAAGGCAGAGTTCCAGCGCATGGTGAGTGAGGGCATTTGTCGACCTTCCAGAAGTCCATGGGCCAGCCCCCTCCACAACGTTACTAAAAAGGATGGCACAATTCGACCTTGTGGTGACTACAGGCGCCTCAACGCCGTAACGCTGCCCGACAGGTATCCTCTGCCACGTCTAACGGATTTCCAATTGATACTACCAAATAAGTCGATTTTTACTCGCCTTGACATCTCACGCGCGTACCATCAAATCCCCATGGCATCAGACGACATACCGAAAACCGCAATTATAACCCCTTTCGGGTTATACGAGTTCAAGCGGATGACCTTTGGGCTACGCAACGCAGCCCAGACCCAGCAGCGCTTTGTCGACTCTATATTCGGTGATTTGGATTTTGTTTTCACTTATATAGACGACATGCTCATAGCATCAAACTCGCAAGCAGAACACCTGAAACATCTAAAGGAGATTTTTAAAAGACTCGATCAAAACGGCATCACCCTTAACAGAGACAAGTGTGAATTTGGAAAGCCAGTTATTACATTGCTGGGGTACCAAGTGGATGAAACAGGTATTCGACCACCTCAAGACTCCGTCAAATCGATGGCAGAATTTCCGAAGCCAACAACAGTCACTGAACTTCGTCGTTTTCTGGATGCACTTAACTTCTTTCGGCTAAGCCTGCCACACGCTGCGGCAGATCAGGCACCTCTATGCAAAATGCTCCATGGCTCGAAGAAAAAGGACAATTCGCCACTAAACTGGACGCAATCTTCCGAAGCAGCTTTCTTCCGCTGTCGTCAATCACTTACGGACGCCACCACGTTGGCACATCCTCTCCCAGACTCCGAGTTGCGGCTCATGACTGACGCCTCAAACACAGCAGTCGGGGCAGTACTGCTCCAGGTTGTCAATAGGAAATCTAAGGCTCTCGGATTTTATTCCAAGGCCCTATCTACAAGGCAACAGAAATCCAACACATTCGATCGTGAATTGCTAGCAATTAAGCTGGCAATCGAGTACTTCCGACGCTTCATCGAGGGACGGTCTTGTGCTATTTTCACTGACCACAAGCCACTAACGTTCGCCATTCGAAATCCACCATCATCAACAGAGACGCCACAACGTCAACGATATCTGGAATATATTTCTCAATTTTCCACCGATATTCGCCATATAAGCGGATCTGAGAACGCTGCAGCGGATGCACTCTCCCGAATTGCAGCTATTGACAATCCGATAAGTATAGACTACAATGCTATAGCCACTGCACAAAAGACAGACCCAGAGCTGGAAAAATTGAGATCGGTAAGTCACAAACTAAATTTCACTAATTTTGTTCTTCCCGGTACCGAAACAGAAGTCATTTGTGAAACAACTTCCGGACAAGCTCGCCCTTACATCCCTAAGGCATTTAGGAGAACCGCCTTCGAAACAATTCACAACCTCAGCCACGCAGGTATAAGAGCTTCTCGCAAAACCGTCGCACTTCGTTTCTTCTGGCCATCAATGAACGTAGAAATAGGAAAGTGGGCACGAAGTTGTCATGACTGTCAGCGAAGTAAAGTGCACAGGCATACCAACCCACCCATGGGAACATTCGCAGCAGCTGAAAGGCTTGAACATGTTCATATTGACATCGTCGGCCCTTTACCAACTTGTAATGGGTTCAGCTACCTACTCACATGTATTGATCGGGCAACACGCTGGCCAGAAGCCATCCCAATTGCTGACTTACGGCAAATTCAGTTGCTGATGCATTTTTCTTCAACTGGCTGGCACGATTCGGTTGCCCTCTGCGCCTGACCACAGATCAAGGCCGTCAATTTGAATCTGCCTTGTTTCGCCGATTTTCCGAAATTCTCGGCTGCGAACGCATTCACACTACCGCTTACCATCTGCAGTCTAACGGGGTGGTGGAGCGATGGCATCGCTCACTTAAGGCAGCTCTAACCGCTCACAGCCCTGACGGTTGGGTGACTTCACTACCTGCCGTCCTCCTCGGACTTCGCTCAATGGTAAACGAATCTGGCACCACACCCGCCCAGCTGATGTACGGTACTGAATTGCGCCTTCCAGGAGACTTCTTTGAAACTACTCCTCCTTAGGAACCGGTTAGTTTCGTACAGGACCTAAGGGAGAGCCTCCAGCGACTTACACCAACGTTCCCGAGCTGTAACTCGAAGGCTATTTTCATTCCAAGGGAACTAAAAACTTCATCGCATGTGTACGTCCGTAACGACCATGTTCAGCGCCCCTTGCAGCCCGCTCATTCTGGACCCTATGCAGTGCTTGAACGTCAGCCACATGCTTTCGAGGTTGCCTTGCCAAACAAGCAAGTTTTCGTTTCCATCCAGCGGCTTAAACCAGCCTACAAAATAGCTAGCTCGGAATGCTTAGAGAAGACAACTACACCTCCGGAACCAGTTACATCGCACCTTTTCGTTAAAACGAGGTCTGGGAGGACAAGCAAACCACCATCGCGTTTCGCTCCTACATAGTGGGGAGCACTGTAGCGAACAAGAAACGCAAAAGAAAGAGCGCGTCCCTTGATGCTACAAGACAAAACATAAACGAACACACCTCACGAAAAAGAGTATTTTCTCATCTCTGCATATCCGGTTTTCCATTCTTTCTTTCTTTCTTGGGATGTCGTCGACAGCAGCAGTGGGTGCGAGTTTCTTATTAAATAATCAGATTTGTAAAGTTAATTATTAGTTATGAGTTTTTTATTAATAAAGATCAAACAAGTTTAATAATCTTTTCTTTGGTCTTTACAACTTCATTTACGTTAGAAAGCTCGAAAACGTATGCTGAAGAATTTTCGTTAGAAGGTCCAATCTTCCTTACATTGGTAGTACTAGCAGAGACTTGAAGGGTGACGTTACAGACTTGCTGAAACTCCTGTTAAGCATCATCCACACTTTTTGCATTTAGCCCTCTTACGATGACATTGAGTCTTTTGGAGTATTTCTCTACATCTTCTACCTTTCTTTCAAGAATGATTTCGCTATTTTTCAGTTTTACAATCTCCTCCTTCAATTGTTTGTTTTCCTCTTCGAGTGCCGCAACATGCTCAATAATACCGCTTATATCTGTTTTTGTAGCAATATCTTTTAATTTTGTGTCTAAAAGTACATCAATTTTTGATATGATTGCATCCATTAAAGTTGTATTGTCCATGACAGGGTTAGAACAGTTTTTCTTTACGGAACAAGCTTCAAACTCTGGTGATGTCTCTCGTAACGATCTTTTAGAATTCAAATTTGAATTATCATTCATGAGGTGGAATTAGTTCCGGTTGTTATACGTGATGAATAACAAAAATAAAGGTTGTGGGATAGGCTACATTAACGATTTTTGGTGTTGTGTGGTGTTTTCTTGCAGTTAAGAGAGAGAAGAATACATACAAAGTACACATATAAATTTTTGAAGGTGCAGGGAAGAGGGTTAGATGATGAGAAGAATTATTGTAGTTTTCTCTTGCGGTGAATTACGAAATGTATTTGTATTCTTGTAAAATTCAATTGAAAACGGTCTACTCACACAATAAATTATCAACGTTATAGTTGCAGTTGTCGTTGAGGAGGTGAAAGCACTCAGCAGCGGCACAGAACGATGTTTTTTTTTTTCTTTTTTTTTTTTTTTTTTCTTTTTAGAAGATTTGAGTGAATTAATTATTGTTCCTTTTATTAATATTTCTTGCACAAAATCACTGACTGGCTATAAATTCCACTACAGATATTAGTTGTCACAATCCTTTTTATTCCAACTGCCACAAAAGTTCAAATAAAATACGTTTTTTCAAATTTTAAAGGTGAATTTTCCCTCACTAGGAGAGCGTTGCCATATCAGAACCTGTATAAGAACTAACACCATGAAAACAGTACTTTAGTAGGCTATCCTCCCTAAGTTCTCACATGTCGCAGGTATCGCTGTCATTGCATATATAAACTATATTATTACCACTTGAGGTGCGCCATCTATCGACGAAAAACTAAGCTCTAGAATACCATAGGAAGCAACCACAACAATTAAAATGGTGGAAATTGTCTGGATTCGATGGTATCGCTGATCGACTGTCGGGCATAGTTCGCAGCATTTTACTCTGCTCGGCTCAAAGCGCAAGGGCAGTAGGTCTTTGCAACGGGATCGCGACCGTGTTACATGTTTTTACCCTTCGAACCTGTACTCGGATGGGTGAATCACATAATATTTAATTTCTCTAGCGCCCTAAAAAATGCACCTCACCTTGTACATACAAGCAGGGAAACGCCCACCAGCAACTTTAAGTGAGGCTTCTACAGTTGCTGGTAAGTCGAATCGCCTCTTTATTCACGACAAAATTTCTGGCCACCGTTTTCTTGT
Organism: Platycheirus albimanus; assembly: GCA_916050605.2. Lineage (NCBI taxonomy): Eukaryota > Metazoa > Arthropoda > Insecta > Diptera > Syrphidae > Platycheirus > Platycheirus albimanus. The sequence continues at coordinate 190,027,545 of OU696696.1, forward strand.
AGATAGCGGAGCTTCCGTTTCAACCTTATCTGTCAAAAGCACAGCAAGATTGCAACCAGATCCAACAAAACTGCAAGCTGTCAACGGCACTAAAATAAACACTTTCGGCACGACAACGCTTGCCTTGGACTTCGGTATGGGACGCACTTTTCGTTGGACCTTCACCCGTGCAGCAATCCCACACTCAATATTGGGAGCAGATTTTTTGAGTTTCTTCCGGCTCTTGGTTGACGTTCATGGCCGCCGACTCGTGGACCAGGGTTCCAACTGCAGTACCTCAAGCATTCTCACGTCATCAGATGAAGGATCATTAAATGCCATTAATCACAATGATGTCTATACAAAACTACTTCAGCAGTTCCCTGCAATCACCCTCCCGCTTAGCGATCACCGAACACCGCAGCATTCAGTCCAACACCACCTGGAAACTACTGGTGCGCCGGTTTACTGTCGTGCAAGACCAATTCCCCCAAAGTACTACATGCTAGCTAAGGCAGAGTTCCAGCGCATGGTGAGTGAGGGCATTTGTCGACCTTCCAGAAGTTCATGGGCCAGCCCCCTCCACAACGTTACTAAAAAGGATGGCACAATTCGACCTTGTGGTGACTACAGGCACCTCAACGCTACCAAATAAGTCGATTTTTACTCGCCTTGACATGGCACGCGCGTACCATCAAATCCCCATGGCATCAGACGACATACCGAAAACCGCAATTATAACCCCTTTCGGGTTATACGAGTTCAAGCGGATGACTTTTGGGCTACGCAACGCAGCCCAGACCCAGCAGCGCTTTGTCGACTCTATATTCGGTGATTTGGATTTTGTTTTCACTTATATAGACGACATGCTCATAGCATCAAACTCGCAAGCAGAACACCTGAAACATCTAAAGGAGATTTTTAAAAGACTCGATCAAAACGGCATCACCCTTAACAGAGACAAGTGTGAATTTGGAAAGCGAGTTATTACATTGCTGGGGTACCAAGTGGATGAAACAGGTATTCGACCACCTCAAGACTCCGTCAAATCGATGGCAGAATTTCCGAAGCCAACAACAGTCACTGAACTTCGTCGTTTTCTGGATGCACTTAACTTCTTTCGGCTAAGCCTGCCACACGCTGCGGCAGATCAGGCACCTCTATGCAAAATGCTCCATGGCTCGAAGAAAAAGGACAATTCGCCACTAAACTGGACGCAATCTTCCGAAGCAGCTTTCTTCCGCTGTCGTCAATCACTTACGGACGCCACCACGTTGGCACATCCTCTCCCAGACTCCGAGTTGCGGCTCATGACTGACGCCTCAAACACAGCAGTCGGGGCAGTACTGCTCCGGATTTTATTCCAAGGCCCTATCTACAAGGCAACAGAAATCCAACACATTCGATCGTGAATTGCTAGCAATTAAGCTGGCAATCGAGTACTTCCGACGCTTCATCGAGGGACGGTCTTGTGCTATTTTCACTGACCACAAGCCACTAACGTTCGCCATTCGAAATCCACCATCATCAACAGAGACGCCACAACGTCAACGATATCTGGAATATATTTCTCAATTTTCCACCGATATTCGCCATATAAGCGGATCTGAGAACGCTGCAGCGGATGCACTCTCCCGAATTGCAGCTATTGACAATCCGATAAGTATAGACTACAATGCTATAGCCACTGCACAAAAGACAGACCCAGAGCTGGAAAAATTGAGATCGGTAAGTCACAAACTAAATTTCACTAATTTTGTTCTTCCCGGTACCGAAACAGAAGTCATTTGTGAAACAACTTCCGGACAAGCTCGCCCTTACATCCCTAAGGCATTTAGGAGAACCGCCTTCGAAACAATTCACAACCTCAGCCACGCAGGTATAAGAGCTTCTCGCAAAACCGTCGCACTTCGTTTCTTCTGGCCATCAATGAACGTAGAAATAGGAAAGTGGGCACTAAGTTGCCATGACTGTCAGCGAAGTAAAGTGCACAGGCATACCAACCCACCCATGGGAACATTCGCAGCAGCTGAAAGGCTTGAACATGTTCATATTGACATCGTCGGCCCTTTACCAACTTGTAATGGGTTCAGCTACCTACTCACATGTATTGATCGGGCAACACGCTGGCCAGAAGCCATCCCAATTGCTGACATCACGGCAAATTCAGTTGCTGATGCATTTTTCTTCAACTGGCTGGCACGATTCGGTTGCCCTCTGCGCCTGACCACAGATCAAGGCCGTCAATTTGAATCTGCCTTGTTTCGCCGATTTTCCGAAATTCTCGGCTGCGAACGCATTCACACTACCGCTTACCATCTGCAGTCTAACGGGGTGGTGGAGCGGTGGCATCGCTCACTTAAGACAGCCCTGACGGTTGGGTGACTTCACTACCTGCCGTCCTCCTCGGACTTCGCTCAATGGTAAACGAATCTGGCACCACACCCGCCCAGCTGATGTACGGTACTGAATTGCGCCTTCCAGGAGACTTCTTTGAAACTACTCCTCCTAAGGAACCGGTTAGTTTCGTACAGGACCTAAGGGAGAGCCTCCAGCGACTTACACCAACGTTCCCGAGCTGTAACTCGAAGCCTATTTTCATTCCAAGGGAACTTAAAACTTCATCGCATGTGTACGTCCGTAACGACCATGTTCAGCGCCCCTTGCAGCCCGCTCATTCTGGACCCTATGCAGTGCTTGAACGTCAGCCACATGCTTTCGAGGTTGCCTTGCCAAACAAGCAAGTTTTCGTTTCCATCCAGCCTACAAAATAGCTAGCTCGGAATGCTTAGAGAAGACAACTACACCTCCGGAACCAGTTACATCGCACCTCTTCGTTAAAACGAGGTCTGGGAGGACAAGCAAACCACCATCGCGTTTCGCTCCTACATAGTGGGGAGCACTGTAGCGAACAAGAAACGCAAAAGAAAGAGCGCGTCCCTTGATGCTACAAGACAAAACATAAACGAACACACCTCACGAAAAAGAGTATTTTCTCATCTCTGCATATCCGGTTTTCCATTCTTTCTTTCTTTCTTGGGATGTCGTCGACAGCAGCAGTGGGTGCGAGTTTCTTATTAAATAATCAGATTTGTAAAGTTAATTATTAGTTATAAGTTTTTTATTAATAAAGATCAAACAAGTTTAATAATCTTTTCTTTGGTCTTTACAACTTCATTTACGTTAGAAAGCTCGAAAACGTATGCTGAAGAATTTTCGTTAGAAGGTCCAATCTTCCTTACATTGGTAGTACTAGCAGAGACTTGAAGGGTGACGTTACAGACTTGCTGAAACTCCTGTTAAGCATCATCCACACTTTTTGCATTTAGCCCTCTTACGATGACATTGATTCTTTTGGAGTATTTCTCTACATCTTCTACCTTTCTTTCAAGAATGATTTCGCTATTTTTCAGTTTTAGAATCTCCTCCTTCAATTGTTTGTTTTCCTCTTCGAGTGCCGCAACATGCTCAATAATACCGCTTATATCTGTTTTTGTAGCAATATCTTTTAATTTTGTGTCTAAAAGTACATCAATTTTTGATATGATTGCATCCATTAAAGTTGTATTGTCCATGACAGGGTTAGAACAGTTTTTCTTTACGGAACAAGCTTCAAACTCTGGTGATGTCTCTCGTAACGATCTTTTAGAATTCAAATTTGAATTATCATTCATGAGGTGGAATTAGTTCCGGTTGTTATACGTGATGAATAACAAAAATAAAGGTTGTGGGATAGGCTACATTAACGATTTTTGGTGTTGTGTGGTGTTTTCTTGCAGTTAATTGTCCAAGAGAGAGAAGAATACATACAAAGTACACATATACATTTTTGAAGGTGCAGGGAAGAGGGTTAGATGATGAGAAGAATTATTGTAGTTTTCTCTTGCGGTGAATTACGAAATGTATTTGTATTCTTGTAAAATTCAATTGAAAACGGTCTACTCACACAATAAATTATCAACGTTATAGTTGCAGTTGTCGTTGAGGAGGTGAAAAAACTCAGCAGCGGCACAGAACGATGTTTTTTTTTTTTTTCTTTTTAGAAGATTTGAGTGAATTAATTATTGTTCCTTTTATTAATATTTCTTGCACAAAATCACTGACTGGCTATAAATTCCACTACAGATACTGGTTGCCACAATCCTTTTTATTCCAACTGCCACAAAAGTTCAAATAAAATACGTTTTTTCAAATTTTAAAGGTGAATTTTCCCGGAGCAAATATTAAACACAACCACTCACTAGGAGAGCGTTGCCATATCAGAACCTGTATAAGAACTAACACCATGAAAACAGTACTTTAGTAGGCTATCCTCCCTAAGTTCTCACATGTCGCAGGTATCGCTGTCATTGCATATATAAACTATATTATTACCACTTGAGGTGCGCCATCTATCGACGAAAAACTAAGCTCTAGAATACCATAGGAAGCAACCACAACAATTAAAATGGTGGAAATTGTCTGGATTCGATGGTATCGCTGATCGACTGTCGGGCATAGTTCGCAGCATTTTACTCCGCTCGGCTCAAAGCGCAAGGGCAGTAGGTCTTTGCAACGGGATCGCGACCGTGTTACATGTTTTTACCCTTCGAACCTGTACTCGGATGGGTGAATCACATAATATTTAATTTCTCTAGCGCCCTAAAAAATGCACCTCACCTTGTACATACAAGCAGGGAAACGCCCACCAGCAACTTTAAGTGAGGCTTCTACAGTTGCTGGTAAGTTGAATCGCCTCTTTATTCACGACAAAATTTCTGGCCACCGTTTTCTTGTAGATAGCGGAGCTTCCGTTTCAACCTTATCTGTCAAAAGCACAGCAAGATTGCAACTAGATCCAACAAAACTGCAAGCTGTCAACGGCACTAAAATAAACACTTTCGGCACGACAACGCTTGCCTTGGACTTCGGTATGGGACGCACATTTCGTTGGACCTTCACCCGTGCAGCAATCCCACACTCAATATTGGGAGCAGATTTTTTGAGTTTCTTCCGGCTCTTGGTTGACGTTCATGGCCGCCGACTCGTGGACCAGGGTTCCAACTGCAGTACCTCAAGCATTCTCACGTCATCAGATGAAGGATCATTAAATGCCATTAATCACAATGATGTCTATACAAAACTACTTCAGCAGTTCCCTGCAATCACCCTCCCGCTTAGCGATCACCGAACACCGCAGCATTCAGTCCAACACCACCTGGAAACTACTGGTGCGCCGGTTTACTGTCGTGCAAGACCAATTCCCCCAAAGTACTACATGCTAGCTAAGGCAGAGTTCCAGCGCATGGTGAGTGAGGGCATTTGTCGACCTTCCAGAAGTCCATGGGCCAGCCCCCTCCACAACGTTACTAAAAAGGATGGCACAATTCGACCTTGTGGTGACTACAGGCGCCTCAACGCCGTAACGCTGCCCGACAGGTATCCTCTGCCACGTCTAACGGATTTCCAATTGATACTACCAAATAAGTCGATTTTTACTCGCCTTGACATCTCACGCGCGTACCATCAAATCCCCATGGCATCAGACGACATACCGAAAACCGCAATTATAACCCCTTTCGGGTTATACGAGTTCAAGCGGATGACTTTTGGGCTACGCAACGCAGCCCAGACCCAGCAGCGCTTTGTCGACTCTATATTCGGTGATTTGGATTTTGTTTTCACTTATATAGACGACATGCTCATAGCATCAAACTCGCAAGCAGAACACCTGAAACATCTAAAGGAGATTTTTAAAAGACTCGATCAAAACGGCATCACCCTTAACAGAGACAAGTGTGAATTTGGAAAGCGAGTTATTACATTGCTGGGGTACCAAGTGGATGAAACAGGTATTCGACCACCTCAAGACTCCGTCAAATCGATGGCAGAATTTCCGAAGCCAACAACAGTCACTGAACTTCGTCGTTTTCTGGATGCACTTAACTTCTTTCGGCTAAGCCTGCCACACGCTGCGGCAGATCAGGCACCTCTATGCAAAATGCTCCATGGCTCGAAGAAAAAGGACAATTCGCCACTAAACTGGACGCAATCTTCCGAAGCAGCTTTCTTCCGCTGTCGTCAATCACTTACGGACGCCACCACGTTGGCACATCCTCTCCCAGACTCCGAGTTGCGGCTCATGACTGACGCCTCAAACACAGCAGTCGGGGCAGTACTGCTCCAGGTTGTCAATAGGAAATCTAAGGCTCTCGGATTTTATTCCAAGGCCCTATCTACAAGGCAACAGAAAACACATTCGATCGTGAATTGCTAGCAATTAAGCTGGCAATCGAGTACTTCCGACGCTTCATCGAGGGACGGTCTTGTGCTATTTTCACTGACCACAAGCCACTAACGTTCGCCATTCGAAATCCACCATCATCAACAGAGACGCCACAACGTCAACGATATCTGGAATATATTTCTCAATTTTCCACCGATATTCGCCATATAAGCGGATCTGAGAACGCTGCAGCGGATGCACTCTCCCGAATTGCAGCTATTGACAATCCGATAAGTATAGACTACAATGCTATAGCCACTGCACAAAAGACAGACCCAGAGCTGGAAAAATTGAGATCGGTAAGTCACAAACTAAATTTCACTAATTTTGTTCTTCCCGGTACCGAAACAGAAGTCATTTGTGAAACAACTTCCGGACAAGCTCGCCCTTACATCCCTAAGGCATTTAGGAGAACCGCCTTCGAAACAATTCACAACCTCAGCCACGCAGGTATAAGAGCTTCTCGCAAAACCGTCGCACTTCGTTTCTTCTGGCCATCAATGAACGTAGAAATAGGAAAGTGGGCACGAAGTTGTCATGACTGTCAGCGAAGTAAAGTGCACAGGCATACCAACCCACCCATGGGAACATTCGCAGCAGCTGAAAGGCTTGAACATGTTCATATTGACATCGTCGGCCCTTTACCAACTTGTAATGGGTTCAGCTACCTACTCACATGTATTGATCGGGCAACACGCTGGCCAGAAGCCATCCCAATTGCTGACATCACGGCAAATTCAGTTGCTGATGCATTTTTCTTCAACTGGCTGGCACGATTCGGTTGCCCTCTGCGCCTGACCACAGATCAAGGCCGTCAATTTGAATCTGCCTTGTTTCGCCGATTTTCCGAAATTCTCGGCTGCGAACGCATTCACACTACCGCTTACCATCTGCAGTCTAACGGGGTGGTGGAGCGGTGGCATCGCTCACTTAAGACAGCCCTGACGGTTGGGTGACTTCACTACCTGCCGTCCTCCTCGGACTTCGCTCAATGGTAAACGAATCTGGCACCACACCCGCCCAGCTGATGTACGGTACTGAATTGCGCCTTCCAGGAGACTTCTTTGAAACTACTCCTCCTAAGGAACCGGTTAGTTTCGTACAGGACCTAAGGGAGAGCCTCCAGCGACTTACACCAACGTTCCCGAGCTGTAACTCGAAGCCTATTTTCATTCCAAGGGAACTTAAAACTTCATCGCATGTGTACGTCCGTAACGACCATGTTCAGCGCCCCTTGCAGCCCGCTCATTCTGGACCCTATGCAGTGCTTGAACGTCAGCCACATGCTTTCGAGGTTGCTTTGCCAAACAAGCAAGTTTTCGTTTCCATCCAGCCTACAAAATAGCTAGCTCGGAATGCTTAGAGAAGACAACTACACCTCCGGAACCAGTTACATCGCACCTCTTCGTTAAAACGAGGTCTGGGAGGACAAGCAAACCACCATCGCGTTTCGCTCCTACATAGTGGGGAGCACTGTAGCGAACAAGAAACGCAAAAGAAAGAGCGCGTCCCTTGATGCTACAAGACAAAACATAAACGAACACACCTCACGAAAAAGAGTATTTTCTCATCTCTGCATATCCGGTTTTCCATTCTTTCTTTCTTTCTTGGGATGTCGTCGACAGCAGCAGTGGGTGCGAGTTTCTTATTAAATAATCAGATTTGTAAAGTTAATTATTAGTTATAAGTTTTTTATTAATAAAGATCAAACAAGTTTAATAATCTTTTCTTTGGTCTTTACAACTTCATTTACGTTAGAAAGCTCGAAAACGTATGCTGAAGAATTTTCGTTAGAAGGTCCAATCTTCCTTACATTGGTAGTACTAGCAGAGACTTGAAGGGTGACGTTACAGACTTGCTGAAACTCCTGTTAAGCATCATCCACACTTTTTGCATTTAGCCCTCTTACGATGACATTGATTCTTTTGGAGTATTTCTCTACATCTTCTACCTTTCTTTCAAGAATGATTTCGCTATTTTTCAGTTTTAGAATCTCCTCCTTCAATTGTTTGTTTTCCTCTTCGAGTGCCGCAACATGCTCAATAATACCGCTTATATCTGTTTTTGTAGCAATATCTTTTAATTTTGTGTCTAAAAGTACATCAATTTTTGATATGATTGCATCCATTAAAGTTGTATTGTCCATGACAGGGTTAGAACAGTTTTTCTTTACGGAACAAGCTTCAAACTCTGGTGATGTCTCTCGTAACGATCTTTTAGAATTCAAATTTGAATTATCATTCATGAGGTGGAATTAGTTCCGGTTGTTATACGTGATGAATAACAAAAATAAAGGTTGTGGGATAGGCTACATTAACGATTTTTGGTGTTGTGTGGTGTTTTCTTGCAGTTAATTGTCCAAGAGAGAGAAGAATACATACAAAGTACACATATACATTTTTGAAGGTGCAGGGAAGAGGGTTAGATGATGAGAAGAATTATTGTAGTTTTCTCTTGCGGTGAATTACGAAATGTATTTGTATTCTTGTAAAATTCAATTGAAAACGGTCTACTCACACAATCAATTATCAACGTAATAGTTGCAGTTGTCGTTGAGGAGGTGAAAGCACTCAGCAGCGGCACAGAACGATGTTTTTTTTTCTTTTTTTTTTTTTCTTTTTAGAAGATTTGAGTGAATTAATTATTGTTCCTTTTATTAATATTTCTTGCACAAAATCACTGACTGGCTATAAATTCCACTACAGATACTGGTTGTCACAATCCTTTTTATTCCAACTGCCACAAAAGTTCAAATAAAATACGTTTTTTCAAATTTTAAAGGTGAATTTTCTCGGAGCAAATATTAAACACAACCACTCACTAGGAGAGCGTCGCCATATCAGAACCTGTATAAGAACTAACACCATGAAAACAGTACTTTAGTAGGCTATGCTCCCTAAGTTCTCACATGTCGCAGGTATCGCTGTCATTGCATATATAAACTATATTATTACCACTTGAGGTGCGCCATCTATCGACGAAAAACCAAGCTCTAGAAGCAACCACAACAATTAAAATGGTGGAAATTGTCTGGATTCGATGGTATCGCTGATCGACTGTCACGCATAGTTCGCAGCATTTTATCCCGCTCGGCTCAAATCGCAAGGGCAGTAGGTCTTTGCAACGGGATCGCGACCGTGTTGCATATTTTTACCCTTCGAACCTGTACTCGGATGGGTGAATCACATAATATTTAATTTCTCTAGCGCCCTAAAAAATGTTCTCTATCTTTTTCCAAAACGAAACAACCAATATCACATTCTATTTAAAGCTCACCGTTCGTAAGTATTAACAATCAAACGGAGTAGCGATGGCCATACCCGTAGTGACAAAAGAATTGAAACTTCTACTCTCTACATGTGACGAATATATCACAGAGAGGAAAAGAGGTGACTAACAACCGTATGGAAACGGTTTGGGAGTTTCTAAGATGACAGTGAAACCCCAACTCCTCTTAACCCACCCAATTCGATACCGACCGTTGCCTTTTGTAGACCTAAAATGTTATATTTCAAAAGACTCCTAATCATGATGAAAGGTAAAAACCTAACGAAACCTTAACCCCTAAGATCCACTAATTCCAAAACCATAGTTATTTTTTTAGAAAAACGACTACAAACCTGAACTTGTTGAAATCTTAACTATGATACCACACCTTGTTCATTGGCGGGGTTGTTCACCACCCCCTTGATCTTTACTTACTCCGCCATAAAAAAAACATCTGAAATCTATACTTCAAACATTTTAAATCTCAAAACTGGGAAAACGGTATTTCGTTAAAGTGATAAAAATTCTTTATACTTTATTTTTATAATTTCTTAATAACTAACATTACATCTGAATTCTTATATTCAATCATCAAAGTAAATTTGTTTTCTTAATTTACATTTACATTTCTTATAATTGATTCTATCAATTTTCTATACGTTTACAATTCATATGTTCTTTACACATTCAAGCAAATGAAGATGTTTAGAATTGTAAGCTCTCAAAGAAGTCCTTTCTCAAATCGGTAGTTAATTTTCATAGAGAGAATATGAAATTCTTTAACCGATGTGTACCACATGGATACAAAAATTATTCTAAATTGTATCGGTATGAAACTTTATCAATAGTCAATCTTCTGATATCAAACAAGTATCACGTTTTTGTTTGTTTTTATATTCTATTTATAAAAGCGGACTAACAAAAAAATTCACAAAAACAGAAATATTCTCAAGACTAGCAAAATCATAAATCCCCCAAAAAAATTTACTGACAGTTCGCCAATGGGGTAATGCATTAATAGGCGTGAACAAGGAGGGCAGACAATAAATACATATATATAATTTAAAATTAAATCAATATAGTGCATACAAATTTATTAAAAAAATATAAATACAAATTCAAGATAGTCTTAGCAAATTTGCTTTTCGCTGCTTCAGGAGTAAACTACTGACACCGAGCTGTAAGAAAAGTTTAATAACACTATAAATTCTTTCACTTTACTTCTTATCTTGCATGTATACGTATATCGTATTTATCCCCAAACCACTGCTCTATGTCTTGAGTGATTTTGTGGTTATTTGTTATTCTTGAAAAAGTGTGTACTGTATACCTCTCCAAAAAGATTCCCATATTCCATATTTCTTACTTAGCGCATTCCTATACCGAAGCGCATTACCCTCAGCTCCCAACGCTTCATTTCCTGCACACTTCTCTTTATTTTTTTAGTCAGCACGTATTTACTTTAATTTGTAATTAATAATCAAAAATAGTTCCAATAATAACAAAAAGTAAAATTGATTTGTAAGCAAATGTAGCATTAAGTTGAAATAAATAAACGCACCGAGCCAGTTGTAAACTCAAAAAGAAAGACGCCCAACTATTTTTTTTCGCATAGTATTGTCTGCTCCGAAAATCTTCATAAAAAGAGAATAGAGCAATTAATTAACAAAAAAACGCGTATAAATAAATAAAAAAACCCACTCTTTATTATCTTCTGCGGAACATTTTTTTCTTAATAAAAGCGGTGTGTTAAGCTGTGATCGAGAAATACTTACATACGGAAGCGATGCTGGTTTTTATTTTGTAATTATTATTATTTTTTTTATTATTTAAAAATAATTTATAATTTGAACGAATAATTTTTTTTATTAAAACAAAATGGCTGAAGTTGCCCAAATCATTACATCAGCCGTTCAAGCAGCCGTAGAAAAAGGCATGTGCGTCTATAGTTTCGCGAATAAACGAGTTAACGGAAAAAAAAGCAAGTTAACGAAGGTGTCTTAGATACTCAGTACATTAACAACCCTCTTCAGTCGTGGCATATGAGCCCATTTTCTTCGTTCTCACAACTGTAAAATGTGAAATTTCACTAGATATAGTTAAATCCATACCAGATTTGTCTGGTGAAAGTGCAAAATACATTTCTTGGCGCCAAGCTGACAAGACTGCCATGAAATTATTTCAGCCTTATGAAGGATCCAAGACACTATCAGGCTGTTGCAATAATTTGTAACAAAATCGTCCGTTCCGCTGATTTAATTTTATCTTCTTTTAACACGGTCCTTAATATTGACGCAATAATTGCTCGTCTTGACAATTCGTACTCTGACAAACGCCCACTTCACGATTTAGAGAACCAATTGAACATTTTATGACAAGGAACTTTGTCCATATCGGAGTACTTCGATAGAGTAGAGAAGCATCTAACTTCAATCACTAATAACATTTCCATGGATTATTCAGGTAATAACCAATTAATTAATTCTTTAGCAACAAAACGTTCTCTGCTGGTTGCAAAGACTTGCCCTCTGCATTAGCCAAGGCCCAAGAGCTTGAAGCAAACCAATATAGGTATAACCTCGCTAGAGCCTTTGATAACAGCCTTTATGCTGATCCCAGATCAGTAAACTTCCTCCACGGAACAACCGCAACTATAGGCTAGTTACTCAAGCGCACTCCCCGAATGTCTATCAGAAAAATCAAAATTACCAACCAGCAGCACCCAGTGATCATAATGAGTGTCGACAACTCGTCTAGAGTCCGACACAGTCAAAAATCACAGATTCAACAAGCGGCATCTGCGGGCAGTAGTAAGCAGACCATCAGGCAACAGCTGCAAAACTATGAATTCAGTAAGACTTTTAAGCGCCCACGTGATTTCGATAAGGTACCGTTGGAAAAAACTCAACGAATAAATTTCATTTTTTTTTTGCAACGAAGTTCCTTATCGCGCGTTATGAAAGGGGGCTAGACGGAAAAAATTCTGACCAAAAGTTGTCACGACACTTTTTGCTATAGTTAGCTATTGTAAGCTGTGCGGCGTGCGATTGTTTCTCTGTCTGTCTCTCTCTCTTTCTCTCTTATAGAAAGCAAGCCAGATATTTTCATTTTTATTTCGCATTGAACAGTGTGGTGTCGCGACGATTATTTTTGTTGAGTGTATACAGGTTTTTTGAAAGCGGCCCACAGACACCAAACTTGTGCGCGCGCATGTGTCGGTGCGAGGAAATGTGTGCTGTCTGTGGGCCAAAGAGGATATATACATAGAGTCCAATCTTTCCTACGTTCCATCCTCCTCTGCTAAAATTTTCGTGGTCTCTTTCCTATTGTATTCATTGTCCGTGTGAAACAACAACAAGAAACGATGAGGTAAGTAGTAAGGTGTGAACGCACACATGTTTAACAAAAAGAACAATGTGACAGTTGTAGCACACACACATGTTTAACAAAAAGAACAATATGACAGCTGTAGCTTGTAGGCAAAATCAAAACAAGGCACAAGATTGGACTCTATGTATATATCCTCTTTGCTGTGGGCTGGTGCACACACCGATTTTCGGCGCGAGTAAAAATCAAAACTTTTTGATTTTTGGTGTCGGTGTCTCGATCGGTGTGTGGGGTATGGGGATGCGCGCGCACATTTTATATTCAATTGCATCGTATTGTGATTGAGTAAGGTGTGCGGAAGATTTATTTAAATTGTTTTTTTCCTTTGAAATCTCTTTCACAACAAAAGTGTGTACGATTTGGTGTGCAGTGTGTGGCGAAATCACGCACCAGTTTCGGTGCACATGCGCGCGCACAAGTGTGGTGTCTGTGGGCCGCTTTAAGTGTAAGCTTTAAATAATGTGTGTAATGGAAAACGGTGTTACCTTAATCATGGCAGTCATATATGTCTCACCAAATAACAAATTCATAGATATTCAGGAGTTCATTCATCGAGCACTGCTAAGAGTATTCTAAAGATGTATCTCGAACGCTTAGCAGATACAACAAAAATGTAGATAAAGTTCCTTTCATTTTAGACGGTGATTTTAACATCAACTTCAGTAATGAAAAATCAAAAACAGTTTCTAGAGGAAGAATTTGATTTAAGAATTAACAATAATCCAGCAGAATCATTCCTTCACTAATTAATCGAAAGGAACTTCGTTCCATCCGGGTGTCCCTTGACACCTCTTAACTTTTTTTTTTCTTATAATGCACACGCGCTCAAGGGGTTTGTTATAGCCCTTTTAATGATAAGTCACAGCGCGAGCGATAGGAATTTAGGGAGGAAGGGAAAGAAGGTGTCGATGAACATTGATCTTGAATGACTGCAGATCAAAATGGTAAGGAAAAATTGTGCCAGGCAATCCATTCCACATTCGTGTTGTACGGCTAAAGAAAGCATCCCTATAATTCACGGTACGTCCGAAATTGGGCTCAAGTGTAAACTGATGAGCGTTCCTAGCAAGACGATTGTTACGGGGGAAATGTATAAGGGGTGGAACACAGCTGGCTACCTCGAGTGAGCATTTTTTATAAAACAACCTGTAAAATAAAGAAAGACATGAAATATTTCGACGATGTTCGAGTGATGGAAATGTTTCCATAATGTTTCTCTCTCCTATCAATTTTAACGCTTTTTTCTGAACTCTGTCGAGCAGGTGAAGAAAAGTTTGAGAAGCACCTGCCCAGAGATGGGAGTTATACTCGAGTTTAGGGCGTATAAACGCTCTGTAAATTGTAGCCAGATCAGAAGGGGTGAAAAAATTCTTGCATCTATTAAGAAAGCCTAAGCATCTTGCAGCATTCTTGGCAATCTCAAGTATATGATCATTCCAACGAAGATTGTAACTGATACACATACCGAGTACTGATAGCTTTTCGGCCTCCTCGATGCAAGTACCATTCATGGATAATGGCATAGGGGGTATGTTTAGCTTTAACGACAAAAGACAGCATTGAGTTTTCGACGCATTAAACTCCACACGATTTCTGATACCCCAATTCACAATACTGTTTAAATCGGAGTTTAATGAGCTAATCATACGGTGTCGTTGTAATAACACGTCCAAAGGCGAAGGCCATGAATTATCAAACGTATACGAAAAGCTGAGGGTTGAGTCTTCAGCAAAACAATTTAATGGATTAGAAGTCACAGACAACAGATCATTTATAAAAATGAGAAAGAGAGTCGGAGACAGAACGGAGCCCTGGGGCACACCAGCATTTATTTTGTGGAGATCAGACTTGAAACCGTCTTACACATTTTGTATTGAACGGTCCAGAAGATAGCTTCTAATCCAACGAATAAGAGTATCATCGATACCAAATGCACGCATTTTCGATAAAAGAGCTTCATGCCAAACTCTATCGAATGCCTTTGAAATATCAAGCACAATGATCTTGCTTTCACCTAAGCGATGCAAAGATTTGTTCCACTGTTCGGTGAGATATGCCATTAGATCACCAGTGGAACGATTGCTGCGAAAGCCGTATTGCCGGTCATTTAAAAGCTCCCGATCTTCGAGATATTTCTTGAGCTGACGATTTATCAGCGTTTCCATGACCTTGGAAAGAAGGGACGTAAGTGCAATTGGTCGGTAGGAGGAGGGGGAGGAGGAGTCACCTTTCTTTGGGACGGGCTGGACAAATGCTGTTTTCCATCTACTAGGAAAGTTTCCTGAACGATAGGAACGATGAAAAAGCTTACGCAGTGGCTTTGCCAGCGATGGAGAACACTTCTTCAGAAGAATAGGGGGTATACCATCCAGGCCAGCGGATTTGTGTATATCAAGATCTTGAAGAACTCTTGCTACTGTACGAGTGCGGAAAAATACCTGTCCCATAGAAGAATTAACGTTCTCAAGTACAGGAGGGGCATTGTTGCTTGCAGGCAACGTAGAACTTGCAGCAATATGAGCTGCGAACATATTCGCCTTCTCTGAAGAGCTGACAATAGGTTTATCGTCGACGATGAGCGTTGGAACTGATGATGACGTTGAGTTCTTGACGTTTTTTACAAATGACCAGAAGTTTTTACTGCCTTTGGGATATTGCAGAATTTTTTGCCGTAACTTCTGGTCATGTAAAAATTTCGTTTTATGAATAACGGAGTTGCACGAGTTCCTAACTTGTTTGTGTTTCTTCCGATTTTCCTCAGTTGGGTTGGCTTTAGAGGATCGGAAGCTTACTCCTTTCAACCTGATAGCTTCTTTACACTCTTCGGTAAAGAAAGACTTTTCTTTTGGTTTGATACATTTTGTTCTGTGAGGGACAAAATTTCTCATTGCAAGAAAAATCACTTCTGTAATCATTTCAGCACTGGCAGCAATGTCATTATTGAGGAAGCATAATGACCAGTTAAAGTTGCGAAAGAAATTATTCAGACCGTCCATGGTTGGATATCGAGAAATTAGCTGAAATGACACAAAGGTCCGAGGTGCCATATAGTATATTTCTCAGGGTTGGAAGTAAGAAACAAGTCAAGAGTATGGGCGGAATGCCCATCAGCATCCGGTATACGAGTAAGCTCATCGACAAGCTGGGTAAGATGGTTGTACTCAGCAAAGATCTCGGTATACCTTCCTTGGAGTGTTGCCTGGCCAGAAAAGCGGAGCCAACTTGAATTGTGTACATTGAAGTCGCCCGTAATCACGACTTCAGTGTGAGGACAATGGGAAACAATTCGGGAAATTGAATCTGATAAAACATCTAACTCATCACAAGTAGACATGCAGTCAAGATTCGGACTCCTGTAAAGAAAACAGTAATGAATGATATGCTAGCGGACAGTGAATTTGAGCCACAGGAAATTAAAGTTCGTATTAGAACAATGCCCATATTGGGGAAGGCTCTGGCAAGCAATATCATTCCTAACATAAACGACAAGACCATGGTGGGAAAAAAGTAATGGCACTAAGTTATATCCAACCAAACAAAATTCAGATAAATCAGTATTCTGTCCAACCTGGGTTTCACTTAATGCCAAAACAGCTGGCCTGTATTGCACAGTATGGGCGTACACAGAAAAGAAATTCTTCCTAAGCCCACGAACATTTGAATAGACGACACAAAAATCACTTACCATTCTGAAAAACTTAACACAAAAAATTCAACTTTGACGTACCTAAGTTCGCCCGTGCAGTGTAGGCCCATATCAAATCAATGATAAACAAACTGTCCTAGGTGTTATGCCCATAAGAAAATTTGCACACGAAATTAATATATATAGGTATAAACAACACAATAGAACTATTCGACAAATGCTACTTAAACATCCACTGCAATCATCTTGCGATAAGCCTCGCAAAAACCTTGCAGTGCATAGAAAGCAACAGTTATAGGTGGGCTCGGGTGGAGAGGATGGGTGGTGTCAGATGCTGTGCTGCGACTACGAGCGAGGTTTTGGTTTTTTTTTTTTCTTTAATTTGTTATTTGTCACTGGCTTATTTGATTTTGCGAATTTTGGGTATTGAAAATGATTGATTTTAATTTTTATGTTAATTGTATGTTAGATTTTTTGGTTTGGTCTATTTTTTTTATTATTTTTTTTTTATATATATATATTTGGGGGACACACGCGCACAGATTTAGCAACGCGACCGCTCACGACGAGTACTTGGTCGTAGAGTTGGGTAGTTCCGGACCTAAATAGTTCCAGGAACCATGTCCTCTCTCGGATACAGTTCCACTCGTTCCACAAACTGAATTAAAACACGTCCATGGTTTCGACTACATAGACACAAAACAACAACGAGAAACAATACGAGAGCGAACATCGAACATGTCTCTGTTTGGTTACAAATTAAAATACACAAACATATTTTTTGCGAAATATTTCCAGCCAAAGCCAACACACGAATGAGAATGATAAAGTATAGCAGATACATACCGGAACGATACACTTAATACTTATACGTTAATCGGTCCGACTTCGCATCATGCAAATAGTTCCATATATGTATATCTTCTTCTAGCACATTGCCTCGAACATGTTTCTTTCCTATCCTACATATTGCTAATTAGAAAGAATGCAAATACAATGCCAACAAAAGATATGGAACTATTAAGGGAACTATGAACGTGATAATGAGATCGGACCGGTTGACATTCAGTAGTTCCGAACATGAAGAAACTACAACAAATGCACTATACCTATACTCCGTCCATGTCCATAGCTAGCAATAAAAGTGGAACTACTAAGAAATGTTATAGGCAATTTGCTTGAAGAAGATATGGAACTACAGGAGGAACTATTTGCATGATGAGAGGTCGGACCAATTAACATTGCTTCGTAGTTCCACTCTTATACTAGGTATGATGGATATGGAATATAGTGCATTTGTTGTAGTTCTTTCATGTGCGGTTATGCTCATACAAAGTTCCCTTAATAGTTCCGCGGACATGGTTCTAGGAACTAGTTCCGACTGAAAAAAGAACTGTTCCATGTCCGTTCCGCCTTTGGAACTGTTTTGCGCAACTCTACTTGATCGACACTCATAAAGTCAAAAAATGACAACAAGAACCAAAGAGTAGTCCTGGTCCTGACTACGATACAGAATATGCATTTGAAGACGAATATCAAACCTTCAATGGGAAATACGACGATCAGTTACATTTTTTAGAATAAAGTCGGCTCTACCGTATGTTGAAAAGAAACTCGGCGATAAAATCGTTATGAGGATTCTAATAGACACTGTTACAGCCAAAAACTATATTAAAAATATACCCTTTTTGAAAGCTATCCCTTATAACAAACCATTTAAGGTTAAGTCCCTTAACGGTGACAACATAATAACTGAAAAATGTAGAATACATTTTTGTGGTGAAACTACAGATTTTTTCCTGCTTCCCCAATTAAAAACTTTTGATGCAATAATAGGGTATGATTAACTCATGCAACTTAAAGCACACATTGATACCGAACAGTCTTTACTAAATTAAGTAAATGGCGAAATGCAAATTAAATATTTTGAATGTAAGCAGCTAAATAATTTAGAAATCGATTCGACAACAGTTCTTGAAACCATCAGGGATGAGTTTAAAAAATTAATTGAAGACTTTAAGGAAGTTTTTGCTCAGCCCGATGAAAGTTTGCCTTTCAACACAAACGTAAAAGCTAGCATTAGAACGCTAGATTTAGAACCTATTTATCCAAAACCAAAACCATACAACATGGCGGCTGTCCCGTTTGGTAACAAAGAATTACAAAGAATGCTTCTTGATGGAATAATACGACCATCACACTCCCCATACAAAACTCCCATATTGGTAGTAGGGAAAAAAGGTAAGAACGAAGACGGTACTCCCAAATCTAGGCTAGTGTTTGACTACAGAAAGCTGAATGAACGCACTATCCCACATCGGTATCCCATTCCCGAGAGTTATGTCATCTTATCGAATTTGGGACAAGCTTAATTTTATTCAACAAAAGATCTAAAATCCGGTTAGAAAAAAGGACCGTGAAAAACAGCTTTTTCCGTAAATAACGGAATTATGAGTTTTGCAGATTGCCTTTTGGCTTGAAGAACGCTCCCAGCATTTTTCAACGAGCACTAGATAACATTCTCAGAAGCGACAATGGAAAGCGTTGTCACGTCTATATAGACGACGTAATAATATTTTCGCAAACCGAAAATGAGAATTTAGAGGACATAAGAATAGTATTTTCTAAACTCTAATGCTAACATGAGAATATCTCCCGAAAAATGTAAATTTTTCAAACATGAATTCGAATTCCTAGGATTTCTTGTTTCTGGAGAAGGTATTAAGACCTGTCCTAATAAGGTAGAGGATATTGTTGGTTTCGAAGTGCCTAAAACTTTTCGTGCTTTAAGATTTCTCTTCGGACTTTCCAGCTACTACGATTTGTGAAAGACTATGCCCAGATAACCAAACCTTTGACTAAATACCTTAGAGAAGAAAACGGACACATAGGGGAAAAGAAGTCTAAAAACATAAAAATTCACTTGAATTCAGAAGCAATATGTGCTTTTAACAGAATAAAGAACATTTTAGCATCAGAAAATATATTACTATTTTACCCTGATTTCCGAAAGCCTTTGGATTTGCCTACAGACGCGTCATCGCAGGCGATTGGCGCAGTTCTATCTCGAGGCGGAAGACCCATTGCAATGATATCTCGAACTTTGAGCAAATCCGAAGAGGCGTTTGCAACCAATGAACGTGAAATGCTTGCGATAGTTTGGGCATTGCAACACTTGAGGAACTACCTTTACGGTGAGCAAGATGTTCATATCTATACAGACCATCAACCACTCACTTTTGCGATATCCGAAAAAAATCCTAATACCAAACTGAAAAGATGGAGAGCATTCATAGAAGAATATTCTCCAACCTTTCACTATAAACCAGATAAGGAAAACAAGGTAGCAGATGCACTATCTCGACAGCATAGAAACACGCTCCCTACCTCAGGACAAACTGTTCACAGCGAGGAATCCTTAACTAAAGTTATACCCCCGGGATAAAATCCTATCAATTGCTTCAAGAATCAAATATTTATTAGTCAAGCTTCTGAAAAAAGCAAAAAAGTAAAGATTCTTTTCAAGAAGCAGGTTAGACATATTATAACATTTACATCTATTGCAGAACTTATTGAATTAATGCGTGATATTCTTCATACTGAAGTTGTTAATGGAATCTATTGCACCCTTGAAACTTTAGGAAAAGTCCAAAACGATCTAATGATTCCATTTCCCAATGTAAAAATGAAATATGCAAAAAAACTTGGTCAAGATGTGTTCAACATAAATGACCAAGAAGAACTGATCGTAAATAAGCATAACAGAGCACATAGGGGGCCACAGGAAAATTTTAAACAAATTATCGCTGAATAGTATTTCCCAAATCTTAGGAAACTATGTAATACATATGCTTCTAAGTGTAAAATTTGTAAAGAAAATAAATACCAGCGCAGACCAACACAACATCCAATCGGTGCAACACCAATTCCCACGTATGTAGGAGAAATTCTGCACTTGGATATTTACAATACTAGTAAACAATATTTTATAACTTGTATGGACAAATTTTCGAAATTTGCTATCATAAAACATATTCCTTCAAAAAATTCTGTTGATATCAGAAATCCATTGATTGAAATCATTTCCCAATTCCGAAATCCAAAAATAGTAGTTATAGACACTGAAGGTGCTTTTACATCATTTTCAACTCAAGCATTATTAAAAAACGAGTTTAATATTTCAACACATTCCGTACCAGCACTTCATAGTCAAAGCAATGGACAAGTGGAAGGACTTCGTAGATGCAGCTTTATATATACTACTCAACTGACATTAATTGGTTTACAATGTTCACGACGTTGTTTAGTATTATTGTTTTTTTCTTGACTTTATCTTTTTTTCCTAGGATTATGTACACTATTTGACAGACGTCAATGAGTGCTTACTATTTTCTCTTAACCTGTTTCTTTTTTTGCATTTATCCACATAATTAAATGCCATAAATATCTAATACCTCTTCTAAATTTAAAAAAAAAATTTCTTTCTTGATTCAAAAATAAAAATTAATAATTAATACTTATTAAAAAAAATTAAAAAATATATCAAATCGGCATAACAACATAACCAACATGTAACCCACAAACAACTCTGAAGGAACAACCACGAGATCCAGATCAGCCGAAGGTGGTGAGGTTAAAAACTTGGCAGAGAAAAAAGTTTGCCTAAAGCAAGAAGTTGACAAGTTATCTGCTAAAAGTAGTTCCATTGACTTGACACAAAACGCCCGGAAAAATTACTTGTCAGATGTCATCATTTCTGGGATTCCCTATTAACAATATGACCGCATGACAAACAATTATTCAATTTATTCTTTTATGATGAATTCACATAGAACAAGTCGAGTGGAGGAATATTAATCTTGTAGACTGATGGTTACAGTTCTGTCTAAGCAATACAGTGGGTTTAAGGTGTGTCACATCAATGCCCAGAGCATACCTGCGCCACATATAGATGAAATTAAAGACCTATTCTCAAATGATCCGGTTGATGCTCTGTGTATATCTAAAACCTGGTTGAAACCTGAGATACTTAACACGCAGATAGATATTTCTGGATAAACGCTCTATGGTAATGAAAGGTTATTAAGAAGGGCGGTTGTGTAGTAGTTCTCTTACTCTAATATAACAACTTCGAAATTTCCCTCATCTTGCAAAGGGCGAAGGTAATTTCGATACCTAAAAACTTAAAATGTAACGGCGCTGAAGATAACAGGCCCATAAGTATTTTACCTTGGCTTGGAAAATTTTTGAAATCATTGTTCGGAACCAGATAAATAATCATATAAACGAAAGCGAATTGCTTAGTTCTGTACAATCTGGTTTGAGATCTTATCACATTTGTGTAACAGCGACAATAAAAGTACTGAGATATAAGGATGGAAAAAAAAAAACTTAATTGTTATGTGCCTGTTGGATTTTTCAAAAGCTTTTGATAGCGTAAACTATGAGATTCTTTGTAATTGTCTAACTTGTATGGTTTAAGTCATTTATCAACTGCGTTGATAAGAAGCTATCTATCGCAGAGGAGCCAAATCGTCAAATTGGGCTGTGATATCTCAGATCCCTTAATCATCAAAGCGGGTGTTCCACAAGGATCAATTTTGGGTACCGTGTTCTCATTGTTTATAAATGATTTGGCAAATGTCTGAAAATAGCGTTAATATGCACATCATTTGCTGATGACGTGCAGATTTACCGTTCCTGTCAAATTGGCCTTTCCGAGGACTTTGTTTTCAGAATTAACGAAGATCTGCGAAAAATTCACAAAAAGGCGTTATAAAATAAACTTATTTTCAACCCTATTAAGTCCAAAAGTATAGTCTTCTCCAAGCACAAAATAGAAACATCGTACCTGCCTTTTAGCTCGTTATCTTCCAAAACAATACCATATCTTTATCCTGCAAAGATCCTCGGTTTTTACTTAAATTCTTAACTCCCTGCTGCTGATAATGTGAATTCCATCACCAAATCAATCTATGGTAGTGTAAGGCAGCTCTACGTCTCGGCAAAGTTTACACCTCAAGCCACTAGAATAAGACTTGCAAAACTTTGTTAATTCCGATAATCAGTTATAGCTCTACAGTCTACAGTTGTCTCGATTCAGTTTCGATGAGAAAGTTGCAAGAAGCTTACAATACAATTGTGCGCTATGTGTTTAATTTACGCCGTTTCGATCATGTATCTTATGATTTTCACTTGAAGAGTTTTTAAATTGTAGAAGCTCTATCCTACTTTTCAATGTGATAAGGAATAGAGAGCCTTCGTATCTTTTTGAAAAGATACATTTTGCAGCATTCAATAGAACGAGCAATATCATTTTGCCAACTTTTAATTATTTGGAAAGCAAGAGGTTGTTTCAATTTCATTCTTATAAGGCTATGGAATTCATTACCCTTATCTATCCGTAATTCTAAGACCCAACAAAGTTTAAGGAAATCTCTATATGAGTAAACTAAAACCCCCAATACTAATGTTATTTTA
The DNA here is from genome assembly GCA_916050605.2 of Platycheirus albimanus. NCBI lineage: Eukaryota > Metazoa > Arthropoda > Insecta > Diptera > Syrphidae > Platycheirus > Platycheirus albimanus. The sequence continues at coordinate 190,050,569 of OU696696.1, forward strand.
TCTTAGAAAGGTTCTAGATCACTTCTTTCTTCCTCCTTCTCTCTTCTATTTTTTCTTTCTTTTCCCTGTTTCGTCCCATTTTTCTTTCCTTAGTACCTATACCTACCCTCTTTTTTTAATTAAATCAAGTACTTTGAACTTAAATCTGCATTTAAAAATTAAAAAGAATCGGAGAAGTTTTTCAACTGTGTCGTAAAACTTAAATCCCCAGACTTGGGCACCATACAGCATGATCGACCTGGAAACAGTTTGAAAAATTTGATATTTTACTTTCAACGATATTTTTTTATCTTCTAAAGAGTTTTTCCAGGCTGCACTTATGGCTGACTTAGCTACAGAAAGTTTCTCCTTAAAATGATTTTCCATATTCAAATTACTACAAATGTTCATCCCCAAATACTTGTATGTTTTGACTGAGTATAACTCTTGTCCGTCAAAAAACCAAGTTGCTGGCATATCTTACTCCACCTTTTCTAAATACCATTGTTTTAGACTTAGATATGTTAAAGTTCAGCCTCCACTCCTGGCAATACCTTTGTAGCTGGTTGATCATTCTTTGTAAATTCACCGGAGAATCTGCCAACAGTACCATATCGTCTGCATATAGCAAAACCTTTATATGAACCCCTCCAATTCTTAAGCCACCAGATAAATATTCGGTTAAGTCATCTATGAATATGATGAAGGCTTGGGGGCTAAAATTGCATCCTTGTTTTACTCCCGTCATAGTTTTGAAGAAGTCTCCAAGCTGCTTCCCGTCCCAAACCGCGGATGATGTTCCTTCGTACAGCTTTTCGATTAGTTTTCCAAATTTTTTAGATAGGCCTTTATTATAAAACTTGTATAAAAGTGCACTTTTATCTACTGCTGCCTTAAGATCTACAAAGAACGCATATAGTTTTTTCTTTAATCTCATAAAGTTTTGGGCATCAGTTGTAAGAACGAAAATTGGATCAACTGTAGAGAAGCTCTCTGAAGCTAGCCTGAAACTCGCTCAGAAGATGATTTTGTGAGGTCGACATCCACACTTGGAAACATCTAGTCATGATACCCATTAATATTTTTAAGGACGAATTTAAAAAAGCAATGCCTCGATAGTTTTCCACTAAGTTCGGGTCGCCCTTTTTGAAGATGGGAAAAGTTATGCTCTGTTTGAAGTTTGATATCCTATTGAACACTTTTGTGAGCAAAACTATAAGATCGTTGTTCGCATATTTATAAAATTCGACAGGAATGCCATCGGTACCAGCTGCTTTTCGGTCTTTGCTCCTGTCCAGGCAACTTTTGACTTCTTCTTGCAATATGGGGTTGTCAAGGAGCTCATTTGTTGAATTCGGTACTACGTACTGGAACTTTGGAAGATTTAAAGAGTTTGTTGGATTCAGGATACTTTTAAAATGACTTTCCAGATGCAAAGCATCGATATTTAACCCAATCTTAAACTTTTGGCCATTTTTTCTTTTCAGAAGTTTCCATAAAGCTGCGGAATCCCTGCATTGAGATATTTCGACTGCCTGAGTGGTCTTATATTCTGATCTTTTTCTTTCGCATATTTGTTTCAAGGTTCAGTAGTGAGAAAGATTCTCGTCGCTTTCGTTCGCATTCAAGGTCAAACCATGGTTGCTTGTTGCGTCTTGTATGATTTTGTGCTACTTTTGGCACAGAATTCCTGATAGCTTGAGCTATTTCTTCAATGTTTACATCCGGGGTCATTGCTTCGATTTGCCAATTTAAATTGGTTTGGTAGCTTTCCGCATTGTTGGGTTTCAATATCAACTTCGGTAGAGTATTTAAAACTTCAGCATTTAACATTTCTTGATCGGCTCTCTGAAAAGTAGTCACAATTGGCATGTGATCTGAGAAACTCAGGGTTTGTATTTCGAAGTTCTGAATCAAGCTGTTCCACTCTCCTCCACTCAAACTAAGGTCGAAGACTGAACTTCCTTGAGCTCCCACAAAAGTGAATTCACCATTTGGATCTGCCATTGAACATCCATTTACAATTTTCAAATTATACCCGCTGCAGAAGTCTAAAAGCTAAGTACCTTTTCTATCCAGGACTAGGTCCTTTGAGTGGCGAAGATCTATTATATCATCTTCATTGTCAAACAAGAAAGGCTGCTGTGTGCTGGTCCTCTCGTTTAAATCCCCAGTTAGAAGGATATTATTTTGTTCCTGAAGATTATTGATGACGTCACATAGCATTTGTAGATCTAATCCCCATTGTGCGCCTTTTGACCCGTTCAGATAAACAGGGAGAATAGAGTATTTGATACTTGGAGCTGTTTTAGCTTGAATGTTGAAAAAGCTGTATCCTAATAATTGTTGGAATTCAATTGCGATGTCTTTTATATTTTTTCTGTATCCATAAAGACAACCCCCACTTGCACGACCCCTGTTACTGTTTCTTACACCTGGTATCCAACATAACACATAATCATCAAAATAATGTTCGTAATTTTGTTCGTTGCCTTCTAAAAGGTATGTTTCATAAAGACAAAATATTTCAAACTCATTGACATATTTAAAAAATTGTGAATATAATAATTTACTATACAGACCACTAACATTGTAACATAATATTCTATAATTTTTTTTTTGCAACTATATTTTTACTTAGAACTTTTGGGCAGACGGAAATTTCCTACAATAATATTTGATGAGTAGTGGGATCACTGGTTCGTAATAGTTGTAGGTGATTTGTGCCTTGGATATTTGGTATGCTGTTTTCACTCCCAGATGTCGTAGCTTCCCTTTGAGGGACTTCACTTTGGCCAGCTGATACATTGACATCCACATGAGTTGTGTTGTTTATAATTTCGTATGTATGTATGTATGTATTTTATTGAGTCTTTAAGAAAATTTTACACAGTGTAGATATACTTATACAATTTGTCAATTATATTTAGAAAACGGCGGCTGTAATGTATGGCCTGCACTGGAATTATATTTGTTTGCCTCATGGCTGTCAATTAATAATGTTTGTCTGCTCTTGCTCATGAAGCTATATACTGTTGCGCGTGACGTGTTGTCACTTTTGAATATTTACATATATACAAATAAATACTTAATCTAGCCTACGATAAACCTACAATAAATAACCAGAAAATATAAACTATATAGACTATATAGATTTGTTTCGAGCGAGTACGCTCTATATCTTATTGTATGGAAAATGAAATCACATTGAAAATACATGAAATAAAAGAATTATTAAATGAACAGAGTATTTTTTAGAGCAGGAACACTCTATTGAGTTACGAAAATTGAATAAATCACATTTGTACCATGAAATCACGAATTACGTTCACATAAAATCTTTTCTTTTAGACGATTACTTTACTATATAAATTAACAATCACTGGTTAGATTAAAAAGAAAATTTGCAAAGGATTTCTATGTGAATAGAATATTTTATAAACCAAGTTGCTGCATAATGACGTTGCTGCTGTTTGCGGTTGTGGTGCTTGTTGCTCTCACACCAATGTTAAATGTAGTGCCTTTTTTTTCAGTTGATGGGTTTTGGTTAAAACTCCAGACAATATGTTCCTTGTAGATTTCTGTAGCCGATTAAAGATGATTTACAGTTGCTACTACAGAATTCGTTGTTCGCATTCGCCTAGTTTGCGGTGGATGTGTAATACCGAAAGTTTCCGCTCAGCCTGTTACTTTAACTGTACACTCTCCCCAAAGTTACAGTTAATAACCGTGACGTGACCTCTAGCGGTCCTGAAGATTGCGGGACTTTCGGATGACGAGTTGCTGGGCACAAGTAGTGCCCTGGGTGTTTTTCGGTAGACCGATGAATTTTTTTAAATTAAATTTACTCTGTTACTTTTTTTATTCACGATAAAAAATGAAAATAGTTGCCAATAAAACTTTTACTTTTTTTGCTTTCGATTAATGGACGGTAGTGCTTTTCAAAGCACAACCGTCCTCTATCACGACCTCGACATCTCTCCTGTTTATAATTTCGTTGAGCACTGAATTTCTGTCATATTTGCCACAATTCAAACCTCTATTAAAACTCCAAGTAAAAACCTTTCCTTGTACAAAAAGACGATCATCTCTTAGAAAAACTGCAATGCTTGGATTCCTCGACCTGATTGTTTTTCTGACTTCCAGCAGATGCGATCTTTTTTGGCGAATCGCAAGTGGATAGTCTCTATGAACCACAACGCCTGCCTCCCTCAGCGCTTTCGACGATCGAAGAACGTTGATTGCTTGTGTTTTTCCTCCTAATCGCACCAAAAAAATTTTGCTTTGAGAGTTGTTAGTTCGTATAGATACAATATTTTTTTCAGATAGTGTCTCCGTAGTTTTACCGTGAGTGCGACATATACATAGTTTGTATTTGTGCTTTCGGCTCTACAGCATTTTGGTTGAATATATGAAATATAAGGTTCCCCTCTGTATCTCGCATCTGATTAGCCTCCAATATTTCCTCCAACAACTCACATCTTTCCTCCAGTGAAGTGACTTTCTGTCAGGACTTGGTTATTGTTTTGCAAAAACTTTATTTCGTCATGCAATTTTTGCAAGTCCGCGAGTTTGACTACTTCGTTCAGGGTTAGTTTTATATCAGTTAGTTGCTCATTAAGAGTTTCTTGTCTCCATATCTTTATCACTAGATGTAATTTTTTGCTTGGAGTTGAAATATCAGGGGATATTGCTTGGGATTTCCTTTTGTTCATCGATTCAGTTTGACGTTTTGAGGTTAGGCTTTTTTCCTTTTCTTTTGATCGCAAATATATGCTTAAATTAAAGTATGACTTACTGATTTTTTGATGCAGGTATATAAAGCAAGGAATTAAGAATTTTATCGGCTTTTCTTAACTTTTAACAAGGGAACAACCTTTTTACACTTTGTAATGGCTATCCAGGGTTGCCAAACTCCAAATCTGCATTGTATTAAAACACTATTTGCGCTCTTGACCTCTTGTAATTAAATAAAGTTTAAAGTACTAATAATAAGATTTAAATTCTTTTTGTACTGCCTATTTTGAAATGAAATAAATAATTAAATCAATAAAAAATATTGGTAATATAATCGTTCTTCTTAGTTCACAAACACATTACAGAAACATTTGACAGTATAATTTTTATAAGTAAGTATTGTACTGTGCTGTGACGAAAGTAAGTATGAAACACGATTTGATTCACGTGAAGTGAGTCTGCATATAACACCGCTCAAAACGCTAGTGTACGAAGTAGGTATCTGAAAAACCTATAAGGATCGAAAATAAAAAGAAAAAAGCCAGTGGATAACTAAAAGATAATACTAAGTGAGTGAGTATAATCAAGATTATAGAGAAATTTTGTTAACATCCATGTAGGACAGGACAAATTGATAGGTATCTACCGATAGAGACAACCTTCTCTTGGAAATTTATCCTTAAAACCAGGTCAGTAAGTATTCTAATGATTTATTATGTTACTAGCTGACCCGCGAACTTCTTTCCGCCAAAATTCATCACTGTATTGAAAATAATAATTCTTTCTTTTGTGTTTAGTAAATAGCAGATGTATTACACTTCATTTTTATTTTTGTGTATAGATATTGTGTGATTTTAAGTTAATTCGGCTTATCAGCTACCTTTCTGTGAAAATCTCGTAAACATTGCGACCGAAGCGCCACCTACAGGAATTAAAACAGCCTTAGTTACTCCTTACAACATCAGCTATCCGCCAGTGAAAATGCCGTCAAAATCGGTTTAGCCGTTTCCGAGATTAGCCGGAACAAACAGACAGACAGACAGAAATTTTTTTTAAATATTGCGTTTTTGTTATAAGTACCGTATATACTTTCATACAAATTAAGTAAAAAACTGATATTTTGAAATTACGAACAGACACTTTATTTTTATTTATGTTCATAGATGTGAAAATTTTGTTTTTTTTTTATAGTGAGAATAAATTTTATCATCAGGTAAGTATATACGCATAAGTATATAAGAATAAAGAGGTAAAAGTAAGTAACTAGTTAAGTATATAAGTGACTGAATCGAGTCGACGGATATGTGCAATGCTCCACTGTCCGTGGAATCGAAAGAATCTTCTCTTCTTAGTGAGTATGAAGTCTCCCCGTTGAGATTTAAAAGTAGTGCAGTGGCTGGCAGTGCATATATGCTTGTACCACAGTGTATCAGCAAGTATCTCAATATAATATAAATTTTATAAAATTGTTTCCTTGAAACTTTTCTATTTACGAAGAGGTCCCCCTAAGGGTATAGCTTTTGCTATTGTACGAGGGCAAAGAGTTGGGAATGAATATTTATTCCATAGATTTTTTTTCAAGAAAACAAAATTATGTTGAGGATTGTATCCCCCGGTGCTCCAAAAATGTTGCAGGGTGTTGCCGAGCTAAGGATGAAGCCCTTATAGCCCGAAAACAGCAATATTTTAGATGCGGTGCCAAGGTCCGTGTGCCGGACACATTAGTCTTTTCGATAATGGGTAAACTAATAGGTGCTCCAAAATAAATCCTTCAAATCCTTGAGGATATGGGGTTTAGCAGATGCTGGAAACACCCAAGAACAACAAATCCTACAAAATTAATAAATATTTTGCATTAAAGATGTGAATCTAGCTAGGATTTGAGACATGTGCAAAAAAAAATTGCACAAGAATAGCACGAGGGATGGTGGTGTGTGAAATACACACAAATCGCCCCATCCTCAATAAATTAATAATAAATTCAACGGTTCTTACCTCTAATATGACGTTGGTTGCTTAAACAATTGTGTTGAAGCAACAAATTTGCCAGTTGGCAGTATAAAATTGGTTTTCACTAAAAATCGACTGCGCAAAAGGAAACTATGATGGCTGACTGGTCAATGTCGCTGTATATCCCGTACAGTTCGCCATTAGATATTCTCCTCCATTCTTCATTGATACATACAGGACCAAATATCACCCGGAGAATCTTTCTCTCAAAGCGCACCAACTTTATTCATTCGATTGTGTCAGTGTCCACGCTTCTCCTTGGTTCTTTGAAAGAGGGCTTTGCTACTAAGATGTCTTCTTAGTCCCAAGAAACAGCCATTTTTTTTGTACAATGCACACGTGCTCAAGGGGTTTGTTATAGCCCTTTTAATGATAAGTCAGAGCGCGAGCGATAGGATGTTAGGAAGGAAGGGAAAGGAGATGTCGATGAACATTGATCTTGAATGTTTGAAGATCAAAATGGCAGGGAAAAATTGTGCCAGGCAATTCATTCAACATTCGTGTTGAACGGCTAAAGAAAGAATCCCTTTATTTCACGGTACGTCCGAAATTGGGCTCAAGTGTAAACTGATGAGCGATCCTAGCAAGACGAGTATTACGGGGCAAATGTTTAAGGGGTGGAACGCAGCTGGCTACCTCGAGTGAGCATTGTTTGTAAGAGAATCTGTAAAATAAGGAAAGGCATGAGAGTTTAGGGCGTATAAACGCTTTGTAAATTGTAGCCAGATCAGAAGGGGTGAAAAAATTCTTGCATCTTTTAAGAAAGCCTAAGCATCTTGCAGCATTCTTGGCAATCTCAAGTATATGATCATTCCAACGAAGGTTGTCACTGATGCACATACCGAGTACTGATAGTTTTTCGGCCTCCTAGATGCAAATACCATTCATGGATAATGGCATAGTTGGTATGTTTAGCTTCAACGACAAAAGACAGCATTGAGTTTTCGACGCATTAAACTCCACATGATTTTTAGTACCCCAATTGACAATGCTCTTTAAATCGGAGTTTAATGAGCTTATCATACGATTTCGTTGTAATAACACATACGAAGGCGAAAGCCGAGAATTATCAAACGTATATGAAAAGCTGAGGGTTGAGTCGTCAGCAAAACAATTTAATGGATTAGAAGTCACAGACAAGAGATCATTTATAAAACTGAGAAAGAGAGTCGGAGACAGAACGGAGCCCTGGGGCACACCAGCATTTATTTTGTGGAGATCAGACTTGAAACCGTCTAATACAACTTGTATTGAACGGTCCAGAAGATAGCTTCTAATCCAACGAATAAGAGTATCATCGATAACAAATGCACGCATTTTCGATAAAAGAGCTTCATGCCAAACTCTATTAAATTCCTTTGAAATATCAAGTGCAATAATCTTGCTTTCGCCAAAGCGATTCACAGATTTGTTCCGCTGTTCGGTGAGATATGCCATCAGATCACCAGTGGAACGATTGCTGCGAAAGCCGTATTGCCGCTCATTTAAAAGCTCCGGATCTTCGAGATATTTCTTGAGCTGACGATTTATCAGCGTTTCCATGACCTTGGAAAGAAGGGACGTAAGTGCAATTGGTCGGTAGGAGGAGGGGGAGGAGGAGTCACCTTTTTTTGGGACGGGCTGGACAAATGCTGTTTTCCATCTACTAGGAAAGATTCCTGAACGATAGGAGCGATGAAAAAGCTTACGCAGTGGTTTTGCCAGAGATGAAGAACACTTCTTCAGAACAATAGGGGGTATACCATCTGGGCCAGCGGATTTGTGTATATCAAGATCTTGAAGTACTCTTGCTACTGTACGAGTGTGGAAAAATATCTGTCCCATAGAAGAATTAACGTTCTCAAGTACAGGAGGGGCATTGTTGCTGGCACACGACGTAGAACTTGCAGCAAAATGAGCTGCGAGCATTTTCGCCTTCTCTGAAGAGCTGACAATAGGTTTATCGTCGACGGTGAGCGTTGGAACTGATGATGACGTTTAGTTCTTTACAAATGACCAGAAGTTTTTACTGCCTTTGGGACATTGCAGAATTTTTTGCCGTAACTTCTGGTCATGTAAAAATTTCGTTTTGTGTATAACGGAGTTAAACGAGTTCCTAACTTGTTTGTGTTTCTTCCGATTTTCCTCAGTTGGGTTGGCTTTGTAGGATCGGAAGCTTACTTCTTTCAACCTGATAGCTTCTTTACACTCTTCGGTAAACCCAGACTTTTCTTTTGGTTTGATACATTTTGTTCTGTGAGTGACAAAAGTTCTCATTCCAAGAAAAATCACTTCTGTAATCATTTCAGCACTGGCATCAATGTCATTATCGAGAAAGCATAATGGCCAGTTAAAGTTGCGAAAGAAATTATTCAGACCGTCCGTGGCTTTCTCGTATTGCCAAACGGTCCTAGTGGGAATTTTTTCCTTAACTGGATGGTTGGAGATCGAGAAATTAGCTGAAATGACACAATGGTCCGAGGTGCCAAATGGAGAAGTTACTTTAATAGTATATTTATCAGGATGGGAAGTAAGGAACAAGTCAAGAGTATGGGCGGAATGCCAATCAAAATCCGGTATACGAGTAGGCTCAACGACAAGCTGGGTAAGATGGTTATACTCAGCAAAGATCTCGGTATACCTTCCTTGGAGTGTTGTCTGGCCAGAAAAGCGGAGCCAACTTGAATTGTGTACATTGAAGTCGCCCGTAATCACGACTTCAGTGTGAGGACAATGGGAAACAACTCGGGAAATCGAATCTGACAAGACATCTAACTCATCACAAGTAGACATGTAACGTAAAGTACACCCTTTTCAGAGGAAACATACCCACCAGACATTCTACTTGGCCACCATTCGTGAGACTAAACACTCTAACTCACGTTCAGTGCCATCTATGTTTCAGCAAGTATCTTCCCCTATTCACTTCCACTTACAGAACTCTTCACTATCCAATATCTTGAGCACTCCTCATGGTACACCAACAAAAGCTTACCATTCTTGTAGAACACTGTCTCTCACCACTTTGGACCAGACAGGCTACTACCCATTCCTATAACTACACCACCGAGAACTCAAGATATCCCTTAACCAACAAGCATCGTTATTCCTGCTTGCCATACACTACCAAGTGTAAACAACTAAACCCTATTCAATAATACAGCCATCAAAATACCAAACTCCACTAAGCAAACCTTAGGACGGTCGCCATGGACACATTGTCCCATCATCTCCTCAGAGAAATCAAAGCGGAAGGCGGAACTCCAAGTTTGGATCGTCATGACATCCATGATTGAGAGCTATCCCAACCATGAACATCAGAGATTCAACAAACCAGAAATTCAAAGGGAGGGCTGAGATCTACTATCGCAATCCGGTTCGCACGTCGATACCACTGTCTAGCTCAGTTGGGTCGCGAGCCCTGCTGAGTTTAGGTGGGGAAAACTCAAAAAGAAAATATCTAAATGTTATTTGCTGGGGGCCTGATCAACTACGTTTCTGTACACGAAATGAGATCGAAAGTTGTATGCTACTAAAAGTTACCGATAAGTGACTTTAAATAGAGAATACACAAGATAATGCGAGCTTATAGAAGTGTTCATAGATGTTCAAGAACAAGAGCGCCGCTGTAGCTCTCTCAATCCTGCTTTGCGCTGAAATTATCGCTTTGAATTGACAAGTGGTTGATGACTAACTTCGTACCACTTATATGGGGGGAGAAATCTTAGATGTTATTCGACCCCTCTGGCATCTTTATACCCACCCAAGAAAAAGTATCTGTTCGTCCCGGAATACTTCCACCGATTGTCCTATGCTGCCCTTGGAGTAGAAACTCCGAAATATCATTTTTAAAGGACCACTGACTCAAAAGACGGAATAGACCTAAAAGTCTATCCACATCCCAAACCTTAACACACTATACTCCACACACGCAACAGGAATAAGAGAAACTAACTCTTCCTTCCTACTACCTCTTCAATGTTATTAATTGTCCACCCCCTCCCGACGTAACTTTTACTGCGACATCTCGGTATCTGAAAAACTCAAACTCCAAATATCAACTAAACTACTGTTCATCGACAGTAAGAAAAACTAATTTGAATTTTTCTTCAACCTTATAAATTGTCTAACAAGCCTAACAAAATTTATATTTATTTAGATACTTTAAAAAAAGAAAAATATTTTTAATGTCAAATAGCTAAATATTTAAAATCTTACAAGTGATTTCCTTCTTAAAGTTTTTTTTTGTATGTATAACTTTTAATTCTATATTGAGAGTACAAAAAAAATATATAAACCTATCGTTTATGATGATTCTTAAACGTCTTCAAGAAAATCAAGGGTCAATTAAATTTATAAAAAAAAATTGAATTGTCAAAGAGAGTCATATGTTTCGCAACTTCAGACTAGCTCAAAAAAAATGTCAAATGTCTGTAAAAACAATTACCGATTGTTTCTTGAGCTGTATTACGTTTCTTTTGAGAATAAAAACCATAAGTGTTTAAAAAAAAAGAAAATGGACTAAACACGGGACAATAGAGATTATGACAAAACCTCCAAATGTACTATTCGAGTAACAAGAGAACGTCGTGACTCTACAAAACTAACCAAAACCAAAAAAAATATGGGACGTTAGCCCATGGGTTTATTTTATTGGAAGGAGACTCAGAGGATGATAGAATAGATAAAGTAGAAATATATTATCAATATAGTTTTTAAAAAATATAAATTTATGTAATATAGTTATCAAAAATTTTATCAAAATATAGTTTAAATCAAAACGTAGGGAACGCAGAAGTGCACCACTGGAACCAGACGCTGAAACAAAAATGATTAGATAAAGGTCTTAAGTTTGAATGTAATTATATCGGTAACTGTAGCTACTATGTATCTTATGTAACTTGAGCAGGGTATCGTTACTCAGAACAAACCTTACTTGTTCTAATGTACACTCATTTGAGTGTATTCTCCCACAGAATTGACTACCAAAAGAGTCAATCTAAGTATTTAGACACCATGTACCTTGAGTACAAAACTCCAATAAACGGATGAATTATGACATATAAACATAAAAGTGATCTTGTACAAACGTACATAAAAGGAAATGAAAACTTATTTAACCACTGAAGAAAGTCTTCAGGAAATGACGTAAAGTCTTATCTATACGAATGTTCATATAACCATAAGAAACAAATTTTATTAAATGGGAACACTAAGGTTCGAAAGTTTTGAGACTATGCTCAGGATAATTATTGTAAAGTGAGTGAAACTGAAAAAGTGCATAATTAAAAAAAAACTAATGGAAGTGCTTTTGTCTCAAAGGACGAGTATAATGGAGACTCTACTCAATTGTAAAAAAAAAGAAAAATAGTTCCTCAAAAGGAAAGTGACAAAGGTAATAGTTAAAGTGTGTGACACGTTAAGTGTTTGATTGAAGAAAGTGGGGGTTGGTGTTCCAACCGAGAGCTGGTAGCATGGACCTTAAAATATGCTTCGTAAATCTACGAAAAAAGAATGTTCTTTCGATCGTATTACCGATCCACGACTGTATCTAACGAATGAAATGCACTAGTAAACTAATTTGTTTCAAAAAAGAAACTTCAACACAACTCTCAACGGTTGTTGGTAAGTATTTCTTTTTTGGATTCTTTAAAAAAATTTGATTTTCTAGGTTCGATTATTAACACACAAAATGAGGACAACACATGAAAATATTTTTAAGGTAAGTATTCAATTTTTACTAGATCTTAACCACTCTTAAATAATGTACATTCACTTAGGTAAACAATACTTGGGAAGTTTTTCTTTGAATTGTAATATAATAATACGTAGATTATATGAGTAATAACAAAGGGTAATCATCAAATAATTGTAGGTGAGTATATGGACGACGACATGGTACGTCACCACCGTTCGTGGGAGTTTATATATATATATATATGATGCTACTTCGAGCAACTTGAAAAATGTTTCAGGCAGGGTGTTTCAGGATCCTTAACTTATTCAGGACCGGCGTTCGCTTGCGCCGAAAGCCCATGTGGTTGTTTCACTTGTGTTTTAATTAATCTCCTCAACAATATAAGTATATAAAATAAAGGTTTTACCTGTTGGCCATCGGCAAAATTATGTATGGATCTTTGATCTTTATTTTAATATAAGGACGTAGAATACGAATATTGATGACGTGTACGGATGAAGTGTCACGCAGTTCTATTCCGTGTCCACGCTTTTCGAGCAGCGATATGGACAAATACGTCCTTCGTTGCTCCTCTTTCGGGAGATGAAATGTTAGAAAGGCCCCTTGAGCTGTTGATATTTTGTATATACGGTCCGAACGAAGTAAATCCCTTCGTGGGACTGCTACAATGTATCCTGATACTTGGACTGGAGAGTGAAATCCTACCTCACACGTGGATTAAATATAACTCGTATCCAGCACTCGGAATGTGCTTGGAACGATGCTTCTTACACCTCACAGTTTATGCGGCATGTAAATTGTGCCAAGCCCTGGATTGAGACGCAAATTAATGCTTCACACCTGGAATGGTGTATATATTCATGTCCCTGCACCTGGACCCTAGTAAAATAAATGATAATCCCATTAAATCACTAGTTTAGATCAAATATACACATTTCTTATGACAGAAATATTAAGAAAAGTGTATTCCTAAGAAAAACTCATGTCGCCATCATTAAATGTATGGCCTACGAAAAAAAAACTATTTCTCACCTCTTTTATAAGGGTGATTTTTTTTTAATTCGTTTGAGAAAATTGCTTTTAGCAATTTCTAATTGGTATGTTCTATGTAATTAAGGATGATTTCAGATACATTCTGATTTCTATTCAGAATTTTCTTCAAAAACTTTATTTCCAAAAACGAAGTGAATAATGTGAAAGATAAAACTCGAATGGACGAGACAAAAGACTTTGGCAGAGCCAACGCCTATGTCTGGATACGTTCGGAAAGTACCATATTACTTTCTGGTAGTCTGCCAGTGGCGCGTTCTTTGTTACCATTATGAGTTCGTTCCGTTTGTCTGTTGTATCTTATAACACTTCGATTTTCCTACACTCTTTTTCCTACTATAACTAAATAATGAAGTTTGAACTATTTCTTTTTAGATTTGACGTTTATTTTAGTAAATAAATGAAGTGCAACCATATGACGAATTGTTTTATTACTTTTATTAATAAACATCGTGAGTTTTAGGTACGTCGGTCATTTTATAAAAATGTCATGACTTTTCTGTAAAGTGCTGTCAGACTGACAGTTCCGCTTACCACTTCGGATAAAAGCGTAGATATGCCGTTTTCAGGTGTTTTCAGATCAGGTAAGTATGTTTATTGACTGAAATTAATATCTTTGGTGTCAACTGATTTGGGGATTTTGACACTTGTCTTTTCATAGACGTCAAAAAAAGGAATTCTCATTAATTCTATTTTGGATAACGAATCTGAGCTGTCAAACTACATTTGTAAGTCATATTCACTTGGAAATTAATTACTTTATGTCACATCTGTCGGAAAACAGATTCTGAGTCAGAAAGTGTTATACTTTCAGTAATTTGCGTGAACGAATCATTTTGTCTAGATCGTGGGTTTACACGCTCACGTATTTTCTGGAGGCTTCGAGAAGTACTCGGAAAGAAAAATGGAAAAGAGAATCGGCGAGGCGTCGGTTTAGCGAATATCGTGAACAAAGAGCAAACGAAAATGCCGGAAGTGTCTGTACGCCATTATTCTTTGGTTGACAGTCACATAGCGAGAAAGATGGTAGGTATGTAGGAAATGAGTGTGTCTGAACTCACCTAAATGTCATATCGATTAGGATATTTCCTTTGTAGGAAGAGTACAGCACCTCAGGTGGATTTGTACCTAATCGAATAATTTCCTACAACTTCAATCCCTCTAGTGACGAGATTAGGCAATTGAGGAACTCCATTGTCTCAACATTATTTCCCCAAAATAGATGTCACTTTGGTATAGTGAGAAGATAGAAATGCCTACATATGCCATTAGTGGTACCAAAGCATTCCCTACAGACATGCTGTCAAGATTCGGACTCCTTTCAAGAAAACAGTAATGAATGATATGCTTGCAGACAATGAATTTGAGCCACAAGAAATTAAAGTTCGTATTAGAACAATGCCCATATTGGGGAAAGCTCTGGCAAGCAATATAATTCCTAACATAAACGACAAGACCATGGTGGGAAAAAAGTAATGGCACTCAAATATATCCAAACAAACAAAATGCTGATAAATCAGTATTCTGTCCAACCTGGGTTTCACTTAATGCCAAAACAGCTGGCCTGTATTGCACAGTATGGGCGCACACCGAAATTATTAGCCCACGAACATTTGAATATACAACACAAAACTCACTTACCATTTTGAAAAACTAAACCCAAAAAATTCAACTTTAGCGAAACTTAGTTCAGCCGTGAAGTATAGGCCCATATTAATTCCAATTATAACCTAGAGGTTATGCCCATAAATTAATTTGCAAACGGGAATTAATAGAAACTAAAAAACACGATTGAACTATACATCAAATGCTGCTCTTCTATCCAGTGCCAACCTCTTGCGATAAGCCTCACAAGAAGCTTGCATTGCATAGAAAGCAACAGTTATGGGTGGCGTGGGTGGAGGGGATAGGTACTGTTGGATGCTGTGCTGCGAATGCGAGCGAGATATTTGGTTTTTTTTCTTTTTTTTCTTTCTAATTGGCACTGATTCTATTTATTTTTTTCGAGTTTTGGGCTGAATTTGATTTATGGTTTTAAATTTATTGCACTATGGATGGTATGTAAATTTGGTTTGGTTTATTTATTTTTTTTTATTAATTTTTTTTTTGGTGACACACGCGCACAGAAGCAACACGACCGCATACGACAAATAGTTGATCGACACTGTCCATTGACAAATGTGATTCTTCGACTGATCTCTTCACTGAAGTTGTCCTGAGAGGTTATTGTGGAACCCAAATAGACAAAGTCCTTGATAACCACAAAGTAATATCTGTCCACTGTGAGGTTTCGTCCAAGCCTACGGTGATGATCTTCTGCACCCGAGGACAGCATATACTTTGTTTTATCTTCATTTACAGCCAGACCCACTTTCGCCGCCTCCACTTCAATACTTGCGAATGCTCCACTGACAGCGCACTTCGTTTTTCCAATAACGTCAATATCATCAGCATAGCCAAGTTACTGAACGTGTTTAAAAAATCGTACCGCTGGTGTTGACATGCGACTTGTGTACGATTGCCTCAAGAGTGATGTTGATGGGGTTACATGAAAGCGCGTCACCTTGTCGTAAGCCTTTCATGGCATTAAATGAGTGGATGGTGTTCTTACCAATCTTGACGGAGCAGCGCGAGTTCTCCATAGTTATCCTTCACAATCAAATGAGTTTAACAGGGATGCCAAGAAGTGACATGGCTCTGTATAGCTCGTTCCTGTTTACGCTGTCATAGGCGACTTTAAAATCGATAAAATGGTGAGTATCGACCTGGAATTCTTTGGTCTTTTCTAAAATCTGTCGAAGTGTGAAAATTTGGTAGACGCTTGACTTACCGGGCCTAAAACCACCCTGATAGGTGCCAATCAGTTCACGTGCGAAAGGGTTCAGACGTTGACAGAGAATGGCCGACAAGATTTTATAGGCGACATTTAGGAGACTAATGCCACTGTACCTGGCGCAGTTTAAAGTATATAATTTCTTGTGGATAGGGCACACAATGTTGAGGTTCAATTCGTCAGGAATACTTTCATCCTACCAGATTGTACTGATGAGTTGGTGCATGCTCTTCACCAAGCCATATCCCGCTGCTTTGAAGAGTTCAGCCGTATGTACATCCGCTTCAGCAGCTTTGTTGGACTTTAGTTTTGATATTGCTACCCGAACTTCTTCTTGGTCGGGTGAACGGAGGTTTTGTTAATCATCGTCCAAATCGAATGGTTCATTCTGCCTGACTGTGATTAGTTGGTTGTCTTCGCTGTTTAACAGTCTGCAGAAGTTTTCGTTCCAAATTCTCAGCACCGACTGCGACATTCTCACCCTCGTCTTTACAGGCTTCCGCTTGGACTTTGTAACCCTTGGACGAATGTTTTACCCTTTGGTTGAACTTTCGAATATTGCTTCTGCCGTAACACCCTTCAATAGATTCAACCATTAGTTTTTCCAGTTCTCTCTTTTTCTTTCTGGAAAGCCGATGTTTCTCCTTCCTCTTTCACTGGTATACCACACGATAAGCGCTCTTGGCAGCTCTGGTTCCAGCCTGCACAACTGCATGATAGGCTTCGTTTTTGGCCAAGTGTGCGAGCCTGCAATTATCATCGAACCAAGTGTTTCATTGTGGTCGCCTAATGAAACCCAATACATCAGTAGCTGCGGTTTTGATGGCCATTTCGCAATGATGCCACTGGGTATCTGGGTTTGGAGCAGGCACCTTGCTTGTCGAGAGATAAGAATGGTTGGCGAAGGTTGTGGCGGTCTCTTGCGATTGTAACTTATCAACATC
Source organism: Platycheirus albimanus (assembly GCA_916050605.2). Lineage (NCBI taxonomy): Eukaryota > Metazoa > Arthropoda > Insecta > Diptera > Syrphidae > Platycheirus > Platycheirus albimanus. The sequence continues at coordinate 190,067,799 of OU696696.1, forward strand.
AAACTTTCTCACCGTGGATGCTTGATCCTGTGGTCTGGAGGAGATACGCATTCGCACTTAAGCTACAACAAGTGAGAGTTCCGAGACTATGTTGGCTCTTCGGAATGTGCGGACATCCATGACTTTGGAGGCATGTCTGCTATCAATCGCAATGTGATCAATTTGGTTGACAGTAATTTGATCAGGATACCTCCATTTCCCATTGTGAATATTTAATGTTGTGAGACATGTTGGCACATTGTTGACATAAAATAAAGGGATTGATGTTGGGATGTCTATAAAAATAATTTAAAAACATTAATGAATGTTTATATGTCACAAATATGAACTGATAACAGAGGTTTTTACATTTCTCATACAGGTAAGTATGCAGTACGAATGTTTCGGGATTACTTTTTTTTTTTTTTAGGTTCCGTATGTCAATCAAACTAAAACATATATGTCTGTGACATAACCCGACTGTGACGTTGTTGTTGATGACAGATTGACGTATTTATTCTCCTGTCACTTTTTCTTCCTAGCAGGATTTTATACCGTGCTTTCTTCATTTGATGTGGATGACAAGTGAAGTATGACATTTTGTTTGTGGTCAGTCAGTCTTAGTGACAGATCGCCAGTGTGACTTTTGTACTTTGTTTCACATTTTGAAGTGTGTCATGCAACTTACGAAGGATTACCGAACGGACGGATGAACATCACATTGTTCGGACTGACGTATGATACTGTGAATTTTTAATGCAGACCAGATCCAAATAATGTTCGTAATTTTGTTCGTTGCCTTCTAAAAGGTATGTTTCATAAAGACAAAATATTTCAAACTCATTGACATATTTAAAAAATTGTGAATATAATAATTTACTATACAGACCACTAACATTGTAACATAATATTCTATAATATTTTTTTTTGCAACTACTCTGGTTCGTAATAGTTGTAGGTGATTTGCGCCTTGGATATTTGGTATGCTGTTTTCACTCCCAAATGTCGTAGCTTCCCTTTGAGGGACTTCACTTTGGCCAGCTGATACATTGACATCCACATGAGTTGTGTTGTTTATAATTTCGTATGTATGTATGTATGTATTTTATTAAGTCTAAGAAAATATTACAGAGTGTAGATATACTTATACAATTTGTCAATTATATTTATTTGTTTGCCTCATGGCTGTCAATTAATAATGTTTGTCTGCTCTTGCTCGTGGAGCTATATACTGTTGCGCGTGACGTGTTGTCACTTTTGAATATTAACATATATACAAATAAATACTTAATATACATACGATAAACCTACAATAAATAACCAGAAAATATAAACTATATAGACTATATAGATTTGTTTCGTTTAAGTGGAAATTTTTAGAGCGAGTACGCTCTATATCTTATTGTATGGGAAATGAAATCACATTGAAAATATATGAAATTAAAGAATTATTAAATGAACAGAGTATTTTTTAGAGCAGGAACACTCTATTGAGTTACGAAAATTGAATAAATCACATTTGTACCATGAAATCACGAATTACGTTCACATAAAATCTTTTCTTTTAGACGATTACTTTACTATATAAATAAGCAATCACTGGTTAGATTAAAAAGAAAATTTGCAAAAGATTTCTATGTAAATAGAATATTTTATAAACCAAGTTGCTGCATAATGACGTTGCTGCTGTTTGCGGTTGTAGTGCTTGTTGCTCTCACACCAATGTAAAATGTAGTGCCTTTTTTTTCAGTTGATGGGTTTTGGTTAAAACTCCAGACAATATGTTCCTTGTAGATTTCTGTAGCCGATTAAAGATGATTTACAGTTGCTACTACAGAATTCGTTGTTCGCATTCGCCTAGTTTGCGGTGGATGTGTAATACCGAAAGTTTCCGCTCAGCCTGTTACTTTAACTGTACACTCTCCCCAAAGTTACAGTTAATAACCGTGAAGTGACCTCTAGCGGTGCTGAAGGTTGCGGGACTTTCGGATGACGAGTTGCTGGGCACAAGTAGTGCCCTGGTTGTTTTTCGGTAGACCGATGAATTTTTTAAATTAAATTTACTCTGTTACTTTTTTTATTCACGATAAAAAATGAAAATAGTTGCCAATAAAACTTTTACTTTTTTTGCTTTAGATTAATGGACGGCAGTGCTTTTCACAGCACAACCGCCCTCTATCACGACCTCGATATCTCTCCTGTTTATAATTTCGTTGAGCACTGAATTTCTGTCATATTTGCCACAATTCAAACCTCTATTAAAACTCCAAGTAAAAACCTTTCCTTGTACAAAAAGACGATCATCTCTTAGAAAAACTGCAATGCTTGGATTCCTCGACCTGATTGTTTTTCTGACTTCCAGCAGATGCGATCTTTTTTGGCGAATCGCAAGTGGATAGTCTCTATGAACCACAACGCCTGCCTCCCTCAGCGCTTTCGACGATCGAAGAACGTTGATTGCTTGTGTTTTTCCTCCTAATCGCACCAAAAAAATTTTGCTTTGAGAGTTGTTAGTTCGTATAGATACAATATTGTTTTCAGATAGTGTCTCCGTAGTTTTACCGTGAGTGCGACACATAGTTTGTATTTGTGCTTTCGACTCTTAAGCATTTTGGTTGAATATATGAAATATAAGGTTCCCCTCTGTATCTCGCATCTGATTAGCCTCCAATATTTCCTCCAACAACTCACATCTTTCCTCCAGTGAAGTGACTTTCTTTCAGGACTTGGTTATTGTTTTGCAGAAACTTTATTTCGTCATGCAATTTTTGCAAGTCCGCGAGTTTGACTACTTCGTTCAGGGCTAGTTTTATATCAGTTAGTTGCTCATTAAGAGTTTCTTGCATTATTGTCCGAAATGTCTCCATATCTTTATCACTAGATGCAATTTTTTGCTTGGAGTTGAAATATCAGGGGATATTGCTTGGGATTTCCTTTGTTCATCGATTCAGTTTGACGTTTTGAGGTTAGGCTTTTTTTCTTTTCTTTTGATCGCAAATATATGCTTAAATTAAAGTACTTACTGATTTTTTGATGCAGGTATATAAAGCAAGGAATTAAGAGTTTTATCGGCTTTTTTTAACTTTTAACAAGGGAACAACCTTTTTACACTTTGTAATGGCTATCCAGGGTTGCCAAACTCCAAATCTGCATTGTATTAAAACACTTGTAACGTGCTAGTGCTGGCTTGTGGGTCGGTGCTGGCATGCGAGCCTCCGGCTTATTTGCTCGTCGATGGGGTAGGTTCTTGACCCGGTTAGCACCGCTACAAAAATTTGGACATGCCAGTCTTTGCGTTAAGGTGTTGTTAAACGCTACGAGATGTTTTTCTTACCCTCCCTTCCTAAATCGTCATACTCGCCTAGACGATCCCGTAAGTGGCATCATTCCCTGTCTATCTGTCCATACTATCCTCCCACACTACTTCCCATCCTCTTTTGACCAAATTAGTTAAAACTCATATTTTGTGTTTTCTATCTTCAATTTGAAATTTTATTCAACATGTTAATTGAGTTGCTTATTCGTTTAAGTTTACGTTAATTGAATTTTCGTTTATTTTGTTGCGCTTTCTTTGAATTAAATTTATAAGGATAATTTACTTTGCAGACAAAAATATATTAACAAGAATGAATTTATAATTTATTTAAATTAACAAACGATTTTAAAATCTTTACTCCCGAAAAATAACCCCTTTGTGCTTCTATACCGTACGCTCAACGGAAAACGGAATATGGGAATTTAAATCCTCTTTTAAACAAGACGTTATATATATTTACTATAGGCAATTTTCCCCTCAAAACCCTTACCAGAAGAAATTTAAATACAAAAAATGAATTATATAATCAATAGAGTGACAGGGATCATAAAAAACTCACCAGACTTACGGAGCAATCTCCAATCCTGTGGCCACAGTATCCAGGTTGCTCCAACGGTGGTACCCAGTGTGTGGTACTTCTTACTTCTATTGATAAAATATTTTATATAAATCACCTTCTGGTATTTAGAATTTCTTCTCAAATATTAATTAATTGATTACTACTCGCGCGCGTTAGTATGTGCGATCACAAACGATTTTTTTTCAAAGCAAAGATTTAAAAGAAACCAAAAGAAGTAACTTAATGTAAAACAAAAAAAAAATTAACAAAGAACAATTAAACCACAGCACGAGATTTCGGTTAGCTCCAATTGTCCGTTTATCCAACGGTGGTAATCTTCAATCCGCCAATTGGTGCCGTTAAGGACTTATATAGTTGGATGACGAACGTTTTAAAATTTTGCTGGATAGGACCCTTTCACAGCTTTTCCTTTGAAGTACAAAAAAAAATCCACCCAAAAATGCAGATTCTGGCTTTAAGGAATCTAAAACGAAATGACGTTGCAATATGCAATTGGGCTACCAATTATGCTGCAAGAATTTATTTTACCTGATTTTAAAGATTTAATTATTAATTTATTTTTGCCTTAATCGGAAATAACAATTATCATTAATTAGCGAAACAAATCTAAAAAACACAAAATTAAACTGTTAAAAAAAACTAACTTTGACTAATTTAAGATTAGATTTTACCCGTTCAAACAATACAAATTATTTATTAAATGACTACTGTCGACTGGACAGCGAAAAGTGTACTTTAATAATGATTTGTTTCTGAAACATTGCCCGTACTTTTTCCGCTTCTTCAAAATACCAAGTCGTTTCCCTCTCATTGTTCTTTGCTTGAGATTAGTACCTATACATTCAAAAACAAAGAAATGTATATATTCAAAAACTTAACGTTTTCATCATCAACCTAAAGCAGCAAAAGTTGGTTCTGTAAATTCTATAAACATATTTAGACGAAGCTATCATGTACGCAAACCATAATTACTATCAGTGATAACCGCTGTGCCCAATAAAAATATCACTATTGTGACCCAGCTCCCCTTTGACAACTTGTCAACATGACATTGAAAATTGTTTGTTTACCTTTTGTTTTGCAATTTTCTGTCGGTCGCGTTTCCTCGTGTGCAATTTTCTTTTTATTTTAATTAAAATGTTGTATTTATTCGCGGAAATAAATAGTTTCGTTACACACTATTTGCGCTCTTGACCTCTTGTAATTAAATAAAGTTTAAAGTACTAATAATAAGATTTAAATTCTTTTTGTACTGCCTATTTTGAAATGAAATAAATAATTAAATCAATAAAAAATATTGGTAATATAATCGTTCTTCTTAGTTCACAAACACATTACAGAAACATTTGACAGTATAATTTTTATAAGTAAGTATTGTACTGTGCTGTGACGAAAGTAAGAATGAAACACGATTTGATTCACGTGAAGTGAGTCTGCATATAACACCGCTCAAAAAGCTAGTGTACGAAGTAGGTATCTGAAAAACCTATAAGGATCGAAAATAAAAAGAAAAAAGCCAGTGGATAACTAAAAGATAATACTAAGTGAGTGAGTATAATCACGATTATAGAGAAATTTTGTTAACATCCATGTAGGACAGGACAAATTGATAGGTATCTACCGATAGAGACAACCTTCTCTTGGAAATTTATCCTTAAAACCAGGTCAGTAAGTATTCTAATGATTTATTATGTTACTAGCTGACCCGCGAACTTCTTTCCGCCAAAATTCATCACTGTATTGAAAATAATAATTCTTTCTTTTGTATTTAGTAAATAGCAGATGTATTACACTTCATTTTTATTTTTGTGTATAGATATTGTGTGATTTTAAGTTAATTCGGCTTATCAGCTACCTTTCTGTGAAAATTTCGTAAAAATTGCCACCGAAGCGCCACCTACAGGAATTAAAACAGCCTTAGTTACTCCTTACAGCATCAGCTATCCGCCAGTGAAAATGCCGTCAAAATCGGTTTAGCCGTTTCCGAGATTAGCCGGAACAAACAGACAGACAGACAGAAAAAATTTTTAAATATTGCGTTTTTGTTATAAGTACCGTATATACTTTCATACAAACATTGAGTTTATATACATAGAGGAATCACGAAACATTACGTTACTACGTCACTAGGTGGCACCAGGTACACCAAATCAAGATTTTATATTTTTGTAGATCTTTTATATTTTTTTGTGGAACCCATTGACTTGTGAAAAAAGCAAAACAAAAAATGAATGTGATTTCGAGGGGTTGGTATTTTTTTTATTACTTTTGCAAATTGTAGGTACCTAGATACTCGTTCATATTTGGTTTAAGGTCATGATTTTTTGTTGTTTATTTATTTTGCGTAGATTGCGATTCAATGTGTGCTTAAGTCACTATAAGAGCATAAGCTTAAGGGTAGAAATTGAAACTTGAACTTTATACAAATTCGGAAGGATTTAATTTTTTTTTAACATATGTAGGTATAATAACATAAGTAGGTATCCTAGATTCATATTTTCGGGTGAATTAAGCATATAGACAGATAAGGTACATACAATAGTAGGTACCTGTATCTGATTATATACAGGGTGATTCACGAGCGTTGTGCCAATAAGTTAGAGCGTGTAGGTTGGGTTGAGACAAGAAAAAAATCGTATAGGAGGGGGGGGTCTATTCCCCTCCGTTTAGCCGGGAGGGGCAATTTTCTAAAAACATGACTTAAATTTTAAAAAAAATTATTAAAAAATAACGGTAGCTCTTACAATGCCATGCTATATCTTTTTGTAAAGCCAAAAACTTTTTTTTTTTATTGTAATTTTAAATGAAGTTTTTTTATTGAACCGTTTTCAAAATATTAATTTTCAAACTCAAAATTTGGAAAAAAAATTTAAAAAATTATTTTAAAATTAATTTTTTTCAAAATTTTACGTTATTAGGTATTATTTTTGTTCTCAGAATTCAATATTTCAATGAATTTTAAAATTAACACTGAAAATCGTTTGGTTTTATGACTTTTTGTTGCGAAGATATTGAAAAATAACAGAACCTAGTACTTCTTCACAAAAACAAGAAAATCTAGCCATACTGGATGGCACAAGGTATCATTAAGCCATTTGTTTTCGTGTTTTTGTGAAGAAGTAGGTTCGGTTACTTTTGAATAGCTTGGCAAAAAAAGTCATAGAGCCATACGGTTTTCAGTGTTGGATTTAAAATTAAAAGGAGCATTAAATTTGGAGTACAAAAATAATACTTAATTACGTAAAATTTTGAAAAAAATTTGTTTTAAAATTATTTTTTTTAAATTTTTTTCCAAATTTTGAGTTTGAAAATTAATATTTTGAAAACGGTTCAATAAAAAAACTTCATTTAAACTTACAATAAAAAAAAACAAGTTTTTGGCTTTACAAAAAGATAAAGCATGGCATTGTAAGAGCTACCGTTATTTTTTAATAATTTTTTTTTCAAATTTAAGTCATGTTTTTAGAAAATTGCCCCTCCCGGCTAAACGGAGGGGAATAGACCCCCCTCCCATAAGATTTTTTTCTTGTCTCAACCCAACCTACACGCTCTAGCTTTTTGGCACAACGCTCGTGAATCACCCTGTATAGAACCCGTCTCTTCATTTGCATGGTACAAGCTAAACACTCGGTTTGGACCAATTTCAACGAAAGTTTCAAATATTTTATTACAAAAATCCTCATTTCAAAGCAATTTTTTTTTTCATTGCAAAGTTTCTCAAAATAGTTTTCCTCTATTTTGAACAATTTTTATAAAATTAATTTACGATCAATATACATAATGTACCTAATTGCAAAGTGAAATTAGTTTTTACTTTCTGCATTTTTGTTTATCCATTTCTTGACCGAGATTGTATATTTTTATGGAATACCCATACCTATTCCTTACGGTATTTTCTTTTAGTTGAGATAGCAAAAACGTTAATGCATACACAGACTCATACATATTTGTATAAAAAAATTTCGCAGCAAAGTAATGGACAAGCATGGTGCGGGCTGAAGGGACATGGACAGACTCGCCTCACGTGACTGTGAGCTCACAGCACAGGTCGCAGGTATACCAATTTTTTTTAATTGTGTGTGTGAGTTTTGTGCCAATCCTTTAAAGGCTTTCTGGATATAGCAACCAGACAAAAATATCAGCACAAATAACAGGGAACCAAAAAAAAAAGACAAGAATTCACACAAAAACAAATGTACCTATCAATTTCAACTCCAGCCCATTATTGTTGTTTTGTGTTGGTAAGATACACACATGTTGATCGTTAAGGGAGGATGCAGGATAGCAGTCCACATCTGCTTGTCGATAATATATCCACATTCCACATGGAATCCAAAAATGGTTCGTGCTTATGCTAAATCATAGCGCCACCTAAGTGACGAAGTAACGCACTATTCTGTTTTCAACGAGGTGGTTCCTCTATGTATATAAACTCAATGATACAAATTAAGTAAAAAACTGATATTTTGAAATTACGAACAGACACTTTATTTTTATTTATGTTTATAGATGTGAAAATTTTGTCTTTTTTTTTTGTAGTGAGAATAAATGTTATCATCAGGTAAGTATATACGCATAAGTATATAAGAATAAAGAGGTAAAAGTAAGTAACTGGTTAAGTATATAAGTGACTGAATCGAGTCGACGGATATGTGCAATGCTCCACTGTCCGTGGAATCGAAAGAATCTTCTCTTCTTAGTGAGTATGAAGTCTCGCCGTTGAGATTTAAAAGTAGTGCAGTGGCTGGCAGTGCATATATGCTTGTACCACAGTGTATCAGCAAGTATCTCAATATAATATAAATTTTATAAAATTGTTTCCTTGAAACTTTTCTATTTACGAAGAGGTCCCCCTAAGGGTATAGCTTTTGCTATTGTACGAGGGCACATGGCACTGGCCCCAAACTCACACGTTGGTCATAAGAAAATTACGACAAAGAGTTGGGAATGAATATTTATTCCATAGATTTTTTTTCAAGAAAACAAAATTATGTTGAGGATTGTATCCCCCGGTGCTCCAAAAATGTTGCAGGGTGTTGCCGAGCTAAGGATGAGGCCCTTATAGCCCGAAAACAGCAATATTTTAGATCCGGTGCCAAGGTCCGTGTGCCGGACACATTAGTCTTTTCGATAATGGGTAAACTAATAGGTGCTCCAAAATAAATCCTTCAAATCCTTGAGAATATGGGGTCTAGCAGATGCTGGAAACACCCAAGAACAACAAATCCTACAAAATTAATAAATATTTTGCATTAAGGATGTGAATCTAGCTAGGATTTGAGACATGTGCAAAAAAAATTTGCACAAGAATAGCACGAGGGATGGTGGTGTGTGAAATACACACAAATCGCCCCATCCTCAATAAATTAATAATAAATTCAACGGTTCTTACCTCTAATATGACGTTGGTTGCTTAAACAATTGTGTTGAAGCAACAAATTTGCCAATTGGCAGTATAAAATTGGTTTTCACTAAAAATCGACTGCGCAAAAGGAAACTATGATGGCTGACTGGTCAATGTCGCTGTATATAACGTACAGATCGCCATTAGATATTCTCCTCCATTCTTCATTGATACATACAGGACCAAATATCACCCGGAGAATCTTTCTCTCAAAGCACACCAACCTTATTCATTCGATTGTGTCAGTGTCCACGCTTCTCCTTGGTTCTTTGAGAGAGGGCTTTGCAACTAAGATGTCTTCTTAGTCCCAAGAAACAGCAATTTTTTTTTTTTATAATGCACACGCGCTCAAGGGGTTTGTTATAGCCCTTTTAATGATAAGTCACAGCGCGAGCGATAGGAATTTAGGGAGGAAGGGAAAGAAGGTGTCGATGAACATTGATCTTGAATGACTGCAGATCAAAATGGTAAGGAAAAACTGTGCCAGGCAATCCATTCCACATTCGTGTTGTACGGCTAAAGAAAGAATCCCTATATTTCACGTTACGTCCGAAATTGGGCTCAAGTGTAAACTGATGAGCGATCCTAGCAAGACGAGTATTACGGGGCAAATGTTTAAGGGGTGGAACGCAGCTGGCTACCTCGAGTGAGCATTTTTTGTAAGAGAATCTGTAAAATAAGGAAAGACATGAGACATTTCGACGATGTTCGAGTGACGGAAATGTTTCCATAATGTTTTTCTCTCCTCTTGACCTCTTGTAATTAAATAAAGTTTAAAGTACTAATAATAAGATTTAAATTCTTTTTGTACTGCCTATTTTGAAATGAAATAAATAATTAAATCAATAAAAAATATTGGTAATATAATCGTTCTTCTTAGTTCACAAACACATTACAGAAACATTTGACAGTATAATTTTTATAAGTAAGTATTGTACTGTGCTGTGACGAAAGTAATAGCGAGTTTCATTCACGAAAAGAATTGCTCTTTCTGTCAAAAGAATTGACCTTTTTCACTTTTGAGAGTTTCATTCATTCAAAAAGTGCAATTCTAGAACGATTCTCAACACGAAAGAATGCATCTCTCATGGGTTGGGAGAATCGATCTGAATACTTTTCTGTCAAACGTCAGATGAGAAATAATTTGTTATTTTTTGTTGTTTGTTGTGAAATTGTGCCAGTCTGTGATAAATATAACAAAAATAAACAAATAATGAACGAAAAACTTAATATGTACTTTAATTATCCACTTAATTATCAATTATCTGATGATTACTTTTTCCAATGACAAAAGACAAAAATGAAATGACAAAAAGTATACTTCAAATTGACATGGATACCCAAAACAAGTTTCATTCAAAAGGGCAATTCTCGATTTTGAGAACAATTCTTCCAAGTTTGAATGAAACTCGCTATAAGTATGAAACACGATTTGATTCATGTGAAGTGAGTCTGCATATAACACCGCTCAAAAAGCTAGTGTACGAAGTAGGTATCTGAAAAACCTATAAGGATCGAAAATAAAAAGAAAAAAGCCAGTGGATAACTAAAAGATAATACTAAGTGAGTGAGTATAATCACGATTATAGAGAAATTTTGTTAACATCCATGTAGGACAGGACAAATTGATAGGTATCTACCGATAGAGACAACCTTCTCTTGGAAATTTATCCTTAAAACCAGGTCAGTAAGTATTCTAATGATTTATTATGTTACTAGCTGACCCGCGAACTTCTTTCCGCCAAAATTCATCACTGTATTGAAAATAATAATTCTTTCTTTTGTATTTAGTAAATAGCAGATGTATTACACTTCATTTTTATTTTTGTGTATAGATATTGTGTGATTTTAAGTTAATTCGGCTTATCAGCTACCTTTCTGTGAAAATTTCGTAAAAATTGCCACCGAAGCGCCACCTACAGGAATTAAAACAGCCTTAGTTACTCCTTACAGCATCAGCTATCCGCCAGTGAAAATGCCGTCAAAATCGGTTTAGCCGTTTCCGAGATTAGCCGGAACAAACAGACAGACAGACAGAAAAAATTTTTAAATATTGCGTTTTTGTTATAAGTACCGTATATACTTTCATACAAATTAAGTAAAAAACTGATATTTTGAAATTACGAACAGACACTTTATTTTTATTTATGTTTATAGATGTGAAAATTTTGTCTTTTTTTTTGTAGTGAGAATAAATGTTATCATCAGGTAAGTATATACGCATAAGTATATAAGAATAAAGAGGTAAAAGTAAGTAACTGGTTAAGTATATAAGTGACTGAATCGAGTCGACGGATATGTGCAATGCTCCACTGTCCGTGGAATCGAAAGAATCTTCTCTTCTTAGTGAGTATGAAGTCTCGCCGTTGAGATTTAAAAGTAGTGCAGTGGCTGGCAGTGCATATATGCTTGTACCACAGTGTATCAGCAAGTATCTCAATATAATATAAATTTTATAAAATTGTTTCCTTGAAACTTTTCTATTTACGAAGAGGTCCCCCTAAGGGTATAGCTTTTGCTATTGTACGAGGGCACATGGCACTGGCCCCAAACTCACACGTTGGTCAAAAGAAAATTACGACAAAGAGTTGGGAATGAATATTTATTCCATAGATTTTTTTTCAAGAAAACAAAATTATGTTGAGGATTGTATCCCCCGGTGCTCCAAAAATGTTGCAGGGTGTTGCCGAGCTAAGGATGAGGCCCTTATAGCCCGAAAACAGCAATATTTTAGATCCGGTGCCAAGGTCCGTGTGCCGGACACATTAGTCTTTTCGATAATGGGTAAACTAATAGGTGCTCCAAAATAAATCCTTCAAATCCTTGAGAATATGGGGTCTAGCAGATGCTGGAAACACCCAAGAACAACAAATCCTACAAAATTAATAAATATTTTGCATTAAGGATGTGAATCTAGCTAGGATTTGAGACATGTGCAAAAAAAATTTGCACAAGAATAGCACGAGGGATGGTGGTGTGTGAAATACACACAAATCGCCCCATCCTCAATAAATTAATAATAAATTCAACGGTTCTTACCTCTAATATGACGTTGGTTGCTTAAACAATTGTGTTGAAGCAACAAATTTGCCAATTGGCAGTATAAAATTGGTTTTCACTAAAAATCGACTGCGCAAAAGGAAACTATGATGGCTGACTGGTCAATGTCGCTGTATATAACGTACAGTTCGCCATTAGATATTCTCCTCCATTCTTCATTGATACATACAGGACCAAATATCACCCGGAGAATCTTTCTCTCAAAGCACACCAACCTTATTCATTCGATTGTGTCAGTGTCCACGCTTCTCCTTGGTTCTTTGAGAGAGGGCTTTGCAACTAAGATGTCTTCTTAGTCCCAAGAAACAGCAATTTTTTTTTTTTATAATGCACACGCGCTCAAGGGGTTTGTTATAGCCCTTTTAATGATAAGTCACAGCGCGAGCGATAGGAATTTAGGGAGGAAGGGAAAGAAGGTGTCGATGAACATTGATCTTGAATGACTGCAGATCAAAATGGTAAGGAAAAACTGTGCCAGGCAATCCATTCCACATTCGTGTTGTACGGCTAAAGAAAGAATCCCTATATTTCACGTTACGTCCGAAATTGGGCTCAAGTGTAAACTGATGAGCGATCCTAGCAAGACGAGTATTACGGGGCAAATGTTTAAGGGGTGGAACGCAGCTGGCTACCTCGAGTGAGCATTTTTTGTAAGAGAATCTGTAAAATAAGGAAAGACATGAGACATTTCGACGATGTTCGAGTGACGGAAATGTTTCCATAATGTTTTTCTCTCCTCTTGACCTCTTGTAATTAAATAAAGTTTAAAGTACTAATAATAAGATTTAAATTCTTTTTGTACTGCCTATTTTGAAATGAAATAAATAATTAAATCAATAAAAAATATTGGTAATATAATCGTTCTTCTTAGTTCACAAACACATTACAGAAACATTTGACAGTATAATTTTTATAAGTAAGTATTGTACTGTGCTGTGACGAAAGTAATAGCGAGTTTCATTCACGAAAAGAATTGCTCTTTCTGTCAAAAGAATTGACCTTTTTCACTTTTGAGAGTTTCATTCATTCAAAAAGTGCAATTCTAGAACGATTCTCAACACGAAAGAATGCATCTCTCATGGGTTGGGAGAATCGATCTGAATACTTTTCTGTCAAACGTCAGATGAGAAATAATTTGTTATTTTTTGTTGTTTGTTGTGAAATTGTGCCAGTCTGTGATAAATATAACAAAAATAAACAAATAATGAACGAAAAACTTAATATGTACTTTAATTATCCACTTAATTATCAATTATCTGATGATTACTTTTTCCAATGACAAAAGACAAAAATGAAATGACAAAAAGTATACTTCAAATTGACATGGATACCCAAAACAAGTTTCATTCAAAAGGGCAATTCTCGATTTTGAGAACAATTCTTCCAAGTTTGAATGAAACTCGCTATAAGTATGAAACACGATTTGATTCATGTGAAGTGAGTCTGCATATAACACCGCTCAAAAAGCTAGTGTACGAAGTAGGTATCTGAAAAACCTATAAGGATCGAAAATAAAAAGAAAAAAGCCAGTGGATAACTAAAAGATAATACTAAGTGAGTGAGTATAATCACGATTATAGAGAAATTTTGTTAACATCCATGTAGGACAGGACAAATTGATAGGTATCTACCGATAGAGACAACCTTCTCTTGGAAATTTATCCTTAAAACCAGGTCAGTAAGTATTCTAATGATTTATTATGTTACTAGCTGACCCGCGAACTTCTTTCCGCCAAAATTCATCACTGTATTGAAAATAATAATTCTTTCTTTTGTATTTAGTAAATAGCAGATGTATTACACTTCATTTTTATTTTTGTGTATAGATATTGTGTGATTTTAAGTTAATTCGGCTTATCAGCTACCTTTCTGTGAAAATTTCGTAAAAATTGCCACCGAAGCGCCACCTACAGGAATTAAAACAGCCTTAGTTACTCCTTACAGCATCAGCTATCCGCCAGTGAAAATGCCGTCAAAATCGGTTTAGCCGTTTCCGAGATTAGCCGGAACAAACAGACAGACAGACAGAAAAAATTTTTAAATATTGCGTTTTTGTTATAAGTACCGTATATACTTTCATACAAATTAAGTAAAAAACTGATATTTTGAAATTACGAACAGACACTTTATTTTTATTTATGTTTATAGATGTGAAAATTTTGTCTTTTTTTTTTGTAGTGAGAATAAATGTTATCATCAGGTAAGTATATACGCATAAGTATATAAGAATAAAGAGGTAAAAGTAAGTAACTAGTTAAGTATATAAGTGACTGAATCGAGTCGACGGATATGTGCAATGCTCCACTGTCCGTGGAATTGAAAGAATCTTCTCTTCTTAGTGAGTATGAAGTCTCGCCGTTGAGATTTAAAAGTAGTGCAGTGGCTGGCAGTGCATATATGCTTGTACCACAGTGTATCAGCAAGTATCTCAATATAATATAAATTTTATAAAATTGTTTCCTTGAAACTTTTCTATTTACGAAGAGGTCCCCCTAAGGGTATAGCTTTTGCTATTGTACGAGGGCACATGGCACTGGCCCCAAACTCACACGTTGGTCATAAGAAAATTACGACAAAGAGTTGGGAATGAATATTTATTCCATAGATTTTTTTTCAAGAAAACAAAATTATGTTGAGGATTGTATCCCCCGGTGCTCCAAAAATGTTGCAGGGTGTTGCCGAGCTAAGGATGAGGCCCTTATAGCCCGAAAACAGCAATATTTTAGATCCGGTGCCAAGGTCCGTGTGCCGGGCACATTAGTCTTTTCGATAATGGGTAAACTAATAGGTGCTCCAAAATAAATCCTTCAAATCCTTGAGAATATGGGGTCTAGCAGATGCTGGAAACACCCAAGAACAACAAATCCTACAAAATTAATAAATATTTTGCATTAAGGATGTGAATCTAGCTAGGATTTGAGACATGTGCAAAAAAAAATTGCACAAGAATAGCACGAGGGATGGTGGTGTGTGAAATACACACAAATCGCCCCATCCTCAACAAATTAATAATAAATTCAACGGTTCTTACCTCTAATATGACGTTGGTTGCTTAAACAATTGTGTTGAAGCAACAAATTTGCCAGTTGGCAGTATAAAATTGGTTTTCACTAAAAATCGACTGCGCAAAAGGAAACTATGATGGCTGACTGGTCAATGTCGCTGTATATCCCGTACAGTTCGCCATTAGATATTCTCCTCCATTCTTCATTGATACATACAGGACCAAATATCTGCGAAAGAAATTATTCAGACCGTCCGTGGCTTTCTCGTATTGCCAAACGGTCCTAGTGGGAATTTTTTCCTTAACTGGATGGTTGGAGATCGAGAAATTAGCTGAAATGACACAATGGTCCGAGGTGCCAAATGGAGAAGTTACTTTAATAGTATATTTATCAGGATGGGAAGTAAGGAACAAGTCAAGAGTATGGGCGGAATGCCAATCAAAATCCGGTATACGAGTAGGCTCAACGACAAGCTGGGTAAGATGGTTATACTCAGCAAAGATCTCGGTATACCTTCCTTGGAGTGTTGTCTGGCCAGAAAAGCGGAGCCAACTTGAATTGTGTACATTGAAGTCGCCCGTAATCACGACTTCAGTGTGAGGACAATGGGAAACAACTCGGGAAATCGAATCTGACAAGACATCTAACTCATCACAAGTAGACATGTAACGTAAAGTACACCCTTTTCAGAGGAAACATACCCACCAGACATTCTACTTGGCCACCATTCGTGAGACTAAACACTCTAACTCACGTTCAGTGCCATCTATGTTGTAGCAAGTATCTTCCCCTATTCACTTCCTTTTACAGAACTCTTCACTATCCAATATCTTGAGCACTCCTCATGGTACACCAACAAAAGCTTACCATTCTTGTAGAACACTGTCTCTCACCACTTTGGACCAGACAGGCTACTACCCATTCCTATAACTACACCACCGAGAACTCAAGATATCCCTTAACCAACAAGCATCGTTATTCCTGCTTGCCATACACTACCAAGTGTAAACAACTAAACCCTATTCAATAATACAGCCATCAAAATACCAAACTCCACTAAGCAAACCTTAGGACGGTCGCCATGGACACATTGTCCCATCATCTCCTCAGAGAAATCAAAGCGGAAGGCGGAACTCCAAGTTTGGATCGTCATGACATCCATGATTGAGAGCTATCCCAACCATGAACATCAGAGATTCAACAAACCAGAAATTCAAAGGGAGGGCTGAGATCTACTATCGCAATCCGGTTCGCACGTCGATACCACTGTCAAGCTCAGTTGGGTCGCGAGCCCTGCTGAGTTTAGGTGGGGAAAACTCAAAAAGAAAATATCTAAATGTTATTTGCTGGGGGCCTGATCAACTACGTTTCTGTACACGAAATGAGATCGAAAGTTGTATGCTACTAAAAGTTACCGATAAGTGACTTTAAATAGAGAATACACAAGATAATGCGAGCTTATAGAAGTGTTCATAGATGTTCAAGAACAAGAGCGCCGCTGTAGCTCTGTCAATCCTGCTTTGCGCTGAAATTATCGCTTTGAATTGACAAGTGGTTGATGACTAACTTCGTACCACTTATATGGGGGGAGAAATCTTAGATGTTATTCGACCCCTCTGGCATCTTTATACCCAAGAAAAAGTATCTGTTCGTCCCGGAATACTTCCACCGATTGTCCTATGCTGCCCTTGGAGTAGAAACTCCGAAATATCATTTTTAAAGGACCACTGACTCAAAAGACGGAATAGACCTAAAAGTCTATCCACATCCCAAACCTTAACACACTATACTCCACACACGCAACAGGAATAAGAGAAACTAACTCTTCCTTCCTACTACCTCTTCAATGTTATTAATTGTCCACCCCCTCCCGACGTAACTTTTACTGCGACATCTCGGTATCTGAAAAACTCAAACTCCAAATATCAACTAAACTACTGTTCATCGACCGTAAGAAAAACTAATTTGAATTTTTCTTCAACCTTATAAATTGTCTAACAAGCCTAACAAAATTTATATTTATTTAGATACTTTAAAACTTTAAAAAAAGAAAAATATTTTTAATGTCAAATAGCTAAATATTTAAAATCTTACAAGTGATTTCCTTCTTAAAGTTTTTTTTTGTATGTATAACTTTTAATTCTATATTGAGAGTACAAAAAAAATATATAAACCTATCGTTTATGATGATTCTTAAACGTCTTCAAGAAAATCAAGGGTCAATTAAATTTATAAAAAAAAATTGAATTGTCAAAGAGAGTCATATGTTTCGCAACTTCAGACTAGCTCAAAAAAAATGTCAAATGTCTGTAAAAACAATTACCGATTGTTTCTTGAGCTGTATTACGTTTCTTTTGAGAATAAAAACCATAAGTGTTTAAAAAAAAAGAAAATGGACTAAACACGGGACAATAGAGATTATGACAAAACCTCCAAATGTACTATTCGAGTAACAAGAGAACGTCGTGACTCTACAAAACTAACCAAAACCAAAAAAAATATGGGACGTTAGCCCATGGGTTTATTTTATTGGAAGGAGACTCAGAGGATGATAGAATAGACAAAGTAGAAATATATTATCAATATAGTTTTTAAAAAATATAAATTTATGTAATATAGTTATCAAAAATTTTATCAAAATATAGTTTAAATCAAAACGTAGGGAACGCAGAAGTGCACCACTGGAACCAGACGCTGAAACAAAAATGATTAGATAAAGGTCTTAAGTTTGAATGTAATTATATCGGTAACTGTAGCTACTATGTATCTTATGTAACTTGAGCAGGGTATCGTTACTCAGAACAAACCTTACTTGTTCTAATGTACACTCATTTGAGTGTATTCTCCCACAGAATTGACTACCAAAAGAGTCAATCTAAGTATTTAGACACCATGTACCTTGAGTACAAAACTCCAATAAACGGATGAATTATGACATATAAACATAAAAGTGATCTTGTACAAACGTACATAAAAGGAAATGAAAACTTATTTAACCACTGAAGAAAGTCTTCAGGAAATGACGTAAAGTCTTATCTATACGAATGTTCATATAACCATAAGAAACAAATTTTATTAAATGGGAACACTAAGGTTCGAAAGTTTTGAGACTATGCTCAGGATAATTATTGTAAAGTGAGTGAAACTGAAAAAGTGCATAATTAAAAAAAAACTAATGGAAGTGCTTTTGTCTCAAAGGACGAGTATAATGGAGACTCTACTCAATTGTAAAAAAAAAGAAAAATAGTTCCTCAAAAGGAAAGTGACAAAGGTAATAGTTAAAGTGTGTGACACGTTAAGTGTTTGATTGAAGAAAGTGGGGGTTGGTGTTCCAACCGAGAGCTGGTAGCATGGACCTTAAAATATGCTTCGTAAATCTACGAAAAAAGAATGTTCTTTCGATCGTATTACCGATCCGCGACGGTATCTAACGAAAGAAATACACTAGTAAACTAATTTGTTTCAAAAAAGAAACTTCAACACAACTCTCAACGGTTGTTGGTAAGTATTTCTTTTTTGGATTCTTTAAAAAAATTTGATTTTCTAGGTTCGATTATTAACACACAAAATGAGAACAACACATGAAAATATTTTTAAGGTAAGTATTCAATTTTTACTAGATCTTAACCACTCTTAAATAATGTACATTCACTTAGGTAAACAATACTTGGGAAGTTTTTCTTTGAATTGTAATATAATAATACGTAGATTATATGAGTAATAACAAAGGGTAATCATCAAATAATTGTAGGTGAGTATATGGACGACGACATGGTACGTCACCACCGTTCGTGGGAGTTTATATATATATATATATGATGCTACTTCGAGCAACTTGAAAAATGTTTCAGGCAGGGTGTTTCAGGATCCTTAACTTATTCAGGACCGGCGTTCGCTTGCGCCGAAAGCCCATGTGGTTGTTTCACTTGTGTTTTAATTAATCTCCTCAACAATATAAGTATATAAAATAAAGGTTTTACCTGTTGGCCATTGGCAAAATTATGTATGGATCTTTGATCTTTATTTTAATATAAGGACGTAGAATACGAATATTGATGACGTGTACGGATGAAGTGTCACGCAGTTCTATTCCGTGTCCACGCTTTTCGAGCAGCGATATGGACAAATACGTCCTTCGTTGCTCCTCTTTCGGGAGATGAAATGTTAGAAAGGCCCCTTGAGCTGTTGATATTTTGTATATACGGTCCGAACGAAGTAAATCCCTTCGTGGGACTGCTACAATGTATCCTGATACTTGGACTGGAGAGTGAAATCCTACCTCACACGTGGATTAAATATAACTCGTATCCAGCACTCGGAATGTGCTTGGAACGATGCTTCTTACACCTCACAGTTTATGCGGCATGTAAATTGTGCCAAGCCCTGGATTGAGACGCAAATTAATGCTTCACACCTGGAATGGTGTATATATTCATGTCCCTGCACCTGGACCCTAGTAAAATAAATGATAATCCCATTAAATCACTAGTTTAGATCAAATATACACATTTCTTATGATAGAAATCTTAAGAAAAGTGTATTCCTAAAAAAAACTCATGTCGCCATCATTAAATGTATGGCCTACGAAAAAAAAACTATTTCTCACCTCTTTTATAAGGGTGATTTTTTTTTAATTCGTTTGAGAAAATTGCTTTTAGCAATTTCTAATTGGTATGTTCTATGTAATTAAGGATGATTTCAGATACATTCTGATTTCTATTCAGAATTTTCTTCAAAAACTTTATTTCCAAAAACGAAGTGAATAATGTGAAAAATAAAACTCGAATGGACGAGACAAAAGACTTTGGCAGAGCCAACGCCTATGTCTGGATACGTTCGGAAAGTACCATATTACTTTCTGGTAGTCTGCCAGTGGCGCGTTCTTTGTTACGATTATGAGTTCGTTCCGTTTGTCTGTTGTATCTTATAACACTTCGATTTTCCTACACTCTTTTTCCTACTATAACTAAATAATGAAGTTTGAACTATTTCTTTTTAGATTTGACGTTTATTTTAGTAAATAAATGAAGTGCAACCATATGACGAATTGTTTTATTACTTTTATTAATAAACATCGTGAGTTTTAGGTACGTCGGTCATTTTATAAAAATGTCATGACTTTTCTGTAAAGTGCTGTCAGACTGACAGTTCCGCTTACCACTTCGGATAAAAGCGTAGATATGCCGTTTTCAGGTGTTTTCAGATCAGGTAAGTATGTTTATTGACTGAAATTAATATCTTTGGTGTCAACTGATTTGGGGATTTTGACACTTGTCTTTTCATAGACGTCAAAAAAAGGAATTCTCATTAATTCTATTTTGGATAACGAATCTGAGCTGTCAAACTACATTTGTAAGTCATATTCACTTGGAAATTAATTACTTTATGTCACATCTGTCGGAAAACAGATTCTGAGTCAGAAAGTGTTATACTTTCAGTAATTTGGCGTGAACGAATCATTTTGTCTAGATCGTGGGTTTACACGCTCACGTATTTTCTGGAGGCTTCGAGAAGTACTCGGAAAGAAAAATGGAAAAGAGAATCGGCGAGGCGTCGGTTTAGCGAATATCGTGAACAAAGAGCAAACGAAAATGCCGGAAGTGTCTGTACGCCATTATTCTTTGGTTGACAGTCACATAGCGAGAAAGATGGTAGGTATGTAGGAAATGAGTGTGTCTGAACTCACCTAAATGTCATATCGATTAGGATATTTCCTTTGTAGGAAGAGTACAGCACCTCAGGTGGATTTGTACCTAATCGAATAATTTCCTACAACTTCAATCCCTCTAGTGACGAGATTAGGCAATTGAGGAACTCCATTGTCTCAACATTATTTCCCCAAAATAGATGTCACTTTGGTATAGTGAGAAGATAGAAATGCCTACATATGCCATTAGTGGTACCAAAGCATTCCCTACAGACATGCTGTCAAGATTCGGACTCCTTTAAAGAAAACAGTAATGAATGATATGCTTGCAGACAATGAATTTGAGCCACAAGAAATTAAAGTTCGTATTAGAACAATGCCCATATTGGGGAAAGCTCTGGCAAGCAATATAATTCCTAACATAAACGACAAGACCATGGTGGGAAAAAAGTAATGGCACTCAAATATCCAAACAAACAAAATGCTGATAAATCAGTATTCTTTCCAACCTGGGTTTCACTTAATGCCAAAACAGCTGGCCTGTATTGCACAGTATGGGCGCACACCGAAATTATTAGCCCACGAACATTTGAATATACAACATAAAACTCACTTACCATTTTGAAAAACTAAACCCAAAAAATTCAACTTTAGCGAAACTTAGTTCAGCCGTGAAGTATAGGCCCATATTAATTCCAATTATAACCTAGAGGTTATGCCCATAAATTAATTTGCAAACGGGAATTAATAGAAACTAAAAAACACGATTGAACTATACATCAAATGCTGCTCTTCTATCCAGTGCCAACCTCTTGCGATAAGCCTCACAAGAAGCTTGCATTGCATAGAAAGCAACAGTTATGGGTGGCGTGGGTGGAGGGGATAGGTACTGTTGGATGCTGTGCTGCGAATGCGAGCGAGGTATTTGGTTTTTTTTCTTTCTAATTGGCACTGATTCTATTTATTTTTTTCGAGTTTTGGGCTGAATTTGATTTATGGTTTTAAATTTATTGCACTATGGATGGTATGTAAATTTGGTTTGGTTTATTTATTTTTTTTTATTAATTTTTTTTTTGGTGACACACGCGCACAGAAGCAACACGACCGCATACGACAAATAGTTGATCGACACTGTCCATTGACAAATGTGATTCTTCGACTGATCTCTTCACTGATGTTGTCCTGAGAGGTTATTGTGGAACCCAAATAGACAAAGTCCTTGATAACCACAAAGTAATATCTGTCCACTGTGAGGTTTCGTCCAAGCCTACGGTGATGATCTTCTGCACCCGAGGACAGCATATACTTTGTTTTATCTTCATTTACAGCCAGACCCACTTTCGCCGCCTCCACTTCAATACTTGCGAATGCTCCACTGACAGCGCACTTCGTTTTTCCAATAACGTCAATATCATCAGCATAGCCAAGTTACTGAACGTGTTTAAAAAATCGTACCGCTGGTGTTGACATGCGACTTGTGTACGATTGCCTCAAGAGTGATGTTGATGGGGTTACATGAAAGCGCGTCACCTTGTCGTAAGCCTTTCATGGCATTAAATGAGTGGATGGTGTTCTTACCAATCTTGACGGAGCAGCGCGAGTTCTCCATAGTTATCCTTCACAATCAAATGAGTTTAACAGGGATGCCAAGAAGTGACATGGCTCTGTATAGCTCGTTCCTGTTTACGCTGTCATAGGCGACTTTAAAATCGATAAAATGGTGAGTATCGACCTGGAATTCTTTGGTCTTTTCTAAAATCTGTCGAAGTGTGAAAATTTGGTAGACGCTTGACTTACCGGGCCTAAAACCACCCTGATAGGTGCCAATCAGTTCACGTGCGAAAGGGTTCAGACGTTGACAAAGAATGGCCGACAAGATTTTATAGGCGACATTTAGGAGACTAATGCCACTGTACCTGGCGCAGTTTAAAGTATATAATTTCTTGTGGATAGGGCACACAATGTTGAGGTTCAATTCGTCAGGAATACTTTCATCCTACCAGATTGTACTGATGAGTTGGTGCATGCTCTTCACCAAGTCATATCCCGCTGCTTTGAAGAGTTCAGCCGTATGTACATCCGCTTCAGCAGCTTTGTTGGACTTTAGTTTTGATATTGCTACCCGAACTTCTTCTTGGTCGGGTGAACGGAGGTTTTGTTAATCATCGTCCAAATCGAATGGTTCATTCTGCCTGACTGTGATTAGTTGGTTGTCTTCGCTGTTTAACAGTCTGCAGAAGTTTTCGTTCCAAATTCTCAGCACCGACTGCGACATTCTCACCCTCGTCTTTACAGGCTTCCGCTTGGACTTTGTAACCCTTGGACGAATGTTTTACCCTTTGGTTGAACTTTCGAATATTGCTTCTGCCGTAACACCCTTCAATAGATTCAACCATTAGTTTTTCCAGTTCTCTCTTTTTCTTTCTGGGAAGCCGATGTTTCTCCTTCCTCTTTCACTGGTATACCACACGATAAGCGCTCTTGGCAGCTCTGGTTCCAGCCTGCACAACTGCATGGTAGGCTTCGTTTTTGGCCAAGTGTGCGAGCCTGCAATTATCATCGAACCAAGTGTTTCATTGTGGTCGCCTAATGAAACCCAATACATCAGTAGCTGCGGTTTTGATGGCCATTTCGCAATGATGCCACTGGGTATCTGGGTTTGGAGCAGGCACCTTGCTTGTCGAGAGATAAGAATGGTTGGCGAAGGTTGTGGCGGTCTCTTGCGATTGTAACTTATCAACATCAAACTTTCTCACCGTGGATGCTTGATCCTGTGGTCTGGAGGAGATACGCATTCGCACTTTAGCTACAACAAGTGAGAGTTCCGAGACTATGTTGGCTCTTCGGAATGTGCGGACATCCATGACTTTGGAGGCATGTCTGCTATCAATCGCAATGTGATCAATTTGGTTGACAGTAATTTGATCAGGATACCTCCATTTCCCATTGTGAATATTTAATGTTGTGAGACATGTTGGCACATTGTTGACATAAAATAAAGGGATTGATGTTGGGATGTCTATAAAAATAATTTAAAAACATTAATGAATGTTTATATGTCACAAATATGAACTGATAACAGAGATTTTTACATTTCTCATACAGGTAAGTATGCAGTACGAATGTTTCGGGATTACTTTTTTTTTTTTTTAGGTTCCGTATGTCAATCAAACTAAAACATATATGTCTGTGACATAACCCGACTGTGACGTTGTTGTTGATGACAGATTGACGTATTTATTCTCCTGTCACTTTTTCTTCCTAGCAGGATTTTATACCGTGCTTTCTTCATTTGATGTGGATGACAAGTGAAGTATGACATTTTGTTTGTGGTCAGTCAGTCTTAGTGACAGATCGCCAGTGTGACTTTTGTACTTTGTTTCACATTTTGAAGTGTGTCATGCAACTTACGAAGGATTACCGAACGGACGGATGAACATCACATTGTTCGGACTGACGTATGATACTGTGAATTTTTAATGCAGACCAGATCCAAATAATGTTCGTAATTTTGTTCGTTGCCTTCTAAAAGGTATGTTTCATAAAGACAAAATATTTCAAACTCATTGACATATTTAAAAAATTGTGAATATAATAATTTACTATACAGACCACTAACATTGTAACATAATATTCTATAATATTTTTTTTTGCAACTACTCTGGTTCGTAATAGTTGTAGGTGATTTGCGCCTTGGATATTTGGTATGCTGTTTTCACTCCCAAATGTCGTAGCTTCCCTTTGAGGGACTTCACTTTGGCCAGCTGATACATTGACATCCACATGAGTTGTGTTGTTTATAATTTCGTATGTATGTATGTATGTATTTTATTAAGTCTAAGAAAATATTACAGAGTGTAGATATACTTATACAATTTGTCAATTATATTTATTTGTTTGCCTCATGGCTGTCAATTAATAATGTTTGTCTGCTCTTGCTCGTGGAGCTATATACTGTTGCGCGTGACGTGTTGTCACTTTTGAATATTAACATATATACAAATAAATACTTAATATACATACGATAAACCTACAATAAATAACCAGAAAATATAAACTATATAGACTATATAGATTTGTTTCGTTTAAGTGGAAATTTTTAGAGCGAGTACGCTCTATATCTTATTGTATGGGAAATGAAATCACATTGAAAATATATGAAATTAAAGAATTATTAAATGAACAGAGTATTTTTTAGAGCAGGAACACTCTATTGAGTTACGAAAATTGAATAAATCACATTTGTACCATGAAATCACGAATTACGTTCACATAAAATCTTTTCTTTTAGACGATTACTTTACTATATAAATAAGCAATCACTGGTTAGATTAAAAAGAAAATTTGCAAAAGATTTCTATGTAAATAGAATATTTTATAAACCAAGTTGCTGCATAATGACGTTGCTGCTGTTTGCGGTTGTAGTGCTTGTTGCTCTCACACCAATGTAAAATGTAGTGCCTTTTTTTTCAGTTGATGGGTTTTGGTTAAAACTCCAGACAATATGTTCCTTGTAGATTTCTGTAGCCGATTAAAGATGATTTACAGTTGCTACTACAGAATTCGTTGTTCGCATTCGCCTAGTTTGCGGTGGATGTGTAATACCGAAAGTTTCCGCTCAGCCTGTTACTTTAACTGTACACTCTCCCCAAAGTTACAGTTAATAACCGTGAAGTGACCTCTAGCGGTGCTGAAGGTTGCGGGACTTTCGGATGACGAGTTGCTGGGCACAAGTAGTGCCCTGGTTGTTTTTCGGTAGACCGATGAATTTTTTAAATTAAATTTACTCTGTTACTTTTTTTATTCACGATAAAAAATGAAAATAGTTGCCAATAAGACTTTTACTTTTTTTGCTTTAGATTAATGGATGGCAGTGCTTTTCACAGCACAACCGCCCTCTATCACGACCTCGACATCTCTCCTGTTTATAATTTCGTTGAGCACTGAATTTCTGTCATATTTGCCACAATTCAAGCCTCTATTAAAACTCCAAGTAAAAACCTTTCCTTGTACAAAAAGACGATCATCTCTTAGAAAAACTGCAATGCTTGGATTCCTCGACCTGATTGTTTTTCTGACTTCCAGCAGATGCGATCTTTTTTGGCGAATCGCAAGTGGATAGTCTCTATGAACCACAATGCCTGCCTCCCTCAGCGCTTTCGACGATCGAAGAACGTTGATTGATTGTGTTTTTTTCCTCCTAATCGCACCAAAAAAATTTTGCTTTGAGAGTTGTTAGTTCGTATAGATACAATATTGTTTTCAGATAGTGTCTCCGTAGTTTTACCGTGAGTGCGACACATAGTTTGTATTTGTGCTTTCGGCTCTTAAGCATTTTGGTTGAATATATGAAATATAAGGTTCCCCTCTGTATCTCGCATCTGATTAGCCTCCAATATTTCCTCCAACAACTCACATCTTTCCTCCAGTGAAGTGACTTTCTTTCAGGACTTGGTTATTGTTTTGCAGAAACTTTATTTCGTCATGCAATTTTTGCAAGTCCGCGAGTTTGACTACTTCGTTCAGGGTTAGTTTTATATCAGTTAGTTGCTCATTAAGAGTTTCTTGCATTATTGTCCGAAATGTCTCCATATCTTTATCACTAGATGCAATTTTTTGCTTGGAGTTGAAATATCAGGGGATATTGCTTGGGATTTCCTTTTGTTCATCGATTCAGTTTGACGTTTTGAGGTTAGGCTTTTTTTCTTTTCTTTTGATCGCAAATATATGCTTAAATTAAAGTACTTACTGATTTTTTGATGCAGGTATATAAAGCAAGGAATTAAGAGTTTTATCGGCTTTTTTTAACTTTTAACAAGGGAACAACCTTTTTACACTTTGTAATGGCTATCCAGGGTTGCCAAACTCCAAATCTGCATTGTATTAAAACACTATTTGCGCTCTTGACCTCTTGTAATTAAATAAAGTTTAAAGTACTAATAATAAGATTTAAATTCTTTTTGTACTGCCTATTTTGAAATGAAATAAATAATTAAATCAATAAAAAATATTGGTAATATAATCGTTCTTCTTAGTTCACAAACACATTACAGAAACATTTGACAGTATAATTTTTATAAGTAAGTATTGTACTGTGCTGTGACGAAAGTAAGTATGAAACACGATTTGATTCACGTGAAGTGAGTCTGCATATAACACCGCTCAAAAAGCTAGTGTACGAAGTAGGTATCTGAAAAACCTATAAGGATCGAAAATAAAAAGAAAAAAGCCAGTGGATAACTAAAAGATAATACTAAGTGAGTGAGTATAATCACGATTATAGAGAAATTTTGTTAACATCCATGTAGGACAGGACAAATTGATAGGTATCTACCGATAGAGACAACCTTCTCTTGGAAATTTATCCTTAAAACCAGGTCAGTAAGTATTCTAATGATTTATTATGTTACTAGCTGACCCGCGAACTTCTTTCCGCCAAAATTCATCACTGTATTGAAAATAATAATTCTTTCTTTTGTATTTAGTAAATAGCAGATGTATTACACTTCATTTTTATTTTTGTGTATAGATATTGTGTGATTTTAAGTTAATTCGGCTTATCAGCTACCTTTCTGTGAAAATTTCGTAAAAATTGCCACCGAAGCGCCACCTACAGGAATTAAAACAGCCTTAGTTACTCCTTACAGCATCAGCTATCCGCCAGTGAAAATGCCGTCAAAATCGGTTTAGCCGTTTCCGAGATTAGCCGGAACAAACAGACAGACAGACAGAAAAAATTTTTAAATATTGCGTTTTTGTTATAAGTACCGTATATACTTTCATACAAATTAAGTAAAAAACTGATATTTTGAAATTACGAACAGACACTTTATTATTATTTATGTTTATAGATGTGAAAATTTTGTCTTTTTTTTTGTAGTGAGAATAAATGTTATCATCAGGTAAGTATATACGCATAAGTATATAAGAATAAAGAGGTAAAAGTAAGTAACTAGTTAAGTATATAAGTGACTGAATCGAGTCGACGGATATGTGCAATGCTCCACTGTCCGTGGAATCGAAAGAATCTTCTCTTCTTAGTGAGTATGAAGTCTCGCCGTTGAGATTTAAAAGTAGTGCAGTGGCTGGCAGTGCATATATGCTTGTACCACAGTGTATCAGCAAGTATCTCAATATAATATAAATTTTATAAAATTGTTTCCTTGAAACTTTTCTATTTACGAAGAGGTCCCCCTAAGGGTATAGCTTTTGCTATTGTACGAGGGCACATGGCACTGGCCCCAAACTCACACGTTGGTCATAAGAAAATTACGACAAAGAGTTGGGAATGAATATTTATTCCATAGATTTTTTTTCAAGAAAACAAAATTATGTTGAGGATTGTATCCCCCGGTGCTCCAAAAATGTTGCAGGGTGTTGCCGAGCTAAGGATGAGGCCCTTATAGCCCGAAAACAGCAATATTTTAGATCCGGTGCCAAGGTCCGTGTGCCGGACACATTAGTCTTTTCGATAATGGGTAAACTAATAGGTGCTCCAAAATAAATCCTTCAAATCCTTGAGAATATGGGGTCTAGCAGATGCTGGAAACACCCAAGAACAACAAATCCTACAAAATTAATAAATATTTTGCATTAAGGATGTGAATCTAGCTAGGGTTTGAGACATGTGCAAAAAAAAATTGCACAAGAATAGCACGAGGGATGGTGGTGTGTGAAATACACACAAATCGCCCCATAGGTTAGGTTAGGTTAAAGTGGCTGTTGGCTGAAAAGACCAACACACTTAGTCCATAAGAGGACCGTTGTGATACCACGAGTTTGGGGTGTTTCCCCCTAGTAACTCAGAACCAGTTTGTGCTTCTAATGAATTTTAAAAGAGAGTTAGTGTCCACGTTAGACAGATCACTACTATCGTTGAAGAAGTATGCTCCCAGATGGAGTTTCCTTTTGTGAGCTAGTGCAGGGCATGTGCAAAGAAGATGGGCAATTGTCTCTTCCTCCTCTTCGTCCATACAACTTCTGCAAAAGTCGTTTGCGAACACGCTAAGTCTTATCGCGTGTCTACCTATGAGGCAGTGTCCTGTAATGACACCTATAATGGAGCTAATGTGCCGTCTGCTCAGAGAGATCAAAGTCTTAGAGCGATTCGAATCCAGCTTTGGCCAAATCCGTTTTGTCGCTAGACATGTGTTGCCACTTGTCCACCTAAGATTAGTTCTATCCATAGCTTCTTGCCTTAGCAAAAGTTTACATGTAGCGATGGGAATACCCAGGTAACTGTGTTCAGTTAATATAGGTAGTGTTGTTCCTTTTTTGGCAAGTTCGTCGGCCTTACAGTTCCCTGGAATATCTCTGTGCCCCGGCACCCAGCAGAGGTGAATGTTAAACTGTTCCGTCATCTCTCTAAGAGATGATCGACAGTCGAGAGCTGTTTTAGAGTTATAGGAGATGGAATCCAGGGACCTCAGCGCGGCTTGGCTATCAGAGAAAATGATGATATCCTTAGAAGATACCACGTTTTCTTTAAGCCAAGATAAAACCTCCTTAACTGCCATTAGTTCCGCCTGGAACACGCTACAATGGTTTGGTAGACGGAAGGAGAGACTAAGATTTAGTCTATTAGAGTATACACCTCCCCCCACCCCATCATTTGTTTTCGACCCATCGGTAAAAAACTGAATTTGATCATCGTCCTGGAAGGCATTTTCCTCCCAGAGTGATCTAGAGGGTATGCTTACCTGGAAGTTTTTATCAAAATGAAGTTGGGATGTGGAGTAGTCTATGTTACTTTGGGGAATACTGAAGGTGTTCAGTATGTTAGCATGGCCATAATTATTATTTTTCCATATAGAGATCGCCTTCAGGCGAATTGCTGAGCAAGCAGCGATTTGCTTGCTGAAAATATCCAGGGGTAGCAGGTTGAATCGCCCCATCCTCAATAAATTAATAATAAATTCAACGGTTCGTACCTCTAATATGACGTTGGTTGCTTAAACAATTGTGTTGAAGCAACAAATTTGCCAATTGGCAGTATAAAATTGGTTTTCACTAAAAATCGACTGCGCAAAAGGAAACTATGATGGCTGACTGGTCAATGTCGCTGTATATAACGTACAGTTCGCCATTAGATATTCTCCTCCATTCTTCATTGATACATACAGGACCAAATATCACCCGGAGAATCTTTCTCTCAAAGCACACCAACCTTATTCATTCGATTGTGTCAGTGTCCACGCTTCTCCTTGGTTCTTTGAGAGAGGGCTTTGCAACTAAGATGTCTTCTTAGTCCCAAGAAACAGCAATTTTTTTTTTTTTTTTATAATGCACACGCGCTCAAGGGGTTTGTTATAGCCCTTTTAATGATAAGTCACAGCGCGAGCGATAGGAATTTAGGGAGGAAGGGAAAGAAGGTGTCGATGAACATTGATCTTGAATGACTGCAGATCAAAATGGTAAGGAAAAACTGTGCCAGGCAATCCATTCCACATTCGTGTTGTACGGCTAAAGAAAGAATCCCTATATTTCACGTTACGTCCGAAATTGGGCTCAAGTGTAAACTGATGAGCGATCCTAGCAAGACGAGTATTACGGGGCAAATGTTTAAGGGGTGGAACGCAGCTGGCTACCTCGAGTGAACATTTTTTGTAAGAGAATCTGTAAAATAAGGAAAGACATGAGACATTTCGACGATGTTCGAGTGACGGAAATGTTTCCATAATGTTTTTCTCTCCTCTTGACCTCTTGTAATTAAATAAAGTTTAAAGTACTAAGAATAAGATTTAAATTCTTTTTGTACTGCCTATTTTGAAATGAAATAAATAATTAAATCAATAAAAAATATTGGTAATATAATCGTTCTTCTTAGTTCACAAACACATTACAGAAAAATTTGACAGTATAATTTTTATAAGTAAGTATTGTACTGTGCTGTGAAAGTAAGTATGAAACACGATTTGATTCACGTGAAGTGAGTCTGCATATAACACCGCTCAAAAAGCTAGTGTACGAAGTAGGTATCTGAAAAACCTATAAGGATCGAAAATAAAAAGAAAAAAGCCAGTGGATAACTAAAAGATAATACTAAGTGAGTGAGTATAATCACGATTATAGAGAAATTTTGTTAACATCCATGTAGGACAGGACAAATTGATAGGTATCTACCGATAGAGACAACCTTCTCTTGCAAATTTATCCTTAAAACCAGGTCAGTAAGTATTCTAATGATTTATTATGTTACTAGCTGACCCGCGAACTTCTTTCCGCCAAAATTCATCACTGTATTGAAAATAATAATTCTTTCTTTTGTATTTAGTAAATAGCAGATGTATTACACTTCATTTTTATTTTTGTGTATAGATATTGTGTGATTTTAAGTTAATTCGGCTTATCAGCTACCTTTCTGTGAAAATTTCGTAAAAATTGCCACCGAAGCGCCACCTACAGGAATTAAAACAGCCTTAGTTACTCCTTACAGCATCAGCTATCCGCCAGTGAAAATGCCGTCAAAATCGGTTTAGCCGTTTCCGAGATTAGACGGAACAAACAGACAGACAGACAGAAAAAATTTTTAAATATTGCGTTTTTGTTATAAGTACCGTATATACTTTCATACAAATTAAGTAAAAAACTGATATTTTGAAATTACGAACAGACACTTTATTTTTATTTATGTTTATAGATGTGAAAATTTTGTCTTTTTTTTTGTAGTGAGAATAAATGTTATCATCAGGTAAGTATATACGCATAAGTATATAAGAATAAAGAGGTAAAAGTAAGTAACTAGTTAAGTATATAAGTGACTGAATCGAGTCGACGGATATGTGCAATGCTCCACTGTCCGTGGAATCGAAAGAATCTTCTCTTCTTAGTGAGTATGAAGTCTCGCCGTTGAGATTTAAAAGTAGTGCAGTGGCTGGCAGTGCATATATGCTTGTACCACAGTGTATCAGCAAGTATCTCAATATAATATAAATTTTATAAAATTGTTTCCTTGAAACTTTTCTATTTACGAAGAGGTCCCCCTAAGGGTATAGCTTTTGCTATTGTACGAGGGCAAAGAGTTGGGAATGAATATTTATTCCATAGATTTTTTTTCAAGAAAACAAAATTATGTTGAGGATTGTATCCCCCGGTGCTCCAAAAATGTTGCAGGGTGTTGCCGAGCTAAG
Source organism: Platycheirus albimanus (assembly GCA_916050605.2). Classification (NCBI taxonomy): domain Eukaryota; kingdom Metazoa; phylum Arthropoda; class Insecta; order Diptera; family Syrphidae; genus Platycheirus; species Platycheirus albimanus. Next base: position 190,099,919 of record OU696696.1, read on the forward strand.
GATGAAGCCCTTATAGCCCGAAAACAGCAATATTTTAGATGCGGTGCCAAGGTCCGTGTGCCGGACACATTAGTCTTTTCGATAATGGGTAAACTAATAGGTGCTCCAAAATAAATCCTTCAAATCCTTGAGGATATGGGGTTTAGCAGATGCTGGAAACACCCAAGAACAACAAATCCTACAAAATTAATAAATATTTTGCATTAAAGATGTGAATCTAGCTAGGATTTGAGACATGTGCAAAAAAAAATTGCACAAGAATAGCACGAGGGATGGTGGTGTGTGAAATACACACAAATCGCCCCATCCTCAATAAATTAATAATAAATTCAACGGTTCTTACCTCTAATATGACGTTGGTTGCTTAAACAATTGTGTTGAAGCAACAAATTTGCCAGTTGGCAGTATAAAATTGGTTTTCACTAAAAATCGACTGCGCAAAAGGAAACTATGATGGCTGACTGGTCAATGTCGCTGTATATCCCGTACAGTTCGCCATTAGATATTCTCCTCCATTCTTCATTGATACATACAGGACCAAATATCACCCGGAGAATCTTTCTCTCAAAGCACACCAACTTTATTCATTCGATTGTGTCAGTGTCCACGCTTCTCCTTGGTTCTTTGAGAGAGGGCTTTGCTACTAAGATGTCTTCTTAGTCCCAAGAAACAGCCATTTTTTTTGTACAATGCACACGTGCTCAAGGGGTTTGTTATAGCCCTTTTAATGATAAGTCAGAGCGCTAGCGATAGGATGTTAGGAAGGAAGGGAAAGGAGATGTCGATGAACATTGATCTTGAATGTTTGAAGATCAAAATGGCAGGGAAAAATTGTGCCAGGCAATTCATTCAACATTCGTGTTGAACGGCTAAAGAAAGAATCCCTTTATTTCACGGTACGTCCGAAATTGGGCTCAAGTGTAAACTGATGAGCGATCCTAGCAAGACGAGTATTACGGGGCAAATGTTTAAGGGGTGGAACGCAGCTGGCTACCTCGAGTGAGCATTGTTTGTAAGAGAATCTGTAAAATAAGGAAAGGCATGAGAGTTTAGGGCGTATAAACGCTTTGTAAATTGTAGCCAGATCAGAAGGGGTGAAAAAATTCTTGCATCTTTTAAGAAAGCCTAAGCATCTTGCAGCATTCTTGGCAATCTCAAGTATATGATCATTCCAACGAAGGTTGTCACTGATGCACATACCGAGTACTGATAGTTTTTCGGCCTCCTAGATGCAAATACCATTCATGGATAATGGCATAGTTGGTATGTTTAGCTTCAACGACAAAAGACAGCATTGAGTTTTCGACGCATTAAACTCCACATGATTTTTAGTACCCCAATTGACAATGCTCTTTAAATCGGAGTTTAATGAGCTTATCATACGATTTCGTTGTAATAACACATACGAAGGCGAAAGCCGAGAATTATCAAACGTATATGAAAAGCTGAGGGTTGAGTCGTCAGCAAAACAATTTAATGGATTAGAAGTCACAGACAAGAGATCATTTATAAAACTGAGAAAGAGAGTCGGAGACAGAACGGAGCCCTGGGGCACACCAGCATTTATTTTGTGGAGATCAGACTTGAAACCGTCTAATACAACTTGTATTGAACGGTCCAGAAGATAGCTTCTAATCCAACGAATAAGAGTATCATCGATAACAAATGCACGCATTTTCGATAAAAGAGCTTCATGCCAAACTCTATTAAATGCCTTTGAAATATCAAGTGCAATAATCTTGCTTTCGCCAAAGCGATTTACAGATTTGTTCCACTGTTCGGTGAGATATACCATCAGATCACCAGTGGAACGATTGCTGCGAAAGCCGTATTGTCGCTCATTTAAAAGCTCCCGATCTTCAAGATATTTCTTGAGCTGACGATTTATCAGCGTTTCCATGACCTTGGAAAGAAGGGACGTAAGTGCAATTGGTCGGTAGGAGGAGGGGGAGGAGGAGTCACCTTTTTTTTGGGACGGGCTGGACAAATGCTGTTTTCCATCTACTAGGAAAGATTCCTGAACGATAGGAGCGATGAAAAAGCTTACGCAGTGGTTTTGCCAGAGATAAAGAACACTTCTTCAGAACAATGGGGGGTATACCATCCGGGGCAGCGGATTTGTGTATATCAAGATCTTGAAGTACTCTTGCTACTGTACGAGTGAGGAAAAATATCTGTCCCATAGAAGAATTAACGTTCTCAAGTACAGGAGGGGCATTGTTGCTTGCAGACGACGTAGAACTTGCAGCAAAATGAGCTGCGAGCATTTTCGCCTTCTCTGAAGAGCTGACAATAGGTTTATCGTCGACGGTGAGCGTTGGAACTGATGATGACGTTTAGTTCCTTACAAATGACCAGAAGTTTTTACTGCCTTTGGGACATTGCAGAATTTTTTGCCGTAACTTCTGGTCATGTAAAAATTTCGTTTTGTGTATAACGAAGTTGCACGAGTTCCTAACTTGTTTGTGTTTCTTCCGATTTTCCTCAGTTGGGTTGGCTTTGTAGGATCGGAAGCTTACTTCTTTCAACCTGATAGCTTCTTTACGCTCTTCGGTAAACCAAGACTTTTCTTTTGGTTTGATACATTTTGTTCTGTGAGTGACAAAAGTTCTCATTCCAAGAAAAATCACTTCTGTAATCATTTCAGCACTGGCATCAATGTCATTATCGAGAAAGCATAATGGCCAGTTAAAGTTGCGAAAGAAATTATTCAGACCGTCCCAGTTGGCTTTCTCGTATTGCCAAACGGTCCTAGTGGGAATTTTTTCCTTAACTGGATGGTTGGAGATCGAGAAATTAGCTGAAATGACGCAATGGTCCGAGGTGCCAAATGGAGAAGTTACTTTAATAGTATATTTATCAGGATGGGAAGTAAGGAACAAGTCAAGAGTATGGGCGGAATGCCAATCAAAATCCGGTATACGACTAGGATCAACGACAAGCTGGGTAAGATGGTTATACTCAGCAAAGATCTCGGTATACCTTCCTTGGAGTGTTGTCTGGCCAGAAAAGCGGAGCCAACTTGAATTGTGTACATTGAAGTCGCCCGTAATCACGACTTCAGTGTGAGGACAATGGGAAACAATTCGGGAAATTGAATCTGACAAAACATCTAACTCATCACAAGTAGACATGTAACGTAAAGTACACCCTTTTTAGAGGAAACATACCCACCAGACATTCTACTTGGCCACCATTCGTCAGACTAAACACTCTAACTCACGTTCAGCGCCATCTATGTTGTAGCAAGTATCTTCCCCTATTCACTTCCACTTACAGAACTCTTCACTATCCAATATCTTGAGCACTCCTCATGGTGCACCAACAAAAGCTTACCATTCTTGTAGAACACTGTCTCTCACCACTTTGGACCAGACAGGCTACTACCCATTCCTATAACTACACCACCGAGAACTCAAGATATCCCTTAACCAACAAGCATCGTTCTTCCTGCTTGCCATACACTACCAAGTGTAAACAACTAAACTCAATAATACTGCCATTAAAATACAAAACTCCACTAAGCAAACCTTAGGACGGTCGCCATGGACACATTGTCCCATCATCTCCTCAGAGAAATCAAAGCGGAAGGCGGAACTCCAAGTTTGGATCGTCATGACATCCATGATTGAGAGCTATCCCAAACATGAACATCAGAGATTCAACAAACCTGAAATTCAAAGGGAGGGCCGAGATCTACTATCGCAATCCGGTTCGCACGTCGATACCACTGTCTAGCTCAGTTGGGTCGCGAGTCCTTGCTTTAGGATCTATTAGCGTTGTCACATATTTTTACTTGTGCGAACCTGCTGAGTTTAGGTGGGGAAAACTCAAAAAGAAAATATCTCAATGTTATTTGCTGGGGGCCTGATCAACTACGTTTCTGTACACGAAATGAGATCAAAAGTTGTATGCTACTAAAAGTTACCGATAAGTGACTTTAAATAGAGAAGACACAAGATAATGCGAGCTTATAGAAGTGTTCATAGATGTTCAAGAACAAGAGCGCCGCTGTAGCTCTGTCAATCCTGCTTTGTGCTGAAATTATCGCTTTGAATTGACTAGTGGTTGATGACTAACTTCGTACCACTTATATGGGGGAAGAAATCTTAGATGTTATTCGAAGCCTCTGGCATCTTTATACCCACCCAAGAGAAAGTATCTGTTCGTCCCGGAATACTTCCACCGATTGTCCTATGCTGCCCTTGGAGTAGAAACTCCGAAATATCATTTTTAAAGGACCCCTGACTCAAAAGACGGAATAGACCTAAAAGTCTATCCACATCCCAAACCTTAACACACTATACTCCACACACGCAACAGGAATAATAGAAACTAACTCTTCCTTCCTACTACCTCTTCAATGTTATTAATTGTCCACCCCCTCCCGACGTAACTTTTACTGCGACATCTCCGTATCTGAAAAACTCAAACTCCAAATATCAACTAAACTACTGTTCATCGACAGTAAGAAAAACTAATTTGAATTTTTCTTCAACCTTATAAATTGTCTAACAAGCCTAACAAAATTTATATTTATTTAGCTGCTTTAAAAAAAAGAAAAATATTCTTAATGTCAAATAGCTAAATATTGAAAATCTTACAAGTGATTTCCTTATTAAAGTTTATTTTTTTATATGTATAACTATTAATTCTATATTAAGATTACAAAAAAAATATATAAACCTATCGTTTATGACGATTCTTAAACGTCTTCAAGAAAATCAAGGGTCAATTAAATTTATAAAAAAATTTAATTGTCAAAGAGAGTCTAATGTTTCGCAACTTCAGACTAGCTCAAAAAAAATGTCAAATGTCTGTAAAAACAATTACCGATTGTTTCTTGAGCTGTATTACGTTTCTTTTGAGAATAAAAACCATAAAAATTCTAAAAAAAAAAATGGACTAAACACGGGACAATAGAGATTATGACAAAACCTCCAAATGTACTATTCGAGTAACAAAAGAACGTCGTGACTCTACAAAACTAACCAAAACCAAAAAAAAAAATATGGGACGTTAGCCCATGGGTTTATTTTATTGGAAGGAGACTCAGAGGATGATAGAATAGATAAAGTAGAAATATATTATCAATATAGTTTTTCAAAAATATAAATTTATGTAATATAGTTATCAAAAATTTTATCAAAATATAGTTTAAATCAAAACGTAGGGAACGCAGAAGTGCACCACTGGAACCAGACGCTGAAACAAAAATGATTAGATAAAGGTCTTAAGTTTGAATGTAATTATATCGGTAACTGTAGCTACTATGTATCTTATGTAACTTGAGCAGGGTATCGTTACTCAGAACAAACCTTACTTGTTCTAATGTACACTCATTTGAGTGTATTCTCCCACAGAATTGACTACCAAAAGAGTCAATCTAAGTATTTAGACACCATGTACCTTGAGTACAAAACTCCAATAAACGGATGAATTATGACATATAAACATAAAAGTGATCTTGTACAAACGTACATAAAAGGAAATGAAAACTTATTTAACCACTGAAGAAAGTCTTCAGGAAATGACGTAAAGTCTTATCTATACGAATGTTCATATAACCATAAAAAAAAATTTTATTAAATGGGAACACTAAGGTTCGAAAGTTTTGAGACTATGCTCAGGATAATTATTGTAAAGTGAGTGAAACTGAAAAAGTGCATAATTAAAAAAAAACTAATGGAAGTGCTTTTGTCTCAAAGGACGAGTGTAATGCAGACTCTACTCAATTGTAAAAAAAAAAGAAAAATAGTTCCTCAAAAGGAAAGTGACAAAGGTAATAGTTAAAGTGTGTGACACGTTAAGTGTTTGATTGAAGAAAGTGGGGGTTGGTGTTCCAACCAAGAGCTGGAAGCATGGACCTTAAAATATGCTTCGTAAATCTACGAAAAAAGAATGTTCTTTCGATCGTATTACCGATCCACGACTGTATCTAACGAAAGAAATGCACTAGTAAACTAATTTGTTTCAAAAAAGAAACTTCAACACAACTCTCAACGGATGTTGGTAAGTATTTCTTTTTTTTATTCTTTAAAAAAAATTATCATTAACACACAAAATGAGGACAACACATGAAAATATTTTTAAGGTAAGTATTCAATTTTTACTAGATCTTAACCACTCTTAAATAGTGTTAATTCACTTAGGTAAATAATAATTGGTAAGTTTTTCTTTGAATTGTAATATAATAATACGTAGATTATATGAGTAATAACAAAGGATAATCATCAAGTAAATGTAGGTGAAAATATCGACGACGACATGGTACGTCACCACCGTTCGTGGGAGTTTATGTATATATATGATGCTACTTCGAGCAACTTGAAAAATGTTTCAGGATCCTTAACTTATTCAGGACCGGCGTTCGCTTGCGCCGAGAGCCCATGTGGTTGTTTCACTTGTGTGTGAATTAATCTCCTCAACAATATAAGTATATAAAATAAAGGTTTTACCTGTTGGCCATTGGCAAAATTATGTATGGATCTTTGATCTTTATTTTAATATAAGGACGTAGAATACGAATATTGATGACGTGTACGGATGAAGTGTCACGCGGTTCTTTTCCGTGTCCACGCTTTTCGAACAGCGATTTGGACAAATACGTCCCTCGTTGCTCCTCTTTCGGGAGATGAATGTTAGAAAGCCCCCTTGAGCTGTTGAAATTTTGTATATACGGTTCGAGCGAAGTAAATCCCTTCGTGGGACTGCTACAATGTATCCTGATACTTGGACTGGAGTGAAATCCTACTTCACAGGTGGATTAAATATAACTCGTACCCAGCACTCGGAATGTGCTTGGAACGATGCTTCTTACACCTCACAGTTTATGCGGCATGTAAATTGTGCCAAGCCCTGGATTGAGACACAAATTAATGCTTCACACCTGGAATGGTGTATATATTCATGTCCCTGCACCTGGACCCTAGTAAAATAAATGATAATCCCATTAAATCACTAGTTTAGATCAAATATACACATTTCTTATGATAGAAATCTTAAGAAAAGTGTATTCCTAAAAAAAACTCATTTCGCCATCATTAAATGTATGGCCTACGAAAAAAAAACTATTTCTTACCTCTTTTATAAGGGTGATTTTTTTGTAATTCGTTTGAGAAAATTGCTTTTAGCAATTTCTAATTGGTATCTTCGTTGAATAAATATAATCACTCGCGCTTCTATGTAATTAAGGATGATTTCAGATACATTCTGATTTCTATTCAGAATTTTCTTCAAAAACTTTATTTCCAAAAACGAAGTGAATAATGTGAAAGATAAAACTCGAATGGACGAGACGAGACAAAAGACTTTGGCAGAGCCAACGCCTATGTCTGGATACGTTCGGAAAGTAACAAATTACATTCTGGTAGTCTGCCAGTGGCGCGTTCTTTGTTACCATTATGAGTTCGTTCCGTTTGTCTGTTGTATCTTATAACACTTCGATTTTCCTACACTCTTTTTCCTACTATAACTAAATAATGAAGTTTGAACTATTTCTTTTTAGATTTGACGTTTATTTTAGTAAATAAATGAAGTGCAACCATATGACGAATTGTTTTATTACTTTTATTAATAAACATCGTGAGTACGTCGGTCATTTTATAAAAATGTCATGACTTTTCTGTAAAGTGCTGTCAGACTGACAGTTCCGCTTACCACTTCGGATAAAAGCGTAGATATGCCATTTTCAGGTGTTTTCAGATCAGGTAAGTATGTTTATTGACTGAACTTAATATCTTTGGTGTCAACTGATTTGGGGATTTTGACACTTGTCTTTTCATAGACGTCAAAAAAAGGAATTCTCATTAATTCTATTTTGGATAACGAATCTGAGCTGTCAAACTACATTTGTAAGTCATATTCACTTGGAAATTAATTACTTTATGTCACATCTGTCGGAAAACAGATTCTGAGTCAGAAAGTGTTATACTTTCAGTAATTTGGCGTGAACGAATCATTTTGTCTAGATCGTGGGTTTACACGCTCACGTATTTTCTGGAGGCTTCGAGAAGTACTCGGAAAGAAAAATGGAAAAGAGAATCGGCGAGGCGTCGGTTTAGCGAATATCGTGAACAAAGAGCAAACGAAAATGCCGGAAGTGTCTGTACGCCATTATTCTTTGGTTGACAGTCACATAGCGAGAAAGATGGTAGGTATGTAGGAAATGAGTGTGTCTGAACTCACCTAAATGTCATATCGATTAGGATATTTCCTTTGTAGGAAGAGTACAGCACCTCAGGTGGATTTGTACCTAATCGAATAATTTCCTACAACTTCAATCCCTCTAGTGACGAGATTAGGCAATTGAGAAACTCCATTGTCTCAACATTATTTCCCCAAAATAGATGTCACTTTGGTATAGTGAGAAGATAGAAATGCCTACATATGCCATTAGGGTGACATTTGTCGTTAGTGGTACCAAAGCATTCCCTACAGACATGCTGTCAAGATTCGGACTCCTTTAAAGAAAACAGTAATGAATGATATGCTTGCAGACAATGAATTTGAGCCACAAGAAATTAAAGTTCGTATTAGAACAATGCCCATATTGGGGAAAGCTCTGGCAAGCAATATAATTCCTAACATAAACGACAAGACCATGGTGGGAAAAAAGTAATGGCACTCAAATATATCCAAACAAACAAAATGCTGATAAATCAGTATTCTGTCCAACCTGGGTTTCACTTAATGCCAAAACAGCTGCACAGTATGGGCGCACACCGAAATTATTAGCCCACGAACATTTGAATATACAACACAAAACTCACTTACCATTTTGAAAAACTAAACCCAAAAAATTCAACTTTAGCGAAACTTAGTTCAGCCGTGAAGTATAGGCCCATATTAATTCCAATTATAACCTAGAGGTTATGCCCATAAATTATTTTGCAAACGGGAATTAATAGAAACTAAAAAACACGATTGAACTATACATCAAATGCTGCTCTTCTATCCAGTGCCAACCTCTTGCGATAAGCCTCACAAGAAGCTTGCATTGCATAGAAAGCAACAGTTATGGGTGGCGTGGGTGGAGGGGATGGGTATTGTTGGATTCTGTGCTGCGAATGCGAGCGAGGTATTTGGTGTATTTTTTTTTCTTTTTCTTTTTAATTGGCACTGATTCTATTTATTTTTTTCGAGTTTTGGTCTGAATTTGATTTATGGTTTTAAATTTATTGCACTATGGATGGTATGTAAATTTGGTTTGGTTTATTTATTTTTTTTTATTAATTTTTTTTTGGTGACACACGCGCACAGAAGCAACACGACCGCACACGACAAGTAGTTGATCGACACTGTCCATTGACAAGAGTGATTCTTCGACTGATCTATTCACTGATGTTGTCCTGAGAGGTTATAGTGGAACCCAAATAGACAAAGTCCTTGACAACCACAAAGTAATATCTGTCCACTGTGAGGTTTCGTCCAAGCTTACGGTGATGATCTTCTGCACCCGAGGACAGCATATACTTTGTTTTATCTTCATTTACAGCCAGACCCACTTTCGCCGCCTCCACTTCAATACTTGCGAATGCTCCACTGACAGCGCACTTCGTTTTTCCAATAACGTCAATATCATCAGCATAGCCAAGTTACTGAACGTGTTTAAAAAAATCGTACCGCTGGTGTTGACATGCGACTTGTGTACGATTGCCTCAAGAGTGATGTTGATGGGGTTACATGAAAGCGCGTCACCTTGTCGTAAGCCTTTCATGGCATTAAATGAGTGGATGGTGTTCTTACCAATCTTGACGGAGCAGCGCGAGTTCTCCATAGTTATCCTTCACAATCAAATGAGTTTAACAGGGATGCCAAGAAGTGACATGGCTCTGTATAGCTCGTTCCTGTTCACGCTGTCATAGGCGACTTTAAAATCGATAAAGTGGTGAGTATCGACCTGGAATTCTTTGGTCTTTTCTAAAATCTGTCGAAGTGTGAAAATTTGGTAGACGCTTGACTTACCGGGCCTGAAACCACCCTGATAGGTGCCAATCGGTTCACGTGCGAAAGGGTTCAGACGTTGACAGAGAATGGCCGACAAGATTTTATAGGCGACATTTAGGAGACTAATGCCACTGTACCTGGCGCAGTTTAAAGTATAAAATTTCTTGTGGATAGGGCACACAATGTTGAGGTTCAATTCGTCAGGAATACTTTCATCCTACCAGATTGTACTGATGAGTTGGTGTATGCTCTTCACCAAGTCATATCCCGCTGCTTTGAAGAGTTCAGCCGTAAGTACATCCGCTTCAGCAGCTTTGTTGGACTTTAGTTTTGATATTGCTACCCGAACTTCTTCTTGGTCGGGTGAACGGAGGTTTTGTTAATCATCGTCCAAATCGAATGGTTCATTCTGCCTGACTGTGATTAGTTGGTTGTCTTCGCTGTTTAACAGTCTGCAGAAGTTTTCGTTCCAAATTCTCAGCACCGACTGCGACATTCTCACCCTCGTCTTTACAGGCTTCCGCTTGGACTTTGTAACCCTTGGACGAATGTTTTACCCTTTGGTTGAACTTTCCAATATTGCTTCTGCCGTAACACCCTTCAATAGATTCAACCATTAGTTTTTCCAGTTCTCTCTTTTTCTTTCTGGAAAGCCGATGTTCCTCCTTCCTCTTTCACTGGTATACCACACGATAAGCGCTCTTGGCAGCTCTGGTTCCAGCCTGCACAACTGCTTGATAGGCTTCGTTTTTGGCCAAGTGTGCGAGCCTGCAATTATCATCGAACCAAGTGTTTCATTGTGGTCGCCTAATGAAACGCAATACATCAGTAGCTGCGGTTTTGATGGCCATTTCGCAATGATGCCACTGGGTATCTGGGTTTGGAGCAGGCACCTTGCTTGTCGAGAGATAAGAATGGTTGGCGAAGGTTGTGGCGGTCTCTTGCGATTGTAACTTATCAACATCAAACTTTCTCACCGTGGATGCTTGATCCTGTGGTCTGGAGGAGATACGCATCCGCACTTTAGCTACAACAAGTGAGAGTTCCGAGACTATATTGGCTCTTCGGAATGTGCGGACATCCATGACTTTGAAGGCATGTCTGCTATCAATCGCAATGTGATCAATTTGGTTGACAGTAATTTGATCAGGATACCTCCATTTCCCATTGTGAATATTTAATGTTGTGAGACATGTTGGCACATTGTTGACATAAAATAAAGGGATTGATGTTGGGATGTCTATAAAAATAATTTAAAAACATTAATGAATGTTTATATGTCACAAATATGAACTGATAACAGAGATTTTTACATTTCTCATACAGGTAAGTATGCAGTACGAATGTTTCGGGATTACTTTATTTTTTTGTAGGTTCCGTATGTCAATCAAACTAAAACATATATGTCTGTGACATAACCCGACTGTGACGTTGTTGTTGATGACAGATTGACGTATTTATTCTCCTGTCACTTTTTCTTCCTAGCAGGATTTTATTGAAATCAAGCTAAATGTCTAGCGTACAGTAAATTTATCATATTATAAGTTATAAAATAATCGTTTAAAACCAATATTTGTTACATCGGGAAAATGAATTAATAAGTTATTATTTTTTTTTTATGTTGGCGCCACTGGAGCGTGGTAATCCAAGGCCTTGCTGAGAATGCCCCTCCAGCCGGCTCGATCTCTAGCCTGCTGTCTCCAATTTCGTACTCCAAGTTGACGGATGTCTCCCTCTACCTGGTCACTCCATCGAAGATGAGGTCTACCTTGGCTTCTGACTCCCTCGGGTTTGACGTTGAAGACTTTACGAGCTGGAGCGTCGATGTCCATTCGCTCTACATGGCCCAGCCATCTTAGTCTTTGGATTCGAATTTTTCTGGCTAGGCTTATGTCGCTGTACAGCTCGTACAGTTCATTGTTATATCTTCTTCTCCAAACGTTGTTTTCGCGATTTACGCAGACAGGACCATAGATCGAACGCAGAACTTTTCTCTCGAAGACTAGAAGTGAATTTTCATCCGATTGGGATAGGGTCCATGCTTCTGCACCATATAGCAAGACCGGGATGATGAGTGTTTTATACAGTGTCACCTTGGTTCTTGTCGGTAGGGCTTTACTCCTCAATTGCTTACTCAGCCCAAAGAAACAGCGATTAGCAAGAGTTAGTCTGGGTTTGATTTCAGCGCTGATGTTGTTGCCTGTGTTTACAGCAGTGCCCAGGTAGACAAATTCACTGACTACCTCGAAGTTATACCTATCAATGGTTACGTTCTGACCAAGTCGGTGGTGGAATTGGACTTTTGTTGATGAAAGCATATACTTCGTCTTGTCCTCGTTTATTTTCAGCCCCATCCTGCTTGCTGCTGACTCCATAGTAGTGAAAGCACCGGTTACTGCTCGCTTTGTTCTTCCTATCACGTCTATGTCATCAGCAAACCCAAGTAATTGTGTCGATCTATTGAAAATGGTGCCTGATGTACTGGCATGGGTGCTCCGTATTACATTTTCAAGCACAATATTAAAACAGCGTCACCTTGTCTTAGCCCTCTGGTGGTTTCGAAGGTTTCAGTAGAGTCTCTACAAACTTGGACGGAACAGCGAGCATTCTCCAACGTCATCCTGATAAGGCGTATCAGTTTAGCAGGGATTCTAAAGTTAGACATGGCACGATACAGTTCAACTCTATTAACACTGTCGTAGGCGGCTTTAAAATCGACGAACAGGTGGTGGGTGTCGATGTTATACTCTTGGGTTTTCTCCAGGATCTGGCGTAATGTGAATATTTGGTCGGTGGTAGATTTTCCAGGTCTGAAGCCGCATTGGTAAGGACCTATCAGGTCGGCAGCAAACGGCTTGAGACGTTCACATAAAACGCTGGACAGGATCTTATAGGCGATGTTTAAAAGGCTTATGCCTCTATAGTTGGCGCAGAGGAGGCGGTCTCCTTTTTTGTGAATCGGGCAGATGGTACTGAGATTCCACTCATCGGGCATACTTTCCTCCGACCATATTTTGCAGATGAGTTGGTGTATGCTCCTGACCAGGTCATCTCCAGCGTGTTTAAAAAGCTCCGCTTGAAGGCCATCACATCCAGCTGCCTTATTCATCTTTAGTCTGGTGATGGCTACTTTGATTTCATTTTGGTCGGGCGGGTGTAGTTCGTGGTCGTCATCTAGATTAACTGGAACAAGTTGATCTTGGGCGGGATCTTGGCTGTCATCGCCATTTAGCAACCGGTTAAAGTAGTCTCTCCAGATGGCTAACATCGCCTGCGTTTCCACTATGGTATTTCCATCCTGATCTTTGCAGGGCCCAGGGCGGCTTGTGAAACCGGATGTAGACTGTTTCACCTTTTTATAGAAGTTTCGTACCTCTTTTCTGCAAAAACATCTCTGCATCTCTTCGACTTCGCGTTGCTGGTGTTCTTTTTTCTTTCTCCTGAGTAGACGTTTCTCAACTTTCCTTCGCTCAACATAGAGATTTCTGGATGCTCTAGTATCTCTCTGGAGCCACGACTTGTATGCCTCCGTTTTGGCTTTGTTTGCCTGAGCACATTCGGAGTCGAACCAGGGGTTTCTGGGGGGTGGATGTGAGAAGCCCAATACCTCTGACGCAGCACTTCTTATGGCTTGTTGACATAGCTGCCATTGGTCTTCCGGGTTCATGTCATCAGTCGAAGGATTTCTCGCAAGCTCAAGGGATACGCGGTCGGCATAGGCAGCGGCGGTCTCTTCCGATTGAAGACGTCCAACATTGAATTTCCTAGGTGTAGTCGGTGTTCGCCTAAGAACTTCCATGGAGATCCGTACCCTAAGTTTTGCACCGACTAGGTAGTGGTCCGAATCGATGTTTGCTCCTCGGAAAGTACGGACATTCATAATGCTGGAGGAGTGTCTTCCATCAATCACAACATGGTCGATTTGGTTGCAGGTTCGACCATCTGGGGACAAATGAGGTAAACAATTGTTTGATGACATAAGGGTCAGAAAACTGACGTGATTCCCTTTTAATCCAACCTAATACTGAATTTGCCTTAATGCATGTGGCATTAATTTGCGTAAATTCGAGTTTTTTATCAAACAAGACACCAAGGATAGATACCTCACTTACATTTAACAGATTTACGCCATTGAAACTGTACTCAAAAGACGAAACAGATAGTTTTCTAGTAAAAAAAAAAAAAAAAGATTTTATACCGTGCTTTCTGCATTTGATGTGGATGACAAGTGAAGTATGACATTTTGTTTGTGGTCAGTCAGTCTTAGTGACAGATCTCCAGTGTGACTTTTGTACTTTGTTTCACATTTTGAAGTGTGTCATGCAACTTACGAAGGATTACCGAACGGACGGATGAACATCATATTGTTCGGACTGACGTATGATACTGTGAATTTTTAATGCAGACCACGTGCCTGTCACTTTAAATGACACTACGAGTATTTTTTCTCGCAAATCCATGATATATTAGTAAATATCAGGACTGTAATTTCTCCAACTCCAACCATACAGAACTTGCTATAATTTGCACTGCAAAACTATTTGCAGTTTTTCCAACTCCATGTAAACAAACTTGTGGGGTTGGTATATATTGAATTTGCGAGTTGATACAATCGGTGGATGGAGGTGAAAGTACTAGACTCATCCAATCACACGTGAAGGTAGTTGGGTTACCAGAAAAATCTGCAAAGAAAATAAGGCAGATGTCACATCGACGATTTTCTCCGAAGTTTCTTCGCCGCTAGGTGGCGATGGTGTTTTGCCTACAGCGAATAAAAAGTTTTCCCTACAAAATACAGACGGTTCAAGTGAAAACTAATTGAGAATTCATAAATTAATAGGTATGAATTTGCTAAATTAAAATTAAAGGATAGTAATGAATAATAATTATTAATGTATTTTTTTGCAAGTCAAGGACTAAATGTGAATTTAAATCATTGTACAATGTACCGAATATATTATAATAATTTAGTGTGACTTTTATTATCTTATTAGGAACGTCAAAAGAAATACACACATAATTAGTGTGTTCAATGAATCTGAGCTGCACAGAAAAGAACAGAAAAGATCTGAAAAGTACAAAATTTGGTGTTCAATGAGCAAAAATCCTGTTCTTTTCTGTTCTACAATCTGTCACTTTGTGTTCAATGAAGTTGTCCAACACAGTTTAGAACAATATTTCCTACACCTTCTTTTGAGGTGGTGCAAGTGCGTGAGAACTGTCAAAAGTGTCAGCTGACTTGTTTGAAATTATTTGAAAACTGAATTTTTGCAATTTTTTGAAAAGTTGCGACGATATAAAATAAAATAAAATTATAAACTAAAAACTAAAATGACTGTGGAGTGTTCTCCAAAAACGGGATCTGCATTATTTGAAATTTAAAATTTCACAGCTGATAGAGGAGCTGTCAAATACGAAACTACATTTTTCTGTTCTAACTTGTTCTGACAGTTTTCACACACTTGTGCTGTTCTGATCTAGTTTTTCTTCATTGAACAAACTTAATAACAAAAACAAATCAAATCAGTTTCAATTTTTTTTTGGGCCGTTCTTATCAAATTTGTGATCAAATCTGCATTTACTAAAACAAAAATCACATAATATAAATCATGATTCTAGTGACAGGGGTTAAAATGGTGTTGGATGCATTTCAATTAAAATTCTTTAAATTAAACTGTTAAAAATTCGTTTTTTAAAAGTTGCCTTCGATGCTTGAAGATCGTTATGATGCTGAAGTGTTTGAAGGTGTGCACGTAAGTGATGCATTTGGGAAAACCTTTTTTCGCAGAGTTCACATCTAAATCAGAAAATATATGTATATACGTAGTTATAAACATATTCAATTATTTTCTTACGCAAATGGTTTTTCCCCAGTGTGAGTCATCAAGTGAACTTTGAGAACATTTGAATAAGTAAATGATTTTCCGCATGTATCACATTTATATGGCCGTTCGTTTGTGTGTATTCTGTTGACAAAAAAAAGTTTAAAATAGTTTTAAGTTGCAATAGGCGAAGGTGTGGTCTTCTGAAACCACAATGCAAGTGAAACTGCTTATATAGGAAAAGAGTTTTAAAAACATGCACGTCGGGGATTAAACATTATTGGAAAACTCAAGAGCTATTAACCTTCCTATACCCGCGTAAAAAAAAAATAACACGTATACCCACGCATGGTCTCTGGGACCGAAACTCAAGAGCCCCTAGCTCCTCTTCTACTTGGAATAATTTTATGAAATTTGAGTTAATCATTAGAATGATATTTCTTAAACGAAATATAAGAAGTTAACATTAGTAATGGCACTTATTTACTAAATAGCAGTTATTTTATTAAGCCTATAAAATAAGGGACATTTTCATATATAACGCAATACTTATAAGTGTACAAACCCATAAATATATGCATTAAAAAACAAAAATAACCTGCTCATGGGAAGCAACAACAAAAATAAAACTGGTGGAAATTTTTGTTGTTGCTTCCCATGGTATTCTAGAGCTTAGTTTTTCAACGATACCGCACCTTAATGGTTTAGCATATGAAAACGCAAGGTTGGAGTAATAGCAAAGGAGACTTTTAAAGTGAGAGGAAAGCGTTACTGCAGATAACTCTGGTCCGATTATATGTTTAAAGCCATTAATTCCTCTAGCTATCTTCCAAAATTCTTTCGAACACCTTGTGCTGCCAAGAGTTAGAGCTTGCTCGTTTTCAAATTCTGTTTTTTTCTTTAAACATAAATTTTTGTAATGAGTGTTAGCTTCGATGTACCAGTTTTTCAAATTGTAACTATTTGAATTTCGCATCAATCGCAGTAGTGCAAAAGATTTTTGCCTGGCTTTCAAACAATCTTTGTCAAACCATTTTTGTTTGAAACTTGTGCTGGTGTTGAAGTTTTTGTTTAATGTTGAGTTTCTAATACACTCTGTCAGCTGGGTAGATTGTGCATCAGTAGATTCAGCTGTCACATTTGCTGATATTAAGCTGTCCAAACAAATTTTATATGCAGCTGTTTCCTCATTCTTCCATTTAAGCCTCGGTAGCAAATTTAAATTTTGTTGAATGTAAGAGGATTCGGTAGAAAATGTCACTTTTATTGGCATGTGATCTGAAAACGTTTTGCACTCTACTTCAAATTTATTGATTCGTTCTATCCAGTCATTATTAACTGCACAGAAGTCAATAACTGATTTTCCTTGACCTGATACGAATGTATAGTGTTCTTCTTCATCTCCATCCGTACATCCATTTAAGATAACAGAATCATACATTTGCAACAGCTCCAGCATATCAGTTCCATTTTTATTGCAGATGTTGTCTTTTGAATTCCTGTTGTTAAAGGAGATCTTTGAATTTAATATGTTTTGTATTGTAGTGATTTGTGTGTTGCTGGTCCTGGCATTCCAATCCCCTATCAATAAAGTGCTTTTGTTAGATAATCGCTGCATTGTGTTATGTAATTTTTCGAAATCAGCTCTCCATTTGTTACAATTTAAATAACAGGGCAAGATATACATATAATTTTTTTGTAAAAGTTTGACTACGGTGGTTCCTTCAAGTTCGTCGAAATTAATCGTGTTCAATAGTGATGTCTTTATTCCAAACAGGTTTCCTCCACTTGCACGACCTCTTTGAGACGATTTAGATGCCCCTTCCCATAAAAGCTTAAAGCCCATAAAATAATTTTTGAATTTACTTATATTATCTTTAGTTAGCTACATGAGTTTCAAATAAAAAAAATATATCGAAATTCCTTACATAATTGAAAAAATCTACAAATAATAACTTATTATTTAATCCTGCAATATTATAAGCTAAGATTTCGTAAGTTATAATATTAATTTTACTGACGGCTTCTGATTCTCAATTTCGTAAAAATCTACTACAATTTGTGTTTTCATAGACCATCCCTGTTGGTTCTGCTAGGTTTGATCTGCTACTATCAGTTTGACGTCTGTTTGACATGAGCATTGTGTTTTCTTTGACATTTTCAAAGTTTAGCTTACCAAACATGATTTGTAGTTCGGATTCTCCGTCATTATTTTTATATTTATTATTATTGTTTATATTAAAAGTTTTATCACCAATAACTAGTGTGCTGTTCTTTAATTTAACTGCTTATGTTGGTTTATTGGTTTTAATAATCTTTCGATATCTAAGAAGAATACGACGTTTGATTTGTGCTTGTTTGGTTAGGTCGCGTTGTATGTAGGCGCCTGTGCCTTTCAGCTTAGATGCATTTTTTAACATCTTTGATGCGATTTCGTTTGAGCCGGTGTTATTATAATTATTATTATTATTATTATTATTTGTCGTTAGGGAGGGCTTTAACAGCTCAGGCACTGCGGTATCTCGGAGATTCCTATTGTGCCAACCCATGTGAGATTCTAGAGCAGCTCTGTTGCTCCAGACAGAGACCAGAACTTTAAGATATTCTGTGGATGGAAGGTTTTGAGTTTTTCCATTGGAACGATCTCGGAACCAAGTGTTCGCTTTCTGAGGCGGAGGAGTGCTGGGCATTCCGTGAGGATATGCAGAGATGTTTCTTCACTTTCGAGGCATAGACGGCAAACGGAGTCTGTTGCTAGTCTCATATTGTGAAGGTGTTTTTTCAGAGGACAATGTCCAGTTATGATTCCAGTCATTGTTTTCAGAGTTTTCCTATCTAGGTTGAGTAGGAATTTTGTGGTTTTGTGTGAATATTTTGGTACAAATCGTTTCGAGCAGATTTGACCAGGAGTTGATTGCCAAGCTGCATTAGATTCCATGAGTAGGATGTTTTTGGCAGTGTTTTTGAAGTAATTAATATTTACTCCGCAGAAGGGTTCTGGGCCAACCAATGGCATTAAGGCGCCCTCTTTGGCCAGGGCGTCGGCCCTTTCATTACCATCGTATCCCTTATGTGCAGGGATCAAATGGAGAATCACAAAATTGAACCTTGCAAGTTCAATGAGTAGTAAGACAGTCTCTTGGACTAACTTGGATCTTATGACAGGCGTAGCCAGAGCTTTAAGGGCAGCCTGGCTTTCTGAGAAGATGAATATAGTTTTATTTTTTGCATTCGAGTGACAAAGTATCCTCGCGCATTCGTTAATAGCAAAGACCTCTGCCTGAAATATGGACGAATGAAGACCAAGGCTGACCGAAAAGTTCGCACAAGGTGATTCCCCAAAAATACCGGAACCAGTACCTGTTTCCATTTTTGAGCCATCCGTATACCAGACCAGATCTTCGCTAGAAGGGTGTGGTTTGAAGTTTTCCCAGTCTTCCCTGGGGGGGATGACTATAGAGAAATTTTGTGTGAAGTTATATGTGGGAATTGTGACATCCAGACACATGCTAAATTCCTTGAGATTTTCCAAGTTGCTGAGAAGCGATAGGTGGCCCCTTGCATTTGGGTTTAAGGTTACATACTCTTGGTGAAAGAGACGATGTAAGCTCAGTGTTGCTTCCATTCTTATGAATAGGTGGATTGGAGGTAATCCTAAAATTACATTGAGTGCAAATGTAGGTGTGGTCCGCATGCATCCCGTTATGCATGTCGTTGTATTTTTTCTAGCTTCATTATGGCAGTATTTTCTTTAGTTTTTGGCCACCATACCAACGCTGCATATGTTATTGCGGGTCTCACTACAAGAGTGTAGAGGCTATGCATCATTTTGGGTTTGAGCCCCCAGTTTTTTCCGCAAATACTACGGCATGTCCAGAGAGATTTGGATGCTCTGTTAGAAATGCGTTCTAGTTGAGGGTTCCATGACAATTTGCTGTCTAGAACGATCCCCAGATATTTTGCTTCTTTTGAAAATGGGATTGTGTCACCATATAGAGAAGGAGGTGTGAGACGATCTACTTTTCGCCTCTTAGTAAAAGGAACAATAACTGTCTTTTTGGGGTTAACGGAAAGACCTTCGCAGATGCACCAGTCCCGTACAATGTCCAAGGCTGATTGAAGTCTATTCGATATTGATATTTCTGACGATCCCTGTATGAAAATGGCTAGATCATCTGCGAAGCCCACTGCATAAATGCCATGGGTTTCGAGTGATCTTAGTAGGCTGTCTACAACGATGGACCATATAAGTGGCGAGAGGACTCCTCCTTGTGGGCAGCCTCTGGTTGTGAGTGCAGAAATTTCTATATCTTCGATTTTACTCTGGATAATTCTACAACTAAGCATGGACATGATCCATTTGCATACAACTTGTGTCACGTTGTGGTACCTGAGTGCACGATCTGTTGACTCAAAAGTGGTGTTATTGAAGGCTCCCTCAATGTCAAGGAAAGCGACTACACAGATTTCCTTACTATGGATGGAAGATTCAATTTTTGTGACCAAATCATTCAGCGCTGTTTCAGTCGATTTTCCTGGTTGATATGCATATTGTGTTTTCGATAGAGGCGAGAGCGTTAGAGAGGTGTCACGAATGTGTCTGTCAATAACTTTCTCCATGCATTTGAGAATAAACGACATAAGGCTGATTGGGCGGAAGGATTTAGGACTTGGTTCCAGATCCCTTCCCGCCTTTGGTAGGTAAATTACTGTAACCTTACGCCAACTATCAGGCAAGTGCCCGAAAGCAAGGCTACAGCTTAATAGTTTTGAGAGAATAGGTGCTAGTACATTTGTTCCCTTTTGTAACAGAGCCGGAAATATGCCGTCTTCTCCTGATGCCTCAAACGGTTTCAGAGAGGAGATTGCCCATTTGATGGCATTGGTGTTACAGATATGTCTAGCTGTTTTCCAGTCTCCAGTTGTTGGGATCCTTGACGGTTCCTGTTGTGGAGGTAGGTTTGTGGTTGGGGAGTCCAGAACAATTGATTCTGGAAAGTGGGTTTTTACAAGAAGCTCTAGAGTTTCCTTCTTGCTTTTTGTTTGAGTACCGTTCTCATTGGTAAGAGTACCTATGGTGGCGGGTTTGTCAGATGCTATGACTTTATGTAGGCGACAGCTAGAGGGAACGTCAGATATTCCCTCCACAAATCGTCTAAAAGACTCCTTTTTGGCTCTTTTTATTTCGCAGTTGTATTTGGTTAGAGCATTAGAGTAGGTTTGCCAGTCTTCATTGCGTTTGGCTTTATTGAAGAGTTTTTTTACTCTTGATCTTAGTTTTTTTAGATCGTTGTTCCACCAGCTGGTTTGTCTCTTGACTGTTTTAATTTTCAGGGGACAGTTGTTCTCAAAAGCAGAAATAATTGAGTTTTTTGCGTGTTCAGCAAAATACTCGAGTTTATCTTTGGTGGTATTGAGAGGGATTTTGTCTTCAAGAGAATAATTCAGGTCTGAACTATAAGGAGTCCAGTCTGTGTTTCTCTTAGGGCGGTAAGTTAGAGGGACTGGAGTTTCTACATCTAGTTTAAACCGAATGTGCCTATGATCTGAGCATGATGGTTCCGAGGAGACATGCCAGTTATAGATTAAGTTACTAGTAAAGGTAGAGGACAGTGTAATGTCCAGAACCTCTTTTCTAGTTTTGGTAACGAAAGTGGGTTTCTTACCAATATTAAGTACATTCAAATTTTCTTTTGAAATAAAATCAATAAGTGACTCACCTCTTTTGTTGATGTCCGTACTACCCCCTTTATCCTCGCACTGAAATCGTTGTTACGGGTGATTTCAATGTCTACAATTCTTCGTGGCTTCGCTATTCTGGTCAGACAACACCCGAAGGAAGGTATGCTGAGTTCTTCGCTGAGTCAAACAATTTGACTCAGCTTGTCGACGAGCCAACACGAATTCCTGACATTGCAGGTCATTCCGCATACACCCTAGACTTGTTTCTTACCTCTCATCCTGATAAATACACGATAAATGTATTATCGCCCCTAGGCACGTCGGATCATTGTATCATATCAGCAATTTTCTCGTGTTCCAACAATACAGTTAAAGAAAACATCCCTAAGAGAACCGTATGGCGATACGAGAAGGCCAACTGGGACGGTCTCAATGATTTCTTCAGAAACTTTAACTGGTCACTATGCTTCCTCGATAGTGACGTAGACTCCAGCGCTGATATGATAACAAACATTATTCTCTGCGGGATGAGACATTTTGTTCCGAATAGAACAAAAAATATCAAACCAAAAGAGAATTCATGGTTCGACTTGAGCTGCAAAGAGGTTATCAAGGAGAGAGAAGTAAGCTTCCGATGTTATAAAGCCAACCCTTCTGAGGAAAACCGGAAAAAGTTCAAACAAGCTAGAAAGACCTGTAATGCTCACATTCAAAGAACCAAATTTTTGCATGAACAAAAAATAAGGCAAAAAATACTACAATGTCCCAGTGGTAGTAAAAATTTTTGGTCATTCGTAAAAAATGTACGTAACTCTACCACGTCTTCGGTTCCGACGCTCGTCGAAAATAACACTCCTGTGGTAAGCTCCCAAGCGAAAGCAGATTTATTTGCAGCAAAGTTTGCTGCTAATTCAACGCTACCCCAGTGTGATATGACTCCTCCTGTACTTGAGAACGTGAATGGTTTTATGGGACAAATCTTCTTTCGCACTCGAACAGTTGCAAGAGTACTAAAAGATCTCAACATACACAAATCCGCTGGCCCGGATAGTATTTCTCCCATAGTTCTGAAGAGGTGTGCTTCCACGCTGGCAAAACCACTGCGTAAGCTTTTCCATCTTTCCTATTCTACAGGTCTCTTCCCGAGTGGATGGAAAACAGCAATTGTCCAGCCCATCCCAAAAAAAGGCGTATCTTCATCCCCCTCAAATTACCGACCAATTGCACTGACTTCCCTTCTTTCCAAGGTCATGGAAACTCTGATAAACTTTCAGATCAAGAAATATCTTGAGAAACGGAAACTTCTTAATGACCGGCAGTACGGTTTTCGTAGCAATAGGTCCACTGGTGATATGATGGTATATCTCACCGAACAGTGGAACAAATCTTTACATCGTTTTGGAGAAAGTAAGATTATTGCACTTGATATTTCTAAGGCATTTGATAGAGTTTGGCATGAAGCTCTTTTATCGAAAATGCGTGCTTTTGGCATCGATGAACCCCTCCTTCGATGGATTAGAAATTACCTTTCGGACCGTTCAATTCGCGTTGTTTTGGACGGTTTTCAGTCTGCTACCCACAAAATAAATGCTGGTGTGCCCCAAGGCTCCGTTCTGTCTCCGACTCTCTTTTTAATCTTTATAAATGATCTCTTGTCTAATATTTCTAATCCACTAAATTGTTTTGCTGACGACAGTACTCTCAGCTTTTCATACTCGTTTCCAGATTCACATCCATGTCCTTCGGATGTGGAACTGCAACGAAATCGTATGATAAGCTCATTAAATTCCGATCTTGACAGCATTGTCCAATGGGGAATCATCAACCGCGTGGAATTTAATGCTTCAAAAACTCAATGCTGTCTTCTGTCGTTAAAGCATAACCTACCCCCTATGCCACTGTCCATGAGTGGCACTTGCATTGAGGAAACCGATCAGCTCTGCGTTCTAGGTATGTGCATCACAAATCATCTTTTGTGGAACGATCACATATTTGACGTCGCCAAAAATGCCGCAAATTGCTTAGGTTTCCTAAATCGATGCAAGAAATATTTTTCCCCTTCTGATCTGGCTATAATCTACAAGGCATTCATTCGCCCGAAGCTAGAGTACAATTCTCATATCTGGGCAGGTGCTCCTGTCACTCACTTGCGCCTACTGGATAGGATTCAAAAAAGAGCCTTAAAATTGATAGGTGAAAGAACCATTACCGAAACATTTGTTTCACTTGAACATCGTCGTAATGTTTCTTGTCTAACCTTGTTTTATCGCTACTTCCACAAACAGTGCTCCAGCGAAATAGCCAGATGCGTTCCTCCCTTAAAACAATTTCCCCGTAACACCCGCACCGCAAGGAACGCCCACCAATTTACCCTCGAGCCTAACTTCGGACGTACTGTTAAGTATAGAGACTCTTTCTTTAGCCGCACTACAAGAATGTGGAATGCTTTACCCGGCTCGATTTTTCCCTCCCATTGCGATATACAGGCATTCAAAACCAATGTGCACCGGCACCTCCTTTTATCTCCTATCCTCATTTCCTGAACGCTCGCACTGTGTTGACTCATATTAAGGGTATTAATAACCCCTTGTGTGCGGGCTCAAACTATAAAAAAAAAAAAAAAAAAAAATAGGGTATGATGAGCATTTGCATCACAGCCAAGGACAATATCTGTCTTGGTGTTACGCGCATGCTCGATCAATTTCATTACCTGAATGGGGGGACATGGTGCTTGGTCGTTTCCAGGGAAGTAGGCCGATGCTACTATAATGTCCTTGGAGTTGTCGATCCTTACTACCGCCGCTGTCAAGTCCTCTGAGATGAATTCTGTCAGGGGGAGAAAGGTTTGTTATTATCAAATATGATACAAGTTCTAGGTCTATTGGACGAGGTAGAATATAACAGCCTACCTGTTGGTGTTTTTAGGCCTAGTATTTTCCCGCTCGTGCTGATCCAGGGTTCTTGCACGAGGGCGATGTTGAGACATTTCTGTCTCATGGTGTTTGTTAAGACCGCCGAAGCGGCCTTAGCATGTTGGAGGTTGATTTGAACAACCTCCATGTTTTTAAAGTTTTTGTTGAGAGGGAGCTTTTGAGTGGGAGCCCCCTCTGTTTCCACCACGTCCCCTGTTTGTTAGCTGACGTTGTGGGTTGGTCGCCTTTCCGCTGCTTGAGCTTGACATTGACTGTCCAGCTCTGTTTTTGGCAGGTTTTTGTGACGTAAAGTCGATGGTCTTATCAGACCTCGCAGCAGGAGCGAAACCGGGTCTATCCAGTTTGCTGGGCCTAATTTTATATTTCATCACCTGCTCAGGAGCGGACTTACCAGCTCCTGGTACAGGTTTTGAGGGATTAGGAATGGAAGTTAAACTTGGAGAAGATGCTTTGTCATCCGGAGGAGATGGTTTATCCGTCTCTTTGGGTATCGGGGCATCGGCTTTGCTGACCGTGGAGGTCACAGATTTCGGAGTGCCAGGGTTCTTCTTGATCCTGAACTGGACTCTGTTCATATTATAGAACGGTTGGCAGTTCATTTCCTCAAGAAGAGACACTGAGCGCTCGTCCATCGAAATGGTTAAGGCAAGACCCTGGGGGTTGGAAACTTTCCGAAGGATTTTCCATTCTCTTGTAGGAAGAACTTTGTTCTGAAGCCTCAGTAGCTTTAGGACATCTTCTACACTTGTTGAAGAGCCAGGGAAGTAAGCTGTTGCTACACATGGTTTCGGGAGATCATCTCCCTCCACCATCCGCAGTTTGGCATTCTCCCAAGGCGAAATTCCGCAGACTGTTTTCGCTAGCCAGTCTTTGGTGTTAGAATCGGCACAGTTCACCGTTAGCCATCCTGGTTTGTACGAGCAGCCCAGAAAACGAATCTGTGGGCCATCTTCTGCGAGCTTATGCAGTTCGCTGATGATGGCATTTTCCACTGCTTTTTGTTGTACTTCGTCTAGATGTCCAACGGGATAGTCGTCAGATACGACACCGACTTTTATCATCCCTGCAACCTTATTGAACAGCAGAGCATTGGATTTTGCCCTTTTGCTCGGTTCAGGGCTGATATTGTTTGAACTAGACCTCCGCCTTTTGGCAGTGGTCTCGTTTGCTGTTTGAGATGGACTGGAGAGAACCTTCTCAACTGCTTTGTCGTAAGGCAGATTATCTGCCAGAAGTCTTCTCAAGTGCTTTTTTTGAGACGTTGTAAGTCGTCTCCGCTTGAGATTAAGTTTTTTAAGCTCAAGAGTCTTTTCGGATTCACCTCCAGAAGCTTCACAGCTTCCGTAGTTTTCCACCGTCTGGACAGAGCTTTGACCACCGACGGATTCGAAGTCGCTGTCGGATTGAGCCACTACTGGACGGTCTATCCATCCAGCAGAGGCAGGAAGTTCAGCCATTGGCTGACAGATGGAGGAGCAGTCATCTGTTCCCCCATCAGAGTTGTTGGTATTAAAAATGTCTATTTTGAATCCCACGAGTAGCTAGGGAAGTAATGGGGTTCATCCACGCAGAGCCCCGCGTTACATGGATAAGGCTAGAATGATCCTGGAGTTCGCCGGTAAACCAGAATACACCGTTAGCAACTGAGCTATTTGATAAATGGGCCCTCAGCTTGGCAGATCATCGGCACGGTTCGGTTGACACCTTGATACCAGCCCATGGGAGAGAAGGTTGAGGAAATCAGGACAAAGGAAAATAGGAAAAGGGATAGGGATGGGAGGAGGAAGGTAGGGAACCTCGAATCTATGGTCAAGTTGCATTGAGGAGTGTTGAACTATTGATGAGTAAAGGAACAACTCAACAATTCAATATGACCTTAGCTGATCCCCATCCTGACATCGCACAGGACAAATGTGGTGATCATTACCACTCGGCACCCCCTTGGAGGGTTTGAAACGAGGATTTTTGCAGAGCAGCCGGTGTTAAGTTTGAGTTTAATAACTTTGGCATTTTCGCTTAACTCAATGGCTTGCTGCATTTGTGGCTCTTGGTTATCCAACAAAAGTTTGGTAATGACTTCAATACGTTCCTGGGGTTCCGTACCTTCATTTGGGATTGAGAAAATTATGTTTTTTCCTTTAAGCTCACGACTTTGCAGCTCTAGTTCATCCTCAAGCAAGCTACAACGCATTTCAAAGTGTTGAACTCTTTCTGATAACTGGGTTTAATTATTGTATTTTTAATAACCTGTTCCACAAAAAGAATGACAAAAAATAAGATTAAAGTCAATATTCAAAATAATTATTCTACAGAGCAGAATCCTAAAGGGGGAGGAGTTACGTCAGATACTTCAACCTATACCCAAATCCCGCTACCCCAAAAAACTCCCCTTTTGTCTAACGGCACATTAAACCGTTACCCTTTTGCACATCACACATTCCCTCTTTGCCTAACGGCACATAATAATTGTAAAAACTGGTTCCCACCATTTTTGTGCCGACAATGCAAAACGTGTCGCACAAGTATACACCTCCTTTCCCCCTAGCCAATATAATGTAGATACAAATATTCATATTTCATTAAAGCCAAATGAAATATGAATATTTCGTAAACAATTGCATTCCTGTCTCACGGGAAGCACATAATTTTATACTTACTTGTAGATTAAGAGTTAGCTAAAAAGTCAGTTCTAATTCAGAAAAGCAACTTGAAAGGTGCAGACATTTGGTCAACACAGCGGCCTTTCATTTTGCTATTTAATGAAAATTCATGTTTAAATTATAAGATGTTCACAAACCATGTTAAAATTATAAGTTGTTCAAAAACCAATAAATAAAGATAAAAGAAAAAAAAAATAAAGAAAAAAAATTAAAGAAAAGAAAAAAACCAATTAAGTTTTTTTTTTACAAATCGTTCGCTCACGAAACATAATTAGCTTATAAATCGTATGCTTAAAAGTAGGCTAATCAACTCAACCCTAGGAGACGTCTCCCTAAGAAGATCAGTCAGCAGAGGTACACCACAGGGTGGAGTCCTATCCCCTCTTTTATGGAACTTAGTTGTCAATGAATTTCTAGTTGACCTGGAAGCAGAGGAGTTCAAAGTAATTGCATACGCTGATGACGTCGCCATTGCGGTATCGGGAAAACATGATCAAATTCTTATTGAGCTAATGCAAACAGCTCTTAACATGCTTCTTAAATGGACAGGAAAATGTGGGTTAGGGGTAAACCCTCACAAAACTGAACTGGTCCTCTTCACAAGAAAATATAAAATTCCACAACTAAACGCTCCGTAAATCAACGGAACTCCACTAATTTTCTCAAATGAAGATAAAAATATCTAGGCCTCGTTCTGGATAAGAAGCTCACTTGGAAACCCAACATTCAGGAGAGAGTAAGAAAGGCCACGGTGGCTCTCTTTTCTTGCAAAAAAGCAATAGGGAATAAATGGGGTTTATCCCCACATATTACCCACTGGCTATATACAGCGGTCATAAGACCGATACTCACTTATGGGATAACAGTATGGTGGACTGCTTTGGATAAAGTGTCCTACCGGGATCACCTAAGCAAAGTCCAAAGATCAGCGTGTCTATGCGTCACTGGAGCTCTGCGTACAACACCTTCAGCTGCCTTAGGCATTCTTCTTAATCTTACATCACTCAACATTTTTAGTAAACAAATGGCCGCGAGTACAGCGATCCGTCTCAGAGCCACCTCTCAATGGACCAATAACTCAATTGGACACACTACTATTCTGAACTCATTCAGAACAATTCCAAGTCACTCCGACTACACCATAGCCCAACTGGTTTTTGAAAACAACTTCCGAGTCTCCATTCCATCACGGTCTGACTAGGACGAAGGACATTTCGCGAGATGATTCGATTCATTTCTACACTGATGGTTCTAAAACCGAAGATGGGGTTGGGGGCGGAGTGTACTCAGAAGAACTAAATTTTAGTCTCTTTTTCCGACTCCTTAACTATTGTAGCGTGTTCCAAGCGGAACTTCTGGCGATAAAAGAGGTTCTATCCTGGCTCAAGGAAAACGTGATATCCACGTCGAATATCCGCATCTTCTCAGACAGCCAAGCAGCCCTTAAATCATTCGAGGCGGTTTCCATGAACTCAGCAACAGTCCGTAACTGTCGCTCATCTCTCGTGGAGATGGCAGAACAGTTAAACATTCACCTTTTTTGGCTGCCGGGACATGGAGATATTCCAGGAAACTGCAAGGCCGATGAACTCGCCAGAAATGGAACTACTGCACCACTTTCACCCAACAGGAGGAATATTGGTATACCTATCGCTACATGTAAACTCATGCTAAACACGATGCCATGAACGAAAAAAATCTAAGGTGGTCAAACTTGACCACCTGTCAGGCGACAAAACAGATCTGGCCAAAACTAGATCCAAAACGTTCCAAATATTTGTTGTCTCTTGGTAGATCTCATCTTAGCTCCTTAATCGGTGTCATAACTGGACACTGTCTTATAGGCAGACATGCTATTAGACTCGGTGTCTTCTCGAACGACTTCTGCAGAAGTTGCATGGACGAAGAAGAAGAAGAGACTATAACTCATCTTCTTTGTTCATGCCCTGCTCTCCCACAAAGACGAAAATTACATTTGGGAGAATTCTTCTTCAACGATAACAATGATCTAACTCAACTAGACATGCACTGTCTCCATCGCTTTATTAAAAGTTCCAAATGGTTTTAAAATAAGTAAGGTAAATTCAATAGTGCTAATATCCATTTTAAAGCGTGAACCAGATTCATATACTAGCTTATCGCGTATTGTTGATTGTGTCTGTGGTATCGGTGACAAAATACCGTCTCCAAGGAAACTCGATTTAGTTTCCTTTTTTTTTTATGTTTGTCTGCAAGACCATATCAGCAGTGATCAGAGCACTTGAGTCAACAAATAGTCAGATTCATATTTAACGTAACAATATTTTATTTCATAACCATTTTTACAGGAAGATATCCAGAAGTGCACTCCCGGATTTCCACCGTTAGAAAGATACTGAGATTCAATATCTCCTCAGTGTCTACAAAGTATAAACATATTAATATTTTTGCCATATATATATATATTTGAAATTGAATATTACATTTATTGCTTTACAATCGAATATATGTTTGGACGCGAATTGTGTTCCTACATATACGAGTATGGTATATTACGAAATTAAAACTGACTACCTTTTTGTTGCTTTGGGGTATTGTACCTCAAGCAGATCCCTGATGCCTGTTAACTTTGTTCCATCTTCTGAGTATTTCTTTCTACGGTTTGAACAGTTTCGTTTTGTTTTTATGTTGTAGGTTTAGACATTTCAAAAATTTATTAATCGACGACACTTTTTAAAGTTTTTTTTTTTTGATTATGAACATAATTTAGATGACGTTCAAATCATACCGCCGCGACAATAAAGTTCTTTACTTTTTTTTATTATAAATAGACCTTAAATACCTACCTACCTACCCATGTCATCACGTGAGCATTTAATTAATATTTCAGCATCATTTACATAAAAAGATCCTTATTTTGAAAAGACTATGTTCTATGGATTACTGTTAAGCGTAAACTTAATTGCTTTTAAAGAGAGATACTTTCAATTATTATAATTTTTGCTACCTTTTGGAATAACTAAAGTATTCAATTCACGTATATAATAATAATTATATTTAAAACAAATGATAATTCAGTAAGGTTAGTTTTAGGAGAAGATTTAAGGTATTTTCTTACAAGGTAATATTCTATTAGATATTAAGAATTATTTTGAATAAACTATTCAACCTTTTTATAACGTTTTAAGAAAAATATTTACAGTGCGTTTATTTCTTGATCTTAAAAATTTCTTGTAGAGTTTATAGATTTTCATGATGACGGATTAAGTTATCCATAGGGAGGGTGGTAACCCTCGCGCATCTTCAAACGGAACAACGATAAGGTATTCATGGTGCAACGTTGGAGTTCTTTTGTTTTGTTATAGTATTTCTGACAGGTGCTACGGTATAGTTAGGGTGTTATAGTAGTCAAGCATAATTTTTGCTTGCTTTCTTATTCAGGGGCTGCCTAGAAAATTATTGAGTCATGGGGACTCATAGGTCCGCGGACAGCCAAAGGTCGTTAGCGGGAGAGATGATTTCCGCTTACGTTTTGGGTGGGTTGAGAGACCAGGGGGATCACTTAACACCTTTGATCCTCCCTCCCCTCAAAGTTAGACACCTCATCCTCCACTTTCTGCGCAGCATCGTGGTAGCAGAGTGAAAGGAAGGTAACAAACGCCATTGCAACCACGAACATCCATGGTTTGCTTGCTTTTAAGATACTTACGTGTTACGTTCTACGGGTTGATATAATAATTCAATCTTGATTTCTCTCTTTTGGTCTACGTCTATTCTCATTAATCTTTAAGAGGTGCGATCATGAGTCAGTCTTTTCTTTTCATTCGATTCTTGTCAGTCTTTTCTTCGAAAACTATGAGGGCCCTTAAGCATTTTAACATATTTATTCGAACTCATCCATCTTGAGTTCAACGGTCGGCAGAAAAAAAAAGAGGTAACACCGGTTAAGTAGATCCCAGAGCAAGTGCCCACGGCCTGGCGGAGCTGGTCATGGCTAAGGTACAGCCGGCCACCGCAACGGTCGATCTCAACCACGGTTCTACGTTGTCGCATGCCGTTCTTGCCGACTGTTCTTCACGAGCAGTTGACGAGTAAGGGGGCGTTGCCGGCATAGGATCGCTTCCGTCCCTTCAATACAGGAGTAGGTAGCCATAACTATATAGGTGAATGTGATCTGGAGTGAAGTCTCTGGAAGAGTGTATTGGATCTGATTTTTGCATTTCGATTCTAGTTGGGAGTGTAGGGCTTAAATAGAGTCCATGGTTTTTTTGGTGTAGGCTCCGACACAATACAACTACAAGGAGAACATCTATGACTTGTAGCGGATAGGCGCGGGCATGTTGACAGGTACCCTCTAGGCTGTTCTATTGTGCTTTGTAGTCAGCACCTGTCGGATGGTTCGTGCTTCTGTGATGGGGATGGATAGGGAAATATAGATAGAAGATGAAGGGTGGAAGGGAAGTGAGTAGAGCAGGAGGCCATGTTTGCTAGGTGTAAGTATGCTTTCTATATTTTTGTAGGAAGATGGAAACACAGAAACGCGGTCTGTTGTCGATGGAGATGCTGAGTCATGGTATTAGTATCAAGGAGGAATGGGGCTTGTCTCTTCTCGCTTCGTCTCCTTCATTGGTTCTGTTGGTGGGGTGTTCCTATAGTATGGGAATGTTTCATTGACATAATTTTGTTCATCCAAAATTATAAAATTATTCTTGATTTTATTTTAATCAATCATTCAATCATTATTTTCCTAAAATTTTACGTTACAGATGGCGCCCAACGTGGGGTCCGAATTAGTTAACGAAGATGAGATTAGAATTGATGAAAGTTAGGTCGATTCAGAGTGACGTAGAATGAAGTTAGGAATTTTTGAGAATTTTTGAAATTTTTCAGTTTTTAAATTAAATTCGTTGCTTTATTTAGTGGATCAGGTCACCACCGAGGAACACCACCGAGAGTAGTGGTGCAGGCACTATTTTGTCCAGTGATTTAGTGAATTGTTCCTGAGTCAGCTGCTGCATTATGTCTACCCTCTTCTTCTCTATCTCTTTTCACTTAGGTTGTCTTCGATCTCTGTCCGGATTGAGCAGTTGTTTTGCTTGGTCGTCAGTAGCTGAGGTGTCGATATGTCCAAATGGTGATGTATGAGATTCCGGCCGTAGGAGAGTAGAATGAGCACGTCTTCTGACCGGTGGTTGGAGCTTTTGCCCGACGCACGTCAGCTGCAGAAGCTGGTCACTTGCTCAAGTACGACCCAAATTGTATCAATTACAACGCAACTAATTTCCTTTAATTACAGTAAAATCTCGAAAACATGAACGGTTCTAAAACATGAACAATTCGGAAAGATGAACGCTTTTCCCGTGTGACAATCTACCATTTTAAAAAAAAACGGTCTAAATAAGTCCGTTTTTTTACTTCTCATCAATGACTTTTGTATGAATTTAAGTTGTTTTAATTTTTTTTCTAAATAAAATGATTTGTTAACAAATAGATGCAATATTTGTATGTATAGCTTTATGTTTTTCCTAAACTAATGCTCGATGCTTGGAAAGATGAACAATTCGAAAAGATGAACGGGGTCTGTTTTATATCTGTTCATCTTTTCGAGATTCTACTGTATTATACTACCCAGTTTTTGTATTTGAAGATTATAGTAATTTTTGAATAGATGTTAGGAAGTCATGGTATGCGATGGGACATGAAGCGCTAACCGGTAGTTGGAGTTTTATACCCGATGTACGTCAGCAGTAGCGTAATGTCGCCTTCACATACCTGAACAACTTTTCGCTTAGAGGATATGGTCTCCTCTCATACAGTAGAACGCCGTTAAGTTATCAAGTCTACACACACTAAGTTTTCTTTTTGATAAAATTCTTTTTTTTTTAGTCGGTTATGTTGTCGAACCGAAACGTACACACCTTGTTCCAAAGAAGGGAGGATTACCCTCTCCCGAATCTTTTATGAAAAATAAATTTATATATTTAGTTATATTTGAGGGATAATACAGTTTAAGTATCTTTTGAATTTTAGATAGTTGGAGAACCGTTCAGTTCCCAAGTAATATTATCTTTTATACTTGAATTGCATTTTTGACGAATATCCGTTGGAGGTTTTGCTCACGGTATATTTGAAATTTTTCATATTTTCACTTTTTACTTTTAAGATTTTGTCTGTTACATGAATAGTACCCGTTTGAGGATATCTCACGGTCTACTTGAATTTATTTTATTTACCGGATTTTCAATTATAGTTTGTCCGACCTTTACCTCAGATTAATGAGTGGTACAAAACGGAAATCTATCACACAAAGTTTATATGACCCAGATTTACGAGACGTTATAATCATGCCACTTAAACCAAATTACGGTGGTGAACCAGCTCAGGAGGACCAAGAACTAGATGACCAATCTGAGAATGGTTTTGACAGAACAGGAAATGACAAGGGGGTCGTCCCTGACGAGGTTGAAGACTTGAGCGCAGAGGATGCACAACGTCGTAAAGACGCTGCTGATCATTCAGCATTTATTCAAGATATCGTTTTTGCTTCGATAGAAGCACACCAATGCGACGAAAGAAGGTTCATTAAAGAGCAATTAGCTCAAAGCCAAGCCTATCTTTTAGAACAAGTCGCTAACATTATTCGAGGGAATCCTCAAAACCCAGTCCCACACCCTGCCGCTCAACCTTCTACCCAGCCCCAAGCTACCACTTCACGCAATATTACCAGTAAGCCTGCTGCCGGTACAGACGCTTCACGCGTATTTACTGTGAATGTTCCCACAGGAGCAAGGACGAACCTGACTGAACCACTGAAAACAGTCGACGATTTGGCCGCTATGTTGACACCGACATATCCGCCTATAATCAATCGAGTTTCGCTGGATATTAATCCAGCACAGATGTCTCGAGGTGCGAATGTGGACGACTACCTAACGCGAATGAACGTGTTGATATTATTATATCAACATAGGTCATGTAGCTTCTCTGCATGTCATTTCATTTAATGCATTTGCGTATCAACATTAGTCATGTAGCTTCTCTGCATGTTATTTCATTTAACGCCTTTTGCATTGCTTTTATTTTCGTAGCCAATGTGTGTATCTTGTATCATTCAATAGCCAATTCCCATAGAATGAATAATTTTGTGCATCTGTCAGCAAAATTATTGCATTCGAATATTGGATATGGTTATTGAACCTTATGAGTTTTTTTTTGTTTATTTTTTAGAAGTCAGCATTATGCGACTATTGTTATTGTTAATTAATTTTAGTTTAGTTTGCAAAAACTGTGTATAAATAGTATTGTAAGGAAATAAAAATTATCATTCACGATCAAACTCTCTTCGATTATTTCTGCTATTACTTCCCCCTACCAGAGGTAAGGGGCATTGGTTTAAAATTATTTCTGCTATTGATTCCCCCCACCAGAGGTAAGGGGCATTGGTATAAAATAAAGAACATATTCGACGATAATACACCGGTTCATAGAACCGAGTGTATTTATTACTACGGCTGGTCAAGGTTTATGTACCCTGTCCAGCAAGATAATACAAAAGAGTACTATCTTTAAACATTGGTGACTCCCACGTAATTTCTACGTCAAACTTCGAGGAAGTGAATCGTGAATCGTGAGTGCGTTGCCAGGGCTTTAACACTGGCTGTCAGCGAAGCGTTACCAGGGCTTTTTAACACTGGTATAAGCAATCAAGGTTCCTGAGTTGCAGAGTTCCAGCTCGAAGTGTAGCAGCGTTCCAGGTCGCAGATCTCCAGGTTGCAGTGCTCCAGGAAGCAGCGTTCCAGTACCAAACATTCACTACACCTACCAAGTGGCCAGGGTCCACAGCAGTGCATTGATTCACAGCTAATTATTTGAACCACCGTAAAAAGTACCATGGATGAGATGCAGGTTTTTCAAAATAATAGCCCGGCAGAAGGCTATCGCTGAGGAACTTCAGAAACTAAAAACAAACATGAGCAAAGACAGTGCTGACCGCAAAACACTGCAATACAAACAAAAAAGATTGCAAATTATGGAAGCACTATGGGTGGAATTCCACCAAAAATATGAATCTGTAAAGAATTTTGTTAAGGCGGATACGCCATATATTCAAGAAAAAACGTATGAAAATTTCCAAAGAATTTACCTCGAATTAAAACAAAGTCTCCATTTAATTTTGCCTGAGCCAACTGAAGATGATGGCAATGGAAAAACTGGTGGTGCAATCCCGACAAGCAGTGGAACCATTCCTAAGGCTTCAGCTCCAGCTCAATTAAAGCCCACATTGCCTGAGCATACGGAAAAGACAATCCACACAAGCACTGGAACCATTCCTAAGGCTCCAGCTCCAGCTCAATCTAAGCCCACATTGCCTGAGCTTACGGAAAAGACAAAATGGTCATCCGACATGCCTGTTGCTAAGGCTGATAAAAAAACAGTCATCAATGATCGTAATGGTCGAAAACTCAATGAAGCGCCTGATTCAAGACCAAGAACAACATTCTGAGGAGTTCTATTTGATAAGGCTTAAATCGATTGAACAGGACTGGGCGGCAATACGATGCTTCCATCATAAAATATGGGAATTAAGAGATGAGCCGAATTCTTCAGTCTATGATGTCGAACAATTTCTCTCCATAGAAGATGAAATACATACTGCATTTACGACACTTTATAACCGATCAAGATCGAATTCTGGATCCGGGACAATTATAACCCAAAATCAATAGACGAAATTATCAAGAGTAGTATTGCCGAAATTCGATGGTGACTACTCAAAGTGGATACAGTTTCGCGATCTATATACGGAGCTTATCCACAATCAACCCATTTCACCATGCCAGAAGATGTGGTATCTGAAGACCACAATCACAGGAGAAGCTGAAAGGCTGATACAACACTTCTCCATATCTGACGCCAACTACATTGCTGCTTGGGAAACAATCTCAAGCCGTTATGAAAACACTCGACTTATGGTAACAGCCTTACTAAACAAATTAATGGCACAACCTAAAAGTCAAAACGAAAGTTCTTCAGCCATGAAGTCACTGCATGACACTACGTAAGAATGCCTCCGCAGCCTGCAAAACCTTGGCATAGAGACAACCAATTGGGATCCAATACTCTTGCACATTCTCATCAAGCGGTTGGATCGAAATTCTCTCACTCTTTGGGAACAATCATTAAAAACCCCAAAACTCATGCCCACATTTAAGGAGTTCCTATCATTTTTGGAGCTGCGGTTCCAATCGTTGGAGGCATTATCCACAACCACAAGGGAAGGTTCGGATGAACACCGAAGAAGATTAAGACCCAATAAGGCCTTAACCACGGTGGCTGCAGCGGGACCCAAATGTATTTCCTGCAAGGGCAATCATCAGCTGTACGCTTGCCAGAAATTTCTACAGTTAAGTCCAAAACACCGATTGCGCCTAGTTCAAAGATCAAGACACTGTGCAAATTGTCTGAAATCAGGGCACTTCACTAAAGACTGCTCGGTCGGAGGGTGCGCCAAGTGCCAAAAGGGGCACAATACACTCCTTCATTTGGATTACCCCGAAAAACCAGAGGATTCCAAAACATCATCAAAACATCAGCAGGTACCCCAACTTCTGTCGCTGACACGCCAAAGATCTGCACTTCGGCGACAGAGCCCACACCTCCTAGCACAAACACTGCAATCAAAACTAAAAGTGTGCTGTTAAGTACAGCTATTGTTCACCTGAAAAATCAATCAGGAGAACAAATATCATGTCGAGCTTTATTGGACTCTGGATCGCAGGTTAATTTAATATCTGAAAGGCTGGCCAAAACCTTGGGACTAAGACAAATGCACGAGACGCTGCTTGTTGAGGTGATCGGTCAAAGCAAGAGGTCATTACATCGAAGAATCAATTTGGAGATTGGTTCCAAAACAAATGGATTCTCCACGAGAATTGAAGCACACGTATTGTCAAAAATTGTCTCACCGCAACCATCACGAGCAATTATAACTTCGAATTGGTCGATTCCGAGGAATATCGTTCATCGTTTTGGCTGATTCGCAATTTAATCAGCCTGGGCCAATCGATCTTCTCATTGTTGCGGAAATTTTCTATGCTACCTTAGCTGTTGGTCAAATCAGCTTAGGTGAAGATCTTATAACACTTCAAAATACTGTGTTTGGATGGACAGTGGCAGGCAAGGTGCCCTTTACTAATGATAGACTTTTAGCATCGTGCGGAATATGCACTGAGGATGAAGCCCTTGATCAGGAGATTGAGAAATTTTGGCGCTTAGAAGAAACCACCCCCTCTCCAGATAATTTCACCCAAGCAGAAAGACGTTGTGAAGCTCATTTTGTCCAAACATCAACAAAGGACTCGAATGTTCGATTTGTGGTTCGCTTACCATTGAATGCCCCAACTTGCTTGGGTGAATCAAAAGACATTGCTTTCCGGAGGTTCATATCTCTTGAACGAAGGTTAGCCAATTCAAAAGAACTGAAAAAACTCTACACAGAGTTTATGGTGGAGTACCAAAAATTCATTCACATTCACCTTTTTTGGCTGCCGGGACATGGAGATATTCCAGGAAACTGCAAGGCCGATGAACTCGCCAGAAATGGAACTACTGCACCACTTTAACCCAACAGGAGGAATATTGGTATACCTATCGCTACATGTAAACTCATGCTAAACACGATGCCATGAACGAAAAAAATCTAAGGTGGTCAAACTTGACCACCTGTCAGGCGACAAAACAGATCTGGTCAAAACTAGATCCAAAACGTTCCAAATATTTGTTGTCTCTTGGTAGATCTCATCTTAGCTCCTTAATCGGTGTCATAACTGGACACTGTCTTATAGGCAGACATGCTATTAGACTCGGTGTCTTCTCGAACGACTTCTGCAGAAGTTGCATGGACGAAGAAGAAGAAGAGACTATAACTCATCTTCTTTGTTCATGCCCTGCTCTCCCACAAAGACGAAAATTACATTTGGGAGAATTCTTCTTCAACGATAACAATGATCTAACTCAACTAGACATGCACTGTCTCCATCGCTTTATTAAAAGTTCCAAATGGTTTTAAAATAAGTAAGGTAAATTCAATAGTGCTAATATCCATTTTAAAGCGTGAACCAGATTCATATACTAGCTTATCGCGTATTGTTGATTGTGTCTGTGGTATCGGTGACAAAATACCGTCTCCAAGGAAACTCGATTTAGTTTCCTTTTTATTTTTATGTTTGTCTGCAAGACCATATCAGCAGTGATCAGAGCACTTGAGTCAACAAATAGTCAGATTCATATTTAACGTAACAATATTTTATTTCATAACCATTTTTACAGGAAGATATCCAGAAGTGCACTCCCGGATTTCCACCGTTAGAAAGATACTGAGATTCAATATCTCCTCAGTGTCTACAAAGTATAAACATATTAATATTTTTGCCATATATATATATTTGAAATTGAATATTACATTTATTGCTTTACAATCGAATATATGTTTGGACGCGAATTGTGTTCCTACATATACGAGTATGGTATATTACGAAATTAAAACTGACTACCTTTTTGTTGCTTTGGGGTATTGTACCTCAAGCAGATCCCTGATGCCTGTTAACTTTGTTCCATCTTCTGAGTATTTCTTTCTACGGTTTGAACAGTTTCGTTTTGTTTTTGTGTTGTAGGTTTAGACATTTCAAAAATTTATTAATCGACGACACTTTTTAAAGTTTTTTTTTTTTTGATTATGAACATAATTTAGATGACGTTCAAATCATACCGCCGCGACAATAAAGTTCTTTAATTTTTTTTTTCTTACAAGGTAATATTCTATTAGATATTAAGAATTATTTTGAATAAACTATTCAACCTTTTTATAACGTTTTAAGAAAAATATTTACAGTGCGTTTATTTCTTGATCTTAAAAATTTCTTGTAGAGTTTATAGATTTTCATGATGACGGATTAAGTTATCCATAGGGAGGGTGGTAACCCTCGCGCATCTTCAAACGGAACAACGATAAGGTATTCATGGTGCAACGTTGGAGTTCTTTTGTTTTGTTATAGTATTTCTGACAGGTGCTACGGTATAGTTAGGGTGTTATAGTAGTCAAGCATAATTTTTGCTTGCTTTCTTATTCAGGGGCTGCCTAGAAAATTATTGAGTCATGGGGACTCATAGGTCCGCGGACAGCCAAAGGTCGTTAGCGGGAGAGATGATTTCCGCTTACGTTTTGGGTGGGTTGAGAGACCAGGGGGATCACTTAACACCTTTGATCCTCCCTCCCCTCAAAGTTAGACACCTCATCCTCCACTTTCTGCGCAGCATCGTGGTAGCAGAGTGAAAGGAAGGTAACAAACGCCATTGCAACCACGAACATCCATGGTTTGCTTGCTTTTAAGATACTTACGTGTTACGTTCTACGGGTTGATATAATAATTCAATCTTGATTTCTCTCTTTTGGTCTACGTCTATTCTCATTAATCTTTAAGAGGTGCGATCATGAGTCAGTCTTTTCTTTTCATTCGATTCTTGTCAGTCTTTTCTTCGAAAACTATGAGGGCCCTTAAGCATTTTAACATATTTATTCGAACTCATCCATCTTGAGTTCAACGGTCGGCAGAAAAAAAAAGAGGTAACACCGGTTAAGTAGATCCCAGAGCAAGTGCCCACGGCCTGGCGGAGCTGGTCATGGCTAAGGTACAGCCGGCCACCGCAACGGTCGATCTCAACCACGGTTCTACGTTGTCGCATGCCGTTCTTGCCGACTGTTCTCCACGAGCAGTTGACGAGTAAGGGGGCGTTGCCGGCATAGGATCGCTTCCGTCCCTTCAATACAGGAGTAGGTAGCCATAACTAGATAGGTGAATGTGATCTGGAGTGAAGTCTCTGGAAGAGTGTATTGGATCTGATTTTTGCATTTCGATTCTAGTTGGGAGTGTAGGGCTTAAATAGAGTCCATGGTTTTTTTGGTGTAGGCTCCGACACAATACAACTACAAGGAGAACATCTATGACTTGTAGCGGATAGGCGCGGGCATGCTGACAGGTACCCTCTAGGCTGTTCTATTGTGCTTTGTAGTCAGCACCTGTCGGATGGTTCGTGCTTCTGTGATGGGGATGGATAGGGAAATATAGATAGAAGATGAAGGGTGGAAGGGAAGTGAGTAGAGCAGGAGGCCATGTTTGCTAGGTGTAAGTATGCTTTCTATATTTTTGTAGGAAGATGGAAACACAGAAACGCGGTCTGTTGTCGATGGAGATGCTGAGTCATGGTATTAGTATCAAGGAGGAATGGGGCTTGTCTCTTCTCGCTTCGTCTCCTTCATTGGTTCTGTTGGTGGGGTGTTCCTATAGTATGGGAATGTTTCATTGACGTAATTTTGTTCATCCAAAATTATAAAATTATTCTTGATTTTATTTTAATCAATCATTCAATCATTATTTTCCTAAAATTTTACGTTACAGATGGCGCCCAACGTGGGGTCCGAATTAGTTAACGAAGATGAGATTAGAATTGATGAAAGTTAGGTCGATTCAGAGTGACGTAGAATGAAGTTAGGAATTTTTGAGAATTTTTGAAATTTTTTAGTTTTTAAATTAAATTCGTTGCTTTATTTAGTGGATCAGGTCACCACCGAGGAACACCACCGAGAGTAGTGGTGCAGGCACTATTTTGTCCAGTGATTTAGTGAATTGTTCCTGAGTCAGCTGCTGCATTATGTCTACCCTCTTCTTCTCTATCTCTTTTCACTTAGGTTGTCTTCGATCTCTGTCCGGATTGAGCAGTTGTTTTGCTTGGTCGTCAGTAGCTGAGGTGTCGATATGTCCAAATGGTGATGTATGAGATTCCGGCCGTAGGAGAGTAGAATGAGCACGTCTTCTGACCGGTGGTTGGAGCTTTTGCCCGACGCACGTCAGCTGCAGAAGCTGGTCACTTGCTCAAGTACGACCCAAATTGTATCAATTACAACGCAACTTATTTCCTTTAATTATTATACTACCCAGTTTTTGTATTTGAAGATTATAGTAATTTTTGAATAGATGTTAGGAAGTCATGGTATGCGATGGGACATGAAGCGCTAACCGGTAGTTGGAGTTTTATACCCGATGTACGTCAGCAGTAGCGTAATGTCGCCTTCACATACCTGAACAACTTTTCGCTTAGAGGATATGGTCTCCTCTCATACAGTAGAACGCCGTTAAGTTATCAAGTCTACACACATT
Organism: Platycheirus albimanus; assembly: GCA_916050605.2. Taxonomy (NCBI): domain Eukaryota; kingdom Metazoa; phylum Arthropoda; class Insecta; order Diptera; family Syrphidae; genus Platycheirus; species Platycheirus albimanus. Next base: position 190,141,156 of record OU696696.1, read on the forward strand.
AAGTTTTCTTTTTGATAAAATTCTTTTTTTTTTTGAGTCGGTTATGTTGTCGAACCGAAACGTACACACCTTGTTCCAAAGAAGGGAGGATTACCCTCTCCCGAATCTTTTATGAAAAATAAATTTATATATTTAGTTATATTTGAGGGATAATACAGTTTAAGTATCTTTTGAATTTTAGATAGTTGGAGAACCGTTCAGTTCCCAAGTAATATTATCTTTTATACTTGAATTGCATTTTTGACGAATATCCGTTGGAGGTTTTGCTCGCGGTATATTTGAAATTTTTCATATTTTTACTTTTTACTTTTAAGATTTTGTCTGTTACATGAATAGTACCCGTTTGAGGATATCTCACGGTCTACTTGAATTTATTTTATTTACCGGATTTTCAATTATAGTTTGTCCGACCTTTACCTCAGATTAATGAGTGGTACAAAACGGAAATCTATCACACAAAGTTTATATGACCCAGATTTACGAGACGTTATAATCATGCCACTTAAACCAAATTACGGTGGTGAACCAGCTCAGGAGGACCAAGAACTAGATGACCAATCTGAGAATGGTTTTGACAGAACAGGAAATGACAAGGGGGTCGTCCCTGACGAGGTTGAAGACTTGAGCGCAGAGGATGCACAACGTCGTAAAGACGCTGCTGATCATTCAGTATTTATTCAAGATATCGTTTTTGCTTCGATAGAAGCACACCAATGCGACGAAAGAAGGTTCATTAAAGAGCAATTAGCTTAAAGCCAAGCCTATCTTTTAGAACAAGTCGCTAACATTATTCGAGGGAATCCTCAAAACCCAGTCCCACACCCTGCCGCTCAACCTTCTACCCAGCCCCAAGCTACCACTTCACGCAATATTACCAGTAAGCCTGCTGCCGGTACAGACGCTTCACGCGTATTTACTGTGAATGTTCCCACAGGAGCAAGGACGAACCTGACTGAACCACTGAAAACAGTCGACGATTTGGCCGCTATGTTGACACCGACATATCCGCCTATAATCAATCGAGTTTCGCTGGATATTAATCCAGCACAGATGTCTCGAGGTGCGAATGTGGACGACTACCTAACGCGAATGAACGTGTTGATATTATTATATCAACATAGGTCATGTAGCTTCTCTGCATGTCATTTCATTTAATGCATTTGCATATCAACGTTAGTCATGTAGCTTCTCTGCATGTTATTTCATTTAACGCCTTTTGCATTGCTTTTATTTTCGTAGCCAATGTGTGTATCTTGTATCATTCAATAGCCAATTCCCATAGAATGAATAATTTTGTGCATCTGTCAGCAAAATTATTGCATTCGAATATTGGATATGGTTATTGAACCTTATGAGTTTTTTTTGTTTATTTTTTAGAAGTCAGCATTATGCGACTATTGTTATTGTTAATTAATTTTAGTTAAGTTTGCAAAAACTGTGTATAAATAGTATTGTAAGGAAATAAAAATTATCATTCACGATCAAACTCTCTTCGATTATTTCTGCTATTACTTCCCCCTACCAGAGGTAAGGGGCATTGGTTTAAAATTATTTCTGCTATTGCTTCCCCCCACCAGAGGTAAGGGGCATTGGTATAAAATAAAGAACATATTCGACGATAATACACCGGTTCATAGAACCGAGTGTATTTTTTACTACGGCTGGTCAAGGTTTATGTACCCTGTCCAGCAAGATAATACAAAAGAGTACTATCTTTAAACATTGGTGACTCCCACGTAATTTCTACGTCAAACTTCGAGGAAGTGAATCGTGAATCGTGAGTGCGTTGCCAGGGCTTTAACACTGGCTGTCAGCGAAGCGTTACCAGGGCTTTTTAACACTGGTATAAGCAATCAAGGTTCCTGAGTTGCAGAGTTCCAGCTCGAAGTGTAGCAGCGTTCCAGGTCGCAGAGCTCCAGGTTGCAGTGCTCCAGGAAGCAGCGTTCCAGTACCAAACATTCAATACACCTACCAAGTGGCCAGGGTCCACAGCAGTGCATTGATTCACAGCTAATTATTTGAACCAACCATTTGAACCACCGTAAAAAGTACCATGGATGAGATGCAGGTTTTTCAAAATAATAGCCCGGCAGAAGGCTATCGCTGAGGAACTTCAGAAACTAAAAACAAACATGAGCAAAGACAGTGCTGACCGCAAAACACTGCAATACAAACAAAAAAGATTGCAAATTATGGAAGCACTATGGGTGGAATTCCACCAAAAATATGAATCTGTAAAGAATTTTGTTAAGGCGGATACGCCATATATTCAAGAAAAAACGTATGAAAATTTCCAAAGAATTTACCTCGAATTAAAACAAAGTCTCCATTTAATTTTGCCTGAGCCAACTGAAGATGATGGCAATGGAAAAACTGGTGGTGCAATCCCGACAAGCAGTGGAACCATTCCTAAGGCTTCAGCTCCAGCTCAATTAAAGCCCACATTGCCTGAGCATACGGAAAAGACAATCCACACAAGCACTGGAACCATTCCTAAGGCTCCAGCTCCAGCTCAATCTAAGCCCACATTGCCTGAGCTTACGGAAAAGACAAAATGGTCATCCGACATGCCTGTTGCTAAGGCTGATAAAAAAACAGTCATCAATGATCGTAATGGTCGAAAACTCAATGAAGCGCCTGATTCAAGACCAAGAACAACATTCTGAGGAGTTCTATTTGATAAGGCTTAAATCGATTGAACAGGACTGGGCGGCAATACGAGGCTTCCATCATAAAATATGGGAATTAAGAGATGAGCCGAATTCTTCAGTCTATGATGTCGAACAATTTCTCTCCATAGAAGATGAAATACATACTGCATTTACGACACTTTATAACCGATCAAGATCGAATTCTGGATCCGGGACAATTATAACCCAAAATCAATAGACGAAATTATCAAGAGTAGTATTGCCGAAATTCGATGGTGACTACTCAAAGTGGATACAGTTTCGCGATCTATATACGGAGCTTATCCACAATCAACCCATTTCACCATGCCAGAAGATGTGGTATCTGAAGACCACAATCACAGGAGAAGCTGAAAGGCTGATACAACACTTCTCCATATCTGACGCCAACTACATTGCTGCTTGGGAAACAATCTCAAGCCGTTATGAAAACACTCGACTTATGGTAACAGCCTTACTAAACAAATTAATGGCACAACCTAAAAGTCAAAACGAAAGTTCTTCAGCCATGAAGTCACTGCATGACACTACGTAAGAATGCCTCCGCAGCCTGCAAAACCTTGGCATAGAGACAACCAATTGGGATCCAATACTCTTGCACATTCTCATCAAGCGGTTGGATCGAAATTCTCTCACTCTTTGGGAACAATCATTAAAAACCCCAAAACTCATGCCCACATTTAAGGAGTTCCTATCATTCTTGGAGCTGCGGTTCCAATCGTTGGAGGCATTATCCACAACCACAAGGGAAGGTTCGGATGAACACCGAAGAAGATTAAGACCCAATAAGGCCTTAACCACGGTGGCTGCAGCGGGACCCAAATGTATTTCCTGCAAGGGCAATCATCAGCTGTACGCTTGCCAGAAATTTCTACAGTTAAGTCCAAAACACCGATTGCGCCTAGTTCAAAGATCAAGACACTGTGCAAATTGTCTGAAATCAGGGCACTTCACTAAAGACTGCTCGGTCGGAGGGTGCGCCAAGTGCCAAAAGGGGCACAATACACTCCTTCATTTGGATTACCCCGAAAAACCAGAGGATTCCAAAACATCATCAAAACATCAGCAGGTACCCCAACTTCTGTCGCTGACACGCCAAAGATCTGCACTTCGGCGACAGAGCCCACACCTCCTAGCACAAACACTGCAATCAAAACTAAAAGTGTGCTGTTAAGTACAGCTATTGTTCACCTGAAAAATCAATCAGGAGAACAAATATCATGTCGAGCTTTATTGGACTCTGGATCGCAGGTTAATTTAATATATGAAAGGCTGGCCAAAACCTTGGGACTAAGACAAATGCACGAGACGCTGCTTGTTGAGGTGATCGGTCAAAGCAAGAGGTCATTACATCGAAGAATCAATTTGGAGATTGGTTCCAAAACAAATGGATTCTCCACGAGAATTGAAGCACACGTATTGTCAAAAATTGTCTCACCGCAACCATCACGAGCAATTATAACTTCGAATTGGTCGATTCCGAGGAATATCGTTCATCGTTTTGGCTGATTCGCAATTTAATCAGCCTGGGCCAATCGATCTTCTCATTGTTGCGGAAATTTTCTATGCTACCTTAGCTGTTGGTCAAATCAGCTTAGGTGAAGATCTTATAACACTTCAAAATACTGTGTTTGGATGGACAGTGGCAGGCAAGGTGCCCTTTACTAATGATAGACTTTTAGCATCGTGCGGAATATGCACTGAGGATGAAGCCCTTGATCAGGAGATTGAGAAATTTTGGCGCTTAGAAGAAACCACCCCCTCTCCAGATAATTTCACCCAAGCAGAAAGACGTTGTGAAGCTCATTTTGTCCAAACATCAACAAAGGACTCGAATGTTCGATTTGTGGTTCGCTTACCATTGAATGCCCCAACTTGCTTGGGTGAATCAAAAGACATTGCTTTCCGGAGGTTCATATCTCTTGAACGAAGGTTAGCCAATTCAAAAGAACTGAAAAAACTCTACACAGAGTTTATGGTGGAGTACCAAAAATTCATTCACATTCACCTTTTTTGGCTGCCGGGACATGGAGATATTCCAGGAAACTGCAAGGCCGATGAACTCGCCAGAAATGGAACTACTGCACCACTTTAACCCAACAGGAGGAATATTGGTATACCTATCGCTACATGTAAACTCATGCTAAACACGATGCCATGAACGAAAAAAATCTAAGGTGGTCAAACTTGACCACCTGTCAGGCGACAAAACAGATCTGGCCAAAACTAGATCCAAAACGTTCCAAATATTTGTTGTCTCTTGGTAGATCTCATCTTAGCTCCTTAATCGGTGTCATAACTGGACACTGTCTTATAGGCAGACATGCTATTAGACTCGGTGTCTTCTCGAACGACTTCTGCAGAAGTTGCATGGACGAAGAAGAAGAAGAGACTATAACTCATCTTCTTTGTTCATGCCCTGCTCTCCCACAAAGACGAAAATTACATTTGGGAGAATTCTTCTTCAACGATAACAATGATCTAACTCAACTAGACATGCACTGTCTCCATCGCTTTATTAAAAGTTCCAAATGGTTTTAAAATAAGTAAGGTAAATTCAATAGTGCTAATATCCATTTTAAAGCGTGAACCAGATTCATATACTAGCTTATCGCGTATTGTTGATTGTGTCTGTGGTATCGGTGACAAAATACCGTCTCCAAGGAAACTCGATTTAGTTTCCTTTTTATTTTTATATTTGTCTGCAAGACCATATCAGCAGTGATCAGAGCACTTGAGTCAACAAATAGTCAGATTCATATTTAACGTAACAATATTTTATTTCATAACCATTTTTACAGGAAGATATCCAGAAGTGCACTCCCGGATTTCCACCGTTAGAAAGATACTGAGATTCAATATCTCCTCAGTGTCTACAAAGTATAAACATATTAATATTTTTGCCATATATATATATTTGAAATTGAATATTACATTTATTGCTTTACAATCGAATATATGTTTGGACGCGAATTGTGTTCCTACATATACGAGTATGGTATATTACGAAATTAAAACTGACTACCTTTTTGTTGCTTTGGGGTATTGTACCTCAAGCAGATCCCTGATGCCTGTTAACTTTGTTCCATCTTCTGAGTATTTCTTTCTACGGTTTGAACAGTTTCGTTTTGTTTTTGTGTTGTAGGTTTAGACATTTCAAAAATTTATTAATCGACGACACTTTTTAAAGTTTTTTTTTTTTTTGATTATGAACATAATTTAGATGACGTTCAAATCATACCGCCGCGACAATAAAGTTCTTTAATTTTTTTTTATTATAAATAGACCTTAAATAGCTACCTACCTACCCATGTCATCACGTGAGCATTTAATTAATATTTCAGCATCATTTACATAAAAAGATCCTTATTTTGAAAAGACTATGTTCTATAGATTACTGTTAAGCGTAAACTTAATTGCTTTTAAAGAGAGATACTTTCAATTATTATAATTTTTGCTACATTTTGGAATAACTAAAGTATTCAATTCACGTATATAATAATAATTATATTTAAAACAAATGATAATTCAGTAAGGTTAGTTTTAGGAGAAGATTTAAGGTATTTTCTTACAAGGTAATATTCTATTAGATATTAAGAATTATTTTGAATAAACTATTCAACCTTTTTATAACGTTTTAAGAAAAATATTTACAGTGCGTTTATTTCTTGATCTTAAAAATTTCTTGTAGAGTTTATAGATTTTCATGATGACGGATTAAGTTATCCATAGGGAGGGTGGTAACCCTCGCGCATCTTCAAACGGAACAACGATAAGGTATTCATGGTGCAACGTTGGAGTTCTTTTGTTTTGGTATAGTATTTCTGACAGGTGCTACGGTATAGTTAGGGTGTTATAGTAGTCAAGCATAATTTTTGCTTGCTTTCTTATTCAGGGGCTGCCTAGAAAATTATTGAGTCATGGGGACTCATAGGTCCGCGGACAGCCAAAGGTCGTTAGCGGGAGAGATGATTTCCGCTTACGTTTTGGGTGGGTTGAGAGACCAGGGGGATCACTTAACACCTTTGATCCTCCCTCCCCTCAAAGTTAGACACCTCATCCTCCACTTTCTGCGCAGCATCGTGGTAGCAGAGTGGAGGGAAGGTAACAAACGCCATTGCAACCACGAACATCCATGGTTTGCTTGCTTTTAAGATACTTACGTGTTACGTTCTACGGGTTGATATAATAATTCAATCTTGATTTCTCTCTTTTGGTCTACGTCTACTCTCATTAATCTTTAAGAGGTGCGATCATGAGTCAGTCTTTTCTTTTCATTCGATTCTTGTCAGTCTTTTCTTCGAAAACTATGAGGGCCCTTAAGCATTTTAACATATTTATTCGAACTCATCCATCTTGAGTTCAACGGTCGGCAGAAAAAAAAAAGAGGTAACACCGGTTAAGTAGATCCCAGAGCAAGTGCCCACGGCCTGGCGGAGCTGGTCATGGCTAAGGTACAGCCGGCCACCGCAACGGTCGATCTCAACCACGGTTCTACGTTGTCGCATGCCGTTCTTGCCGACTGTTCTCCACGAGCAGTTGACGAGTAAGGGGGCGTTGCCGGCATAGGATCGCTTCCGTCCCTTCAATACAGGAGTAGGTAGCCATAACTAGATAGGTGAATGTGATCTGGAGTGAAGTCTCTGGAAGAGTGTATTGGATCTGATTTTTGCATTTCGATTCTAGCTGGGAGTGTAGGGCTTAAGTAGAGTCCATGGTTTTTTTGGTGTAGGCTCCGACACAATACAACTACAAGGAGAACATCTATGACTTGTAGCGGATAGGCGCGGGCATGCTGACAGGTACCCTCTAGGCTGTTCTATGGTGCTTTGTAGTCAGCACCTGTCGGATGGTTCGTGCTTCTGTGATGGGGATGGATAGGGAAATATAGATAGAAGATGAAGGGTGGAAGGGAAGTGAGAAGAGCAGGAGGCCATGTTTGCTAGGTGTAAGTATGCTTTCTATATTTTTGTAGGAAGATGGAAACACAGAAACGCGGTCTGTTGTCGATGGAGATGCTGAGTCATGGTATTAGTATCAAGGAGGAATGGGGCTTGTCTCTTCTCGCTTCGTCTCCTTCATTGGTTCTGTTGGTGGGGTGTTCCTATAGTATGGGAATGTTTCATTGACATAATTTTGTTCATCCAAAATTATAAAATTATTCTTGATTTTATTTTAATCAATCATTCAATCATTATTTTCCTAAAATTTTACGTTACAGATGGCGCCCAACGTGGGGTCCGAATTAGTTAACGAAGATGAGATTAGAATTGATGAAAGTTAGGTCGATTCAGAGTGACGTAGAATGAAGTTAGGAATTTTTGAGAATTTTTGAAATTTTTTAGTTTTTAAATTAAATTCGTTGCTTTATTTAGTGGATCAGGTCACCACCGAGGAACACCACCGAGAGTAGTGGTGCAGGCACTATTTTGTCCAGTGATTTAGTGAATTGTTCCTGAGTCAGCTGCTGCATTATGTCTACCCTCTTCTTCTCTATCTCTTTTCACTTAGGTTGTCTTCGATCTCTGTCCGGATTGAGCAGTTGTTTTGCTTGGTCGTCAGTAGCTGAGGTGTCGATATGTCCAAATGGTGATGTCTGAGATTCCGGCCGTAGGAGAGTAGAATGAGCACGTCTTCTGACCGGTGGTTGGAGCTTTTGCCCGACGCACGTCAGCTGCAGAAGCTGGTCACTTGCTCAAGTACGACCCAAATTGTATCAATTACAACGCAACTTATTTCCTTTAATTATTATACTACCCAGTTTTTGTATTTGAAGATTATAGTAATTTTTGAATAGATGTTAGGAAGTCATGGTATGCGATGGGACATGAAGCGCTAACCGGTAGTTGGAGTTTTATACCCGATGTACGTCAGCAGTAGCGTAATGTCGCCTTCACATACCTGAACAACTTTTCGCTTAGAGGATATGGTCTCCTCTCATACAGTAGAACGCCGTTAAGTTATCAAGTCTACACACACTAAGTTTTCTTTTTGATAAAATTCTTTTTTTTTTTGAGTCGGTTATGTTGTCGAACCGAAACGTACACACCTTGTTCCAAAGAAGGGAGGATTACCCTCTCCCGAATCTTTTATGAAAAATAAATTTATATATTTAGTTATATTTGAGGGATAATACAGTTTAAGTATCTTTTGAATTTTAGATAGTTGGAGAACCGTTCAGTTCCCAAGTAATATTATCTTTTATACTTGAATTGCATTTTTGACGAATATCCGTTGGAGGTTTTGCTCGCGGTATATTTGAAATTTTTCATATTTCTACTTTTTACTTTTAAGATTTTGTCTGTTACATGAATAGTACCCGTTTGAGGATATCTCACGGTCTACTTGAATTTATTTTATTTACCGGATTTTCAATTATAGTTTATCCGACCTTTACCTCAGATTAATGAGTGGTACAAAACGGAAATCTATCACACAAAGTTTATATGACCCAGATTTACGAGACGTTATAATCATGCCACTTAAACCAAATTACGGTGGTGAACCAGCTCAGGAGGATCAAGAACTAGATGACCAATCTGAGAATGGTTTTGACAGAACAGGAAATGACAAGGGGGTCGTCCCTGACGAGGTTGAAGACTTGAGCGCAGAGGATGCACAACGTCGTAAAGACGCTGCTGATCATTCAGCATTTATTCAAGATATCGTTTTTGCTTCGATAGAAGCACACCAATGCGACGAAAGAAGGTTCATTAAAGAGCAATTAGCTCAAAGCCAAGCCTATCTTTTAGAATAAGTCGCTAACATTATTCGAGGGAATCCTCAAAACCCAGTCCCACACCCTGCCGCTCAACCTTCTACCCAGCCCCAAGCTACCACTTCACGCAATATTACCAGTAAGCCTGCTGCCGGTACAGACGCTTCACGCGTATTTACTGTGAATGTTCCCACAGGAGCAAGGACGAACCTGACTGAACCACTGAAAACAGTCGACGATTTGGCCGCTATGTTGACACCGACATATCCGCCTATAATCAATCGAGTTTCGCTGGATATTAATCCAGCACAGATGTCTCGAGGTGCGAATGTGGACGACTACCTAACGCGAATGAACGTGTTGATATTATTATATCAACATAGGTCATGTAGCTTCTCTGCATGTCATTTCATTTAATGCATTTGCATATCAACGTTAGTCATGTAGCTTCTCTGCATGTTATTTCATTTAACGCCTTTTGCATTGCTTTTATTTTCGTAGCCAATGTGTGTATCTTGTATCATTCAATAGCCAATTCCCATAGAATGAATAATTTTGTGCATCTGTCAGCAAAATTATTGCATTCGAATATTGGATATGGTTATTGAACCTTATGAGTTTTTTTTGTTTATTTTTTAGAAGTCAGCATTATGCGACTATTGTTATTGTTAATTAATTTTAGTTTAGTTTGCAAAAACTGTGTATAAATAGTATTGTAAGGAAATAAAAATTATCATTCACGATCAAACTCTCTTCGATTATTTCTGCTATTACTTCCCCCTACCAGAGGTAAGGGGCATTGGTTTAAAATTATTTCTGCTATTGCTTCCCCCCACCAGAGGTAAGGGGCATTGGTATAAAATAAAGAACATATTCGACGATAATACACCGGTTCATAGAACCGAGTGTATTTTTTACTACGGCTGGTCAAGGTTTATGTACCCTGTCCAGTAAGATAATACAAAAGAGTACTATCTTTAAACATTGGTGACTCCCACGTAATTTCTACGTCAAACTTCGAGGAAGTGAATCGTGAATCGTGAGTGCGTTGCCAGGGCTTTAACACTGGCTGTCAGCGAAGCGTTACCAGGGCTTTTTAACACTGGTATAAGCAATCAAGGTTCCTGAGTTGCAGAGTTCCAGCTCGAAGTGTAGCAGCGTTCCAGGTCGCAGAGCTCCAGGTTGCAGTGCTCCAGGAAGCAGCGTTCCAGTACCAAACATTCAATACACCTACCAAGTGGCCAGGGTCCACAGCAGTGCATTGATTCACAGCTAATTATTTGAACCAACCATTTGAACCACCGTAAAAAGTACCATGGATGAGATGCAGGTTTTTCAAAATAATAGCCCGGCAGAAGGCTATCGCTGAGGAACTTCAGAAACTAAAAACAAACATGAGCAAAGACAGTGCTGACCGCAAAACACTGCAATACAAACAAAAAAGATTGCAAATTCTGGAAGCACTATGGGTGGAATTCCACCAAAAATATGAATCTGTAAAGAATTTTGTTAAGGCGGATACGCCATATATTCAAGAAAAAACGTATGAAAATTTCCAAAGAATTTACCTCGAATTAAAACAAAGTCTCCATTTAATTTTGCCTGAGCCAACTGAAGATGATGGCAATGGAAAAACTGGTGGTGCAATCCCGACAAGCAGTGGAACCATTCCTAAGGCTTCAGCTCCAGCTCAATTAAAGCCCACATTGCCTGAGCATACGGAAAAGACAATCCACACAAGCACTGGAACCATTCCTAAGGCTCCAGCTCCAGCTCAATCTAAGCCCACATTGCCTGAGCTTACGGAAAAGACAAAATGGTCATCCGACATGCCTGTTGCTAAGGCTGATAAAAAAACAGTCATCAATGATCGTAATGGTCGAAAACTCAATGAAGCGCCTGATTCAAGACCAAGAACAACATTCTGAGGAGTTCTATTTGATAAGGCTTAAATCGATTGAACAGGGCTGGGCGGCAATACGAGGCTTCCATCATAAAATATGGGAATTACTAGATGAGCCGAATTCTTCAGTCTATGATGTCGAACAATTTCTCTCCATAGAAGATGAAGTACATACTGCATTTACGACACTTTATAACCGATCAAGATCGAATTCTGGATCCGGGACAATTATAACCCAAAATCAATAGACGAAATTATCAAGAGTAGTATTGCTGAAATTCGATGGTGACTACTCAAAGTGGATACAGTTTCGCGATCTATATACGGAGCTTATCCACAATCAACCCATTTCACCATGCCAGAAGATGTGGTATCTGAAGACCACAATCACAGGAGAAGCTGAAAGGCTGATTCAACACTTCTCCATATCTGACGCCAACTACATTGCTGCTTGGGAAACAATCTCAAGCCGTTATGAAAACACTCGACTTATGGTAACAGCCTTACTAAACAAATTAATGGCACAACCTAAAAGTCAAAACGAAAGTTCTTCAGCCATGAAGTCACTGCATGACACTACGTAAGAATGCCTCCGCAGCCTGCAAAACCTTGGCATAGAGACAACCAATTGGGATCCAATACTCTTGCACATTCTCATCAAGCGGTTGGATCGAAATTCTCTCACTCTTTGGGAACAATCATTAAAAACCCCAAAACTCATGCCCACATTTAAGGAGTTCCTATCATTCTTGGAGCTGCGGCTCCAATCGTTGGAGGCATTATCCACAACCACAAGGGAAGGTTCGGATGAACACCGAAGAAGATTAAGACCCAATAAGGCCTTAACCACGGTGGCTGCAGCGGGACCCAAATGTATTTCCTGCAAGGGCAATCATCAGCTGTACGCTTGCCAGAAATTTCTACAGTTAAGTCCAAAACACCGATTGCGCCTAGTTCAAAGATCAAGACACTGTGCAAATTGTCTGAAATCAGGGCACTTCACTAAAGACTGCTCGGTCGGAGGGTGCGCCAAGTGCCAAAAGGGGCACAATACACTCCTTCATTTGGATTACCCCGAAAAACCAGAGGATTCCAAAACATCATCAAAACATCAGCAGGTACCCCAACTTCTGTCGCTGACACGCCAAAGATCTGCACTTCGGCGACAGAGCCCACACTTCCTAGCACAAACACTGCAATCAAAACTAAAAGTGTGCTGTTAAGTACAGCTATTGTTCACCTGAAAAATCAATCGGGAGAACAAATATCATGTCGAGCTTTATTGGACTCTGGATCGCTGGTTAATTTAATATCTGAAAGGCTGGCCAAAACCTTGGGACTAAGACAAATGCACGAGACGCTGCTTGTTGAGGTGATCGGTCAAAGCAAGAGGTCATTACATCGAAGAATCAATTTGGAGATTGGTTCCAAAACAAATGGATTCTCCACGAGAATTGAAGCACACGTATTGTCAAAAATTGTCTCACCGCAACCATCACGAGCAATTATAACTTCGAATTGGTCGATTCCGAGGAATATCGTTCATCGTTTTGGCTGATTCGCAATTTAATCAGCCTGGGCCAATCGATCTTCTCATTGTTGCGGAAATTTTCTATGCTACCTTAGCTGTTGGTCAAATCAGCTTAGGTGAAGATCTTATAACACTTCAAAATACTGTGTTTGGATGGACAGTGGCAGGCAAGGTGCCCTTTACTAATGATAGACTTTTAGCATCGTGCGGAATATGCACTGAGGATGAAGCCCTTGATCAGGAGATTGAGAAATTTTGGCGCTTAGAAGAAACCACCCCCTCTCCAGATAATTTCACCCAAGCAGAAAGACGTTGTGAAGCTCATTTTGTCCAAACATCAACAAAGGACTCGAATGTTCGATTTGTGGTTCGCTTACCATTGAATGCCCCAACTTGCTTAGGTGAATCAAAAGACATTGCTTTCCGGAGGTTCATATCTCTTGAACGAAGGTTAGCCAATTCAAAAGAACTGAAAAAACTCTACACAGAGTTTATGGTGGAGTACCAAAAATTGGGAGACATGCAGGAAGTTAATTTCCATCAAATAACAAAGCCCTACTATTTCTTGCCCCATCATTGCGTCCAAAAGCCCGATAGTAGCACTACAAAGATAAGGGTAGTTTTTGATGGTTCCGCAAAATCCTCATCAAATATATCACTGAACGACATCCTGTCCACGGGCCCAACAATACAAGATGACGTTTTTACGATGTTATTGCGATTCCGTATACCAAGATTTGTGTTTACCGCGGACATAGAGAAAATGGACCGTCAAATACTTGTAAACGATGATTAGTTCCAACTAATATGGTGGAGGAACAGCCCAAATGACCCGTTAAAGTGCTTCCAGCTCAACACCGTCACCTACGGCACAACATCTGCATCGTACTTGGCAACAAAGTTCCTACAAGTTTTTGCGCAAAATAACGAGGATCGTTACCCATCGGGGTCAAAGGTATTATCTCGTGACTTCTACGTAGATGATGTTTTAACCGGTAAGTTGACTGAACTTTTGAATACCCAAACTGAACTCCTGACTATCCTTCACAATAGCGGCTTCAAGCTAAGGAAATGGTGCGCTAATCATGAACCCTTATTAAAAGGAGTACCACTCGAGGACCGAGAAACAGAATTGGACTTCAACACCAATATTGAAGATCATGTGAAAACAATTGGTCTTACGTGGATGCCGAAATCTGACCAACTCTGCGTTAAAACATCTTGGCTAAAAAGAGATCGAGTGACCAAACGAACAGCTTACAGTGACATAGCACATCTATTTGATCCCCTCGGTATCATGGCACCTGTCGTTGTAGTGGCAAAAATATTCTTACAAAGCTTGTGGGAATTGAAGCTTGATTGGGATGCTGCATTACCTCAGGAAATGCAAACAACTTGGATAAAATTTCGCGAAGGACTGCAGTCACTAAACAATATAAAGATTGCTAGGCATATTTTGTCACACAAAACACCAAAAAAGATTCAGTATCACGTATTTGCCGATGCTTCAGAAAAGGCTTATGGTGCTGCGGCCTACGTTCGTTCCATCAGTAGTGACAACGTCATAACGGTGCGACTACTTTGCGCTAAATCAAGAGTAGCACCATCGAAGAAAACAAAGACAACTTTACAGGCAACTATTCCCAGGCTAGAGCTTTGCGCCTGCTGCCTTGATGTCGAGCTACTAGGGCGCTTACAAAAAGACCTAAACATTAAAAATGACGCAATATTCCTCTGGACGTATTCGGAAATTGCACTTGCATGCATTAATTCTTCATCCTCCGCAACTCTTCCCATCTTCATCGCAAATAGGGTATCAAGAATACAAGAAAATACAATTTCTGCGCAGTGGAGGCATGTGCCTTCAAAGGAAAATCCTGCAGATGTACTTTCACGTGGAATAGCTCCAGATCGCCTTGAGAATTGCAACATTTGGTTCTATGGACCAAAATTCTTACATGATTCAACTTCAATCTGGCCACCTATATACGACGCCAAGACAATTAACAGCCACAATAAAAATGAGCATATATCTGGGAGCCGCAACCCCTGATGCCAAAGATGATCTTCCTATAAGTATCATCAATCATAAAAACTCATTCAAAAGAGTTCAAAAAATGATTGCGTACGCCTTACGATTTATCAACAATTTTAAAGAAAAATACCTTAAGTCGAGAAAGGACTTCAAAATGAGAAGAGGCCCCTTAACTGTTTCCGAATTGAATCAGTCGAAGAAGGCAGTATTTAAGCAAATGCAGCAATTGGAGATAGAAGAAGACATCCTGAATTTAAGAGATAAAAGTGTGGTTTCAGATAAAAGTTCACTCAAGAGCCTAACCCCATTTCTCGATGCAGAAGATATCATTAGAGTCGGTGGGCGTTTGGAAGCATCGGCATTAGCATACGACGCTAAGCACCCAGTACTCCTACCACATCGTCACCCGTTTACAAAAATGATCCTCCATGACATTCATATTGAGAACAATCATGCTGGACCACAAAATATGCTTTCAATTGCCAGGCAGGCAATCTGGCCACTTAGAGGGAAGACCTTGGCACGATCTGTGACGCACAATTGCGTTAAATGCGCTCGTGCCAGCCCGATGCTTCTGAACCAACAAATGGGAAACTTACCTGCTAACCGAATACAACCGGCCAGGCCATTCGTAAATACAGGCATACATTTTTGTGGCCCAGTTTTAACGCATTACAAAATAAGAGGCAAGCACCCGCAGAAATCATACATCTCAATTTTCTGCTGTTTTTCCACAAAGGCCTGTCACTTGGAGCTCGTGACTGATCTCACAACTGAAGGATTTTTGGGTGCACTCAAACGATTCATGGCAAGGCGAGGCCATTGCAGAAATATTTACTGTGACAATACAACAAACTTCGTGGGAGCGAGGAACCAGCTAAAGGAGCTATTTTCATTTATTGATGTTGAAAGTGAAAGAAACAAGATTGCATCTACATGTTCTACAAAGGGCTGTGATTTTCATTTCATTCCGCCACGCTCCCCACATTTCGGAGGTCTATGGGAGGCTGCAGTTAAATCATCAAAGCTTTTACTACAGCACACCTTGGCAGGAGCTGCGCTCACTTATGAAGAGCTTGAAACAGCCGTTATTCAGGTCGAAGCCATACTCAATTCAAGGCCAATATCTCCAATGTCTGAATCTCCAAATGACCTAAGAGCTCTCACTCCAGGGCATTTTCTCATCGGAGAGCCTCTCATCAGCAATGTCGATCCTGATGCTTCACCATCCAACTCAGGCCCAAATGCTCGCTGGAACCTCGTTAGTAATCTCAAGAATGAATTCTGGCGCCGAGATTATCTAAACCAACTACAACATAAATACAAATGGAAGGACCGGTGTCAAAATGCAGAACCGGGAATGATGGTCATTATAAAGGACGACAATGTACCCAGTTTAAAGTGGCCACTTGGACGCATTACAAACGTCATCACTGGAGACGACGGGTTGGTTCGTGTAGCTGATGTAAAAACGGCTACTGGTATTTTTCGTCGGGCCATACATAGACTGGCTCCACTTCCAGTACCCATCGATTAGAACGTCTGCATCAACTCAGCCGCAGATCAACGAACATGTGAAGCAGCTAACATTTATCCATCCAGCTCGTCAGTTCGCCTAATTGACGAGACTGACATTACGTCCGTTCAAAAAAAGAAACGTAAGCCCACCTTTGGATCTGCAGTTGTAACGTTACTGCTAGTGTGCTGCCTCGTTCCAGGTATTAAATGTACGCCGATAAACATTCGCCCATTTAAATCGCAACCCGGAATATATTTTGAGAATCTGGGGACCTCTTCACTTACGTCAAGCAGTTACGACATGAACAAATATTGGACGGAGTATCAAACTGTAAGGAACTACAGCGAGAGACTTGTAAACATCTGCCATTTGTTACCAAACAAAACCGAAACCTGCAAGGGAACGATATCCCATTTCAACAGAATAAATGAGGACTTCAAGAAAGGAAATGAAATGTTAGCTGACACATCCACCAATCGAAGAATTCGCCGTGGAGCGCTAAATGTCGTAGGAAATGTAGCTAATGCCCTATTTGGAGTTTTGGACTCTGAATACGCTGATAAAATGTCCACCTCAATAAATAAAATTCAGCAGGGTGAAGGACATCTCGTCAACCTAATTCGAAACCAAACATCAATAATTTACTCCACCATTAACATAGTAAGGCGAAATAAACAGGAAACAAGCTCTAGGTTTCAAGAAATTGACGCAAATCTTCAACAATTTGCCGCGTTGATTAACGGCATTAAGCTAGAGCATCATGAAGAAAAACTGGCCAGCTATTTAATTCACTAGCACTGCAATTGATCTTAGCCTTGTCGCAGATACAAAAAACACAAGCTTCCTTAATAGATGTTCTAATCGACACCCACCACGGAAAGATAAATCCACAACTCATATCACCTGATCAATTACGTGATGAACTTCTGCGAATTAAAGCCAATTTGCCCACAGCCCTTAGGCTTCCAGTAGCACAAGATGATATACTTTAATTGTATCAACTCATGAGCATTCACGGCAGGGTACTCTCTGATCATATCATATTCAAGCTCACATTGCCATTACTAAGCCTTGATGAATTTGAGCTATTCAAGGTGACGCCAGTTCCAGTATCTGTAAATGGTACATTCTTCACCATAAGTCGATCCACGGAGTATATCATGGTAACATTGCACCGTGATCAGTACTATCCGCTGTCAGAAGGAGAGTTTCAAAAATGCTTTTCACTTACTCACGAAAATCACTTGTGTAATCAACGTCATCCAAAATACACTAAGGGATCAGAAATAAGTTCTTGCGAAATCCATTATCTGAGCCATAATCAGCAAGATGAAAATAAGCTTAACGTGAACACCTGACAATTAAGTCTTAATTTCACGACGAGCTTACTCGCATGCAGAGTCCAATTAGGCTTAGACCAGAGCCCTAATATCTACCCCAAGGCAGAATCAAGTTCCACCCCAAGGTGGAATCAAGTTCTATCCCAAGGTAGACTCATAGTACCAATTTTATGGAACATGTTGAGGCATGTCCACACTCCTTGGTGAGGGGCGAGGTCTATCTAACACCTCTTGCATCCGATAATATAATCCGTAGATAATAGTACCCAATGCCATATGTTTCCGCTATGGAATAAACCACAACCACCACGATACTCCCACAAGGGGGCCTACCTCATAGATAGTCTCCCAGGTGACTCGGCCACCTGGGTGGGCACTATCTCCCGTGGTACCAGAATAAAGCTTCCGGTGGAGCTTCGCAACCGTGAGGTCACTTCCAGATGAGCACCGTCAATACTCAAGGCCTGGCAGCCTTAGATATGCGCACTCAACCATCTACCAAGGCAGAAGCAAACAGCCAAATACGCATACCAAGCCTTCCTCTCTTAGCCGCATACAAGTTTTACCTTGCATACGTTTCCAGTAAGGAATCAATACTTCAAGGAAAAGAAATATAGCTGTAGATACTCACTCCTATTTCAGTTACAACAATTTCCCTGCCATTCATATTGTTCCCGGGTTGCCACGTGGAGGCGGAGGATAGGCACGTCTATCCCTCTTAAGTTCCAAACTCCAATCTCAACCACATTCATGATTGGATTGAAGCCAGCTACAAAATACCGACGATGCTAAGACCGGCAGGGACCCTAAAGACGAAGAGGTGCCTCGGCCTCTACGCTCCAAGGATCTGCCGAACAGAAGGAGTATCGCGATTGTGCGTCGACTACCGGCAACTGAATGAGATCTCCATAAAAGACGCCTTACCTCTTCCACAGATCTATTCTATTCTGAATAAACTACGAGGAGCAAAATTTATATCCACCATCGACCTGAAACAGGGCTATTGGCAAATTCCGCTAGAATACCGATCACGTGCCTTCACGGCATTTACAGTCCCAGGACGGGGTTTATTTCAATGGAAAGTAATGCCATTTGGACTACATTCCGCCCCAGCCACCTTCCAACGCGTCCTCGACCAAATCATTGGCATTGACCTGGAGGAATATGCTTTCGCTTACCTGGATGACATAATCATCATCAGCAAATCCTTTGAGGAGCATCTAAAGCACCTCCAGGTGGTGTTCCAAAGACTCAGAGCAGCAAATTTAAAAATAAACCCGGCTAAATGTGAATTTTTTAAAAAAGAACTTAAATACCTGGGGCACGTAGTCAGCCAGAAAGGAATCCATACGGACCCAGACAAGATCTCAGCCGTCCAAGAATTAAAAGCTCCTCGCAATGTAAAAGAGCTACGCAGAATTCTGGGTATCACGTCTTGGTACCGAAGGTTCATACAGGATTTTTCTACACTCGCAGCACCCCTCACCCTATTACTGAAAAAGGGCAAGCCATGGGATTGGGGGGACGACCAAGAAGCCGCATTCATCACACTCAAACAGAAGCTAACCGAGGCACCAGTATTAATGTGCCCCAATTTTGACCGACCGTTCGGACTCCAGACCGACGCAAGCCAAGATGGACTCGGAGTAGTCCTATCCCAGACAAACAACAACCATGAAAAGGTAATAGCATATGCTAGCCGTACCTTGACTGACCTGGAAAAAAAAATGCCGTAACCGAAAAGGAGTGCCTTGCCATTTTATGGGGCATCCGTAAGATGAGGCCGTACCTAGAAGGGTACCGTTTCACCGTCATCACCGACCATCACTCCCAAAAATGGCTCAATTCCATAGAAAACCCCTCAGGACGCTTGGCACGTTGGGCCATCGAATTACAACAATACGACTTTGAGATTCAATATCGAAAAGGAGCCATGAATGTAGTGGCTGACGCTTTGTCCCGAGACCCCTTGTCAATTTCCAATGCCGATTTTCTCGCCGCCAGTATAGACGCAACACCGCCAGCACCACCGACGCCTGATTGGACCCTTAGACAACGAAAGATAATCCTACAAGACCCTCGAAAATACCCAGAATACCGAGTAGAAGGCGAAAATTTGTACCGCAGCTTCAAATCCTCCAGCCCCTTGTCCGATGTCCCAGTCGAATGGAAACTATGTGTTCCTAAACTAAAACAGACCACCATTCTGAAAGATAACCATGATGCAGCAACAGCCGGCCACTTGGGAGTAGCAAAAACATCAGCAAAAATCTCCAGACTCTACTACTGGCCAGGAATGTTCAGAGACATTGCCAAATACGTACGCCGGTGCAAAACCTGCGCCCAGTACAAAAGTTTACAACAAAAACCCAGTGGACACATGTACACGATGCCGGTAGAAAAACCATGTGAGGTGTTGTGTAAAGATTTTGTGGGGCCATTACCAAGATCAATGAAGGGAAACACAATGATGCTAGTCATGACCGACAAATTTTCAAAATGGGTGGAAGCCGTACCTTTACGAGTGGCAACAACGAGAGGTGTCATACAAGCTCTAAAGGATAAAATCTTGAATAGGTTTAGAGTACCGAACATTATACTTTCAGACAATGGTACCCAGTTTACGAGCAACCAATTCCAGGAATTCACCATGGAAATGGGGATTCAACAACGTCTAACTGCACCATACACACCACAAGAGAACCTCACCGAGAGAGTAAATAGGGTAATTAAAACAATGATCGCCCAATACGTGAAAGATAATCATCGCACATGGGACGAACACATCCCTGAGTTCACCTTCGCAATCAACACCAGCAAACACACGTCGACCGATTTCTCTCCAGCCTTCCTAAACTTTGGAAGAGAATTAAGAGGCCCAAGAGAACCAGAAATCCCCGCCAACGATCAACACCTCTCGAATGAGTCACTTGCGATGAAAAGAAAATTAATGCAATCCCTTCACAAACTAGTGAAAGAAAATCTGGAGAAGGCAGCCGTAAACCAAGGGAAATAATATAACCTAAGGAGAAGAAAATGGACACCTGGAATTGGAGAGAGAGTATACAAAAAACAGAGTACTCTCTTCCGGAGTAAACTATTATACAGAGAAATTAGCTCCAAAATATGACGGGCCATATCGGATCATAAAATATATATCTCCAGTGATCGCTCTCTTACACAAGGAAGGGGAATATAAAAAAAAAAGAGAATAGAATATCGAGCACACATACAGGACCTAAAATCATATCAACCAGACAACGAAGAACTCATTCACTCAGCAACCATGGAAGCGACAACGTCAAGAGTAACAAAGACAAGGCACAGCAGTCAACAAAGGAAAATAGAAACCAAACAAACACAACAGATAAAAACCATGGATTACACACCCTGCTGCAGAATACCAACAGCACCTAGGAGACCTGGAGTATCGGACCCTGGACGCATCAAACTGGAAATCCTGTCCAACATCCAAATCCAAAAACCGATACCACCAGTGCCAAACGACGTACGCATGGCCACCACCAGGGAGCAGAAAAACCAAGCAGAGGAGAAATTTCAAGCCTCTCGAACGGTCACTCGTCATCCGACCTACCTGACAATTACTTGCGACAACCCCAAAAGAAGTACGACCGCACCGCCGCCAGAAAGACCAGCGACTACTGAAAAAAATCTAGTAGAAGAGGCCAGCGACTCAACCAACACGCAACCCCATACGTCAACAGCGACGGACCCATTCGAGGGAATCAACGTACGTCGGCATCTACTGTTTTGTGGAACAACCAGGAGGCAGAGGTTTAAAATGACCCCAAGAACCCATCCTCGTAAACAAAACAGGTAATAAGGTCGTCCTAACCTACAAGGATCAAAGCAAGACAATCCAACTGTAAGACGGGAACGGTCGACAAGACAAAAGCCAACAATAATTTTTTTCTATCATTAAATTTGTTTTTTTATATACTATTTTTGTTATGGAATCTTTTATTTTTTGTTATGGATTTTTTTTTGTTATAATTAAAATAAAAAAAAAGAAAAAAAAAAACCTGAAAGAAAAAAAAAAACATCCTGAAAAAAAATTTAAAAAAAAACCTGAAAAGAAAAAAAAACTGAAATTAAAATGGAATCTTTTATTTTTTTTTTGTTATGGATTTTTTTCTTTTTGTTATAATTAAAAAAAAAACCTGAAAAAAAAATCAAAAAAAAAAACCTGAAAAAAAAAACTGAAATTAAAAATATATATTAAGCGCCAAAGATGAACTACCGCGCCATCTTGCGGGTAGCGCCGATGGACACCGTGGGAAGGGTCGTTCCCTTTAATTAACGAGTATCACCAACAGACAGACGAAGCCAAACTACAGCGCCATTTTTTTGCGGGTAGAACCTAGGGACAACGAGGGAAGGGTCGTTCCCTTACAAAAACGAACAAAACCATACAACCACAACAAAGACCAGTTTTAGACGGAAAGGTTTCCGTCTCCGAAAGAAGGAGGGGAATGTAATGAAACGCCCCTACCTACACACATTCATCAATTAATGCTTACCGCCGCATCTAATAATAAATACCTTCCGCCGCTACAATAAACAACTCCGTCCAACCTACACAGCACAATTATAATTATACTTACAAGTGCCCCGCATCCCCATATTGGCTCACACAAGCCACCACACAATATTGTATAGAGAATACAAGCCAAACCAGTCATGCCATCATAATTCACCGCCATTAACATTAAGTAGACTACAAGCAATGCCAGCCAAACCAACAAAAACAATAACAGCCACACCATTTCAAGGGCAAGTTAGCCATCCACACTAAATGGAAGTCCCACACACAACAACAGCGATGGCAAGAACTAAATTACCAGCGATGTGTATGAAGTAAAGGTTGTCATACAATATTGGCATTAAAATTTATATAATTAACACCGTATTGCAGTCGCAAATATGCATAAGAGAGGCAGTTTGGCCCAGTGCGAATCGAGTCGGTTGCCGCCAGTGACCGTGTACCAGTCTTAAGTACAGTGCCGCACTCCAATTTTAACAAGCTTTGAACCCAGAGTTGACGTGGGCTTCCAGGTTTAATATAGTGTCCGCTGCTACCTCAGTTGAGAATAATAGTGTCCGCTGCTACCTCAGTTGAGAATTATAGTGTCCGCTGCTACCTCAGTTGAGAATTATAGTGTCCGCTGCTACCTCAGTTGAGAATTATAGTGTCCGCTGCTACCTCAGTTGAGAATTATAGTGTCCGCTGCTACCTCAGTTGAGAATAATAGTGTCCGCTGCTACCTCAGTTGAGAATTATAGTGTCCGCTGCTACCTCAGTTGAGAATTATAGTGTCCGCTGCTACCTCAGTTGAAAATTATAGTGTCCGCTGCTACCTCAGTTGAGAATTATAATGCCCGCTGCTACCTCAGTTGAGAATTATAGTGTCCGTTGCTACCTCAGTGGAGAACTATAGTGTCAGCTGCTACCTCAGTTGAGAATTATAGTGTCCGCTGCTACCTCAGTTGAGAATTATAGTGTCCGCTGCTACCTCAGAGTCAAACGTAGATAAGATTGTACTAAAGTAATATAGTGCCAGAATTTGTAATTAAAATTGTATTAAAGCTAGTACTAAAGTAATAATACCAGAAATTGTAAAGTAAAGACTACTTAATTAAAATAATACTACCAGGGCTGTAAAAAAAAACTTGAATTTATAGAAAATACTTTATAGTACTTAATCTTGAATATTTAAAGAATATCAGAATAATAATACTGGAATTTGTAAATGTTTATGAAAGAATACTTTATTGAAATTGTTATAGAATAGTATTAAGAATAAAATAAATAAAACACAACCTTAAAAATTAAAGTTTGTTGCTCTTTAATTAACCTTGGACCCGACGAGCATACCTCAGCCTTTGACAAAAGCAACCTCACACAGTATTGAATTTATCTGATAGGATTAAGCATACGTTTTTAAGAATATAATAAAGTATTCATTTGAATTTCTTTTCTTGAACTTTTGAAACATTTTTGAAGTAGTGTCTTTATTAGACAATACAAATATATACGTTATTTTTTTTTATTATTAAGCATCACTAGATTAATATTATCTTTTATACTTGAATTGCATTTTTGACGAATATCGGTTGGAGGTTTTGCTCACGGTATATTTGAAATTTTTCATATTTTCACTTTTTACTTATAAGTTTTTGTCTGTTACTTGAATAGTACCCGTTTGAGGATATCTCACGGTCTAATTGAATTTATTTTATTTACCGGATTTTCAATTATAGTTTGTCCGACCGTTAACTCAGATTAATGAGTGGTACAAACCGGAAAACTATCACACAAAGTTTATATGACCCAGATTTACGAGACTTTATAATCATGCCACTTAAACCAAATTACGGTGGTGAACCAGCTCAGGAGGACCAAGAAGTAGATGACCAATCTAAGAATGGTTTTGACAAATGACAAGGGGGTCGTCCCTGCCGAGGTTGAAGCCTTGAGCGCATTATTCGAGGGAATCCTCAAAACCCAGTCCCACCCCCTGCCGCTCAACCTTCAACCTAGCCCCAAGCTACCACTTCACGCAATATTACCAGTAAGCCTGCTGCCGGTACAGACGCTACACGCGTAGTTACTGTGAATGTTCCCACAGGAGCAACAGGAGCAAGGAGGAACCTGACTGAACCACTGCAAACAGTCGACGATTTGGCCGCTATGTTGACACTGACATATCCGCCTATAATCAATCGGGTTTCGCTGCATATTAATCCAGCACAGATGTCTCGAGGTGCGAATGTGGACGACTACCTAACGCGAATGAACGCTTTCAATTTCAACGATTCACCACCAACTTCGTCAACTTCGAGACGAGCACCTTCGAATGCGCCATCCTCTAATAGGACACCTCATTTCCAGAAGTGGGAACTGAACTTCGACGGCAAGAACATGTCAGTTGACGATTTCTTGTTCCGTCTCGAGTGCATCCGGTACAGCAACAACGTGCCATGGGACGAGATAGTGATGAACTTTTATCACTTCGTGTCTGGTTCAGTTGAAGCGTGGTTTTGGATGTACCTCAAAAACAATAAACATACTTCATGGGTTTCTTTAAAGTCTGCTTTGGTAGAACAATACCGCAGCTTAGAAACCGATACGGAACTCTTCCGAAAGCTTTCAGATCGGAAAATGCAGAATGGCGAGTCATTCAACGATTTTTACGACGCAATCCTCAGTGTTAACTCGAATATGCGGACTCCACGTCCAGAGAGGGAGTTAATAGAAATTATTAAAGCTAATGTTAGGAGGAGGATGAGCGAGTTACTCATCACGGATAATACTTCAAGCCTCAGGCAATTGGCATATTTTTGCCGCGCTATTGAAAAGTCTCAATCCAAATTTGATTCAACGTGTCCAAGTTTCGTGCCAACGGCACAACGCCGTTAAAACGTTATGCCAACGAGCTGAAAGAAGAGCCACTCCCAGATTCAAGTGTTTTAGAACCTAGTAGCATCGAAGCGATCAAGAGAGATCCAAGGCTACATAAATGTTGGAAATGCCAAGTAGTTGGTCATCATTTCCGAGACTGCAGCAGTAAAGCCAAGAATGTATTTTGCTACCGTTGCGGACTAGCAGACGCATACAGTCCGACATGCCCGAAGTGCACAGCGGGAAACGAGTGGAGGAACAACCCATCAACCGTTGGGTTCGCTCCGACTAGACGTACCCGGAGTTCAAGTGTCTAAGCCGACAACGCCTCTTGAACTTCCACAGATAACAATTTTAAAACCGATTAAGAATAATAATGAATTACCGAACAATGATAAGAATGATTGTAGAAAAATCCCTACTTTGAAAATAGAACCCAAACCTGATACAAATTTGAATTTTATTAATAATACAACTGAACCATTATATCGTAAATCTTTTCATGAAAAGGTTACGTAATTACAACGAAGTGCGTAAAAGAATTGTCACTTTCAGAGTTGTCCAAACGGATACGACGGATAAGGGAGCGCTTCCATCGGAAGCGGACTACTTACCGTAACATAGCGTCAGCAACCTTAGGCCGAGAATCGAACGACCCACGTCCTTATGTGACAGTTGGTCTATTAGGAGACAATTTCATAGGTCTTCTCGATTCAGGGGCAAGTATTAGTTGCTTAGGCACTGACATACTTCCTTATTTGAAGGATAAGAATGTTACGGTAAGGAAGGTAGAGACTACCGTGTCCACGGCCGATGGACACAAGCAATCCATAGTGGGAGTGATCACTACGGCGATCCAATATGAGAATGTGATAAAAGATATCGATCTGTATATTGTGCCGTCGTTAAGCCAACGTCTGTATTTAGGCGTCGACTTTTGGCAAAAATTTCAGATCGCACCTCATGTAATTGCGGGTCTTTCAGGAATTGCGACCGGTGGGCCAGAGGAGAGACCCACCAACCAGATTAAGTTGAATGATGAAGAGTCTAAACGACTAGAAGCTGTTGTTCGTAGATTTCCTTCTTTCGCAGTCAATTTACTCGGGAAATCGAACCTAGTGCAGCATTATATAGACACGGGTGATGCCGTACCAATAAAGCAAAGGTACTATCCCGTATCTCCGACGATACAAACTCTTATGTATTCGGAATTGGACCGCATGCTTTCGTTGGGAGTCATCGAGGAAAGTTCCAGCGCATGGAGTTCCCCAGTGGTGATTGTTCGCAAACCTGGTAAGAACCGATTGTGTCTGGACTTTCGGAAGGTGAACTCCGTAACCAAGAAAGATGCTCGTGCGCATATAGAGGGGCTGCTGGCACGTCTGACAGAGACGCGCTATATTTCTAGCGTGGACCTGAAGAATGCGTTTTGGCAGATACGGCTGGAGCAAAGTTCGAGGGAAAAGACCGCTTTTACGGTACCTGGCCGACCACTGTACCAACTTAAGGTCAAGCCTTTCGGTCCGTGTAATGCGGCACAAAGTCTAAGCTACTTAATGAGTCGTGTAATCATATCGGGGTTACGAGATCAAGTTTTATATATATACTATATATATATACTTGGACAATCTATTGGTTGTGTCGAAGGATTTCGACGAACACCTAGAGACTCTGGAGATAGTCGGAAAGTGTTTGACTAATGCAGGACTGACGATAAACGTCGAGAAGTCGAAGTTTTGTTTTGATGAGCTTCACTATCTCGGTTATAAGGTCGGTCAGGGTTGTTTGAAAGCTGATCCAGACAAGATCACAGCTATCAATAACTTCCCTTTACCAACAACAACTCGCCAAATCCGCCGATTTCTCGGTATGGCCTTTTGGTATCGGCGGTTCGTTAAAGATTTCAGCACCCTAGCCGCAACCTTGACCGAGACGTTGAAAAAAGGAAAAGTCTTCAAGTTAAGCCCAGAAGCTTTTGAAGCATTCCTGCAAATCAAGCAAGCTTTAACTTCAGCGCCTGTACTAGTCAATCCAGACTTCTCCAAAGAATTCATCATTCTCTGCGACGCATCCGCGACTGGCATCGGATGTGTACTCTGTCAGCGGGACGAATCCGGGGCGCAGCAGCCCATATACTACTTTTCCCGGAAACTGAATGCTGCACAGAGAAACTATTCGGTGACAGAACGCGAGTGCTTAGCAGCTTTAAAAGGTATCCAGAAGTTAAGATCTTACATTGAGGGATACCATTTTCGCGTCATTACGGACCATTCCAGCCTGAAATGGCTGATGACTATGAAGGATCCAACCGGAAGATTAGCGAGGTGAAGTATGCGAATCCAAGGCTTCGATTTTGTGGTAGAGCATAGAAAGGGTACATTTAATGTCGTGCCAGATGCTCTATCCAGAGCATACGAAGACGATGAGTTGACAGTGTCAGCTTTCCTTTCATGTCTACCGCAGATCGGAACCTCGAAGGTACTCCACATCGATCTTGAGGATCCGTCCTTTGAATTCGAAGGTGATCTTGATATCATCAGTCATATCAGGAAGGTACAGGAACGGTTACCTGACCTCAAAGTGTCGGAAGGGTACATCTATAAACGCACTAAACATGCGGTTGGTAATCCCTTGGCCGACGATCTTACTTGGAGGTTGTGGGTCCCCTCAAAGATGACTGAGTCATTGATCTCATTGGCTCACAATCCGCCGCGTGCTTCGCATGGTGGGGTGGTGAAGACAGTTTATAGGTTGAAAGATAGATTTTACTGGCCCGGTATGTACACTCAGGTCAAACTATAAGTAGACCGGTGTGAGACGTGCAAGACCAGTTAGGCAGCTAACATGACGTTAAGGACAGAGATGGGAAACAGTTTCGAGGTAGATAGGCCGTTTCAGCATGTATATGTTGACTTTCTCGGGCCGTACCCTAGGTCAAGATCCGGAAATGTTTACATCGTAATCGTGTTAGATCAACTAACCAAATTCGTCTTCATCAAACCACTGCGCAAAGCAACAGGCGCGAGCGTGGTTAAATTCCTGAAGGACGAAGTGTTCTTGATTTACGGAGTGCCAGAGAGCATTCTCTCTGATAATGGTACACAATTTATTAGGAAGGAGTTCCAAAAACTCATGGATGTTTTCGGGGTCAAACACTACCGGACGGCAGTGTATGCACCCCAGTCGAATGCTAGTGAACGATTAAATCGCTCAATATTAGCGGCTATAAGGTCGTATGTCAATCCTCGGCAGACGGATGGGGATGCCCATCTGTCTTCGATCAGTAGTGCATTGCGCACAACAGTGCATTCGACCCTCTCAATGTCCCCATATGAAGCCTTATTCGGGCAGCGCATGATAGAGCACGGGGCAGATTATCGTCTGTTGAGAGAGCTGGGTGGACTGAACTGTTCGGAGATAGATTGGCTTCCCAAGGTCACTAAGATGAACATCGTTCACTCGTACCTAAGGCAAGCATTGATCCGAACTCACGAAGCCTACGAGAAGAACTACAATCTTTGGAGTAGGAAAGTGATTGTAGTGTATCTATACTCATCGCAAAACCTACCTCAACAATAACAATGAAACTTAACTCATCAATGACAACGACCTACCATTCACCCCAAACAATAACAATGAAACGTAATGCATCAATCCAAGCCACGATGACGACGATGACGACGACCTAACATTCGATGAAATTTGATGCAACAATCAATCGAAGCCACTATGAATCGAAGCCACTATGAGTCGAAGCCACTATGAGTCGAAGCCACTATGACGAATACTACGACCGAAACTGCTGAGTAAGCTAAGTTAAGTAAGGTAACTTTAAGTAGCCTAAAATAAAGTACAAAGTACAAACAAAAATAAAAATAGAAATAATATTAAAGTAGGTTATTATTAGAATTATAGATTCACCGTAGGTGAATGAAATAAGTATATAAGGCGTACATTTTGGCAATAAAATTCAGAATCAATTTTGCATTCAAAACAAGTTGTTTTCTCTCATATGGCAGATCCCTATGTCATTCGTGCCCTGCCCGTCGATTAGCACTTAGACATTTTTAAACCATTTATGGCATCACTGCCGGTTAGGAAACCAACGGTCCATTGTGGTCGTCAAACTTTACATGGCAATCCTGCACAACACCGAACATCTGGATTAATAGAAGAAGAAAATGGTATTCTGAGAATCGAAAGAGTTCAAAAACGGTTTACGAGCTATGCACTGAGAAAACTGAAGTGGGTTCACAACTTACCGAATTATAATGCAAGATGTTTGCTTATTGATTTAAAAACGCTTAAAGGTCGCAGGCAGGTTCAATGCGTCATGTTTATAAAAGATATTTTAGATTCTCGCATATCTTCTATTGATTTAGTCTCGTTAATTTATTTATATGTTCCTTCAAGAGCGCTTCTACACTATGTGCAGTGAAATCGATTTTTGTGCAAAAAGATGTTTTTAAAAAAGAAGTATTAAAACTATCTAATTGATGTAAATCTTTTTTCTTATTTTATTTTTTGTTCATTATTAAATTATGTAAAAAAAAATAATAGAAGGAAATAATACATAAATAGAACAAAATATATTTTTTTTAATGGAGGAAAAACTCAAGGCTCTCGATAATATATATACAAATATAAAAAAAGTGGAAGTAGAGGATACAAAGAAAATACATGGTTAGGTAAATTAGAAGAAATAAAGACACTTAAGAAGGAATTTCTAGATTTTGTAGATAACTCAAAATTAGATACAACAAGCACTTCACTTATAGACACATTCACATAAACATACAGAACAGTAAAAAACATTATAGAAACAAACATTACATGGATAAACAAACAAAGTTTCATTTTTTATGTAAAACTTTCACAAAACGTCAAAACTACGTTAGGGTTTGCAACAAAATTTGAAACATTAGCAACACTTACTAAAAGTTTAAAAGAAAAATACAAAAACACAACTACAATATCGCAAGTCCACACAAAGCTAGCACAAATCTCACAGAAGAACCAAAGCATAACATCTTATAAAGATAGGATAGTCTCTCTGATAACAGACCTTAATAACTTACAAATAGAACAATTAACAGACACTGCGACAAATGCAGAAACAGAAGTTATAGGAAAAATTAACGAAAGCTATGCTCTCACTATTTTCAAAAATGGCATCAATGAAATTATAAAGCCAACATTATTTGCTGCTCAACCGAAAAATTTATCAGAAGCCGTCAACCTTTCACTCGAACTGGAAAGAGAAACCGATTCTAGCCACATGTTATTTATGAAACAAGGAAACAACAACCGTTTTGGCAACAATAGGGGACGTACAAGCAACTTCACACATAGATATAACATCCAACAACCAAATTATAACAACAACAGACAGCAATTATCCGGGATACCAAAATCAATAGTGCTTAACATTTAAAACAACATAACAAACTGCGTATCTATATACATACCTAAATTAAACCTAAATCAAACATTCCTCATAGATACAGGCGCAGACATATCCATATATAAAGAAGACAACATAGACACAGCAAACCTTGCAAATGAAAGATGCAGACTCACGGCTATATTAGAAGAAGAAATTTTGTCTCTAGGCACAAAAGAATTCCATATAGTCGAAGCTAATTTTCCAATCACGACAGATGGTATTTAAGGTAGAGATTTCCTTTCGAAGTTCATGTGTAAAATAGATTACGAAACATATACAATTACTACGATTATAGAAGAAAATGAAATCGTTCAGCCTATTATTACAAAACTACAAAAAACACTCAAAATATCACCAAGAACAGAAATAATATGCCCAATTAATTTAACAGTAAACGAAGACAGTGTTATTTTAAATAACGAAATAGAAACTGGAGTTTTTGTAGCAAACTCAATTATACCTGCAAAAGGTAGATGTCACATAAAATTACTAAACGGAAACGACTTTGAGGTATTAATTAACAATATAGAACCCAAAATAGAGAGATTAGATAACTACACAATACTTAAAACAAAGACTAGGTACGATACAAAGAGAATACAAAAATTATTAAAAGAACTAAAAATTTATCAAACTGACACAAATACAAAAACAACACTGCAGCAAATATGCGAAAAATACCAAGACATTTTTCATCTCAAAGATGAACCTCTTACAACTAATAATTTTTACACACAAAGCCTAAATATTACGAACGAGAACCCAGTATACATAAAAAACTACAGACTACCACATACACAAAATTTAGAAATAAAAAGCAAGTAGCTGAACTGCTTGACAATGACATTATAGAGCATTTAGTTAGTCCTTACAATTCACCATTGCTTTTAGTACCTAAGAAAAGCGAAGAAAATAAAAAAAAATGGCGCCTAGTAATAAATTTCCGTAAATTAAACGACAAGATAGTAAATGATAAGTTTCCATTGACAAGAATAGAAGATGTTCTCGATAGACTAGGTAGAGCCAAATATTTTTCCACTCTTGACATGACCAGTTCGTTTCACCAAATACCTTTAGAACGTGAATCAGGACCTATCACTGCATTCTCCACACCAGACGGACACTACTAATTCAAAAGACTACCTTTTGGACTCAAAATATCTTCAAATAGTTTCCAAAGAATGCTAACAATAGCACTTAGTGGTCTAGATTTCTAGCATTCTTATATGTAGACGATATAATTATCTTTGGATGTAGTATACAGCACCACAACCAGAACTTAATCAACGTTTTCGAACGATTACGAAAATACAACCTCAAATTGAACGCCAGCAAGTGTCATTTCCTAAAATCTGAAGTAATGTATTTAGGACACCTGATAACAAGCAAAGGCATGCAAACTGACCCCTCCAAATATAAAACAATAGAAAACTATCCCATACCAACAAATGCAGACGAAGTAAGACGGTTCGTTGCTTTCTGTAACTATTATAGACGATTTATTCCCAATTTTGCTGAAATTGCAAAAAGTCTAAATTCCCTCCTTAAAAAGAATCAACCTTTCATTTGGTCAAACGAATGTGACACAGCTTTTAAAGATTTAAAACAGAAATTAATTAACCCACCAATTTTACAATACCCAAATTTTGATAAACCTTTCATACTCACCACTGATGCATCAGATTTTGCATTAGGCGCAATACTCTCACAAGGTGAAATAGGACATGACTTGGCAATATCTTATGCGAGCAAAGCTTTACAAAAACATGACATAAATAAACCGATTATAGAAAAAGAATTATTGGCTATCCATTGGGGTATACATTTTTTCCGACCTTATCTCTACGGAAGAAAATTTATAGTTGTAACTGACCATAGACCGTTAGTCTCACTATTTTCACATAAAAATCCATCTTCAAAATAAACGAGAATTAGAATAGACTTATCAGATTATGATTTTGAGATAATCTACCAACAAGGTTCAGCAAATACGAATGCCGATGCACTCTCAAGAATTAAAATTGACAGTGACATTTTAAAATCCATGTTAGTAAATAATGACAATAATAATTTCCAAAGTGATCACGACTCCAAGGAGCGGATCATGGCAATAACAAGGGGTATGGCAAAAAACATTGCCAATAAAAATAATAATATAGAGGAGAACTACACGTCTCAGCAGAAGACTAGCTACCTTCATATGTGGGACTGTACGTCCATAACTGACGTCAGAAATATGAAAAAATTAAGATTTGAAATAGCGAGTTGTAATAAAATAAAAAATGATACTAGTATTGAGATGAATAAAAATTAAATTATTGTGAGATGCAGTGATAATCCAGCGAAACACGTTTCGACCCTGGAGAAGCTCGTATTAGTTTTAAAAAGGGTACCCATAAAAGAAATAGCGCTTAGTGAAGAAGATTTAATATTCACATATATTGAAAAAGAAAAATTAAAAGATATTTATAATAGGTTGCAACCAGATGATAAACACTCGCCCACGAAAATACTTATATATAAACCCCCTCAAAGAATAATTACAAATGAAGAACAATTAAACATAATAAAAGATTACCACAACACACCACATGGAGGACATTTAGGTATTCGAAAAACTATAATTAAACTCAAGCAAAAATACGTATGGAAAAATATGAGACAAATGGTAAAGAAATTTATAAACACTTGTGAACTATGTACAAAAAACAAACAAACGAGACACATTAAAGAAAAAATGACTATAACTGATACGCCTACAACTAGTTTTGAAACCATACAGATCGATACAGTAGGACCTCTTAGAATATCAAACGGATATAGATATATATTGACAATGCAATGTGAACTCACCAAATATGTTGTTGCACACCCTATCGAAAGTAAAGATGCGAAAACCATAGCCAAAATATTAGTAGAACAATTTATCTTAAAATACGGATGTTTCAAAATTCTTAAATCAGATAACGGAACTGAATTCAAAAATGAACTAATGAAAAATATATGCGAATTGTTAAAAATAAAACAAGTTTATTCAGCACCTTATCATCCTCAAAGCATAGGTTCTATAGAAAGAAACCATAGAGTTCTTAATGAATTCCTTTTAAACTTTACCGAAGACCATGAATGGGATATTTGGATTCCATACTACACATTTTCATATAACACTACACCACATATTGACACTAATTATACACCATACGAACTAATATTCGGAAAACTATGTTATTTACCTAATGATGTAATAAATACTAATACAAAAATATATAATTTAGAAAACTATGTAAATGAAATAAAAACTAGACTTAAGTACGCAATTACAAAAACTCATTCAATTATTGACAATGTAAAAAGTAAAAGAAAATTAGAATACTATAAAAATACAAATATTTCAGATTTTAAAATAGGAGACTTAGTATTTGTAAAACTAGAAAGTAAGAAAAAATTACGAAGTCCCTACCATGGACCATATAAAATAATTGAAACAAATAATGTAAACACAATAGTAGACATGAAATTAGAACATAAAAAACTCCACAACAATAGCCTTAAGAAATATAATATAGATGACTGAAATAAGTAAAATAATTAAGATATTAATGTAAATATAAAACTTCACTTCCATAACTACATAAGCACGAGACGTGTTCTGCACTTGCGACCACTCCAATTTCAAATTTATCTTGAAAAATTATTCTCAAAATAATAAACTATTCTTCTGATAATTTTTCGCTTGAGGGTGAGGGTGTAGTGTATCTATACTCATCGCAAAACCTACCTTAACAATAACAATGAAACTTAACTCATCAATGACAACGACCTACCATTCACCCCAAACAATAACAATGAAACGTAATGCATCAATCCAAGCCACGATGACGACGATGACGACGACCTAACATTCGATGAAATTTAATGCAACAATCAATCGAAGCCACAATGAATCGAAGCCACTATGAGTCGAAGCCACTATGACGAAGACTACGACCGAAAATGCTGAGTAAGCTAAGTTAAGTAAGGTAACTTTAAGTAGCCCAAAATAGAGTACAAAGTACAAACAAAAATAAAAATAAAAAAAATATTAAAGTAGGTTAATATTAGAATTATAGATTCACCGTAGGTGAATGAAATTAGTATATAAGGCGTACATTTTGGCAATAAAATTCAGAATCAATTTTGCATTCAAAACAAGTTGTTTTCTCTCATATGGCAGATCCCTATGGCATTCGTGCCCTGCCCGTCGATCAGCACTTAGACATTTTTAAACCATTTATGGCATCACTGCCGGTTAGGAAACCCACGGTTCATTGTGGTAGTCAAACTTTACATGATGTACAGAGTAGGTGATGAGATTTACAAAAGAAACAAGGTTCTAAGCGACGCGACTAAACATCTGAGCGCAAAACTATGCCCAAAATTTATTAAAGTTCGTGTAAGTCAAATAATCGGTAACGATCTATATGAAATCGAAGATAGGCGAGGTCACAAGTCGACATGTCACACCAAAGACTTGAAGAGATAGGACGCCAGAAGCACCACCACATCCCGGACTTAAACATTTTTTTTATTTTCGATCATTGATATCGCAAATATTTCACCAGACTTTACATACAAGTACCTTATAGCACTTAAGGCACACAAATTATCTGCCATAAATTTAATCTTATGTCCGGCTCTCAGCTGTGCATGAGACTCTTGGTTTAAAATGTCAACCTTTTTTTTCCTCCTATATTTCCAGGTAACCGATAGAGTACTCAAACGTCATCAGATAATATATCTTACAATTTTATTCCTTTTTTTTTTGTCTTCGACCGACTAGACGTAAAAGAGTCGCAGTGTCATTACGTTTTTGAAAATAACTTCCAAGTTTCCATTCCATCACGGTCTGACTGGGACGAAGGACATTTCGTGAAAGATGGTTCGATTCATTTCTACACTGATGGTTCTAAAACCGAAGATGGGGTTGGGGGCGGAGTGTACTCAGAAGGACTAAATCTTAGTCTCTTTTTCCGACTCCCTAACTATTGTAGCGTGTTCAAAGCGGAACTTCTGGCGATAAAAGAGGTTCTATCCTGGCTCAAAACGTGATATCCACGTCGAATATCCGCATCTTCTCAGACAGCCAAGCAGCCCTTAAGTCATTCGAGGCGGTTTCCACGAACTCAGCAACAGTCCGCAATAGTCTCTCATCTCTCGTGGAGATGGCAGAACAGTTTAACATTCACCTTTTTTGGGTGCCGGGACATAAAGATTTTCCAGGAAACTGCAAGGCCGATGAACTCGCCAGAAATGGAACTACTGCACCAATTTCACCCAACAGGAGGAATATTGGTATACCTATCGCTACAAAACAGATCTGGCAAAAACTAGATCCAAAACGTTCCAAATGTTTGTTGTCTCTTGGTAGATCTCATTTTAGCTCCTTAATCGGTGTCATAACTGGACACTGTCTTATAGGCAAAAACTAGATCCAAAACGTTCCAAATGTTTGTTGTCTCTTGGTAGATCTCATTTTAGCTCCTTCATCGGTCTCATAACTGGACACTGTCTTATAGGCAGACATGCTATTAGACTCGGTGTCTTCTCGAACGACTTCTGCAGAAGTTGCATGGACGAAGAAGAAGAAGAGACTATAACTCATCTTCTTTGTTCATGCCCTGTTACGATGAAAACCCTTTTTTTAATTGTGTGCATTATGCAACAACAACATATATACATATATATACACGCCAACCTGCACGCAAACATATATATAGATAATATAGCTATCGCACAATGATGATGGCTATGGCTGTCGTTCCCTTTTCTTTGACTTACCATATGTACCCTTAGACTCACAAGGCACACGACTTTTGCCTCCAGGAACTCCTAGTACATATTCCTAAAAAAAATTGGAAATGATAACCTCCTATCAGGCCTCCACCCACCTATGAAAAGTCTTATCTGAATTCACAAGCAGAAGTCATCCCTGATACGAGCTTATCCGAAAAGGCACCATCATTACAATTGTCCTTCCATATACAGATACTTACCCTCTTCAACTTGCACAAGATCCCCCTACCATACCCTATCCTCAATAACCTCAGGCAGGATATGCGTTAGAATACTTGCTCGGTTGTCAGGTACTCCTCTCTTCTTCACCTCCAGCAAGCCTGGTTCTAAACACTTGCCATTGCTTACCTTTGTGACTAACCAAACCCTATACTCAATCATACAAAACACCAACCTCTTACAAGAACCTTTAAGACGCGTCGCCATGGTTAGGTATCTTAAATTTCCATGCATGATTCCCACTAAAATGGAAGGATGAATCTCGACCTTAGCATATACGACCACCTATCATCGAATGCTCTTCTAACAATACCAGCCTAAATATCTAAAGCCAAAATTGAGGGGGGGTCGAGATCGACCATCGCAGTCGGCCTGCAGGAATGCGCCACAACTAGCTCAGTAGGGTCGCAAGTCCTTGCTCTGGGATCTACTAGACGTCCGTCACATTTTTATCTCTGCAGACCTATGGAGTTTAGATATTAAAAACTCCCAAAATACAATATAAATATTATTCGCTGGGGCCCGATCAACTACGCACGCTATGAGAGAAATCCAAAAGAAAAATGAAACTTGATAGTTACTGAACGCAACAGTTAAGTGACCAATGAAGGTAGAATACACACTATGTGAGCTATGTTACTGTTCATAGGTGAAGGTGAACACAGTGTACCAAATAGCTCGGTCAACCGACTGTACACAATTTAAAAAACTCGGCCGACCTATGGTTGATATTAAAAACAGGTACCATAAAACCTGTAAGGAGGGATCTAAGATGTAAACGACCCCTTTATGGCATCATAACCCACCCAAGAGAAACATCTACCAACTCGAGACATTCCTTCCTTGATGTCTCAGGTATGCCTTGTGGACATAGTCCATAAAATTTTTTTTTTTTGAGACCCCTTATATCCGCATACCGGTAGACTACGAAGTCTACCCACACACTATCCTAAACTAAACATCCAAAACTTCTCTACCATAGAGATAAGAAAACAAACTCTTCATCCCTATTACCTCTATTCTGTCGAAATGATATCATCACCGATCCATATTGTCCGGGGAATTATCCACCCCTCCCTGCGCAACTTACTTAATACTGCATGATTATTACTGAAAAAGGTCCAACTTCAAATTTGATATCAGATACTAATGACATCAAGAAACAACTACTTGATCCTCTTTCAAAATTCTTATCAAAAATATTCAATTTATTAAGTCTTACTTCAATCTAACAACTTTATTCTTAATATCTAAAATCCTAAAGAATCTAAGCAAATAATCTGCTTTATTTTAATGAGTAATGATTTTACTTTAATTTCGTCAGTAAATTTCAAACAAAAGAGTAAACTTTACTGTCTTGTTAAATGAGTTCTTATAACTCTATTAATAACTCGAATCAACATTAATCTTCTTTTCGAAATTTTAAAAATAATCTTAAAAAAAAAATAAAAAAAAATAAATGTTACGTTATCAAATGTATGAGAAAACAATCAAAAAGTAAAAGTCAGTGAGATATGATATGCATTCATATCGTAACTCTAGACTCGCTTAGGTAAAACTAAACTATAAAACAAGAATAGTTTGTGTTTTCTATATGGATGGGTGTCTATGTAACTATGCTTTAAAGTAAAAATGAAAATAAACTAAACGACGGACAAAACAAACGCGACTCAAACCAGACGAACGCTGAAAAACAACTAAACGCGACTAATGTTTTCAAGTATCTGTACGATCCTAATCGAAAGGTGCGATGATTTTATCAAAACCACACCACAACTGAATTCAGGAGACGTTAGCTTCAAGGTAGTATATTTATAAGTACGGTAAGAGTTTCAAAAAAAATAGATAGACGGATGTAAAGGTGTATCAATATATATAGTCAATATAGTTTAAATATATGTAATCAAATATGGTTCAACAATATAATGCAAAAAAAAATCAATATAATTTCTTAACTACAAGCGGGGTGATATCAGTGGTGCACCTCTGGAATCAGACGCTGTGGAAGTAAAAATTGATTAAAGGGAAATAAGTTATTAAGATAGTTATGATAAAGGTGATACACGTTAACTCGCTACTAAGACGTATGACTGTGCCTTTAGACCAGAGTTGCAAAAGCTTAAGTCATTTCTTATCTTAACTTTTGACATTAATTCACAAGCTAGTCGGTGACTTATGAATTTAAAAAAAAAAATTCATAAGCTATTTAGTGATTTATGAATTAAAAAATATTTAATTCATAAGCTAGTTAGTGACTTATGAATTAAAAAACATGTAAATCATTAGGTAGTTAGTGAATTATGAATTAAAAAACATTTAATTCATAAATTAGTAAGTGACTTATGAATTAAAAAACATGTAAATCATTAGGTAGTTAGTGAATTATGAATTAAAAAACATTTAATTCATAAATTAGTAAGTGACTTATGAACTAAAAAAAATTTTAATTATAAGTTAGTTGGTGATTTATGAATTAAAAAAAATTAATTGAGAAGCTGTTTGGTGACTTATGAACTGAAAAAAATTAATTCTTAAGCTGTAGTTGGTGATTTATGAATTAAAAATTTTAATTCATAAGCTAATGGTTGAATTATCACCAAGAAAATATTAAATTCATAGTGAGCTTATGAATTAGAATATTAAAAGGTAGCATTTCAATTTTGTAATTTATAAGCAGCGTTTGACAGTTAAAAACAGATTCAAAAGCTACTACTTAATTAGCAGGAACCAAAAGTTTGCAATAAAATAAAAAGAAAGAAACATTTTAAATAAGATTTTTCAATGTTTATTACTTAAATACAAGTAAATTATGTAGATACAAAAATCTTTCAAATAAATATAAAAATAAAAATCAATACATGTAAAAATGTGATAACAAACAAAAATTATTTCAAAAAGATTAAAAACAAAATTACTCAAAAAATTTAAAAAAAAAAAAAACAAAATAAATAAACATTTATTGCGCGAAAAAATTCACTACCCACGGAATCTTCATTTGTTGCCATGATCTTAATTATATCAAAAATTTAATATTATATTTAATTTAATGTATATACAATAAAAAAATAGATTATAAGAAACTTACAAATGTATGTTTTTATGTGAGCACCGATTATTTTATATTTCACTTTTTAAATATTCCCTTTTTTTACTTTTCGATCTTGATGCACACTTGTCATTCACTAGTCACTGAAAAATTGGTTTGTGAATGATTTATATGTACATATTATTATGTACATACCTAAGTAAAAATTATTTTTTTTTACAAATCTTTATAAAAACTTTCAAGCTCTACAAAAATATTTTATAAAT
This sequence comes from Platycheirus albimanus, assembly GCA_916050605.2. Classification (NCBI taxonomy): domain Eukaryota; kingdom Metazoa; phylum Arthropoda; class Insecta; order Diptera; family Syrphidae; genus Platycheirus; species Platycheirus albimanus. The sequence continues at coordinate 190,181,124 of OU696696.1, forward strand.
AAGGCTTTTCATTTAATCCGATTATATGCATAAACGATAACTGATACTGATGAATTTAATTTTGTTCAATTAACTAGAATCTGAATTATTTTTTTTTTATTCATAAATCACAAACCAGCTACTGGATTCATTTTTTTAATTCATAAGTCACTTTGCCTTATAAATGTATTATTTTTCAATTCATAAGTCACCTACTAACTTAGAAATAAATGTTTTTTAATTCATAAGTCACTAACTACCTTACGAATTAAATGTTTTTTAATTCATAAGTCACTTACTAGCTTATGAATTAAATTCTTTACAATTCATAATTCACTTGCTAACTTATGAATTAAATTCTTTTTAATTCATAAGTCACTAACAAGCTAATGATTTGCATGTTTTTTAATTCATAAGTCACTTACTAGCTTATGAATTAAATTCTTTACAATTCATAATTCACTTACTAACTTATGAATTAAATTCTTTTTAATTCATAAGTCACTAACAAGCTAATGATTTGCATGTTTTTTAATTCATAAGTCACTTACTAGCTTATGAATTAAATTCTTTACAATTCATAATTCACTTACTAACTTATGAATTAAGTTCTTTTTAATTCATAAGTCACCTACTAGCTTATGACTTAATGATTTTTTAATTCTTAAACTCGCAACCCTGCTATAGACAAACGTTAAAGATCGACTTGATCTTCAGATATGTCTTGGACTGAACTCTCTTCAGCTCTTAGTGACTAACAACTGGTCACTGGCGCTGATATACTGATTAATCTTTGTACTTTATACGCGTTAAACAATTAACAAGTATGACATATAAACGTAAAGTGACTAATGAATGGATCTCGTAATATAGCAATTGCTATGGATCCACCAGGTAAGTACGAAACTCTAAAAAGTATCAAATACAACTCAATGTCTTCTTCTACACCTTGGTAGGATCAAACTGGAAAGTGATTTGGAAAAGTAAGTATGGGAACTACAAGTTCAAAAGAAAAAAAAAAGTGTGTGTCCACATGCAGCAATGCTGCGAGACGAGTGCTAAAACCAAAAAAATGGAGTGAAAAAAAACTTTCCCGAAGTATGTAAACGAGTAGTTACTGAATGATGAACTAAAAAGTTCCAAAAATAACCCCAATGGGTATGTCCTCAAGCACGAAAATATATTACCGGATACGTAGAGTATCTTCCCGTATAGATACACTAAACCATGAACATGAATTTAGCGACCAAAAGAAAGCCTAATCTAAACATGAAATGAAAAATAAATCATTCCATGAAGAATGTCGGAATAAAACCGAAAACAAACTGGTAAAATTTCAACGCTAACGTTGACGCGACGCGGTCAAAAACAATGGGCATAGAAAACCCTCTATCAGGAACTAAGTGTCCGAAACGGAACTGATAGATGTTAGGAAACGTTCGCAAAAAAAAAAACTTTCCGAATAGTCACATCACATAACACCAAAAAAAGGACGAAACAACACATATAAATATAGATATATATATAGATATAATTAAATTCACTGATAATCTTAAGATATAAGTAATTTGGTAGGTATAATTATTTTATATTCAATTTAACAAAAAAAAAAAATTTTCAGGATACCAGGTGCTTCTTCAAACAGGTAAGTAGGTAATTGAGTATTAAAGATGACGCCACTGCGGCTCCACCGTCCGTGGATAAAAAAAAAGTTGGTGCTTCTTGGATAAAAATTTCCTTTGAATGAGTTGCACACAGCATATAGTGCAATACGATAATGTAGGGGCTGCGTTCCTTGACGCTGATAGCCCGAAGACAATGCTTCGCAGGGTGGTTGCGTTCAAATATATATAAAAATATAAACGGTTACCTTATAGTCACGCTAAAAGTGACAAAAATTTGCGTATTCTCTTACAGAAATACTCGTTTTGGAAGATCTTGATGTAGATATGATGACGAGTGGGAATGAGATCGAATGCCATGCGGATCGAATCTCTTCTTCCACTAAACAATCCCACGATATGGATGCTACGGTATATCCCACGTTGCTCCTCAAAATATAGGAGAAAATCCTTGAAAAATTGTGTTGGCGGTAGCGTACAGATGTGCTACACCGCATAGGAAACAGGATTGGGCGGATTAATGTAATCCGGAGGTGCCTATTGCCACAAAAGTGTGCTCCCATGGGAACGTGGACACAAGCGTCCGAATGCCACCATGTGGAATAATCCCGAAAAATCGTCCAGAGTAGGTTTTAGCTTCTTACTTGGACCCTGGTGGAATGAAAAAGAAATTCATTAATCACCAGTTTATTACTGAATAATGCATGTTCCATAACTTGGAAACATGTCTAAAGGAAACCAAAAAATGTATCCATGCCGATGCATGGATGCAAAAAAAAGAAAAAACTTCAACTTACCTACTGAATAGGGTTGCACCCCAATATGTTTTTTTTTTTCAAAAATATGCGCCTTGCGCAATGAACATTCCTTTTTAGGAAGTAATATATATATTAAAAGTCACTCGCGTACACTAAATTCTACAAAAGTAAATTACCCTGCTGCTTATAAAGAAACTTTATTTAATTTCTTAAAAGTGCTTTTTTCGTTTGCAGCGAACGAGACGATGGGCGATTGAAGAATGGGCGAGACATTAGTATGCCTCAAATGTCTATGGTCATATTTGACTTTCTCTCATGAGAGTGATGGTTTGTGCCATAGAAATTTCGAAAGGTGTAATTCTGACTGTGGTGCGTTCTTAAGTGTAACAATAGTGAATCGTTCACCCATCTGTTATACTTGATGGTATTGTATTTATACAGAAGAATGACTTAATAAAATCTTATTGACTGACACTCGGGTCGTTTTATTTTGAATATATTTACATGTTTTCAGATCGCGGAACAAAGGGAAATTATAATATTGCTTAATTCGGGTCTGAAATACCACGTAAGAATCTCCCGTTAGGTGTCACCTCTGTCTCTAGGTTTACTTCACTCACTAGCAAACTATTGAAACTGACATTTCTGAGTTGCGTTTTCCATCAGGTTCATGGACATGACATCAGAATTACTTTTTATTAATCATAAAGTGATCTGTCAACCAGACAAAAAAGTCAAGTTTGCAAAATTGGTTTTTTCGTCTAGGGGTATGACAGTTATGTCATATCCCAGTTTCATTGTTAAATACTTGCCAAATAATGCTATGAGTAGGAAAACTCTGATTTGTGATGAGACATTCGTCTGACAGATAGGAAATCTCATTGGTAAGGACAATAAATCAACTTTTTACTAAATCTGTCATATTCGAGTAACCGAGTAGTGACAAGTTTCTCCACCCTTAATAGAGTAGAAATCTCATGCTACTATTTTGACAAAACTATCAGACCAATCAGAATGATAGTGGGGAGAGAGATAAGCAGAAGCGTCGATTTTGAGAAAGAACATATTGTCGAAAGGGAAACGAAAATGCCGGAAGTAGGTTCCGCCATTTCTCCTTGTTGATGACCACGTATCATGTGGACAATACGGAAATGGGTGTGTTTGGTTTCGAACAATACTCATCTTCCTAGGATTGTTTCATTTCATGAAGAATGCAACACCATGGGTATATCATTATTGTTTATGAGGATTTCCTTTAGACAGTCAATCCTGGTGGTGAATTCTTACACTTAAGGAAATTAAGAAAATTTTCGAGTTGGAATGCTTTTTGAAGTGTATGTCACTTGGCGTTGCAACTAGATATAGTTGTTAGTGGTTGCCGCTAGGGTGACATTTGTCGTGGTGAAACCAAGTTTTCCCCTACAAAGCTCGAGATTCGAGACCAGTACCACTTGTCTTAAAGCTTGAGAAAAAGGAGAACTTGACTACGTTCTGTTCCACTCGTCCTAACTTCTTGCTATCATTCAATCAAATATAAAAGAAAATCCCAGATGAACTGACCTTCTGTCATTGTTCATTGAATTTTACCTAATTCCTAATCTTTTACCAGAAACTATGATCCTGCTAAAAAAAAAATTACATTAAAACTAACACATCGAACAACTACACAAGAGTCTCATGCACAGCTGAGCTCGGGCATAAGAATAAAATTTACGAAGAAAATCTCGTAGTATCACGGATTTCATTTTTTTAAATCCTTCGTGTGGGATATAGACTTATATCCTTTTTCGTCTACCACTTCAAATAAATTATTACCATGTATTTTAACTACTGTTACTTTTATAAACTTTGGCGACAATTTTGCATTAAAATGCTTAGTAGCATCACTCAAGACTATGTTACGGTTATAAATGACATCTCCTACTTTGAAGTTAACTGCTCGACTTCTGAGATTGTAAACTTTCTCATAGGCTTCATGAGTCTTCTCTAAGGCAGTTTTCAGGTAAGTATGAAGAATGTTCATTTTAGCTACCTTAGGTAACCAATCTATTTCCGAGTTGTTAAGTCCTCCTAAATCTTTTAACAGCTTGTAGTCCGCTCCGTGTTCCACCATTCTCTGACCATACAAAGCCTCATACGGAGACATTGTCAACGCAGAGTGAACTGTAGTGCGTAAAGCGCTACTAATTGAAGAAAGGTGTGTATCCCAACTGGTTTGTTTAGGATCAACATTAGAACGGATAGCTGCTAGTATAGACCTGTTAACTCTCCCACTAGCATTAGGTTGAGGTGCGTAAATCGCCGTTTTGTAGTGTTTAACACCAAAAACATTTAATAACTCTTGAAAATCTTTAGAAATGAATTGAGATCCATTATCGGATAGGATACTCTCGGGTACACCGTATAAAAGAAAAATATCGTCACGTAAAAACTTTATGACTTCTGCAGCAGTGGCTTTTTTCAGTGGTTTTATGATCACAAACTTGGTGAGTTGGTCTAAGACTATGACAATGAAAGCATTCCCACTCCTGAATCTTGGATAGGGACCGAGAAAGTCCACATACAGATGCTGGAATGGTCTTTTGACCTTAAAACTTTCTCCCATTTCAGCACGTAAAGTCGTGTTGGAAGCTTTGGTCATTTTACATGTTTCACATCTGTCAACATACTGTTTCAGCTGTGCAAACATACCAGGCCAGTACAGCCTTTGTCTTAACCGATACAATGTCTTGACGACACCACCATGTGAAGCTCTTGGTGGATTATGTGCCATGGAAATTATGGATTCCGTCATACTGGAAGGTATCCACAGCTTCCATGTCAAATCATCCAACAGGGGATTTCCAACTGTGTGCTTCGTCTTCTTATAGATATATCCTTCGGATATGCTTAAGTCAGGTAACCGATCTTGTTCCTTGCTGATGTGGTTGATGAGTTGTGAGTATTCGTCGGACTTGAACCCCGGATCGTCTAAGTCAATGTGGAGCACCCCCTCGGATTCGACCTGTGCAACACTGGCAATATAGCTTTCAGCCGTTAAAGCATCAGCTTCATACACTCTCGATAGAGCATCAGGTACCACATTAAGTGTTCCTTTCCTGTGTTCAACCACGAAGTCGAACCCTTGGACTCTCATACTCCACCTGGCCAAACGTCCGGTTGGATCTTTCATGTTCATCAGCCACTTCAGGCTGGAATGATCAGTTATTACCCTAAACTTATATCCTCCAATGTAGGCTCTAAATTTCTGAATGCCTAAAAACGCGGCGAGGCATTCGCGTTCGGTAACGGAATAGTTCCTCTGCGCAGCATTTAATTTTTGAGAAAAATAGTAGATGGGGCGTTCAGCTTCATTCTCATCTCGCTGGCAGAGAACACATCCGATACCGGACGCAGATGCATCGCAAAAAATTATAAACTCTTTATCGAAGTCGGGATTGATTAGTACAGGTGTAGTAGTCAGGGCACGTTTAATGTTTTCAAAAGCAGTTTTGGCTTCGTCAACGAAGACAAATGTTTTTCCTTTTTTCAAAGTATCAGTAAGAGGTGAGGCCAAGGTCGAGAAGTTCTCAACGAATCGCCGGTACCATCCAGCCATACCAAGGAAACGTCTGACTTGACGAGTCGTTGTTGGTGTTGGGAAATTAACACTGGCTGTTATCTTTTCTGGATCTACCTTAAGGCAACCTTGTCCTACTTTATATCCTAAATACTGGAGTTCTTCAAAGCAGAACTTCGATTTTTCAACATTAATTGTTAAACCTGCTCTTTTCAATTCACGACTGATTATACTTAAGACCCTCAAATGATCTTCGAATGTCTTAGTCACAACTAAAAGATCATCTAGGTAAACAAATACCTGGTCTTGCAACTCCCGTGGGACAACTAAATTCATCAAGTATGTTAAACTTTGAGCGGCGTTGCAGAGACCAAAAGGCATTACATTAAATTGGTACAGGGGACGTCCCGGTACCGTGAATGCTGTCTTCTCTTTCGCGCTCTCCTCCAGTGGTATCTGCCAATACGCGTCTTTCAGATCCACGCTAGAGATGAAGCGTGTTTCCGAAAGACGAGATAGCAGCCCTTCAATATGCGCAATGGGTCTTTACTTGGAATGACATTCCCGAAATAATGTTCGGAGCAATTTGGAACAATTGCCAAAAATCTACTCCCAAGTACAATTTTTGTGTTAAGGTTGGCACAACATATAAATTAATAGTTTGCTTAACGCCCTTATACTCGATTTCGGTCTTTAACATTCCGCAAACCTTTTGCTTTTGACCGTCCACAGTAGACACATTTGAGTTGATTCTCCTATACGAAACATTCTTCTTGGCTAAGTGTTCTAGAGCGTTAGCTCCAAGACAGCTAATGCTAGCTCCGGAATCTAGAAGTCCTAACAGTTTATCTCCTAGGATTCCAACAGTAACATACGGGCGAGGATCAACCGATTCTTTTTCTAACGTTGTTAAAGCAATGCTTCGATAAGTGTTTCGTTTCTCCATGAATCTACTCCTTAACTTTCTTATACGGTCGGAACACTCCGGAAACGTCATTATGCGTTTACGGGCTTCATAATAATTTTTCATTCTTTCATGAAAAGGTTTTTTTAATAATTCATTTTTCTTAATATCTAAATTCAAGTTAAGTTTTGGTGTTGTTGCATTAACAACGGGTTTTAACACTGGTTTTAAAATAGTAATGGGAGTTTTCCAAGTGGCAGATTCATTAGCACTTAAAACTCCGGGTTTGTCTGTTCGGAGCGAACCCCCCCGGATATTGGGTTGTTCCTCCTCAAGTTTCCCTTGCAGCTTGGGCAAGTAGGGCTGTAAGCATTAGCTAAACCGCAACGGTAACAAAAAGTATTCTTTACTGGATTTACACAATCTCTGAACACATGTCCTACAACCTTACAGTTCCAACATTTCCCAGTAACGACTTCTCTTGAAGCGTTGTTCAAAGCTTCTATGTTAGCAGGTAAGGCAACTGCTAATTCTTCCGTTCCCTCAGCAACTTCATTAACGAATCTCTTGAATTGAGGTCGGTGCGTGTTCGGCACAAAGGAGGGTCGCGTATTATCCTGTCGGTCAAGAAATTTCTCGATTGTTCGGCATACGTAAGCCATTTGTCTTAGGCTGTGAGTACTAAATGTGATAAGTAGCTCACCCATCCGCCTTTTAACGTTTGTTTTAATTATTTCGATAAGTTCTTTATCTGACTTCGGGATACGCATCCTCGAATTAATCGACATCAAAGAGTCGTAGAAATCATTCGATTGTTGCTTACGGTCAGAAAGCTTACGAGACAATTCCGAATCTGTTTCGAGACTTCGAAACTGTTCGATGAGACCTGATTGCAGCGCAAGCCACGAAGTGTGTCGGTTACCTTTTAGGTACATCCAATACCATGACTCCACTGGTCCGGTTACGAAATGATGGAAATTTACTGTAACTTCATCCCACGGGACACCATAGCTGTATCTAACGCGTTCCAGTCTGAATAAGAAATCATCGACGGACATATTACGCCCATCGAACCTAATACCCCATTTGTGGTATTGTGGAAATCGACTGTAGGAAGTAGCGTTAGAAGGTGCTTGTCTCCGAGGAGAAGGATCATCACGTGAACTATCTAAATTAATTGCGTTCATACGCGTAAGAAAATCATCAATATTCGAACCCTGAGCCATGTCTACTGGATGTTCTAATGGAACATTCGTTGTAACGGCCGGTTCGACATTCGGGGTTGGATATTCATCCAAACTCCTAACTAAAGGTACACGTTGGGTAGCAGGGTTGCCTGCTGTGGTTCCATTTGGAACATCCACCGTTCTTACTCTAGCTGAATTTTGGCTTATTGTTCGCCTGGGCGCTAGATTTTGGGAAGTCGAAGGTTGATTAGAGGATGGAGGTACGTTTTGAAAAAGTTGAGTCAATTGCTCCAGCAACAAGGCTTGACTTTGAACTATCTCCTTTTTCATGATTTGCCTGTCTTCTTCACGATGTAATGCCACAGCGGCAGAAACTACTTCATGAAGTGTGAAAGAGTCATCGACTGCACGACCAAGACTCAGTCCTTGACCCTCGCGGGTTGCATTGACGTTCTGGTTATTAGCGGGCGCATCTCCATTAATAACTCCCGTCTGATCCAACAACAGATCGGATTCGTCCTCCAATCTCTCTTCTCCTTGACTTTGATCGCCACTATATGCCGGTAGGGTGGGTGACATGATTACCACTTCGACGATATCGGAATTGTAAGTGCTCGGACAGATTATTTTCCTTCCTCTCCCACTCATTCAATTGTGTGCGTAACTCTTGTACACAAAATGACAAAAAAACAATTACCAAAAAAAAAGTAACGAACAGTGCTTAAATCTAAAGACGTTTATGTTGATTCAACTCCCTAGGTAAATTCAAGACGAGTGTATAATCTTTCAAAGAGAAGGCTCCTTGTAGATTAGCAGATCCCATAAAAAAAAAATTTTTACTTCGACTATTAAAGACAATACTTCAAAAATCTTCAAAGTCTAAAGTGTTTTACTTAACTATACCTAATTTGTTGAACGGAAATATTATTTTTCCTTCTTTTCTTTTTGAGGGATAATATAATACCTACAAAAAAAATATACTTAACTAACTTTTCTTGTTTTCGAACCGTAGTTAAATTTCAAAGACTACTGGCTCAGAAACAAACAAAAAAAACTTATTAGCTACAAACTAACTCAACTTCTATTATCAAGAAGTTACTAAATGAAACTGAAAAAAAAAGTTATATTTTAGGTTGCGACTCCGCAAATATTATGAACTAACTGGTGACAACACTGTCAAAATAAACTATGTTAAACTAACTTGATTCAGGACACCACGGCCACTATGAAAACAAATCTAAACTTCGGCAACACTGCCACTAAATATCTGACCTAAACTGCGACACCGCAAAACCTTGGAACTTTTCTTAGTTACCTTCCCTAAGAAAAACTCACTAAACCGCAGACTTTTCTCCGTTTCGTCTCAAAGAAAATCCACAAAAAGAACAAAACTCTTCTTAGTTACGTACCCTAAGAAAAATTTCTATCAATAATATACTAAACTTTCTGAAAATTCTGTAAATACTGTCTTACAACAAATTCTCAATACTTCAAAAAAAAAATAATTTTTAATCAATAACCATATAACATCCGCGCTTGGAAGTGAATAACCCCCGAACGGATCAATAACATTTCAACCAAAAAAAAAAAAGTCAATCTAACCGTTCGACAACAGTCAATTAACAAGTGAAAATATTAGTGTGTGTATCTTTAAACATATTGTGTAATAAAAAAAACTGGTTTCGTCAGAATCAATAGTTGGAGAATTCTCATATTATTATGTTACTGCAGACGTGCGTAGGGACTATCGATCACCCACCACCGGTTAACATTTCATAAAGTGACTTATCACCATCTATCCATCCTAACATTCACAAATCTTTTCTAAATTTCTACCTAAAGAAAAAGTGGTAAGTGAAAAGAAATTTGTCCTAGAAGAGACAAAGGATTTAAATTTCTCAGTAGACGATAATTTAGCTTCCGCAGCTGACGTGCGTAGAGACTAAAGCATCCACCACCGGTCAGAAGACCTAATCATCTGTCACTTCGAAAACTCTTTCTTTGCTACCGCCTAAAATACTAAGTCAACTAGAAGTACTTACTCACCAGTCCGGACAAATAAACTAATTGTACTTATCAACGAGAGGTAGAGGATTTAACAATGAACCTAACGCTACTGACGAAAATCAGGAATCTATTCACTAATCTCCCGGAGATATAGCATTCATTATCAACCTCGATGACATTTCTCTAGCTAAAAGAAAAATTAACATCCCTTCAAAGACAAAACAATCTCACTACTACAAAATCTCAACTAACGAAAAATTTTCAAAAACAAAAATTTTTGAATCAACTTAAAAACAAGAATCAACTTTTCTAATCTCTCTCAAGCGAACGATTTCGGGCCCCACGTTGGGCGCCAATCTGTAACGATGAAAACCCTTTTTTTAATTGTGTGCATTATGCAACAACAACATATATACATATATATACACGCCAACCTGCACGCAAATATATATATAGATAATATAGCTATCGCACAATGATGATGGCTATGGCTGTCGTTCCCTTTTCTTTGACTTACCATATGTACCCTTAGACTCACAAGGCACACGACTTTTGCCTCCAGGAACTCCTAGTACATATTCCTAAAAAAAATTGGAAATGATAACCTCCTATCAGGCCTCCACCCACCTATGAAAAGTCTTATCTGAATTCACAAGCAGAAGTCATCCCTGATACGAGCTTATCCGAAAAGGCACCATCACAGATACTTACCCTCTTCAACTTGCACAAGGTCCCCCTACCATACCCTATCCTCAATAACCTCAGGCAGGATATGCGTTAGAATACTTGCTCGGTTGTCAGGTACTATTCTCTTCTTCACCTCCAGCAAGCCTGGTTCTAAACACTTGCCATTGCTTACCTTTGTGACTAACCAAACCCTATACTCAATCATACAAAACACCAACCTCTTACAAGAACCTTTAAGACGCGTCGCCATGGACAGGTATCTTAAATTTCCATGCATGATTCCCACTGAAATGGAAGGATGAATCTCGACCTTAGCATATACGACCACCTATCATCGAATGCTCTTCTAACAATACCAGCCTAAATAGCTAAAGCCGAAATTGAGGGGGGGTCGAGATCGACCATCGCAGTCGGCCTGCAGGAATGCGCCACAACTCCCAAAATACAATATAAATATTATTCGCTGGGGCCCGATCAACTACGCACGCTATGAGAGAAATCCAAAAGAAAAATGAAACTTGATAGTTACTGAACGCAACAGTTAAGTGACCAATGAAGGTAGAATACACACTATGTGAGCTGTGTTACTGTTCATAGGTGAAGGTGAACACAGTGTACCAAATAGCTCGGTCAACCGACTGAACACAATTTCCAAAACTCGTCCGACCTATGGTTGATATTAAAAACAGGTACCATAAAACCTGCAAGGAGGGATCTAAGATGTAAACGACCCCTTTATGGCATCATAACCCACCCAAGAGAAACATCTACCAACTCGAGACATTCCTTCCTTGATGTCTCAGGTATGCCTTGTGGACATAGTCCATAAAATTTTTTTTTTTGAGACCCCTTATATCCGCATACCGGTAGACTACGAAGTCTACCAACACACTATCCTAAACTAAACATCCAAAACTTCTCTACCATAGAGATAAGAAAAAAGACTCTTCATCCCTATTACCTCTATTCTGTCGAAATGTTATTATCACCGATCCATATTGTCCGGGGAATTATCCACCCCTCCCTGCGCAACTTATTTAATACTGCATGATTATTACTGAAAAAGGTCCAATTAATGACATCAAGAAACAACTACTTGATCTTCTTTCAAAATTCTTATCAAAAATATTCAATCTATTAAGTCTTACTTACATCTAACAACTTTATTCTTAATATCTAAAATCCTAAAGAATCTAAGCAAATAATCGGCTTTATTTTAATGAGTAATGATTTTACTTTAATTTCGTCAGTAAATTTCAAACAAAAGAGTAAACTTTACTGTCTTGATAAATGAGTTCTTATAACTCTATTAATAACTCGAATCAACATTAATCTTCTTTTCGAAACTTTAAAAATAATCTTAAAAAAAAATAAAAAAAATAAATGTTACGTTATCAAATGTATGAGAAAACAATCAAAAAGTAAAAGTCAGTGAGATATGATATGCATCCATATCGTAACTCTAGACTCGCTTAGCTAAGACTAAACTATAAAACAAGAATAGTTTGTGTTTTCTATATGGATGGGTGTCTATGCAACTATTCTTTAAAGTAAAAATGAAACTAAACTAAACGACGGACAAAACAAACGCGACTCAAACCGGACGAACGTTGAAAAACAACTAAACACGACTAATGTTTTCAAGTATCTGTACGATCCTAATCGAAAGGTGCGATGATTTTATCAAAACCACACCACAACTGTATTCAGGAGACGTTAGCTCCAAGGTAGTATATTTATAAGTACGGTAAGAGTTTCAAAAAAAAATAGATAGACGGATGTAAAGGTGTATTAATATATATAGTCAATATAGTTTAAATATATGTAATCAAATATGGTTCAACAATATAATTAAAAAAAAAATCAATATAATTTCTAAACTACAAGCGGGGTGATATCAGTGGTGCACCTCTGGAATCAGACGCTGTGGAAGTAAAAATTGATTAAAGGGAAATAAGTTATTAAGATAGTTATGATAAAGTTGATACACGTTAACTCGCTACTAAGACGTATGACTGTACCGATAGACAAACGTTAAAGATCGATTTGATCTTCAGATATGTCTTGGACTGAACTCTCTTCAGCTCTTAGTGACTAACAACTGGTCACTGGCGCTGATATACCGATTAATCTTTGTACTTTATACGCGTTAAACAATTAACAAGTATGACATATAAACGTAAAGTGACTAATGAATGGATCTCGTAATATAGCAATTGCTAAAGATCCACCAGGTAAGTACGAAACTCTAAAAAGTTTCAAATACGACTCAATGTCTTCTTCTACACCTTAGTAGGATCAAAATGACGAACTAAAAAGTTCCAAAAATAACCCCAATGGGTATGTCCTCAAGCACGAAAATATATTACCGGATACGTAGAGTATCTTCCCGTATAGATACACTAAACCATGAACATGAATTTAGCGACCAAAAGAAAGCCTTATCTAAACATGAAATGAAAAATAAATCATTCCATGAAGAATGTCGGAATAAAACCGAAAACAAACTGGTAAAATTTCAACGCTAACGTTGACGCGACGCGGTCAAAAACAATGGGCATAGAAAACCCTCTATCAGGAACTAAGTGTCCGAAACGGAACTGATAGATGTTAGGAAACGTTCGCAAAAAAAAAACTTTCCGAATAGTCACATCACATAACACCAAAAAAAGAACTAAACAACACATATAAATATAGATATATATATAGATATAATTAAATTCACTGATAATCTTAAGATATAAGTAATTTGGTAGGTATAATTCTTTTATATTCAATTTAACAAAAAAAAAAATTTCAGGATACCAGGTGCTTCTTCAAACAGGTAAGTAGGTAATTGAGTATTTAAGATGACGTCACTGCGGCTCCACCGTCCGTGGATAAAAAAAAAAGTTGGTGCTTCTTGGATAAAAATTTCCTTTGAATGAGTTGCACACAGCATATAGTGCAATACGATGATGTAGGGGCTGCGTTCCTTGACGCTGATAGCCCGAAGACAATGCTTCGCAGGGTGGTTGCGTTCAAATATATATAAAAATATAAACGGTTACCTTATAGTCACGCTAAAAGTGACAAAAATTTGCGTATTCTCTTGCAGAAATACTCGTTTTGGAAGATCTTGATGTAGATATGATGACGAGTGGGAATGAGATCGAATGCCATGCGGATCGAATCTCTTCTTCCACTAAACAATCCCACGATATGGATGCTACGGTATATCCCACGTTGCTCCTCAAAATATAGGAGAAAATCCTTGAAAAATTGTGTTGGCGGTAGCGTACAGATGTGCTACACCGCATAGGAAATCCCGCAAAATCGTCCAGAGTAGGTTTCAGCTTCTTACTTGGACCCTGGTGGAATGAAAAAGAAACAAAGTGTTGCCGCTGTTTTTTAATATTTATTTTTCCATTCAAGACATTTCTTTCGAAAATCGCCCCTACCTCCTAAACAGGGCTAGGTTGACCCCTCTCCCATAGTAAAAAATACTTGCATTTGACCCCTCCACATAAAACCGTTATTAAATCTTGGCGCCTCAGTTATCGTACTCTCCCCAAGCTATCACACAGAAGTTAAAAGGGAAAGCCAGTGACAGGCTTCGTCTTCATGGCGAACCACAAAGCTGGGCAGAAATTTGAAAGTGTCTAGAGAAACACTTTTCTGATCATCGAGATCAGAGAACACTGAATAACTCGCTTAGCCCTATTAAACAAACCAGCTCAATTACGAATTTGTATGACCAAATTCTAGAACTGGTGACCGCATTAAAGTGTCAAATTAAAGCAGGTCCCATAATAAGAGATATGTATATCAAAAGAAATTTAAAAGAAGGCTTAGATACATTCATAAAAGGTAGTAAAGAACCCTTAAAAACAATATTACTGTCAAGAAATCCCCCAACTCTCGAAGAAGTTTTCAGGAACTGGCCTCGGACTAAAAAGGAAACTTCCGTACATTAATATTAAAACACCTCAGAGAACAATTAAACTTTTAATAGATACAGGAGCATCTGTTCACTTCTGAGTCCTTCATTAATTCACCCAAAATTCGTTAAAAAAATTAAACCCCATTTTATAAAAGCATTTAACAAAAATGCTACCAGCGTAAGCGATACAATTATTGACACTGCAAAATTTCAGCCTAGCTATTGACACCCTCTACTTACAGTGCGTTTCACTCTAACAAATCTGAATGGTTCTCATAACTGTTTTCTTTAAGTTCTTCACTCACTCATTGTTTTTATATAGTAAATGGCTAGTCAGGTTTGTTGTGAGTTCCAAAACATATTTATCACTCTTAGGCGATTGTGTGTTTTGTGAAAAAAAGTGTGTATTTTTTTAAGGAATCCAAACATGTAAGTGGATAATTAAACTATATTTAATACAGGCTTGATTACATTAGTTTAATATATATGACATATAATGCCCTGGAGAAGGATTCAACTTATTTTTGTTGGTTTCGGTTGATTATATATTTAATAAAATGGGGTGTCAACTATTGTGTTTAGATTTTAACATTTCCTATAATTGACACCTTTGTGTCAATAACTGTCTTCTATTGGAGTACAAACATTGACAATTTGTCTATTTGAACTAATTAAGAGTGTACATAATTATAATATTCCTTAAACTTAATAATTAGCTGGAAAAATTACTAATTGTCCTGAGAAATATATCGAAACGGACATGCCGATGCATGGATGCAAAAAAAAGAAAAAACTTCAACTTACCTACTGAATAGGGTTGCACCCCAATGTTTTTTTTTTTTTCAAAAATATGCGCCTTGCGCAATGAATATTCCTTTTTAGGAAGTAATATATATATTAAAAGTCACTCGCGTACACTAAATTCTACAAAAGTAAATTACTCTGCTGCTTATAAAGAGACTTTATTTAATTTCTTAAAAGTGCTTTTTTCGCTTGCAGCGAACGAGACGATGGGCGATTGAAGAATGGGCGAGACATTAGTCTGCCTCATATGTCTATGTTCATATTTGACTTTCTCTCATGAGAGTGATGGATTGTGCCATAGAAATTTCGAAGGGTGTAATTCTGACTGTGGTGCGTTCTTAAATGTAACAATAGTGAATCGTTCACCCATCTTTTATACTTGATGGTATGGTATTTATACAGAAGAATGACTTAATAAAATCTTATTGACTGACACTCAGGTCGTTTTATTTTGAATATATTTACATGTTTTCAGATCGCGGAACAAAGGGAAATTATAATATTGCTTACTTCGGGTCTGAAATACCACGTAAGTATCTCCCGCTAGGTGTCACCTCTGTCTCTAGGTTTACTTCACTCACTAGCAAATTATTAAAACTGACATTTCTGAGTTGTGTTTTCCATCAGGTTCATGGACATGACATCAGAATTACTTTTTATTAATCATAAAGTGATCTGTCAACCAGACAAAAAAGTCAAGTTTGCAAAATTGGTTTTTTCGTCTAGGGGTATGACAGTTATGTCATATCCCAGTTTCATTGTTAAATACTTGCCAAATAATGCTATGAGTAGGAAAACTCTGATTTGTGATGAGACTTTCGTCTGACGGATAGGAAATCTCATTGGTAAGGACAATAAATCAACTTTTTACTAAATCTGTCATATTCGAGTAACCGAGTAGGGACAAGTTTCTCCACCTGGAATAGAGTAGAAATCTCATGCTACTATTTTGACAAAACTATCAGACCAATCAGAATGATAGTGGGGAGAGAGATAAGCAGAAGCGTCGATTTTGAGAAAGAACATATTGTCGAAAGAGAAACGAAAATGCCGGAAGTAGGTTCCGCCATTTCTCCTTGTTGATGACCACGTATCATGTGGACAATACGGAAATGGGTGTGTTTGGTTTTGAACAATACTCATCTTCCTAGGATTGTTTCATTTCATGAAGAATGCAACACCATGGGTATATCATTATTGTTTATGACGATTTCCTTTAGACAGTCAATCCTGGTGGTGAATTCTTACACTTAAGGAAGTTAATAAAATTTTCGAGTTAGAATGCTTTTTGAAGTGTATGTCACTTGGCGTTGCAACTAGATAGAGTTGTTAGTGGTTGCCGCTAGGGTGACATTTGTCGTGGTGAAACCAAGTTTTCCCCTACAGCCCTGCTCTCTCACAAAGACGAAAATTACATTTGGGAGAATTCTTCTTCAACCATATCAATGATCTAACTCAAACAGACATACACTGTCTCCATCGCTTTATTAAAAGTTCCAAATGGTTTTAAAATAAGTAAGGTAAATTCAATAGTGCTTATATCCACTTTAATGCGTGAACCAGATTCATATACTATCTTATCGCGTATTGTTGATTGTGTCTGTGGTATCGGTGACAAAATACCGTCTCCAAGGAAACTCGATTTAGTTTCCTTTTTCTTTTTATGTTTGTCTGCAAGACCATATCATATACTCAGCGTAAATTACGCTAACCAATTGAGCAGTGATCAGAGCACTTGAGTCAACAAATAGTCACAGTCATATTTAACGTAACAATATTTTATTTCATAACCATTTTTACAGGAAGGTATATAGAAGTGCACTCCCGGATTTTCACCGTAAGAAAGATACTGAGATTCAATATCTCCTCAGTGTCTACAAAATATAAACATATTAATATTTTTGCCATATATATATATTTGAAATTGAATATTACATTTATTGCTTTACAATCGAATATAATGTTTGGACGCGAATTGTGTTCCTACATAATATATGGTATATTTCGAAATTAAAACTGACTACCTTTTTGTTGCTTTGGGGTATTGTACCTCAAACAGATCCCTGATGTCTGTTAACTTTGTTCCATCTTCTGAGTATTTGGTTCTATGGTTTGAAGAGTTTCGTTTTGTTTTTGTGTTGTAGGTTTAGACGTTTCAAAAATTAATTAATCGGCGACACTTTTTAAAGTTTTTTTTTTTTATTATGAACATAATTTAGATGACGTTGAAATCATACCGCCGCGACAATAAAGTTCTTTAATTTTTTTTATTATAAATAGACTTTAAATATCAATACGCGATTCGAACCTCGTTTAACGAACACGTGAGCATTTAATTAAAATTTCAGCATCATTTACATAAAATTATTTATTTTGAAAAGACTATGTTCTATAGATTACTGTTAAGCGTAAACTTAATTGCTTTTAAAGAGAGATACTTTCAAATATTATAATTTTTGCTACCTTTTGGAATAACTAAAGTATTCAATTCACGTATATAATAATAATTATATTTAAAACAAATGATAATTCAGTAAGGTTGGTTTTAGGAGAAGATTAAAGGTATTTTCTTACAAGGTAATATTCTTTTAGATATAAAGAATTATTTTGAATGAACTATTCAACCTTTTTATAACGTTTTAAGAAAAATTTTTACAGTGCGTTTATTTCTTGATCTTAAAAATTTCTTGAAGAGTTTATAGATTTTCATGATAACGGATTAAGTTATCCATAGGGAGGGTGGTAACCCTCGCGCATCTTCGGACGGAACAAGGTGGAGTAAGGATGAAGTACCGATAAGGTATTCATGGTGCAACGATAGAGTTCTTTTGTTTTGGTATAGTATCTCTGACAGGTACTATGGTATAGTTAGGGTGTTATAGTAGGCAAGCATAATTTCTGCTTGCTTTCTTATTCAGGGGCTGCCTAGAAAATTATTGAGTCATGGGGACTCATAGGTCCGCGGACAGCCAAAGGTCGTTAGCGGGAGAGATAATTTCCGCTTACGTTTTGGGTGGGTTGAGAGACCAGGGGGATCACTTAACACCTTTGATCCTCCCTCCCCTCAAAGTTAGACACCTCATCCTCCACTTTCTGTGCAGCATCGTGGTAGCAGAGTGGAAGGAAGGTAACAAACGCCATTGCAACCACGAACATCCATGGTTTGCTTGCTTTTAAGATACTTACGTGTTACGTTCTACGGGTTGATATAATAATTCAACCTTGATTTCTCTCTTTTGGTCTACGTCTACTCTCATTAATCTTTAAGAGGTGCGATCATGAGTCAGTCTTTTCTTCTCATTCGATTCTTTTCAGTCTTTTCTTCGAAAACTATGAGGGCCCTTAAGCATTTTAACATATTTATTCAAACTCGCTTATCTCGAATCAACGGTCGGCAGAAAAAAAAAGAGGTAACACCGGTTAAGTAGATCCCGGAGCAAGTGCCCACGGCCTGGCGGAGCTGGTCATGGCTAAGGTACTGCCGGCCACCGCAACGGTCAATCTCAACCACGGTTCTACGTTGTCGCATGCCGTTCTTGCCGACTGTTCTCCACGAGCAGTTGGCGAGAAAGGGGGCGTTGCCGCCATAGGATCGCTTCCGTCCCTTCAATACAGGAGTAGTTAGCCATAACTAGATAGGTGAATGTGATCTGGAGTGAAGTCTCTGGAAGTGTATTGGATCTGATGTCTGCATTTCGATTCTAGTTGGGAGTGTAGGGTTTAAGTAGAGTCCATGGTTTTTTTTGGTGTAGGCTACGACACAATACAACTACAAGGAGAACATCTATGACTTGTAGCGGATAGGCGCGGGCATGCTGACAGGTACCCTCTAGGCTGTTCTATGGTGCTTTTTAGTCAGCACCTATGGTACGCTGTCGGACGGTTCGTGCGTCTGTGATGGGGATGGATAGGGAAATATAGATAGCAGATGAAGGGTGGAAGGGAAGTGAGAAGAGCAGGAGACGGTGTTTGCTAGGTGTAAGTATGCTTTCTATATTTTTGTAGGAAGATGGAAACACAGATACGCGGTCTGTTGTCGATGGAGATGCTGAGTCATGGTATTAGTATCAAGGAGGTATGGGGCTTGTCTCTTCTCGCTTCGTCTCCTTCATTGGTTCTGTTGGTGGGGTGTTCCTATAGTATGGGAATATTTCATTGACATAATTTTGTTCATCCAAAATTATAAAATTATTCTTGATTTTATTTTGATCAATCATTCAATCATTATTTTCCTAAAATTTTACGTTACAATTCCACCAGTGTGGCTTCTTCTTACCCCTTGGTTTAATAAGATGACAAGAGGCTACCAGAGCTTTGTTAAGGGCTAATGTGAGGTCATTAATCTTCTTGTCAAGCTCTAGTGTATTAGAGGGGGGTATTAAGAGATCACGGTCTATCAGATTATTAAGTGGTCTCTCTGTACTTTAGCCAGTTAGTTTTCCTATGGTTTCTGAAGGCTATCTGGCAAGGGGGATCATCATCCGATTTGAATTGGATAAAACGGTGGTCAAAGAACGAATGGTCAGGTGACACCCTCCAATCTTTGATAATTGGATAAATGAAATCAGAGACGAGAGTAATTTCAAGTACTTCTCGTCTTGTTTTAGTAATAAATGTAGGTTCGTTGCCTATATTACTTACAATAAGGTTAGTACTTAAGATGACTCACCTCTAATGTTAAAATCAGAACTACCCCAAACCGTGTGATGGACATTGACATCACTTCGAAAGATAAGGGCAGTGTATGTAGATTCATCTTCTCTGATCAACCTATCTAGGTTATCACCAGGAATAGGTTGGTCGTGGGCAAGAAATGGCGATGCCAGCCAGTAGAACTCTTTGGCCGTGTCCAATCTTACGGCGGTAGTATCTTGATCGCTGTAATTAATAAGTAAAAATACTTTAATGCTACTTTTCACCATAATGCATGACCTCAAGTTACCTTTGTCCGATGCATACAGTGTGTATCCTGGAGTCGTAAGTTCACGAACCTGGTTGTGGTGTATCCATGGTTTTTGGATCAGGACTATATCCTCCCCAGTGTTGGTCAGCCGAAGGAGGAGTGAGGCCGACGCCTTTTTAGAGTGTAAGATATTAATCTGTACTAACTGCAGCATTGTTGCTACAATCAGGTAGAGGAACCTCCACCACTGTATGATTTAGGTCCTCATTATCTGAAGATGAGCCGAGAAGTTCATCTTCATTTAGAGAGCCTTTTGAAGAGTCGTCCGTCTCCACTATCAACTGTTCGTCAAAGGTGAGAGGGGTCGACGTTTTATATGTGGAGAATGATGAGTCAGAGACTTCTTCAACCTCTCCATCCATGGAAGGAAAGGTGATCCTTACAGCCTAGGGTGGAGAAGCGGCCGATGCCTATGACATATGCACGTCATTTTCGGGGAGCGAAGGATGGGGAGGAATAATTGCTGCCTCTATCTCGTCTTTCTTGTAGACTTTTAAGGTAATGGTTTCGAATCCATACCTAATCACACCTTGGGTCTTTGCCAAATGAGTAAGGGACTCCTTATTGATTACGATCAGCGCGCATCTATAAAGACCCCTCTCTTCATCCAGATTGGCGACTTTCTTGTTGTGAGTAGGTATATGCTAATTGCTTTTCCCTTATGATCTAGATGATATCATCCCAGGAGGAGTGTTCTGCTGGAATCCAGATACGAGTCGTGGGTCTGCTCGGTATATCCTCCTTTGCAACAACCTCAAGCTTCGCGCCTGGCCAGTCTTCCCCAAGGTTACCGATCGCAAGCTTATACAGATCACACGATCTCTGGTCCTCACAGGCAATTAGTTTGACATGCCCCTGATACCAGCCTCCATCACTAGTGATTGGAGGTGTCCCCGCGTTTGCCAGCATTAAACTTAAGAAGCTTGCCGAGAGCTTCATTTTGACTAGCTGCCACCTTTCGGATGAGATCGTGCCATCTGGATCGCTTTTGTCTATGACAGCGATAATTATTTTACCTTTCAGAGCGTCGCTGAAGGATTTTTGATTAAAGGGGCTGGAATGGAAAGGGAGTGTTGTTTGTATTCTCCTTTGGTCTTTTGGGAACCGGTGCAGCCTCCTCCATTGACCTTTGTCTTTTAGACGTAAAGTCCTTGTCGGTCTTTTCATCAATGGTCAATAACTTCATGGCCCAGTTAAATTTATTTTTCTGCTGGGCGGTTCTTTCAATCTCTGGAATAGCTCCGATGAGCTCTAGGGGCCGCTCAGCATTGCACCGATTTTTGTCAAAGGCCTTTGATGGAGCTTGGCTACGCTGACCTTTCTTTAGAGGGCTGCCCCCGGGGTACTGGAAGCAGAAGACATACCAGGTATGTCCTTAGTGGCTCTTCTGCTTTTAGCCTTAGGAAAAGGATTGACCTCTGTGGCTATAGGAGTGGTGATAGGACCAGGTATCTCCTAAGTCTTGTCACCACAACTAAAAAGAGTGTTGCCTACTCTTTTATCACTGCAGACATCACAAGAAGAGGGGCCATGAGTAGCCACAAACCCTCCACTGGACATTGTTGTAGGAAAATCAACGACAGACAGCTTTACCGCCGTACTGTCGCCCGGTCTTAAAGGAAAACCGGTCTGACGATCTTTGTTTGTTTTTTTTTTTGGTTTATGTGTTTTTTGGTTTTTGTTAGTTGTATTTGTATAGTTATTCATTTTGGTCCCACGAGTAATGGGGGAAATGTAGTCCATCTGCAACACCCCCTGTAGCAGATAAGGCTCTTACTCTTCGATTTAGCCTGTTTCAAAGAGGTTCCGTTAGAATACAGCCGGTTTACCCCCTGGCTGCAAGATAATACAATGGGCACGGGTCACATCACACCCTGGATTAGGGGGGAGGAGAGGTGGATTAGAAGAGATGACTGGATATTGCATAGGAGGGAGAAGAAAGGAGTGGAGGGGGATGAGGTGTGAACACCCTTTGGTTTTCGGGACTCTTTTAGCGACACTGCGTCCCAAGAATCTTTGACCTTACTTAAGCCTCTATACTTGTCAATTTCGGCGTTCAGGTAGAGGAAAAACATTTTAGTTTGGTTTATGACAATTATAAAACACAATCGAACGTGGAAAGCATTTGTAAAACGCTTTCGGAGATACCGAAACAAATTAAATTCGAATGCTCGTATTTTGCAATGATGGGTAAAACGAACCATCCATACCTTTTTACGGGCAAAGAAAGAATATCCATACTTGACAGTACTTATTTACATATTTAGACTTAAGGGTAAGCATTCCTTAAAATTAAGTATAACTTTTTACCTTTCGTGTTTAACGTTAGTGGATCTATCTGCAAATGAACGACCGCAGTACTGGCACTTATAAGGCCTTGCACCTGTGTGAGATCTCATATGACGAGTCAGTTGAAAGTTCAAGGCAAACGCCTTTTTACATATCCTTCAAAAATAAAAACACAACAAAAAATTTCACTCAAAAAAATTTATTATTTATTAATTCATTTAATTAACTTACTCGCATTCAAAAGGTTTTTCCCCACGATGTCTACGCATATGTGCTTCTAAACAGTACCGCCTTTCATAAGCATTCCCGCATACTTCACAAATATGCGTCTGTTTTGAAGTTTTTTTAATGACGGCTGTACCATCTTCGCCCATGGATAACGTTTTATGGGGTTTTTCTTCAAAATCACTTTCGTCATCAGAAGAAGTAGCTTCAAAGTAATTTTCTTCCGCATATGAATAGTCTGCATCGTTTTCTCCCTTACCATCTGAACAAACCTTAGTGGACACAGAAGAGTATTCAACTTTAGAGAGCTTAGTTTTAAATGTATTATAATAGAAATTATAGAAAAAAAAAACACATTGATACCAACAATTGAAATACAATTTTGTAATATTTTGGGCTTCGGGAATAGAGTCCTTGACTTCAGACATATGCTTATGCTTACCACATTTACAACTTATATTTCGCTTAACAAGTATGAACTGTTTATTTCAAAACGGGCACAGGAAATCTAGATCAATCAATCACTCAATCTTAGTAAATGGTGTCAAGTTTGTCGATATTCGAAGGAAAGCATTTAAGATGAATAAATTACTAGTTTTTTGTTTGTTTATTTAACAGAGTAGTTTTTGTTTGTTCATAGTGGTCTTTAGTATAATTTTGTCACTGATTTTAATATTTTTGAGGCTTAAACCGTGACGAAGATTCAAAATAAAAAGCCTTTCAATAAATAGTTTTTTTTATTGAAACTTGACGTCGCCCTAGGGTCGCCACAATTAAATTTTTGAAAAACCTCAACTGAAAAATCAATTAATTCTAATTCCTGAATGTTTGCATCCATCGTCTTTGTTACCAATAATCTGACATTTAGTTTTTTGTTTGTGTTCAATCAGTGAACTCTACTAAATCAATGTTAAATTATGACAAAATTGCGGCTTTTTGGATTTGAAGATCAAGGAATTTTTAATCCCGAATTTCCTAGACCATCGGAATTTATTTATACTATTAACATAATTTTTTTCCCAACACAAATATTGTGCATTGCAATTTTGTATTCATTTTGCCAAAATTGTGTTTTTTAAAGAGGAAAAGCATAAACCGTTTTGAGGTTATCTGGATAACGTGACCTCGAAAAACAGCGGGCTATTGGGTTTCTGCCCTTGGCAAATACCATCACCAGTTCTCTTAAGGACTTATATTACGGTAAGATTTACCGCAACAAAAGCTATTCCTTTGTGGTTCTTAAAACCTCTTTCTGATAGTGTTGTTTTCGGTCACGGTCTGACTCTTAAAACCTGTTTTCTGCTCCATCCTATCCATTCCTATTTTTCGACCCACATTTTGAGTCCGTTGTACTCTAAGAGTTTTGAGAGTAACTCAGAGAGGATAACAAAACAGGTCCTTATATTTCGTGTTGAGCCAGCGTGTTGAGCCAGAAGATGACCTGGAGACTCACTCGCAACAGTCTTTCGTGTTGAGCCAGCGGATGAGCTGGAGACTCACACGCATCAGTCTATCGTGTCAAGCCAGCGGACGGGCTGGAGACTCGCACGCATAGTAAAGAAAGCGACGAAAGGGGAGTCCACAACAACACAACAATGTGTGAATTATAATCACACCAACGTAAATTTAGGATGGCCGAGTGCCCACCGTAAAGTGTCGGATATCAAGGAAAGATCGTAAAGATGTGTTATCCCCTTTTTAAATATTATCTGCGCAGAGGTCTAAAAAATTAAGATTTTTCTTATATATAAAATTCCACCATTTTAGTTGGAAAATGGTTTAGTTTCTTTCCAACAAGAATATTCTTCTCAAAATAATTAATTTGGGCCGGTTTGGGCTGGGGACTTTGCGCGTTGTGTCGTAGTTTTTCACTTGCCTTTTAAAATAAAATATAATTGACGTTATACGGCTGAACACGTCCACTGAGCCAATGGAGATCGCATCTTCAACGCATAGGATCGCGTGCAATGGTTGTATCACTGCTCTCGGTCGCACTTCTCAGCCTATATTGGCAAGATGCTGCTGTATGACCGAGACAAGAACACCACCACGCAAAAGATCCGAAGAGGATGGCTATATGGCCGTGGCGAAGTGGACAAGCCAAGCCTCAATTTTGAATGACAATTCAATTTTGGATTTGAAAAAGATAAGAAGGAAATTTTTGAAAAAACGTTCAGAAGCTAAGTATTTTGTGACCAGAATTTTAGCTTCTCTTTTGATTGTTTGAATTGTGTAAATTTCTTTTTATTTGTGACCCTGTGTGGGGCAAATATATTGTTATTAAAGTAGACCTTCGCTGAATATTTGTTTCCCTCCCAAGATTGTGGGACCCGTGACCTTTGGTTTTGACCTTATAACATTCTTTACCATTGTGATCTTTCTTTGTGTCCATTTGGCACAAACTATGTTTGCTTTTTTTTTTATTTTGCTCCTATTCTTATTTTCCAGAATTAGCCTTCTGCTAACCTCGAAAAACTATTGTTCTTACTTTTTCTTTTGATTGAAAAGACTCTGGGTTTTTATCCCGGTATTTGCCACGGTTTCCCAGACCAATAACTTACAATAAAAGATTCAAACTTCCCATTGGGAATAATAAATTCTTGTGTTTATTCTGTTGAAATTTGAAGATTTTTCAGATTTGTATTGGTAAGGTAAACTACCATAAAAGTTTCCTGGCGCCCACCCTGTAACTTAAATACTTGTATTTACGTTCCACCCCCTTCCATCAAACCATCAAACCATATCTCTTGTAATCCAATCATCTCTTTTAATTTTAATCCGCCATTAAAATATACCCACCTCACCTACCTGCAATAATTTCTTTTCACATACGATCGCTTTGATTACATACCTTTTTTATTCGACGAATCCCCCTTGCTGACTAGCCGGTGAGACTGCATATATAATTGCAGTTGTTGTTGCAATTTTCTTTATCCATTCTTTCTCTTTTATTTTGACATTTCGTCAATAACGAAATTTCTTTGCGCGGTGCCGGTTGCACATTTGTTTACTCGTTGTTCTTCTTTTTGATTAATAAATATTGGATTCGAAATAATCCAACGTTACGCGGATTTAAATTACTTTATGATGAGAGAAATTATTAAGACGAAACAAATAGTCTTAATAATTTCTCTCATCATAAAGTAATTTAAATTCGGTTTCCTAACATAAATAATATTGCAACAAAGTGGCGTTCCAACGTGGAGCAGCGGTCTTTCTTTTTGGAATTCTTGTGGTATTCGTGTGTGATTGAGTATTGTTCTGTTTTCGTTCTGTTGTCATTAAATAAATAAAAAGTCCATTTTTTTAACTCAGTGATTTTCTTTTACAGGTAAATTTGAGTCAATTGTTTTTTTGGGAGATCTTTAATAACCCATCAGCAGCAACACCCACCCCTCCAAACATCCATCATCATAATATATATAATTTATATCATTTCTATTAGGTATCAGTAGATTGTAGTTTTTTTTGCATTTGTTGTTGGCCTTGAATAATTTTTGATTCAATATCAGTGCCAGGGCCGGCACGATTTTAAATTTAGTAGTGTTGTAGTATTTTTTTTTTTCGTTTGTAATTATTTATCAAATTTGATCTTTTATTTCATTAGTATTTTTTTTTTAACTTTTTGATTTTATTTCTATTATTTTCATTTCTTTTATTTGCGATTTATTTTTTCTTTAAAGTTTATTATTACTTAATTGAGTTTGATTTTTTTTGTGGGTTTAATTTCTTTTTTGATTCAAATTTTTTTTTATTTTATTCGTTCGCGAACTTTTGGACTCATTTCGTATTTTGCTATCAGTTTAAAGTGTTTTTATAGTGTTTTCAGTTCTTTTCGGAAATAAGTTGTTTGTTTATTTACTTATCTAATATGGAGATTAATAGATTAGCGCAAGACGAGCTTGCTTATGAAATGAAATGGAGAGGGCTAGAGGTAGGATCCGTAGACGAAATGAGGAAAGCGCTTCGGGTAGCGCTTATATTAGAAGGTAGGAAATCTCTTGTAGCTTCAACTTACCCATTTAGTTTTGAGGAAGACCAAAAAGCGGTCGAGGAAAAGTTGTTAGAAATTGGGAAACTTTTAGAAAAACCTCCTTGGTCGGAAACATCCAAGGAATATTTAAAGATTTTAGCTAAAGTAGAATGGGGATTAGGTAGATTAGATAGGTCGGTTCCTGAAAATGCCAACGAGGGTAAGAGCAAGCAGGCTCTTAAAAATAAATTAGTGATGGCAATGGCCCAGTTAGAAGTAGATGAGGAAGAGAAAAATGAAGAGGAGAAAGAACAGGGGATAGAAATTTTTCAGGAACAGCAGAATATTTCGGAGGTTGAAAATCAGCGTTTAGCTGAACCTAAAAATAGCAGGTCGGTAAATACTCCTGCCAGTACATCGACGAGCATAGTAGGGGAGAATACAAGTGTGGAGGTTAATAGGGATAGTTTGATAAGAGATAGGCAGATTGTAGTAAGATGTTTTGTTAATCAGGAACGATTTGAGAATTTGTCTAAATGGGAGGTTAAATTCACTGGTGAGCGCTGTGGTGCCTCAGTGAACGCATTTTTAGAAAGAGTAGAAGAGATTCGTAGTGCACGGAGTGTGACGGAATCTCAATTATTTAGAGCAGCGGTCGATTTATTTGTAGGGAAAGCACTTATTTGGTAAAGGGCGATTAGGGTTTCAGTAAATTCGTGGCAAGAATTTACCAGAGAGTTGTAGCTGGAGTTCTTACCACCGAATTATGACGATTCGTTGTTAGAAGAAATTAGGCATCGCACACAGGGAAAAATGAGTCAATCGGAGTCTATGTGGCGACGATGCAAAACTTGTTCGGTAGGCTTTCTGAAGAAATATCAGAACGGAGGAAGCTGTCAATGATTCAGCGGAACTTGACACCTTTCTACCAGACGCAACTTGGTTTGGCTAGACCAAATTGCGTTTCTGATTTTGTAACGTTAGGTAGAGATTTAGAGTCAGTTAGGGCCAATGTGGAATCTTATGTTCCACCCCCCAGTGTGAGGAATAGGACGTTGCTAGAACCGGATCTAGCATACGTAGGTTTAGAATTTCCAACAGATTCGGTTGTTACTGAGAGCAACCAAACTGATCGACAGGCCCCATCTCAAATCAGCCGCAGATAAGAAACCAAAATCCATTCTCTAGGAACTCCCAAGTTGGTAGTAGAAGATCTGATCCGGTTGTTAGGTGTTTCAATTGCAATGATGAAGGCCATTTAGCAAATAGGTGTTCCGCTCCTAGGCGTTGTTACGGTTGTGGTAGAGTTGGAGTTACTCGTAGTAACTGTCAACAATGTTCGGGGAATATGGGCTGAAATAATAATTCGGGAAATGTGAGACGCACTCTCGGGTCAGTAGGACGAGAGCGTCGTTAAAATCTTTTAGGTTGTCTACTGGTAACCAGTGGGCTAAAATTCACTTAGGTTTCACATTAGCGCAAAATGGTAGGGATCAACGGCCATATTTGGGCGTTGAGATTTTTGGAATTAAAATAGTAATGCTTCTAGATTCAGGTGCTTCATGCACAATAATTTGTAGGGACGGATGGGATATTTTGAAAAATTTGGGGATAAGTTTAGGGAAAACAAGTATTGATAGGGTTACCTTAGCGGATGGTGCAGGAATAGAAGAAGAAGGAACAGTTTCACTTCCAATTAGGGTAGAAGAAAAAGTAGTTCTTGTGGAGTGCCTCGTCATTCCCCGCCTTCCTCATAGATTCTAGGAGCAGACTTTTGGGCTCGTTCGGGTGTAGTCCCGGATCTTCAATCAGGGGAATGGATATTTTCGAACCAAACTTCGTTGGCTTCGATGTCCGTTGCCGAACACTTGACTGATTTAGACGAGAAACAGAAACAAGAATTAGATAGCTTTTTAGAAAAGATTTTTCAAGAAATGCCTGAGGGATTAGGGTGCACACAGTTGGTGTCGCACAAAATTAGGACAAAAGCTGAGCCGACTAAACAGCGGTACTATCCGGTGTCGCCAGCTATTCAAAC
Source organism: Platycheirus albimanus (assembly GCA_916050605.2). Taxonomy (NCBI): domain Eukaryota; kingdom Metazoa; phylum Arthropoda; class Insecta; order Diptera; family Syrphidae; genus Platycheirus; species Platycheirus albimanus. The sequence continues at coordinate 190,210,041 of OU696696.1, forward strand.
TTTTATAGATAAGGAGTTAGAAGAGATGCTCCGAGACGGAGTCATCGAAAAATCTGACAGTCCATGGGCTTCTCCCATTGTCATGATTAAGAAGAAAGATGGCACACACAGGTTTTGTGTAGATTATAGGAAGTTGAATGAGGTAACAGATAAGGGCGCATACAACCTCCCATATATTACGGCCATCTTAGATAAGTTGAATAACGCTAGGTTTTTGAGTTCGCTGGATATTAAATCTGCATATTGGCAGATTCCAGTCGAAAAGAAATCTCAAAAGTATACAGCTTTCACTGTTCCAGGTAGGGGTTTGTTTCATTTTTTGAGGATGCCATTTGGATTGCATAGTGCACCTGCAATATGGCGAAGATTTATAGATACGGTCCTTGGACCGGTGTTAAACCATATGTTTTTGCCTATCTCGATGACATCATCATCGTTACAGACACTTTCGAAAAACATATGGAGATTTTAAATGAGGTTTTTAGAAGATTAGTTAAGGCAGGTTTAAAAGTAGGTAGAGAAAAATGTCATTTCGTTAGGCCATCTTTGAAATTTCTGGGATATGTTTGTAGACAGAAACGGTTTACACATGGACCCAGAAAAGATAGAAAGCATGTTAGGGATTCCTTCACCCAAAAATGTAAAAGAGGTTAGGAAATTTATCGGAACGGTATCCTGGTACAGGAGATTTATACCAAACTTTGCGAGTTTGGCTAAGCCGTTATCCGATCTTCTTAAGAAGAACAAAAGTTTGAGTGGAATAGTGAGTGTGAGGAAAGCTTCCGAAAAGCTAAAGAGTGTTTAGTTGCAGCACCCATCCTAACATTTCCGGATTTTACGAACCCATTTGTCGTTCAGACAGACGCTTCGGACTTTGAGATTGGGGCTGTTTTGAGTCAAAATTGGGATGAAGGAGAAAAAGTGGTTTGCTATTTAAGCAGATCACTAAATAGATGTGCGAGAAACTATTCGACCACAGAAAAAGAATGCTTAGCTGTCCTGTGGGCTATAGAAAAGTTGCGGCCATATCTAGAGGGAGTGAGGTTTACGGTCATAACCGATCACTACTCTCTTATATGGTTGAGTAAGTTCAAGGATCCGGCAGGTAGGCTGGCACGATGGGCTGTACGTATGCAGCAGTTCGACTTCGACATTGTTCACCGCAAAGGAAAGGATCATGTGGTGCCAGATATGCTTTCTCGAAGCGTACGGGTTATCTCCGGGATTTCAGAGCCCACAACCAATCCTTGGTAGCAAAAATGATACGAGATATAGATAAAAAGCGATCGTCTTTTCCAGCATGGCGAGTAGAAGATGAAAAATTATTTAAATTTGTTAGGGCAAGTCATGTTTTAGTTCACGACACAAATAGTGAGTGGAAAATAGTTGTTCCCAAAAATGATAGGAGAAATCACGACCATCCATTAGCAGGGCATATAGGGGTAAAGAAAACTTTTGCTAGGATAGGAGAAAGATATTACTGGCCCAAAATGAGGTCAGATATCACTAGGTATGTAAAAAATTGTAAAGTTTGCCAAAGTGTGAAACCGGTGAATGATAAACTGGCTAGGTTGATGACGGAGAGGAAAGGAGTAACCGATCCGTGGGAGATGATTTGCGTTGACTTAGTTGGTCCACTTCCTAAATCTAGTAGGGGTTTCGTGTATATTCTGACTGTTGTTGATTATTTTACGAAGTTTCCTTTGTTGTTTCCATTGCGGTCCGCAACGGCCAAGTCAGTTTGTAAGGAGCTAGAGGATAATGTCTTCCTCTTGTTCGGTGTCCCAAAATTTGTTGTTTGTGACAACGGTCCTCAGTTCAAAGGCAAGGAGTTAAAGTTGTGCGATAGTAACAGTTCGAAAAATAGAGATACCTGGAACGTTAGGGACCTCAAACCTTATAGCGATGACCCTGAAGAAAGATCCTAAATTTAGTCGCGTAGCATGGATGAGTTGCGCTAACAGATACTGAGAGCTAAACAGCTCTGTGATGGTTATTAACTCTCGCCTAGAGCGATTGAGATTTAGTTGTATTGTTTGGTAATGTTTGTTTTCCAAAATTGTGTTGTTTAACCTTTTCTTGCTCCTTTTACTTCGCTTTCATTTCTGAAAGCCTCTTTTCTTTCTTGGTAGGTAAGGATGGAATTTGTTACGGTAAGATTTACCACAACAAAAGCTATTCCTTTGTGGTTCTTTAAACCTCTTTCTGATCGTGTTGTTTTTTGTCACGGTCTGACTCTTAAAACCTGTTTTCCGCTCCATCCTATCCATTCCTATTTTTCGACCCACATTTTGAGTCCGTTGTACTCTAAGAGTTTTGAGAGTAACTCAGAGAGGATAAAAAACCAAATCCTTATATTTCATGTTGAGCCAGCGTGTTGAGCCAGCGGATGAGCTGGAGACTCACTCGCAACAGTCTTTCGTGTTGAGCCAGCGGATGAGCTGGAGACTCACACGCATCAGTCTATCGTGTCGAGCCAGCAGACGGGCTGGATCGCGTGCAATGGTTGTATCACTGCTCTCGGTCGCACTTCTCAGCCTATATTGGCAAGATGCTGCTGTATGACCGAGACAAGAACACCACCACGCAAAAGATCGGAAGAGGATGGCTATATGGCCGTGGCGAAGTGGACAAGCCAAGCCAAGCTTCCATTTTGAATGACAATTCAATTTTGGATTTGAAAAAGATAAGAAGGAAATTTTTGAGAAAAAAAGAATTTTGAAGAGAAGTGAAAAACTTCAGTGTTTCGAAACGAAGATTTGCGATTAGAATTGTGGTATAAAGAATATAAAAAGATTGAGGTTTCTGAAAGTCATACTGCGAAGAAATTGAGAAGGATATTCTGGTTGGAAAATGTTCAGAAGCTAAGTATTTTGTGTCTGGTTGTGACCAGAATTTTAGCTTGTCTTTTGATTGTTTAAATTGCGTAAATTTGTTTTAATTTTTGACCCTGTGTGGGGCAAATATATTGTATTTAAGTAGACCTTCGCTGAATATTCGATTCCCTCCCAAGATTGTGGGACCCATGACCTTTGTTTTTGACCTTATAACGTTCTTTACCATTGTGATCTTTCTTTGTGTCCATTTGGCACAAACCATTGTTTGCTTTTTTTTTATTTTGCTCCTATTCTTCTTTTCCAGAATTAGCCTTCTGCTAACCTCGAAAAACTATTGTTCTTACTTTTTCTTTTGATTGAAAAGACTCTGGGTTTTTATTTCGGCATTTGCCACGGTTTCCCAGACCAATAACTTCCAATAAAAGATTCAAACTTCCCATTGGGAATAATAAATTCTTGTGTTTATTCTGTTGAAATTTGAAGATTTTTCAGATTTGTATTGCAATAATTTCTTTTCACATAAGATCGCTTTGATTACACACCTTTTTTATTCGACGAATCCCCCTTGCTGACTAGCCGGTGAGACTGCATATATCATTGCAAATGTTGTTGCAATTTTCTTTATCCATTCTCTCTCTTTTATTTTGACATTTCGTCAATAACGAAATTTCTTTGCGCGGTGCCGGTTGCACATTTTTTTACTCGTTGTTCTTCTTTTTGATTAATAAATATTGGATTCGAAATAATCCACCTTTACGCGGTTTATTTGTTTCGACTTAATAATTTTTCTCATCATAAAGTAATTTAAATCCGGTTTCCTAACATAAATAATATTGCAACACTTAAACCTAATAAAATCCTTTCCACTCACTTTACCATGGGAGGCAACACAAAGACAAGGACAAGAATAATGGGGATATCAACTTAATTCACAAAAAACTATCCGCAAAGCCACCAACATCACCAACAATAATAATCCCGCAGACGAATAGATGAATATAGGCATTATTGAGGGTATAATGGACGATAACTGGACGACAACTAAGAATAGAACTTCTCCCCAATGCAGCAAACCAACATCCAATAGACACGTACGGATACCGGACCAAACAACCGATACATCAGAAGCCCCAGCGCTCAGGCAAATTGATACCACTTCAACAGTCGCATAGCAACAAGTTATGTGACTAAAGTTGGGCCCGCCATTTTTTATTTTTTATATAAAATTTATTGTGCTGCTTTGTGCTAGACTTGTGCTACTTTGTGCCGTTAATATAAAAGTTCTATCTTTAAAGCTCTAGCATATAGCCAAAAAACGATTTTATGACTAAAGTTAGCCCCGCCATTTTTTATTTTTTTTTTAAGATTTGTTGTGCTGCGTTGTGCTAAGCTTGTGATGCTATGTGCAGTAAATATAAACTTTGTATATTTAAACCTCTCGTTTATATCAGCAAGAAACGATTTTATGACTGAAGTTAGCCCCGCCAGTTTTTTATTTTTTTTTAAAGATTTGTTGTGTGTAGGAGGGGTTGAGGAAAAAATTGTCAAAAAAGTGGGGGTTATTTTCCAGTGGGGGCGGGGAGTTGAGGAGTAGTTGGGGGCTGTTTGGATGGTGGTGGGCCTGGTGAGTTATTTTTGCGCAAATAATTTTTTAACTGAACGATTAGCATACACAACAATTTTATATGATAAGGTTCCAATAAATGCGAAGAGTTGCCGATTAATGCAGAGTGCTATAATTCTCTTTTTCTTTAAGCATGAAGGAGGCGTAAGGTGTTTACATAACAATTTTTTTTATTTTTCCTGCTATGAATTAGAAAACACCCTTTATATATAAACCCTTGAAATCTAAATTATAGTCTCCTGTAATAATTTCCTGATCGCATCATGTTTCTGGGCTTTCAGAAGTATTTTCGACTAATATAACAGTAAGAGAAAAAACAAGAACAAAGAAAATAAGCAATGTCGATCTTTTTTCTTTCGGTAAGAGCTTAAGACATATATTTGTGATGCACATTTAAAAAAAAAACAAATAACAGCACTATCTTCTCACAAAAAAAAAACTACTTGTTTCATAATTAAACACCATCCTCTTAAATTATTATACTTAACGTTAATATTATTCCAATACTTACCAGAAGAATATATTTTATCTTGATTAAAACAGATTACACAATTACTCATAACGCACTTTTATTTTCTTATTTCAATTACTATGACCTTTCTCTTCAAAGTTTCGCAAGCGAATGAAGCATGACACAAAAGAATCTTTATAAGATCAACAAGATCATGACAAACACGGAAACAACAACAAGGACAACATCTATGCATCGTAATAGCAAAAAAATAAAGCGGTATCCGCGAGCGGTGCGGCGGCAGGATATTCGTAATCCCTTCTGTCCCTTTTTGCGGACCAGCCATAATTCCGATGCAAAACCATCATCAGAGCGCAAAAAAATCAACAAGTGCAACAACAAAATAGCGGGTGACCATTAAAAGGATCGATTCTAGGTCACAATCAACGGTATCCGCGAGCGGCGGCATGATATTATTCATCTTTGACCATCATAGCAACCCTTCTTGGTCCGCGGTACCAGTTTCGTTGCAAAACACCGCCGTCATAGTTGTGAACGAGAAATAGAGAGCTACTTTTGAACTATTTGCACTCATGACCATTACACATGCAAAACAAAACAACAGAATTGCACAAATACAGCACAGATCAAAGATAGAACAAATTCCAAAAGGTTATTTTTTATTTTTTGAAAAGATTTTTTTATTTCTGCAGATCATGCAATTTCAACAAGCTTGTAGCTTAGCCTGTGTACACCTTAACAGTTTAGCAACAATTATTATTGTTCCATTTGCAAAACAGAAAAATAGAATATAATGCAAAAAAAGATATCCTTCTCTAAATTTATTGGAATTGACTTTATTTGTTATTCCTAAGATTTAAAAAAAAACCAAGTTGGTAACCACGAAACTACATACAAGTTAAATGATAATGATAACAAATGTTCTGATTTGTTAAGTTTTATACAACTTACATAAAGCTGAGTTTTTTTTATACTTGTTCACACTAGCAATCTGTGGATCTTCCCATTTGGAAATTTATACATTTGACCAACAACAACTTCAACTAACTAAGAAACGTGGTTGTTTGATGATGATATGGCAACAAATGTTCTGATTGGTTTGTTATTTTACTTGTCTGCCATATTTCCTTATACCCTAATCCGATCCTTTTCAAATCAAAGGGGAAAATTGATGTTAAGATAATTATGCAATTTTAAAGATTTAAGTACATACATACATACCTATTAAATTTTCGCACGCAATATAATATGTTTTTAAATACCTACACCAAATATATATACATTATGTACCTATGTACGTACAATATGTACGAATATGGAATTGAAGAAAGTGTCCAATGAACTTTAATAGGCTGCATGAATGATAATTAGGAGTGCTTTTGACTTTTATATTTAAAAAAATGGTTGGTACGAGTATATGGATCTATTATAGTGTGTGAATTGAAACCATGTACCTAGATAGGAGAAAAAAAATTGCTTTATCCTCTGATGAACTATTGGACATTCTGTAGGTAGATAAGATATACTATGTCGGTACATAGTACAATGTATCTTCAGTGTATATGCGATTGCATTTGCATTTTAATTGTGAAATATTTTTCCTTTTTTGGTTGGGTGTTGGTTAGAAAATGATTTTTTAGTTCAGGAAAAAAAAATATGAATGAGTAGATATTCATTCTTGTTTTACTAAAAGCAGGTACTAAACTTATATTTGGGGGGGGGGGGGGAGGTAAAACAAACTCCTGGCATAGTTAAATTGTTTAGAAAATTAATTTCAGAACAATAGACATGTCATATTCTTGCACATACTACGTGGTCCACAAAATTAAGCAATACATACCAGTACATATTGGTACGTTTAATGAATCCGTTAAAAAAATTTACAGACTTTCATATAAACTATATTAAGGCTATTTTACATATTAGTTATATATATAACCATATAATATGTATAGAAAGATAGGTAGGCACAGCCGGTGGTGGGCCGGCTTTCTTTTCAAAGATCATTTCATGAGTTATAAAAACATAAACTTTGAAGATATGACTATCTTAATGGCACATGACAGCACAAGTCTAGCACAACGCAGCACAACAAATCTTAAAAAAAAAAAAAAAATGGCGGGGCTAACTTGAGTCATAAAATTGTTTCTTGTTGATATAAACGAGAGGTTTAAATATACAAAGTTTATATTTACGGCACATAGCAGCACAAGCTTAGCACAACGCAGCACAACAAATCTTAAAAAAAAAATAAAAAATGGCGGGGCTAACTTTAGTCATAAAATCGGTTTTTGGCTATAAGAACTAGAGCTTTTAAGATACACTTTCTATTTTAACGGCACATGATAGCACAAGAGGAGCACAACTCAGCACAAGTAAAAAAAAAAAAAATGGCTGTGGTTTTTTTCTTGTTTTTCATACAAAAGTTTTTTGGTTATAAAACGGAGAGCTTTGAAAATAAAAAAATAATCTTTACGGCACATGGCAACACAAACGGAGCACAACACAGCACAAGAAATCTTAAAAAAAAAGAAAAAAAATGGCGGGGCTAACTTTAGTGTAAAAATCGTTTTTGGCTATTAAAGCTAGAGCTTTGGAGATAAAAAGTTTATATTTACGGCACATAGCAGCACAAGCTTAGCACAATGCAGCACAACAAATCTTAAAAAACAAATACAAAATGGCGGGGCTAGCTTTAGTCATAAAATCGGTTTTTGGCTATAAAAACTAGAGCTTTTAAGATACATTTTCTATTTTAACGGCACATGATAGCACAAGAGGAACACAACTCAGCACAAGTAAAAAAAAAATGGCTGTGGTTTGTTTCTTGTTTTTCATACAAAAGTTTTTTGGTTATAAAACGGTGCTTTGAAAATAAAAAAATAGTCTTTACGGCACATGGCAGCACAAACGGAGCACAACACAGCACAAGAAATCTTAAAAAAAAGAAAAAAAATGGCGGGGCTAACTTTAGTGTAAAAATCGTTTTTTGGCTATTAAAGCTAGAGCTTTGGAGATAAAAAGTTTATATTTACGGCACATAGCAGCACAAGCTTAGCACAACGTAGCACAACAAATAAAAAAAAAATTTAGGGGCTAACTTTAGTCATAAAATCGTTTTTTGGCTATAAAAGCTAGAGCTTTAAAGATAGAACTTTTATATTTACGGCACATAGTAGCACAAGTCTAGCACAAAGCAGCACAATAAACTTTATATAAAAAATAAAAAATGGCGGGGCCAACTTTAGTCACATAACAAGTTCCTCTACAAGAACCAGCAACGAACGAGTTGGAGAATACCAGTTAAGGAAGTACCAGAACTTCACAACATAAAGTTAGTCAAGGTTAGTTCTGCCCTGCAATAGTTCTTAGTAATGCAAATGTTATAGTATTAGCATCTGGTCCCAACAATATCCAAGGAGACTTAAAATTTAACATTAAAAACTTAAATAACACCATTTCAAAGCTCTATGTTAATGACATTAAAGTCCATCAGGGGCTCATTGAAAAAATAAGGGCTAGTGGGGTGGTTTTTCTTTTACCCCTAAGGAACTTAAAACTGAAAGCGTTATCCTGAGAGGACTGACCAAGGACTTTGACGTGTCCGAAATCCAGGATGAGTTTGATGCCATCCTTCCAGGAGCAATAGACAAAGTCTCGTTTTTAATTACAGACAGATCGAAGAAAATAGGTAACGATACCAATTTATTTCTGATAAGGTTGTCAACATCTCAGCCATTTTGCCAACAACTACACATGTGTTAAATTCGCAGAAAATCACATCCTCGGTGAATGTAAAATAAAAATGTCAGAAGATTCATAGGCTTCCTGCGTGAATTGCAAAGGCAACCAACCGGCAAACTTTAAAGGTTGCCAGCGATAACTAACAGGTGTCTTTTCCCACTCAAAAAATGTGGCCAACAATGCTTTGCCCGACATCTCCTACTCAAGTCATATTCATTAAGTAGTTAACCCAGCTATGACCTCTCAGTCAAACAATTCCAAGCAAAACTACCTAAGTCAGTTCATGGGGATAGCTATTGAGCTCTTTGGAATTAATATTAAGGAAATCCTCTCGAAAATTGAAAATTTCATTCGCTGTGCTCAGCAATTTGGATTACTTACTACTTCTTAGCGGGATAATGATCTCCCACCATAATGAAATACAAACTATTAAATTACAACATATTATCACTTATTGAACATAGCAGGAGAATAGAATTACTCAAAGTTCTCCTTGCTCACGATATCTCAAGAAACTCATTTATCTACTCGTCATAGGGTATTTCTGGATAACTACAACTTTTTCTCCAATCTAAACAATTAAGGAGTTTTTTAAAAGCAATATTAATTACCTTACAACACCGCATTTTTCCCTAAAATTTGTTTCATTTTAAACTTCAGTATTAATAAGATCCTAATTGGCTCCGTATATTTTCCCCCGAATCGTGTAACGCAGATTTTAAAATTTATTACAGAAATTTATATAACTTCAATAACAAAACACTATTATCACCAAAAAGGGAATATATGTTGTTTTGTTATTGTTGTGGGAAGTTATGAATTCTTCCAATGCGTATCTTCTCTATTGAGCACATGTGAAGACCAGAAAAAAAAGGATATTTTTTTTTGTTGAATGCTTCACATTGTAATTGGCTGAACAAGTTGATAGTGGATTGAATTTTGGGATTGAATTTCTCCTTAAATATATTACATATGCAAACATATGTACATGAGAAATAAGAAAGACAAAAAAAACTTAATTTTCCATATACATATATCCACATATATATATATATCTTCCCACTTTGTAAGGAGAAATTCTCTTATTAAATATGTGTGAAAGAATTCATTTAAGAGAAGAAATAATAGGACGATTACTACGACGACTCTTATATAATATTTAGGTGTACGCATATTAATCAATAACAACAACAAAATCTTCGATTGTGTATGCTTGCTCTTACTCATACCTGTGAACTGTAACTGGAACCGAAATCTTGAAACTCTTCGCGAGAATAACCTGAAGTACGCCTTCAGTCAAGCAAAAGGTGCCAACGCTGAACCCTAATCCTAACTATAACCTCATACTGCAAGCATTCAATCTATTTTTACCATTTTAAAGAATTTTTGTACTTCAAATCCTCTTGAATCTTCGGACACCTTCACCACTTAGGTATGAGGACTACCCCAACCCCCTGGTGTGGCAAGGTATCTTACGATCCAAGTGTCGACGACTCTCCCACCGCGTCGGTTGACAGCAGCTGGCCTTGGCTCACTTAGGAGCAGGCGTAATCGACCCCCTGTTGCCTCAAAACCCGCCCATCAGGGAGTGAACTCGACCTGATCCATCGTTTCTCTTCGGCAATAAATATTCTAAAGAAACCCCTAATTGTGGTTGACTTGACTAGATGGAATTTGTCAACCAGTGACTCAAAACCCTCCCTATGTAAGGAGTCAGAACTCACTTACGCCTATGGTTCATGTTCGGCAAACTACTGTAGAAGAACCCCAACTTTATAAACTTACTAATCTAAATCTAAACTCAAAAACTAGATTCAGGACACCACGGCCACTGTGAATCTTAATAAATCCCTAACCTGGGCAACACCGCCAATAACCTACAAAAAAAACTAGATTCAGGACACCACGGCCACTGTGAACCTTTAAATTCCCTAACCTGGGCGACACCGCCAATAAATTACTTAAATACACCATTGATTCCGGACGACACCGCCACTGTGAATCCCTACTACTCTACCCTACCTATTTTTGTATGATTCCCAACTATAACGGATACGATAGGTCAATCAACTCTGACCATATCCTCCATTGATCCGAGGAGCTAACAACACTCAAATAACGCCGGCGGTCAATCAACTCTGACCCCAACCTCACTCGAGTACACAGCCTACATGGTATTGCTTTGCCTGTTCAGGGTAGGGAGCGATCCAACCCCCTCCGAACCTGATCTTTAGCAATGCATATCAAAGAAATATACGTACTATAAAAATATTCAAAATATCCTGATTTACTACTCAATCAGAAGACCAATTACTTTTACTTGATTTTCATACTTTTTATTATTTAAAGTAAACGCTTAAAATTACTTAAAAACAAAATTTACTTATATAGTTCTAAATGTACCAAACGAATATATCTCGTTTATTTCTTAAACACGTTTAAATTTTGGTACCCTTATTCAGTATGATCTTTAATTGGATAAAAATTCAATTTTATTAATAAAAATCTAATCTCGAGTCACTGTACGTGCTCTTGGTTCTTTCAAAACATTCAAATGAACAATTCTTCACAGAAACATAAAATTAACCCTCGCATTATATAATGCAATTTGAATCAGAAAATCTATGTTACCTTATTACTTTATGGTACACTGGTTATTTATTTTAAATATCGTTTGTATTGTGGTCGATGATTTTATTTCAAAAAAAAAATATGTTTACGGTTGCTGTACGATCAATGCCGAACAGATTCAACCTCGCAATTATTCTCCTTCTAGTTATTTCTAGGAAGTGTATTTATTTTTATTCTATGCTTTATTGCTGTTTTGTTTGTTTCAATGCCACAAATAAGTATGTCTTTCAGAGGGTGAGTATACTTAACATATGTACAAACAAGATAAAAGAAGGATCTTTATTTCTGAGTGTTTATATTATACTCATAGCAGGTATAATTTCAATTGATAAATCCTTCACACTTTAAAATCCGGACGGGACTAGCGGAAGTGTGAGTATGAACAGGTTTGGATACTCTTTAAGTGTTGTTGTAATAGTTAGTGGAAGTCTTTTCTGTTTCGATACGGTAGGTATCTAGGCATATGCATATACATATACAAAAATGTATTTCATACGGTAGCAAAGGGGATATGCTATGACAAATTGTGTACACACACGACAAAAGTAAGTATATGGAAAGGGATGGTAGCGTTAAGCTAAAGAAAGATGGTATGTATCTATATTACATACGAGTATACAATTTCTCGACATCAAAATTGTTGGGGTAGGTCAGATACGATATCTGAAGAAAATATGCTTCGCGGATGATCGAACGCTGACGTAATTAAACGTACAGGTATAAAAGTAATTATTGGATTCTATTTGAAATCACAATATGAATGTAAGGGATAATATTCAGGTAAACTGATGCCGATAGGGCTGAGTGTTCTCAAATTGGAAGATACTTATCCATATATATAGGCCGAGAGGGCAGGGTGTTCCCTAGGTAAATTAATGATACTTGATAGATATAGAGAAGATTAAGTGTGGAGTACTTACTTACTTACTTAAGGTGGCGCAGACAGTCCATTGTGGACCACGGCCTCAACCAACAATCCTCGCCAGCTAGGCCGGTCCCTAGCCAGTGGCCTCCAGTTGCGCACACCAAGTTGGTTGAGGTCGTTTACCACTTGATCGCGCCACCTTAGATTGGGTCTTCCAGAACTGCGTCGGCCCTCCGGGTTGGAATTGAAGACTAGTCGGGCAGGATCGTTTTCGTCCATACGCTCCACATGACCCAGCCATCTAAGCCGCTGAATTTTCAGCTTCTTAACCAAGTCAATGTCGCTGTATAGCCCGTACAGTTCGTCATTGAATCTTCTCCTCCATACTCCATTGATACATACAGGCCCGAATATCACCCGAAGAATTTTTCTCTCAAAGCACCCCAGCCTGTATTCATCCGATTGTGTCAGTGTCCACGCTTCTGCCCCATACAGCAGGACTGGGATGAAAAGGGTCTTGTATAGTGTCTCCTTGGTCCTTTGAGAGAGGGCTTTACTACTAAGATGCCTTCTTAGCCCGAAGAAACAGCGATTGGCAAGAGTGATTCTTCGATTGATCTCTTCACTGATGTTGTTCTGAGAGGTTATAGTGGAACCCAAATAGACAAAGTCCTTGACAACCTCAAAGTTATATCTGTCCATTGTGACGTTTTGTCCGAGTGTGGAGTACTATGTCTCCGAAAAGGTGAAAAAAAAAACTTAATTGAGCTGTCCGTGGACCAGCCACATGATACGATAATACTAATAATGAGTTATATGGACTGAAATTATGGATATAGTGACGTAAGCAATTTTATAAAATTATAAATAATCTGTTTATAGCAATATAGTTTATTTATGTAATGTTACTCACCCAAATAATCGCTGGCTGGAGTGCGCTGCTGCCGTTGACCATTCGTAGATACGCTGCTGTTGGATTATTCAAATTTTATTGATGCTTATTGTCGGGTAGGTAAGATAATGTCTCTTACAAAAAGGTAGTATGAAAGGGGTAAACAAAATTTTACTTCACTGTGACTACAATGATTTTTAAATGGGATCAGTATTAGTGTCCCACTGGGTTTTACTTATTTTCACTTCTTGCTTTTAAATGGACAAAAGACTTTTATATATAAAAACTTTTCATTTACTTTTCAGATATTTTTTTTTTTTTCTAATGAGATTTCTTATCCTTTTTTTTTTTTCTTTCTTTCTTTCTTAGGTTTTCATCACTCTTTTATTCTTACAGGGGCTTCTGAGGTAAGTTAAACTTTTGCAAAAACACTTTCACTGGGGTATGTATTCTTCTTAAACTTTCTTTTCAGGGATTACTATATGGCGCTTATACCATGGGCATTTTCTTCAACCACATTACTTCACGATGGACAGGAATTATTATTTTTAGATAAACCATGCTAGATGGGAAATACAATATAGTTAATTATCTTATATACTTAAAATTTCTGAATAAATTTCATAAAGAAGATAAAATGATACTTATTTTCCTGTTGGTTTTCGTAGCTGATGTCTATAGGTGTGCTGATTTCATTCAAATGTTATGCCGCACGTGGCAAATACCGATGTGCTTCAATCACGTGGAATGGTCTCCTGGTGGCTATGCCCCAACACATTCAGATTGAGCTGTTTGATGTAAAAAAGAAACGTGCTTGTGTGTTGCTTTGGATGGACTGGATTCGGGTCTCTCTAACTCCTTATGGGTTAGATGACGGCCCTCGAGTACGATGTCCTCCAAAGTCGCAAAAAAAAACTTAATTTCAGCAAGCCGAGCTGCTGTTCTGATTTTATGGCGTCTTAAACGCACCGCGCAATTGACCAACACGTGGTTGGAAACGTGCAAGAAAAAGTATAAAATTTCTCCAAAAATCTTTTCAGAATTCCACAAGAATGCAATCAAAAGCGAAGAATCGGTGTATATATTAAAGGAGCTTCCTTAATAAACGAATTTTATTTAAGAAACGTAAAGTTGGTTGGCGTGACTGTACGATTTTCAGTGTTGGCGTCGTTTTCAGGTGGCGTCAGTATTTAGGTGCGTCACTTTCCTTGGGTGGCGTCGGACGCTTCTCCACGTGTGTCGGAACACTCCGGAAACGTCATTATGCGTTTACGGGCTTCATAATAATTTTTCATTCTTTCATGAAAAGGTTTTTTTAATAATTCATTTTTCTTAATATCTAAATTCAAGTTAAGTTTTGGTGTTGTTGCATTAACAACGGGTTTTAACACTGGTTTTAAAATAGTAATGGGAGTTTTGGAAGTGGCAGATTCATTAGCACTTAAAACTCCGGGTTTGTCTGTTCGGAGCGAACCCCCCCGGATATTGGGTTGTTCCTCCTCAAGTTTCCCTTGCAGCTTGGGCAAGAAGGGCTGTAAGCATTAGCTAAACCGCAACGGTAACAAAAAGTATTCTTTACTGGATTTACACAATCTCTGAACACATGTCCTACAACCTTACAGTTCCAACATTTCCCAGTAACGACTTCTCTTGAAGCGTTGTTCAAAGCTTCTATGTTAGCAGGTAAGGCAACTGCTAATTCTTCCGTTCCCTCAGCAACTTCACTAACGAATCTCTTGAATTGAGGTCGGTGCGTGTTCGGCACAAAGGAGGGTCGCGTATTATCCTGTCGGTCAAGAAATTTCTCGATTGTTCGGCATACGTAAGCCATTTGTCTTAGGCTGTGAGTACTAAATGTGATAAGTAGCTCACCCATCCGCCTTTTAACGTTTGTTTTAATTATTTCGATAAGTTCTTTATCTGACTTCGGGATACGCATCCTCGAATTAATCGACATCAAAGAGTCGTAGAAATCATTCGATTGTTGCTTACGGTCAGAAAGCTTACGAGACAATTCCGAATCTGTTTCGAGACTTCGAAACTGTTCGATGAGACCTGATTGCAGCGCAAACCACGAAGTGTGTCGGTTACCTTTTAGGTACATCCAATACCATGACTCCACTGGTCCGGTTACGAAATGATGGAAATTTACTGTAACTTCATCCCACGGGACACCATAGCTGTATCTAACGCGTTCCAGTCTGAATAAGAAATCATCGACGGACATATTACGCCCATCGAACCTAATACCCCATTTGTCGTATTGTGGAAATCGACTGTAGGAAGTAGCGTTAGAAGGTGCTTGTCTCCGAGGAGAAGGATCATCACGTGAACTATCTAAATTAATTGCGTTCATACGCGTAAGAAAATCATCAATATTCGAACCCTGAGCCATGTCTACTGGATGTTCTAATGGAACATTCGTTGTAACGGCCGGTTCGACATTCGGGGTTGGATATTCATCCAAACTCCTAACTAAAGGTACACGTTGGGTAGCAGGGTTGCCTGCTGTGGTTCCATTTGGAACATCCACCGTTCTTACTCTAGCTGAATTTTGGCTTATTGTTCGCCTGGGCGCTAGATTTTGGGAAGTCGAAGGTTGATTAGAGGATGGAGGTACGTTTTGAAAAAGTTGAGTCAATTGCTCCAGCAACAAGGCTTGACTTTGAGCTATCTCCTTTTTCATGATTTGCCTGTCTTCTTCACGATGTAATGCCACAGCGGCAGAAACTACTTCATGAAGTGTGAAAGAGTCATCGACTGCACGACCAAGACTCAGTCCTTGACCCTCGCGGGTTGCATTGACGTTCTGGTTATTAGCGGGCGCATCTCCATTAATAACTCCCGTCTGATCCAACAACAGATCGGATTCGTCCTCCAATCTCTCTTCTCCTTGACTTTGATCGCCACTATATGCCGGTAGGGTGGGTGACATGATTACCACTTCGACGATATCGGAATTGTAAGTGCTCGGACAGATTATTTTCCTTCCTCTCCCACTCATTCAATTGTGTGCGTAACTCTTGTACACAAAATGACAAAAAAACAATTACCAAAAAAAAAGTAACGAACAGTGCTTAAATCTAAAGACGTTTATACTGATTCAACTCCCTAGGTAAATTCAAGACGAGTGTATAATCTTTCAAAGAGAAGGCTCCTTGTAGATTAGCAGATCCCATAAAAAAAAAAAATTTTACTTCGACTATTAAAGACAATACTTCAAAAATCTTCAAAGTCTAAAGTGTTTTACTTAACTATACCTAATTTGTTGAACGGAAATATTATTTTTCCTTCTTTTCTTTTTGAGGGATAATATAATACCTACAAAAAAAAATATACTTAACTAACTTTTCTTGTTTTCGAACCGTAGTTAAATTTCAAAGACTACTGGCTCAGAAACAAACAAAAAAAACTTATTAGCTACAAACTAACTCAACTTCTATTATCAAGAAGTTACTAAATGAAACTGAAAAAAAAAGTTATATTTTAGGTTGCGACTCCGCAAATATTATGAACTAACTGGTGACAAAACTGTCAAAATAAACTATGTTAAACTAACTTGATTCAGGACACCACGGCCACTATGAAAACAAATCTAAACTTCGGCAACACTGCCACTAAATATCTGACCTAAACTGCGACACCGCAAAACCTTGGAACTTTTCTTAGTTACCTTCCCTAAGAAAAACTCACTAAACCGCAGACTTTTCTCCGTTTCGTCTCAAAGAAAATCCACAAAAAGAACAAAACTCTTCTTAGTTACGTACCCTAAGAAAAATTTCTATCAATAATATACTAAACTTTCTGAAAATTCTGTAAATACTGTCTTACAACAAATTCTCAATACTTCAAAAAAAAAATAATTTTTAATCAATAACCATATAACATCCGCGCTTGGAAGTGAATAACCCCCGAACGGATCAATAACATTTCAACCAAAAAAAAAAAAAGTCAATCTAACCGTTCGACAACAGTCAATTAACAAATGAAAATATTAGTGTGTGTATCTTTAAACATATTGTGTAATAAGAAAAACTGGTTTCGTCAGAATCAATAGTTGGAGAATTCTCATATTATTATGTTACTGCAGACGTGCGTAGGGACTATCGATCACCCACCACCGGTTAACATTTCATAAAGTGACTTATCACCATCTATCCATCCTAACATTCACAAATCTTTTCTAAATTTCTACCTAAAGAAAAAGTGGTAAGTGAAAAGAAGTTTGTCCTAGAAGAGACAAAGGATTTAAATTTCTCAGTAGACGATAATTTAGCTTCCGCAGCTGACGTGCGTAGAGACTAAAGCATCCACCACCGGTCAGAAGACCTAATCATCTGTCACTTCGAAAACTCTTTCTTTGCTACCGCCTAAAATACTAAGTCAACTAGAAGTACTTACTCACCAGTCCGGACAAATAAACTAATTGTACTTATCAACGAGAGGTAGAGGATTTAACAATGAACCTAACGCTACTGACGAAAATCAGGAATCTATTCACTAATCTCCCGGAGATATAGCATTCATTATCAACCTCGATGACATTTCTCTAGCTAAAAGAAAAATTAACATCCCTTCAAAGACAAAACAATCTCACTACTACAAAATCTCAACTAACGAAAAATTTTCAAAAACAAAAATTTTTGAATCAACTTAAAAACAAGAATCAACAATTCTAATCTCTCTCAAGCGAACGATTTCGGGCCCCACGTTGGGCGCCAATCTGTAACGATGAAAACCCTTTTTTTAATTGTGTGCATTATGCAACAACAACATATATACATATATATACACGCCAACCTGCACGCAAATATATATATAGATAATATAGCTATCGCACAATGATGATGGCTATGGCTGTCGTTCCCTTTTCTTTGACTTACCATATGTACCCTTAGACTCACAAGGCACACGACTTTTGCCTCCAGGAACTCCTAGTACATATTCCTAAAAAAAATTGGAAATGATAACCTCCTATCAGGCCTCCACCCACCTATGAAAAGTCTTATCTGAATTCACAAGCAGAAGTCATCCCTGATACGAGCATATCCGAAAAGGCACCATCACAGATACTTACCCTCTTCAACTTGCACAAGATCCCCCTACCATACCCTATCCTCAATAACCTCAGGCAGGATATGCGTTAGAATACTTGCTCGGTTGTCAGGTACTATTCTCTTCTTCACCTCCAGCAAGCCTGGTTCTAAACACTTGCCATTGCTTACCTTTGTGACTAACCAAACCCTATACTCAATCATACAAAACACCAACCTCTTACAAGAACCTTTAAGACGCGTCGCCATGGACAGGTATCTTAAATTTCCATGCATGATTCCCACTGAAATGGAAGGATGAATCTCGACCTTAGCATATACGACCACCTATCATCGAATGCTCTTCTAACAATACCAGCCTAAATAGCTAAAGCCGAAATTGAGGGGGGGTCGAGATCGACCATCGCAGTCGGCCTGCAGGAATGCGCCACAACTCCCAAAATACAATATAAATATTATTCGCTGGGGCCCGATCAACTACGCACGCTATGAGAGAAATCCAAAAGAAAAATGAAACTTGATAGTTACTGAACGCAACAGTTAAGTGACCAATGAAGGTAGAATACACACTATGTGAGCTATGTTACTGTTCATAGGTGAAGGTGAACACAGTGTACCAAATAGCTCGGTCAACCGACTGTACACAATTTCCAAAACTCGGCCGACCTATGGTTGATATTAAAAACAGGTACCATAAAACCTGTAAGGAGGGATCTAAGATGTAAACGACCCCTTTATGGCATCATAACCCACCCAAGAGAAACATCTACCAACTCGAGACATTCCTTCCTTGATGTCTCAGGTATGCCTTGTGGACATAGTCCATAAAATTTTTTTTTTTGAGACCCCTTATATCCGCATACCGGTAGACTACGAAGTCTACCAACACACTATCCTAAACTAAACATCCAAAACTTCTCTACCATAGAGATAAGAAAAAAGACTCTTCATCCCTATTACCTCTATTCTGTCGAAATGTTATTATCACCGATCCATATTGTCCGGGGAATTATCCACCCCTCCCTGCGCAACTTATTTAATACTGCATGATTATTACTGAAAAAGGTCCAACTAATGACATCAAGAAACAACTACTTGATCTTCTTTCAAAATTCTTATCAAAAATATTCAATCTATTAAGTCTTACTTACATCTAACAACTTTATTCTTAATATCTAAAATCCTAAAGAATCTAAGCAAATAATCGGCTTTATTTTAATGAGTAATGATTTTACTTTAATTTCGTCAGTAAATTTCAAACAAAAGAGTAAACTTTACTGTCTTGATAAATGAGTTCTTATAACTCTATTAATAACTCGAATCAATATTAATCTTCTTTTCGAAACTTTAAAAATAATCTTAAAAAAAAATAAAAAAAATAAATGTTACGTTATCAAATGTATGAGAAAACAATCAAAAAGTAAAAGTCAGTGAGATATGATATGCATCCATATCGTAACTCTAGACTCGCTTAGCTAAGACTAAACTATAAAACAAGAATAGTTTGTGTTTTCTATATGGATGGGTGTCTATGCAACTATTCTTTAAAGTAAAAATGAAACTAAACTAAACGACGGACAAAACAAACGCGACTCAAACCGGACGAACGTTGAAAAACAACTAAACACGACTAATGTTTTCAAGTATCTGTACGATCCTAATCGAAAGGTGCGATGATTTTATCAAAACCACACCACAACTGAATTCAGGAGACGTTAGCTCCAAGGTAGTATATTTATAAGTACGGTAAGAGTTTCAAAAAAAATAGATAGACGGATGTAAAGGTGTATTAATATATATAGTCAATATAGTTTAAATATATGTAATCAAATATGGTTCAACAATATAATTAAAAAAAAAATCAATATAATTTCTAAACTACAAGCGGGGTGATATCAGTGGTGCACCTCTGGAATCAGACACTGTGGAAGTAAAAATTGATTAAAGGGAAATAAGTTATTAAGATAGTTATGATAAAGTTGATACACGTTAACTCGCTACTAAGACGTATGACTGTACCGATAGACAAACGTTAAAGATCGATTTGATCTTCAGATATGTCTTGGACTGAACTCTCTTCAGCTCTTAGTGACTAACAACTGGTCACTGGCGCTGATATACCGATTAATCTTTGTACTTTATACGCGTTAAACAATTAACAAGTATGACATATAAACGTAAAGTGACTAATGAATGGATCTCGTAATATAGCAATTGCTAAAGATCCACCAGGTAAGTACGAAACTCTAAAAAGTTTCAAATACGACTCAATGTCTTCTTCTACACCTTAGTAGGATCAAAATGACGAACTAAAAAGTTCCAAAAATAACCCCAATGGGTATGTCCTCAAGCACGAAAATATATTACCGGATACGTAGAGTATCTTCCCGTATAGATACACTAAACCATGAACATGAATTTAGCGACCAAAAGAAAGCCTTATCTAAACATGAAATGAAAAATAAATCATTCCATGAAGAATGTCGGAATAAAACCGAAAACAAACTGGTAAAATTTCAACGCTAACGTTGACGCGACGCGGTCAAAAACAATGGGCATAGAAAACCCTCTATCAGGAACTAAGTGTCCGAAACGGAACTGATAGATGTTAGGAAACGTTCGCAAAAAAAAAACTTTCCGAATAGTCACATCACATAACACCAAAAAAAGAACGAAACAACACATATAAATATAGATATATATATATAGATATAATTAAATTCACTGATAATCTTAAGATATAAGTAATTTGGTAGGTATAATTCTTTTATATTCAATTTAACAAAAAAAAAATTTCAGGATACCAGGTGCTTCTTCAAACAGGTAAGTAGGTAATTGAGTATTTAAGATGACGTCACTGCGGCTCCACCGTCCGTGGATAAAAAAAAAAGTTGGTGCTTCTTGGATAAAAATTTCCTTTGAATGAGTTGCACACAGCATATAGTGCAATACGATGATGTAGGGGCTGCGTTCCTTGACGCTGATAGCCCGAAGACAATGCTTCGCAGGGTGGTTGCGTTCAAATATATATAAAAATATAAACGGTTACCTTATAGTCACGCTAAAAGTGACAAAAATTTGCGTATTCTCTTGCAGAAATACTCGTTTTGGAAGATCTTGATGTAGATATGATGACGAGTGGGAATGAGATCGAATGCCATGCGGATCGAATCTCTTCTTCCACTAAACAATCCCACGATATGGATGCTACGGTATATCCCACGTTGCTCCTCAAAATATAGGAGAAAATCCTTGAAAAATTGTGTTGGCGGTAGCGTACAGATGTGCTACACCGCATAGGAAATCCCGCAAAATCGTCCAGAGTAGGTTTCAGCTTCTTACTTGGACCCTGGTGGAATGAAAAAGAAACAAAGTGTTGCCGCTGTTTTTTAATATTTATTTTTCCATTCAAGACATTTTTTTCGAAAATCGCCCCTACCTCCTAAACAGGGCTAGGTTGACCCCTCTCCCATAGTAAAAAATACTTGCATTTGACCCCTCCACATAAAACCGTTATTAAATCTTGGCGCCTCAGTTATCGTACTCTCCCCAAGCTATCACACAGAAGTTAAAAGGGAAAGCCAGTGACAGGCTTCGTCTTCATGGCGAACCACAAAGCTGGGCAGAAATTTGAAAGTGTCTAGAGAAACACTTTTCTGATCATCGAGATCAGAGAACACTGAATAACTCGCTTAGCCCTATTAAACAAACCAGCTCAATTACGAATTTGTATGACCAAATTCTAGAACTGGTGACCGCATTAAAGTGTCAAATTAAAGCAGGTCCCATAATAAGAGATATGTATATCAAAAGAAATTTAAAAGAAGGCTTAGATACATTCATAAAAGGTAGTAAAGAACCCTTAAAAACAATATTACTGTCAAGAAATCCCCCAACTCTCGAAGAAGTTTTCAGGAACTGGCCTCGGACTAAAAAGGAAACTTCCGTACATTAATATTAAAACACCTCAGAGAACAATTAAACTTTTAATAGATACAGGAGCATCTGTTCACTTCTGAGTCCTTCATTAATTCACCCAAAATTCGTTAAAAAAATTAAACCCCATTTTATAAAAGCATTTAACAAAAATGCTACCAGCGTAAGCGATACAATTATTGACACTGCAAAATTTCAGCCTAGCTATTGACACCCTCTACTTACAGTGCGTTTCACTCTAACAAATCTGAATGGTTCTCATAACTGTTTTCTTTAAGTTCTTCACTCACTCATTGTTTTTATATAGTAAATGGCTAGTCAGGTTTGTTGTGAGTTCCAAAACATATTTATCACTCTTAGGCGATTGTGTGTTTTGTGAAAAAAAGTGTGTATTTTTTTAAGGAATCCAAACATGTAAGTGGATAATTAAACTATATTTAATACAGGCTTGATTACATTAGTTTAATATATATGACATATAATGCCCTGGAGAAGGATTCAACTTATTTTTGTTGGTTTCGGTTGATTATATATTTAATAAAATGGGGTGTCAACTATTGTGTTTAGATTTTAACATTTCCTATAATTGACACCTTTGTGTCAATAACTGTCTATTTGAACTAATTAAGAGTGTACATAATTATAATATTCCTTAAACTTAATAATTAGCTGGAAAAATTACTAATTGTCCTGAGAAATATATCGAAACGGACATGCCGATGCATGGATGCAAAAAAAAGAAAAAACTTCAACTTACCTACTGAATAGGGTTGCACCCCAATGTTTTTTTTTTTCAAAAATATGCGCCTTGCGCAATGAATATTCCTTTTTAGGAAGTAATATATATATTAAAAGTCACTCGCGTACACTAAATTCTACAAAAGTAAATTACTCTGCTGCTTATAAAGAGACTTTATTTAATTTCTTAAAAGTGCTTTTTTCGCTTGCAGCGAACGAGACGATGGGCGATTGAAGAATGGGCGAGACATTAGTCTGCCTCATATGTCTATGTTCATATTTGACTTTCTCTCATGAGAGTGATGGATTGTGCCATAGAAATTTCGAAGGGGGTAATTCTGACTGTGGTGCGTTCTTAAATGTAACAATAGTGAATCGTTCACCTATCTTTTATACTTGATGGTATGGTATTTATACAGAAGAATGACTTAATAAAATCTTATTGACTGACACTCAGGTCGTTTTATTTTGAATATATTTACATGTTTTCAGATCGCGGAACAAAGGGAAATTATAATATTGCTTACTTCGGGTCTGAAATACCACGTAAGTATCTCCCGCTAGGTGTCACCTCTGTCTCTAGGTTTACTTCACTCACAAGCAAATTATTAAAACTGACATTTCTGAGTTGTGTTTTCCATCAGGTTCATGGACATGACATCAGAATTACTTTTTATTAATCATAAAGTGATCTGTCAACCAGACAAAAAAGTCAAGTTTGCAAAATTGGTTTTTTCGTCTAGGGGTATGACAGTTATGTCATATCCCAGTTTCATTGTTAAATACTTGCCAAATAATGCTATGAGTAGGAAAACTCTGATTTGTGATGAGACTTTCGTCTGACGGATAGGAAATCTCATTGGTAAGGACAATAAATCAACTTTTTACTAAATCTGTCATATTCGAGTAACCGAGTAGGGACAAGTTTCTCCACCTGGAATAGAGTAGAAATCTCATGCTACTATTTTGACAAAACTATCAGACCAATCAGAATGATATTGGGGAGAGAGATAAGCAGAAGCGTCGATTTTGAGAAAGAACATATTGTCGAAAGAGAAACGAAAATGCCGGAAGTAGGTTCCGCCATTTCTCCTTGTTGATGACCACGTATCATGTGGACAATACGGAAATGGGTGTGTTTGGTTTTGAACAATACTCATCTTCCTAGGATTGTTTCATTTCATGAAGAATGCAACACCATGGGTATATCATTATTGTTTATGACGATTTCCTTTAGACAGTCAATCCTGGTGGTGAATTCTTACACTTAAGGAAGTTAATAAAATTTTCGAGTTGGAATGCTTTTTGAAGTGTATGTCACTTGGCGTTGCAACTAGATAGAGTTGTTAGTGGTTGCCGCTAGGGTGACATTTGTCGTGGTGAAACCAAGTTTTCCCCTACAGCCCTGCTCTCTCACAAAGACGAAAATTACATTTGGGAGAATTCTTCTTCAACCATATCAATGATCTAACTCAAACAGACATACACTGTCTCCATCGCTTTATTAAAAGTTCCAAATGGTTTTAAAATAAGTAAGGTAAATTCAATAGTGCTTATATCCACTTTAATGCGTGAACCAGATTCATATACTATCTTATCGCGTATTGTTGATTGTGTCTGTGGTATCGGTGACAAAATACCGTCTCCAAGGAAACTCGATTTAGTTTCCTTTTTCTTTTTATGTTTGTCTGCAAGACCATATCATATACTCAGCGTAAATTACGCTAACCAATTGAGCAGTGATCAGAGCACTTGAGTCAACAAATAGTCACAGTCATATTTAACGTAACAATATTTTATTTCATAACCATTTTTACAGGAAGGTATATAGAAGTGCACTCCCGGATTTTCACCGTAAGAAAGATACTGAGATTCAATATCTCCTCAGTGTCTACAAAATATAAACATATTAATATTTTTGCCATATATATATATTTGAAATTGAATATTACATTTATTGCTTTACAATCGAATATAATGTTTGGACGCGAATTGTGTTCCTACATAATATATGGTATATTTCGAAATTAAAACTGACTACCTTTTTGTTGCTTTGGGGTATTGTACCTCAAACAGATCCCTGATGTCTGTTAACTTTGTTCCATCTTCTGAGTATTTGGTTCTATGGTTTGAAGAGTTTCGTTTTGTTTTTGTGTTGTAGGTTTAGACGTTTCAAAAATTAATTAATCGGCGACACTTTTTAAAGTTTTTTTTTTTTATTATGAACATAATTTAGATGACGTTGAAATCATACCGCCGCGACAATAAAGTTCTTTAATTTTTTTTATTATAAATAGACTTTAAATATCAATACGCGATTCGAACCTCGTTTAACGAACACGTGAGCATTTAATTAAAATTTCAGCATCATTTACATAAAATTATTTATTTTGAAAAGACTATGTTCTATAGATTACTGTTAAGCGTAAACTTAATTGCTTTTAAAGAGAGATACTTTCAAATATTATAATTTTTGCTACCTTTTGGAATAACTAAAGTATTCAATTAACGTATATAATAATAATTATATTTAAAACAAATGATAATTCAGTAAGGTTGGTTTTAGGAGAAGATTAAAGGTATTTTCTTACAAGGTAATATTCTTTTAGATATAAAGAATTATTTTGAATGAACTATTCAACCTTTTTATAACGTTTTAAGAAATTTTTTTACAGTGCGTTTATTTCTTGATCTTAAAAATTTCTTGAAGAGTTTATAGATTTTCATGATAACGGATTAAGTTATCCATAGGGAGGGTGGTAACCCTCGCGCATCTTCGGACGGAACAAGGTGGAGTAAGGATGAAGTACCGATAAGGTATTCATGGTGCAACGATAGAGTTCTTTTGTTTTGGTATAGTATCTCTGACAGGTACTATGGTATAGTTAGGGTGTTATAGTAGGCAAGCATAATTTCTGCTTGCTTTCTTATTCAGGGGCTGCCTAGAAAATTATTGAGTCATGGGGACTCATAGGTCCGCGGACAGCCAAAGGTCGTTAGCGGGAGAGATAATTTCCGCTTACGTTTTGGGTGGGTTGAGAGACCAGGGGGATCACTTAACACCTTTGATCCTCCCTCCCCTCAAAGTTAGACACCTCATCCTCCACTTTCTGTGCAGCATCGTGGTAGCAGAGTGGAAGGAAGGTAACAAACGCCATTGCAACCACGAACATCCATGGTTTGCTTGCTTTTAAGATACTTACGTGTTACGTTCTACGGGTTGATATAATAATTCAACCTTGATTTCTCTCTTTTGGTCTACGTCTACTCTCATTAATCTTTAAGAGGTGCGATCATGAGTCAGTCTTTTCTTCTCATTCGATTCTTTTCAGTCTTTTCTTCGAAAACTATGAGGGCCCTTAAGCATTTTAACATATTTATTCAAACTCGCTTATCTCGAATCAACGGTCGGCAGAAAAAAAAAGAGGTAACACCGGTTAAGTAGATCCCGGAGCAAGTGCCCACGGCCTGGCGGAGCTGGTCATGGCTAAGGTACTGCCGGCCACCGCAACGGTCAATCTCAACCACGGTTCTACGTTGTCGCATGCCGTTCTTGCCGACTGTTCTCCACGAGCAGTTGACGAGAAAGGGGGCGTTGCCGCCATAGGATCGCTTCCGTCCCTTCAATACAGGAGTAGTTAGCCATAACTAGATAGGTGAATGTGATCTGGAGTGAAGTCTCTGGAAGTGTATTGGATCTGATGTCTGCATTTCGATTCTAGTTGGGAGTGTAGGGTTTAAGTAGAGTCCATGGTTTTTTTTGGTGTAGGCTACGACACAATACAACTACAAGGAGAACATCTATGACTTGTAGCGGATAGGCGCGGGCATGCTGACAGGTACCCTCTAGGCTGTTCTATGGTGCTTTTTAGTCAGCACCTATGGTACGCTGTCGGACGGTTCGTGCGTCTGTGATGGGGATGGATAGGGAAATATAGATAGCAGATGAAGGGTGGAAGGGAAGTGAGAAGAGCAGGAGACGGTGTTTGCTAGGAGTAAGTATGCTTTCTATATTTTTGTAGGAAGATGGAAACACAGATACGCGGTCTGTTGTCGATGGAGATGCTGAGTCATGGTATTAGTATCAAGGAGGTATGGGGCTTGTCTCTTCTCGCTTCGTCTCCTTCATTGGTTCTGTTGGTGGGGTGTTCCTATAGTATGGGAATATTTCATTGACATAATTTTGTTCATCCAAAATTATAAAATTATTCTTGATTTTATTTTGATCAATCATTCAATCATTATTTTCCTAAAATTTTACGTTACAATTCCACCAGTGTGGCTTCTTCTTACCCCTTGGTTTAATAAGATGACAAGAGGCTACCAGAGCTTTGTTAAGGGCTAATGTGAGGTCATTAATCTTCTTGTCAAGCTCTAGTGTATTAGAGGGGGGTATTAAGAGATCACGGTCTATCAGATTATTAAGTGGTCTCTCTGTACTTTAGCCAGTTAGTTTTCCTATGGTTTCTGAAGGCTATCTGGCAAGGGGGATCATCATCCGATTTGAATTGGATAAAACGGTGGTCAAAGAACGAATGGTCAGGTGACACCCTCCAATCTTTGATAATTGGATAAATGAAATCAGAGACGAGAGTAATTTCAAGTACTTCTCGTCTTGTTTTAGTAATAAATGTAGGTTCGTTGCCTATATTACTTACAATAAGGTTAGTACTTAAGATGACTCACCTCTAATGTTAAAATCAGAACTACCCCAAACCGTGTGATGGACATTGACATCACTTCGAAAGATAAGGGCAGTGTATGTAGATTCATCTTCTCTGATCAACCTATCTAGGTTATCACCAGGAATAGGTTGGTCGTGGGCAAGAAATGGCGATGCCAGCCAGTAGAACTCTTTGGCCGTGTCCAATCTTACGGCGGTAGTATCTTGATCGCTGTAATTAATAAGTAAAAATACTTTAATGCTACTTTTCACCATAATGCATGACCTCAAGTTACCTTTGTCCGATGCATACAGTGTGTATCCTGGAGTCGTAAGTTCACGAACCTGGTTGTGGTGTATCCATGGTTTTTGGATCAGGACTATATCCTCCCCAGTGTTGGTCAGCCGAAGGAGGAGTGAGGCCGACGCCTTTTTAGAGTGTAAGATATTAATCTGTACTAACTGCAGCATTGTTGCTACAATCAGGTAGAGGAACCTCCACCACTGTATGATTTAGGTCCTCATTATCTGAAGATGAGCCGAGAAGTTCATCTTCATTTAGAGAGCCTTTTGAAGAGTCGTCCGTCTCCACTATCAACTGTTCGTCAAAGGTGAGAGGGGTCGACGTTTTATATGTGGAGAATGATGAGTCAGAGACTTCTTCAACCTCTCCATCCATGGAAGGAAAGGTGATCCTTACAGCCTAGGGTGGAGAAGCGGCCGATGCCTATGACATATGCACGTCATTTTCGGGGAGCGAAGGATGGGGAGGAATAATTGCTGCCTCTATCTCGTCTTTCTTGTAGACTTTTAAGGTAATGGTTTCGAATCCATACCTAATCACACCTTGGGTCTTTGCCAAATGAGTAAGGGACTCCTTATTGATTACGATCAGCGCGCATCTATAAAGACCCCTCTCTTCATCCAGATTGGCGACTTTCTTGTTGTGAGTAGGTATATGCTAATTGCTTTTCCCTTATGATCTAGATGATATCATCCCAGGAGGAGTGTTCTGCTGGAATCCAGATACGAGTCGTGGGTCTGCTCGGTATATCCTCCTTTGCAACAACCTCAAGCTTCGCGCCTGGCCAGTCTTCCCCAAGGTTACCGATCGCAAGCTTATACAGATCACACGATCTCTGGTCCTCACAGGCAATTAGTTTGACATGCCCCTGATACCAGCCTCCATCACTAGTGATTGGAGGTGTCCCCGCGTTTGCCAGCATTAAACTTAAGAAGCTTGCCGAGAGCTTCATTTTGACTAGCTGCCACCTTTCGGATGAGATCGTGCCATCTGGATCGCTTTTGTCTATGACAGCGATAATTATTTTACCTTTCAGAGCGTCGCTGAAGGATTTTTGATTAAAGGGGCTGGAATGGAAAGGGAGTGTTGTTTGTATTCTCCTTTGGTCTTTTGGGAACCGGTGCAGCCTCCTCCATTGACCTTTGTCTTTTAGACGTAAAGTCCTTGTCGGTCTTTTCATCAATGGTCAATAACTTCATGGCCCAGTTAAATTTATTTTTCTGCTGGGCGGTTCTTTCAATCTCTGGAATAGCTCCGATGAGCTCTAGGGGCCGCTCAGCATTGCACCGATTTTTGTCAAAGGCCTTTGATGGAGCTTGGCTACGCTGACCTTTCTTTAGAGGGCTGCCCCCGGGGTACTGGAAGCAGAAGACATACCAGGTATGTCCTTAGTGGCTCTTCTGCTTTTAGCCTTAGGAAAAGGATTGACCTCTGTGGCTATAGGAGTGGTGATAGGACCAGGTATCTCCTAAGTCTTGTCACCACAACTAAAAAGAGTGTTGCCTACTCTTTTATCACTGCAGACATCACAAGAAGAGGGGCCATGAGTAGCCACAAACCCTCCACTGGACATTGTTGTAGGAAAATCAACGACAGACAGCTTTACCGCCGTACTGTCGCCCGGTCTTAAAGGAAAACCGGTCTGACGATCTTTGTTTGTTTTTTTTTTTGGTTTATGTGTTTTTTGGTTTTTGTTAGTTGTATTTGTATAGTTATTCATTTTGGTCCCACGAGTAATGGGGGAAATGTAGTCCATCTGCAACACCCCCTGTAGCAGATAAGGCTCTTACTCTTCGATTTAGCCTGTTTCAAAGAGGTTCCGTTAGAATACAGCCGGTTTACCCCCTGGCTGCAAGATAATACAATGGGCACGGGTCACATCACACCCCGGATTAGGGGGGAGGAGAGGTGGATTAGAAGAGATGACTGGATATTGCATAGGAGGGAGAAGAAAGGAGTGGAGGGGGATGAGGTGTGAACACCCTTTGGTTTTCGGGACTCTTTTAGCGACACTGCGTCCCAAGAATCTTTGACCTTACTTAAGCCTCTATACTTGTCAATTTCGGCGTTCAGGTAGAGGAAAAACATTTTAGTTTGGTTTATGACAATTATAAAACACAATCGAACGTGGAAAGCATTTGTAAAACGCTTTCGGAGATACCGAAACAAATTAAATTCGAATGCTCGTATTTTGCAATGATGGGTAAAACGAACCATCCATACCTTTTTACGGGCAAAGAAAGAATATCCATACTTGACAGTACTTATTTACATATTTAGACTTAAGGGTAAGCATTCCTTAAAATTAAGTATAACTTTTTACCTTTCGTGTTTAACGTTAGTGGATCTATCTGCAAATGAACGACCGCAGTACTGGCACTTATAAGGCCTTGCACCTGTGTGAGATCTCATATGACGAGTCAGTTGAAAGTTCAAGGCAAACGCCTTTTTACATATCCTTCAAAAATAAAAACACAACAAAAAATTTCACTCAAAAAAATTTATTATTTATTAATTCATTTAATTAACTTACTCGCATTCAAAAGGTTTTTCCCCACGATGTCTACGCATATGTGCTTCTAAACAGTACCGCCTTTCATAAGCATTCCCGCATACTTCACAAATATGCGTCTGTTTTGAAGTTTTTTTAATGACGGCTGTACCATCTTCGCCCATGGATAACGTTTTATGGGGTTTTTCTTCAAAATCACTTTCGTCATCAGAAGAAGTAGCTTCAAAGTAATTTTCTTCCGCATATGAATAGTCTGAATCGTTTTCTCCCTTACCATCTGAACAAACCTTAGTGGACACAGAAGAGTATTCAACTTTAGAGAGCTTAGTTTTAAATGTATTATAATAGAAATTATAGAAAAAAAAACACATTGATACCAACAATTGAAATACAATTTTGTAATATTTTGGGCTTCGGGAATAGAGTCCTTGACTTCAGACATATGCTTATGCTTACCACATTTACAACTTATATTTCGCTTAACAAGTATGAACTGTTTATTTCAAAACGGGCACAGGAAATCTAGATCAATCAATCACTCAATCTTAGTAAATGGTGTCAAGTTTGTCGATATTCGAAGGAAAGCATTTAAGATGAATAAATTACTAGTTTTTTGTTTGTTTATTTAACAGAGTAGTTTTTGTTTGTTCATAGTGGTCTTTAGTATAATTTTGTCACTGATTTTAATATTTTTGAGGCTTAAACCGTGACGAAGATTCAAAATAAAAAGCCTTTCAATAAATAGTTTTTTTTATTGAAACTTGACGTCGCCCTAGGGTCGCCACAATTAAATTTTTGAAAAACCTCAACTGAAAAATCAATTAATTCTAATTCCTGAATGTTTGCATCCATCGTCTTTGTTACCAATAATCTGACATTTAGTTTTTTGTTTGTGTTCAATCAGTGAACTCTACTAAATCAATGTTAAATTATGACAAAATTGCGGCTTTTTGGATTTGAAGATCAAGGAATTTTTAATCCCGAATTTCCTAGACCATCGGAATTTATTTATACTATTAACATAATTTTTTTCCCAACACAAATATTGTGCATTGCAATTTTGTATTCATTTTGCCAAAATTGTGTTTTTTAAAGAGGAAAAGCATAAACCGTTTTGAGGTTATCTGGATAACGTGACCTCGAAAAACAGCGGGCTATTGGGTTTCTGCCCTTGGCAAATACCATCACCAGTTCTCTTAAGGACTTATATTACGGTAAGATTTACCGCAACAAAAGCTATTCCTTTGTGGTTCTTAAAACCTCTTTCTGATAGTGTTGTTTTCGGTCACGGTCTGACTCTTAAAACCTGTTTTCTGCTCCATCCTATCCATTCCTATTTTTCGACCCACATTTTGAGTCCGTTGTACTCTAAGAGTTTTGAGAGTAACTCAGAGAGGATAACAAAACAGGTCCTTATATTTCGTGTTGAGCCAGCGTGTTGAGCCAGAAGATGACCTGGAGACTCACTCGCAACAGTCTTTCGTGTTGAGCCAGCGGATGAGCTGGAGACTCACACGCATCAGTCTATCGTGTCAAGCCAGCGGACGGGCTGGAGACTCGCACGCATAGTAAAGAAAGCGACGAAAGGGGAGTCCACAACAACACAACAATGTGTGAATTATAATCACACCAACGTAAATTTAGGATGGCCGAGTGCCCACCGTAAAGTGTCGGATATCAAAGAAAGATCGTAAAGATGTGTTATCCTTTAAAAATCAAATCAAAAATTACAAATTCTCGATTTGAGCAGCAAGAACACCGTGAAGTCTCGTATAATTAGAGTTTACACAAAGATAACGCCTTAATGACTTCACCAATTTTGTAGTGTATTTAATCTTATAAATTAAAAGACATTACTTTAATTTGTATGCATTTCGGCATTTTAATGCCATCTTCAGCAATTTTTTATTTTTGACTAAAACTATTTACATGACTTGCACTTTTGTGATTACATTTGTTTTGACTTTTTAGAAAGAACGAGATGAACAGATAATACATAGATATATGTTTATAATTTTTTACGTTAAAACATTTGACATTAAAATTACACGATACTAAGTATGTTGAAAAGAGATGACTTAATCGGAGCTTCCATCGTATTCATCATTATGGATTTGTTTTTGTGCATGTAGATGCTTTCATAAGCGTCCAAGAATTTTTCATCAGATACATGTTTAACAAGTTTCAGATTCTCTTTTGATACATTGTGGTCATTCTCCAACATATGTAAGGCTACAGCTGATTTATAAGGTCGATTGAACTTTACATTTGTTAGGTGTTCCCCGAATCTAGTTTCTATGTTTCTTTTTGTTTGTCCATAATATTTTTGTTCGCAGTCATTGCATGTTATTTCATAAATCCCTGATTTTTTCAGGTTGTCTGTTTTATCTTTGATAGATCCTAGTTTGTTTTTAAGTTTCCCTTCTGACGAAAAAACCAATTCAATATTATGTTGTTTGAAAACCTTTTTTAATTTGTCGGTTATAGTAGGTGCAAAGTGAATTTTTAAACGTTTCTTTTCGTCGGTTTCTTTAGAAGTTTTTAGTGTGGTTAAATTGCGTCTTCTTAATGTTTTTGATTGTTTTTCTACCATTCTCGTGACCATATTACTATCATATCCATTCAGTTCCGCAACATATTTTATGTAATTTAATTCTACCATGTAATTCTTAGCATTCATGGGAACTGAACATAACCGATACACCATACTATTAAAAGCAGCTTTTTTATATTGAATAGGACAAAATGAATCATTTGGAATATACCGTGCAATGTTGGTAGGTTTTCTATAAATTGAAAATTCCAATTGGTTTTCTGTATTCCTCCTTACCAAGAGATCCAAAAACGGTAACTTTCTCTCTTTTTCCAACTCAAAAGTGAACTTTAATGTGGGACATTTTGAATTCAAAAGTTCAACGAAATCAGGCATTTTATTTGGATCCATGCATGAGAAAATATCATCCACATATCTGATCCATACCGTTGGTAAACTTCCTTCTTCTTCGATGGTGTTTTCAAAGGATGACATAAACAAATTTGCCAAAAAAGGAGATAAGGAGTTGCCCATTGTTGTACCTTCAGTTATTGTATAGAATTTGTTTAAAAATTGGCAACAATTATATTCCATGCATAAACTGGCGGCGTCATAGTATATTCCAAATGATTCATTTTGTCCTATTCAATATAAAAAAGCTGCTTTTAATAGTATGGTGTATCGGTTATGTTCAGTTCCCATGAATGCTAAGAATTACATGGTAGAATTAAATTACATAAAATATGTTGCGGAACTGAATGGATATGATAGTAATATGGTCACGAGAATGGTAGAAAAACAATCAAAAACATTAAGAAGACGCAATTTAACCACACTAAAAACTTCTAAAGAAACCGACGAAAAGAAACGTTTAAAAATTCACTTTGCACCTACTATAACCGACAAATTAAAAAAGGTTTTCAAACAACATAATATTGAATTGGTTTTTTCGTCAGAAGGGAAACTTAAAAACAAACTAGGATCTATCAAAGATAAAACAGACAACCTGAAAAAATCAGGGATTTATGAAATAACATGCAATGACTGCGAACAAAAATATTATGGACAAACAAAAAGAAACATAGAAACTAGATTCGGGGAACACCTAACAAATGTAAAGTTCAATCGACCTTATAAATCAGCTGTAGCCTTACATATGTTGGAGAATGACCACAATGTATCAAAAGAGAATCTGAAACTTGTTAAACATGTATCTGATGAAAAATTCTTGGACGCTTATGAAAGCATCTACATGCACAAAAACAAATCCATAATGATGAATACGATGGAAGCTCCGATTAAGTCATCTCTTTTCAACATACTTAGTATCGTGTAATTTTAATGTCAAATGTTTTAACGTAAAAAATTATAAACATATATCTATGTATTATCTGTTCATCTCGTTCTTTCTAAAAAGTCAAAACAAATGTAATCACAAAAGTGCAAGTCATGTAAATAGTTTTAGTCAAAAATAAAAAATTGCTGAAGATGGCATTAAAATGCCGAAATGCATACAAATTAAAGTAATGTCTTTTAATTTATAAGATTAAATACACTACAAAATTGGTGAAGTCATTAAGGCGTTATCTTTGTGTAAACTCTAATTATGTGTTATCCTTTTTTTAAATATTATCTGCGCGGAGGTCTAAAAAATTAAGATTTTTCTTATATATAAAATTCCACCATTTTAGTTGGAAAATGGTTTAGTTTCTTTCCAACAAGAATATTCTTCTCAAAATAATTAATTTGGGCCGGTTTGGGCTGGGGACTTTGCGCGTTGTGTCGTAGTTTTTCACTTGCCTTTTAAAATAAAATATAATTGACGTTATACGGCTGAACACGTCCACTGAGCCAATGGAGATCGCATCTTCAACGCATAGGATCGCGTGCAATGGTTGTATCACTGCTCTCGGTCGCACTTCTCAGCCTATATTGGCAAGATGCTGCTGTATGACCGAGACAAGAACACCACCACGCAAAAGATCCGAAGAGGATGGCTATATGGCCGTGGCGAAGTGGACAAGCCAAGCCTCAATTTTGAATGACAATTCAATTTTGGATTTGAAAAAGATAAGAAGGAAATTTTTGAAAAAACGTTCAGAAGCTAAGTATTTTGTGACCAGAATTTTAGCTTCTCTTTTGATTGTTTGAATTGTGTAAATTTCTTTTTATTTGTGACCCTGTGTGGGGCAAATATATTGTTATTAAAGTAGACCTTCGCTGAATATTTGTTTCCCTCCCAAGATTGTGGACCCGTGACCTTTGGTTTTGACCTTATAACATTCTTTACCATTGTGATCTTTCTTTGTGTCCATTTGGCACAAACTATGTTTGCTTTTTTTTTTATTTTGCTCCTATTCTTATTTTCCAGAATTAGCCTTCTGCTAACCTCGAAAAACTATTGTTCTTACTTTTTCTTTTGATTGAAAAGACTCTGGGTTTTTATCCCGGTATTTGCCACGGTTTCCCAGACCAATAACTTACAATAAAAGATTCAAACTTCCCATTGGGAATAATAAATTCTTGTGTTTATTCTGTTGAAATTTGAAGATTTTTCAGATTTGTATTGGTAAGGTAAACTACCATAAAAGTTTCCTGGCGCCCACCCTGTAACTTAAATACTTGTATTTACGTTCCACCCCCTTCCATCAAACCATCAAACCATATCTCTTGTAATCCAATCATCTCTTTTAATTTTAATCCGCCATTAAAATATACCCACCTCACCTACCTGCAATAATTTCTTTTCACATACGATCGCTTTGATTACATACCTTTTTTATTCGACGAATCCCCCTTGCTGACTAGCCGGTGAGACTGCATATATAATTGCAGTTGTTGTTGCAATTTTCTTTATCCATTCTTTCTCTTTTATTTTGACATTTCGTCAATAACGAAATTTCTTTGCGCGGTGCCGGTTGCACATTTGTTTACTCGTTGTTCTTCTTTTTGATTAATAAATATTGGATTCGAAATAATCCAACGTTACGCGGATTTAAATTACTTTATGATGAGAGAAATTATTAAGACGAAACAAATAGTCTTAATAATTTCTCTCATCATAAAGTAATTTAAATTCGGTTTCCTAACATAAATAATATTGCAACAAAGTGGCGTTCCAACGTGGAGCAGCGGTCTTTCTTTTTGGAATTCTTGTGGTATTCGTGTGTGATTGAGTATTGTTCTGTTTTCGTTCTGTTGTCATTAAATAAATAAAAAGTCCATTTTTTTAACTCAGTGATTTTCTTTTACAGGTAAATTTGAGTCAATTGTTTTTTTGGGAGATCTTTAATAACCCATCAGCAGCAACACCCACCCCTCCAAACATCCATCATCATAATATATATAATTTATATCATTTCTATTAGGTATCAGTAGATTGTAGTTTTTTTTGCATTTGTTGTTGGCCTTGAATAATTTTTGATTCAATATCAGTGCCAGGGCCGGCACGATTTTAAATTTAGTAGTGTTGTAGTATTTTTTTTTTTCGTTTGTAATTATTTATCAAATTTGATCTTTTATTTCATTAGTATTTTTTTTTAACTTTTTGATTTTATTTCTATTATTTTCATTTCTTTTATTTGCGATTTATTTTTTCTTTAAAGTTTATTATTACTTAATTCAGTTTGATTTTTTTTGTGGGTTTAATTTCTTTTTTGATTAAAATTTTTTTTTATTTTATTCGTTCGCGAACTTTTGGACTCATTTCGTATTTTGCTATCAGTTTAAAGTGTTTTTATAGTGTTTTCAGTTCTTTTCGGAAATAAGTTGTTTGTTTATTTACTTATCTAATATGGAGATTAATAGATTAGCGCAAGACGAGCTTGCTTATGAAATGAAATGGAGAGGGCTAGAGGTAGGATCCGTAGACGAAATGAGGAAAGCGCTTCGGGTAGCGCTTATATTAGAAGGTAGGAAATCTCTTGTAGCTTCAACTTACCCATTTAGTTTTGAGGAAGACCAAAAAGCGGTCGAGGAAAAGTTGTTAGAAATTGGGAAACTTTTAGAAAAACCTCCTTGGTCGGAAACATCCAAGGAATATTTAAAGATTTTAGCTAAAGTAGAATGGGGATTAGGTAGATTAGATAGGTCGGTTCCTGAAAATGCCAACGAGGGTAAGAGCAAGCAGGCTCTTAAAAATAAATTAGTGATGGCAATGGCCCAGTTAGAAGTAGATGAGGAAGAGAAAAATGAAGAGGAGAAAGAACAGGGGATAGAAATTTTTCAGGAACAGCAGAATATTTCGGAGGTTGAAAATCAGCGTTTAGCTGAACCTAAAAATAGCAGGTCGGTAAATACTCCTGCCAGTACATCGACGGGCATAGTAGGGGAGAATACAAGTGTGGAGGTTAATAGGGATAGTTTGATAAGAGATAGGCAGATTGTAGTAAGATGTTTTGTTAATCAGGAACGATTTGAGAATTTGTCTAAATGGGAGGTTAAATTCACTGGTGAGCGCTGTGGTGCCTCAGTGAACGCATTTTTAGAAAGAGTAGAAGAGATTCGTAGTGCACGGAGTGTGACGGAATCTCAATTATTTAGAGCAGCGGTCGATTTATTTGTAGGGAAAGCACTTATTTGGTAAAGGGCGATTAGGGTTTCAGTAAATTCGTGGCAAGAATTTACCAGAGAGTTGTAGCTGGAGTTCTTACCACCGAATTATGACGATTCGTTGTTAGAAGAAATTAGGCATCGCACACAGGGAAAAATGAGTCAATCGGAGTCTATGTGGCGACGATGCAAAACTTGTTCGGTAGGC
Source organism: Platycheirus albimanus (assembly GCA_916050605.2). Classification (NCBI taxonomy): domain Eukaryota; kingdom Metazoa; phylum Arthropoda; class Insecta; order Diptera; family Syrphidae; genus Platycheirus; species Platycheirus albimanus. Next base: position 190,247,605 of record OU696696.1, read on the forward strand.
TTTCTGAAGAAATATCAGAACGGAGGAAGCTGTCAATGATTCAGAACTTGACACCTTTCTACCAGACGCAACTTGGTTTGGCTAGACCAAATTGCGTTTCTGATTTTGTAACGTTAGGTAGAGATTTAGAGTCAGTTAGGGCCAATGTGGAATCTTATGTTCCACCCCCCAGTGTGAGGAATAGGACGTTGCTAGAACCGGATCTAGCATACGTAGGTTTAGAATTTCCAACAGATTCGGTTGTTACTGAGAGCAACCAAACTGATCGACAGGCCCCATCTCAAATCAGCCGCAGATAAGAAACCAAAATCCATTCTCTAGGAACTCCCAAGTTGGTAGTAGAAGATCTGATCCGGTTGTTAGGTGTTTCAATTGCAATGATGAAGGCCATTTAGCAAATAGGTGTTCCGCTCCTAGGCGTTGTTACGGTTGTGGTAGAGTTGGAGTTACTCGTAGTAACTGTCAACAATGTTCGGGGAATATGGGCTGAAATAATAATTCGGGAAATGTGAGACGCACTCTCGGGTCAGTAGGACGAGAGCGTCGTTAAAATCTTTTAGGTTGTCTACTGGTAACCAGTCGGCTAAAATTCACTTAGGTTTCACATTAGCGCAAAATGGTAGGGATCAACGGCCATATTTGGGCGTTGAGATTTTTGGAATTAAAATAGTAATGCTTCTAGATTCAGGTGCTTCATGCACAATAATTTGTAGGGACGGATGGGATATTTTGAAAAATTTGGGGATAAGTTTAGGGAAAACAAGTATTGATAGGGTTACCTTAGCGGATGGTGCAGGAATAGAAGAAGAAGGAACAGTTTCACTTCCAATTAGGGTAGAAGAAAAAGTAGTTCTTGTGGAGTGCCTCGTCATTCCCCGCCTTCCTCATAGATTCTAGGAGCAGACTTTTGGGCTCGTTCGGGTGTAGTCCCGGATCTTCAATCAGGGGAATGGACATTTTCGAACCAAACTTCGTTGGCTTCGATGTCCGTTGCCGAACACTTGACTGATTTAGACGAGAAACAGAAACAAGAATTAGATAGCTTTTTAGAAAAGATTTTTCAAGAAATGCCTGAGGGATTAGGGTGCACACAGTTGGTGTCGCACAAAATTAGGACAAAAGCTGAGCCGACTAAACAGCGGTACTATCCGGTGTCGCCAGCTATTCAAACTTTTATAGATAAGGAGTTAGAAGAGATGCTCCGAGACGGAGTCATCGAAAAAACAGACAGTCCATGGGCTTCTCCCATTGTCATGATTAAGAAGAAAGATGGCACACACAGGTTTTGTGTAGATTATAGGAAGTTGAATGAGGTAACAGATAAGGGCGCATACAACCTCCCATATATTACGGCCATCTTAGATAAGTTGAATAACGCTAGGTTTTTGAGTTCGCTGGATATTAAATCTGCATATTGGCAGATTCCAGTCGAAAAGAAATCTCAAAAGTATACAGCTTTCACTGTTCCAGGTAGGGGTTTGTTTCATTTTTTGAGGATGCCATTTGGATTGCATAGTGCACCTGCAATATGGCGAAGATTTATAGATACGGTCCTTGGACCGGTGTTAAACCATATGTTTTTGCCTATCTCGATGACATCATCATCGTTACAGACACTTTCGAAAAACATATGGAGATTTTAAATGAGGTTTTTAGAAGATTAGTTAAGGCAGGTTTAAAAGTAGGTAGAGAAAAATGTCATTTCGTTAGGCCATCTTTGAAATTTCTGGGATATGTTGTAGACAGAAACGGTTTACACATGGACCCAGAAAAGATAGAAAGCATGTTAGGGATTCCTTCACCCAAAAATGTAAAAGAGGTTAGGAAATTTATCGGAACGGTATCCTGGTACAGGAGATTTATACCAAACTTTGCGAGTTTGGCTAAGCCGTTATCCGATCTTCTTAAGAAGAACAAAAGTTTGAGTGGAATAGTGAGTGTGAGGAAAGCTTCCGAAAAGCTAAAGAGTGTTTAGTTGCAGCACCCATCCTAACATTTCCGGATTTTACGAACCCATTTGTCGTTCAGACAGACGCTTCGGACTTTGAGATTGGGGCTGTTTTGAGTCAAAATTGGGATGAAGGAGAAAAAGTGGTTTGCTATTTAAGCAGATCACTAAATAGATGTGCGAGAAACTATTCGACCACAGAAAAAGAATGCTTAGCTGTCCTGTGGGCTATAGAAAAGTTGCGGCCATATCTAGAGGGAGTGAGGTTTACGGTCATAACCGATCACTACTCTCTTATATGGTTGAGTAAGTTCAAGGATCCGGCAGGTAGGCTGGCACGATGGGCTGTACGTATGCAGCAGTTCGACTTCGACATTGTTCACTGCAAAGGAAAGGATCATGTGGTGCCAGATATGCTTTCTCGAAGCGTACGGGTTATCTCCGGGATTTCAGAGCCCACAACCAATCCTTGGTAGCAAAAATGATACGAGATATAGATAAAAAGCGATCGTCTTTTCCAGCATGGCGAGTAGAAGATGAAAAATTATTTAAATTTGTTAGGGCAAGTCATGTTTTAGTTCACGACACAAATAGTGAGTGGAAAATAGTTGTTCCCAAAAATGATAGGAGAAATCACGACCATCCATTAGCAGGGCATATAGGGGTAAAGAAAACTTTTGCTAGGATAGGAGAAAGATATTACTGGCCCAAAATGAGGTCAGATATCACTAGGTATGTAAAAAATTGTAAAGTTTGCCAAAGTGTGAAACCGGTGAATGATAAACTGGCTGGGTTGATGACGGAGAGGAAAGGAGTAACCGATCCGTGGGAGATGATTTGCGTTGACTTAGTTGGTCCACTTCCTAAATCTAGTAGGGGTTTCGTGTATATTCTGACTGTTGTTGATTATTTTACGAAGTTTCCTTTGTTGTTTCCATTGCGGTCCGCAACGGCCAAGTCAGTTTGTAAGGAGCTAGAGGATAATGTCTTCCTCTTGTTCGGTGTCCCAAAATTTGTTGTTTGTGACAACGGTCCTCAGTTCAAAGGCAAGGAGTTAAAGTTGTGCGATAGTAACCAAACCTTATAGCGATGACCCTGAAGAAAGATCCTAAATTTAGTCGCGTAGCATGGATGAGTTGCGCTAACAGATACTGAGAGCTAAGCAGCTCTGTGATGGTTATTAACTCTCGCCTAGAGCGATTGAGATTTAGTTGTATTGTTTGGTAATGTTTGTTTTCCAAAATTGTGTTGTTTAACCTTTTCTTGCTCCTTTTACTTCGCTTTCATTTCTGAAAGCCTCTTTTCTTTCTTGGTAGGTAAGGATGGAATTTGTTACGGTAAGATTTACCACAACAAAAGCTATTCCTTTGTGGTTCTTTAAACCTCTTTCTGATCGTGTTGTTTTTTGTCACGGTCTGACTCTTAAAACCTGTTTTCCGCTCCATCCTATCCATTCCTATTTTTCGACCCACATTTTGAGTCCGTTGTACTCTAAGAGTTTTGAGAGTAACTCAGAGAGGATAAAAAACCAAATCCTTATATTTCGTGTTGAGCCAGCGTGTTGAGCCAGCGTGTTGAGCCAGCGGATGAGCTGGAGACTCACTCGCAACAGTCTTTCGTGTTGAGCCAGCGGATGAGCTGGAGACTCACACGCATCAGTCTATCGTGTCGAGCCAGCAGACGGGCTGGATCGCGTGCAATGGTTGTATCACTGCTCTCGGTCGCACTTCTCAGCCTATATTGGCAAGATGCTGCTGTATGACCGAGACAAGAACACCACCACGCAAAAGATCGGAAGAGGATGGCTATATGGCCGTGTCGAAGTGGACAAGCCAAGCCAAGCCTCCATTTTGAATGACAATTCAATTTTGGATTTGAAAAAGATAAGAAGGAAATTTTTGAGAAAAAAAGAATTTTGAAGAGAAGTGAAAAACTTCAGTGTTTCGAAACGAAGATTTGCGATTAGAATTGTGGTATAAAGAATATAAAAAGATTGAGGTTTCTGAAAGTCATACTGCGAAGAAATTGAGAAGGATATTCTGGTTGGAAAATGTTCAGAAGCTAAGTATTTTGTGTCTGGTTGTGACCAGAATTTTAGCTTGTCTTTTGATTGTTTAAATTGCGTAAATTTGTTTTAATTTTTGACCCTGTGTGGGGCAAATATATTGTATTTAAGTAGACCTTCGCTGAATATTCGATTCCCTCCCAAGATTGTGGGACCCATGACCTTTGTTTTTGACCTTATAACGTTCTTTACCATTGTGATCTTTCTTTGTGTCCATTTGGCACAAACCATTGTTTGCTTTTTTTTTATTTTGCTCCTATTCTTCTTTTCCAGAATTAGCCTTCTGCTAACCTCGAAAAACTATTGTTCTTACTTTTTCTTTTGATTGAAAAGACTCTGGGTTTTTATTTCGGCATTTGCCACGGTTTCCCAGACCAATAACTTCCAATAAAAGATTCAAACTTCCCATTGGGAATAATAAATTCTTGTGTTTATTCTGTTGAAATTTGAAGATTTTTCAGATTTGTATTGCAATAATTTCTTTTCACATAAGATCGCTTTGATTACACACCTTTTTTATTCGACGAATCCCCCTTGCTGACTAGCCGGTGAGACTGCATATATCATTGCAAATGTTGTTGCAATTTTCTTTATCCATTCTCTCTCTTTTATTTTGACATTTCGTCAATAACGAAATTTCTTTGCGCGGTGCCGGTTGCACATTTTTTTACTCGTTGTTCTTCTTTTTGATTAATAAATATTGGATTCGAAATAATCCAACTTTACGCGGTTTATTTGTTTCGACTTAATAATTTTTCTCATCATAAAGTAATTTAAATCCGGTTTCCTAACATAAATAATATTGCAACACTTAAACCTAATAAAATCCTTTCCACTCACTTTACCATGGGAGGCAACACAAAGACAAGGACAAGAATAATGGGGATATCAACTTAATTCACAAAAAACTATCCGCAAAGCCACCAACATCACCAACAATAATAATCCCGCAGACGAATAGATGAATATAGGCATTATTGAGGGTATAATGGACGATAACTGGACGACAACTAAGAATAGAACTTCTCCCCAATGCAGCAAACCAACATCCAATAGACACGTACGGATACCGGACCAAACAACCGATACATCAGAAGCCCCAGCGCTCAGGCAAATTGATACCACTTCAACAGTCGCATAGCAACAAGTTATGTGACTAAAGTTGGGCCCGCCATTTTTTATTTTTTATATAAAATTTATTGTGCTGCTTTGTGCTAGACTTGTGCTACTATGTGCCGTTAATATAAAAGTTCTATCTTTAAAGCTCTAGCATTTATAGCCAAAAAACGATTTTATGACTAAAGTTAGCCCCGCCATTTTTTATTTTTTTTTTAAGATTTGTTGTGCTGCGTTGTGCTAAGCTTGTGATGCTATGTGCAGTAAATATAAACTTTGTATATTTAAACCTCTCGTTTATATCAGCAAGAAACGATTTTATGACTGAAGTTAGCCCCGCCAGTTTTTTATTTTTTTTTAAAGATTTGTTGTGTGTAGGGTTGAGGAAAAAATTGTCAAAAAAGTGGGGGTTATTTTCCAGTGGGGGCGGGGAGTTGAGGAGTAGTTGGGGGCTGTTTGGATGGTGGTGGGCCTGGTGAGTTATTTTTGCGCAAATAATTTTTTAACTGAACGATTAGCATACACAACAATTTTATATGATAAGGTTCCAATAAATGCGAAGAGTTGCCGATTAATGCAGAGTGCTATAATTCTCTTTTTCTTTAAGCATGAAGGAGGCGTAAGGTGTTTACATAACAATTTTTTTTATTTTTCCTGCTATGAATTAGAAAACACCCTTTATATATAAACCCTTGAAATCTAAATTATAGTCTCCTGTAATAATTTCCTGATCGCATCATGTTTCTGGGCTTTCAGAAGTATTTTCGACTAATATAACAGTAAGAGAAAAAACAAGAACAAAGAAAATAAGCAATGTCGATCTTTTTTCTTTGGGTAAGAGCTTAAGACATATATTTGTGATGCACATTTAAAAAAAAAAAACAAATAACAGCACTATCTTCTCACAAAAAAAAAACTACTTGTTTCATAATTAAACACCATCCTCTTAAATTATTATACTTAACGTTAATATTATTCCAATACTTACCAGAAGAATATATTTTATCTTGATTAAAACAGATTACACAATTACTCATAACGCACTTTTATTTGCTTATTTCAATTACTATGACCTTTCTCTTCAAAGTTTCGCAAGCGAATGAAGCATGACACAAAAGAATCTTTATAAGATCAACAAGATCATGACAAACACGGAAACAACAACAAGGACAACATCTATGCATCGTAATAGCAAAAAAATAAAGCGGTATCCGCGAGCGGTGCGGCGGCAGGATATTCGTAATCCCTTCTGTCCCTTTTTGCGGACCAGCCATAATTCCGATGCAAAACCATCATCAGAGCGCAAAAAAATCAACAAGTGCAACAACAAAATAGCGGGTGACCATTAAAAGGATCGATTCTAGGTCACAATCAACGGTATCCGCGAGCGGCGGCATGATATTATTCATCTTTGACCATCATAGCAACCCTTCTTGGTCCGCGGTACCAGTTTCGTTGCAAAACACCGCCGTCATAGTTGTGAACGAGAAATAGAGAGCTACTTTTGAACTATTTGCACTCATGACCATTACACATGCAAAACAAAACAACAGAATTGCACAAATACAGCACAGATCAAAGATAGAACAAATTCCAAAAGGTTATTTTTTATTTTTTGAAAAGATTTTTTTATTTCTGCAGATCATGCAATTTCAACAAGCTTGTAGCTTAGCCTGTGTACACCTTAACAGTTTAGCAACAATTATTATTGTTCCATTTGCAAAACAGAAAAATAGAATATAATGCAAAAAAAGATATCCTTCTCTAAATTTATTGGAATTGACTTTATTTGTTATTCCTAAGATTTAAAAAAAAAACCAAGTTGGTAACTACGAAACTACATACAAGTTAAATGATAATGATAACAAATGTTCTGATTTGTTAAGTTTTATACAACTTACATAAAGCTGAGTTTTTTTTATACTTGTTCACACTAGCAATCTGTGGATCTTCCCATTTGGAAATTTATACATTTGACCAACAACAACTTCAACTAACTAAGAAACGTGGTTGTTTGATGATGATATGGCAACAAATGTTCTGATTGGTTTGTTATTTTACTTGTCTGCCATATTTCCTTATACCCTAATCCGATCCTTTTCAAATCAAAGGGGAAAATTGATGTTAAGATAATTATGCAATTTTAAAGATTTAAGTACATACATACATACCTATTAAATTTTTGCACGCAATATAATATGTTTTTAAATACCTACACCAAATATATATACATTATGTACCTATGTACGTACAATATGTACGAATATGGAATTGAAGAAAGTGTCCAATGAACTTTAATAGGCTGCATGAATGATAATTAGGAGTGCTTTTGACTTTTATATTTAAAAAAATGGTTGGTACGAGTATATGGATCTATTATAGTGTGTGAATTGAAACCATGTACCTAGATAGGAGAAAAAAAATTGCTTTATCCTCTGATGAACTATTGGACATTCTGTAGGTAGATAGATAGATAGATAGATAGATATACTATGTCGGTACATAGTACAATGTATCTTCAGTGTATATGCGATTGCATTTGCATTTTAATTGTGAAATATTTTTCCTTTTTTGGTTGGGTGTTGGTTAGAAAATGATTTTTTAGTTCAGGAAAAAAAAATATGAATGAGTAGATATTCATTCTTGTTTTACTAAAAGCAGGTACTAAACTTATATTTGGGGGGGGGGGGGGGGGGGGGGGAGGTAAAACAAACTCCTGGCATAGTTAAATTGTTTAGAAAATTAATTTCAGAACAATAGACATGTCATATTCTTGCACATACTACGTGGTCCACAAAATTAAGCAATACATACCAGTACATATTGGTACGTTTAATGAATCCGTTAAAAAAATTTACAGACTTTCATATAAACTATATTAAGGCTATTTTACATATTAGTTATATATATAACCATATAATATGTATAGAAAGATAGGTAGGCACAGCCGGTGGTGGGCCGGCTTTCTTTTCAAAGATCATTTCATGAGTTATAAAAACATAAACTTTGAAGATATGACTATCTTAATGGCACATGACAGCACAAGTCTAGCACAACGCAGCACAACAAATCTTAAAAAAAAAAAAAAATGGCGGGGCTAACTTGAGTCATAAAATTGTTTCTTGTTGATATAAACGAGAGGTTTAAATATACAAAGTTTATATTTACGGCACATAGCAGCACAAGCTTAGCACAACGCAGCACAACAAATCTTAAAAAAAAAAATAAAAAATGGCGGGGCTAACTTTAGTCATAAAATCGGTTTTTGGCTATAAGAACTAGAGCTTTTAAGATACACTTTCTATTTTAACGGCACATGATAGCACAAGAGGAGCACAACTCAGCACAAGTAAAAAAAAAAAAATGGCTGTGGTTTTTTTCTTGTTTTTCATACAAAAGTTTTTTGGTTATAAAACGGAGAGCTTTGAAAATAAAAAAATAATCTTTACGGCACATGGCAACACAAACGGAGCACAACACAGCACAAGAAATCTTAAAAAAAAAGAAAAAAAATGGCGGGGCTAACTTTAGTGTAAAAATCGTTTTTGGCTATTAAAGCTAGAGCTTTGGATATAAAAAGTTTATATTTACGGCACATAGCAGCACAAGCTTAGCACAATGCAGCACAACAAATCTTAAAAAACAAATACAAAATGGCGGGGCTAGCTTTAGTCATAAAATCGGTTTTTGGCTATAAAAACTAGAGCTTTTAAGATACATTTTCTATTTTAACGGCACATGATAGCACAAGAGGAACACAACTCAGCACAAGTAAAAAAAAAATGGCTGTGGTTTGTTTCTTGTTTTTCATACAAAAGTTTTTTGGTTATAAAACGGTGCTTTGAAAATAAAAAAATAGTCTTTACGGCACATGGCAGCACAAACGGAGCACAACACAGCACAAGAAATCTTAAAAAAAAGAAAAAAAATGGCGGGGCTAACTTTAGTGTAAAAATCGTTTTTTGGCTATTAAAGCTAGAGCTTTGGAGATAAAAAGTTTATATTTACGGCACATAGCAGCACAAGCTTAGCACAACGTAGCACAACAAATAAAAAAAAAATTTAGGGGCTAACTTTAGTCATAAAATCGTTTTTTGGCTATAAAAGCTAGAACTTTAAAGATAGAACTTTTATATTTACGGCACATAGTAGCACAAGTCTAGCACAAAGCAGCACAATAAACTTTATATAAAAAATAAAAAATGGCGGGGCCAACTTTAGTCACATAACAAGTTCCTCTACAAGAACCAGCAACGAACGAGTTGGAGAATACCAGTTAAGGAAGTACCAGAACTTCACAACATAAAGTTAGTCAAGGTTAGTTCTGCCCTGCAATAGTTCTTAGTAATGCAAATGTTATAGTATTAGCATCTGGTCCCAACAATATCCAAGGAGACTTAAAATTTAACATTAAAAACTTAAATAACACCATTTCAAAGCTCTATGTTAATGACATTAAAGTCCATCAGGGGCTCATTGAAAAAATAAGGGCTAGTGGGGTGGTTTTTCTTTTACCCCTAAGGAACTTAAAACTGAAAGCGTTATCCTGAGAGGACTGACCAAGGACTTTGACGTGTCCGAAATCCAGGATGAGTTTGATGCCATCCTTCCAGGAGCAATAGACAAAGTCTCGTTTTTAATTACAGACAGATCGAAGAAAATAGGTAACGATACCAATTTATTTCTGATAAGGTTGTCAACATCTCAGCCATTTTGCCAACAACTACACATGTGTTAAATTCGCAGAAAATCACATCCTCGGTGAATGTAAAATAAAAATGTCAGAAGATTCATAGGCTTCCTGCGTGAATTGCAAAGGCAACCAACCGGCAAACTTTAAAGGTTGCCAGCGATAACTAACAGGTGTCTTTTCCCACTCAAAAAATGTGGCCAACAATGCTATGCCCGACATCTCCTACTCAAGTCATATTCATTAAGTAGTTAACCCAGCTATGACCTCTCAGTCAAACAATTCCAAGCAAAACTAACTAAGTCAGTTCATGGGGATAGCTATTGAGCTCTTTGGAATTAATATTAAGGAAATCCTCTCGAAAATTGAAAATTTCATTCGCTGTGCTCAGCAATTTGGATTACTTACTACTTCTTAGCGGGATAATGATCTCCCACCATAATGAAATACAAACTATTAAATTACAACATATTATCACTTATTGAACATAGCAGGAGAATAGAATTACTCAAAGTTCTCCTTGCTCACGATATCTCAAGAAACTCATTTATCTACTCGTCATAGGGTATTTCTGGATAACTACAACTTTTTCTCCAATCTAAACAATTAAGGAGTTTTTTAAAAGCAATATTAATTACCTTACAACACCGCATTTTTCCCTAAAATTTGTTTCATTTTAAACTTCAGTATTAATAAGATCCTAATTGGCTCCGTATATTTTCCCCCGAATCGTGTAACGCAGATTTTAAAATTTATTACAGAAATTTATATAACTTCAATAACAAAACACTATTATCACCAAAAAGGGAATATATGTTGTTTTGTTATTGTTGTGGGAAGTTATGAATTCTTCCAATGCGTATCTTCTCTATTGAGCACATGTGAAGACCAGAAAAAAAAGGATATTTTTTTTTGTTGAATGCTTCACATTGTAATTGGCTGTTGCCTCAAAACCCGCCCATCAGGGAGTGAACTCGACCTGATCCATCGTTTCTCTTCGGCAATAAATATTCTAAAGAAACCCCTAATTGTGGTTGACTTGACTAGATGGAATTTGTCAACCAGTGACTCAAAACCCTCCCTATGTAAGGAGTCAGAACTCACTTACGCCTATGGTTCATGTTCGGCAAACTACTGTAGAAGAACCCCAACTTTATAAACTTACTAATCTAAATCTAAACTCAAAAACTAGATTCAGGACACCACGGCCACTGTGAATCTTAATAAATCCCTAACCTGGGCAACACCGCCAATAACCTACAAAAAAAACTAGATTCAGGACACCACGGCCACTGTGAACCTTTAAATTCCCTAACCTGGGCGACACCGCCAATAAATTACTTAAATACACCATTGATTCCGGACGACACCGCCACTGTGAATCCCTACTACTCTACCCTACCTATTTTTGTATGATTCCCAACTATAACGGATACGATAGGTCAATCAACTCTGACCATATCCTCCATTGATCCGAGGAGCTAACAACACTCAAATAACGCCGGCGGTCAATCAACTCTGACCCCAACCTCACTCGAGTACACAGCCTACATGGTATTGCTTTGCCTGTTCAGGGTAGGGAGCGATCCAACCCCCTCCGAACCTGATCTTTAGCAATGCATATCAAAGAAATATACGTACTATAAAAATATTCAAAATATCCTGATTTACTACTCAATCAGAAGACCAATTACTTTTACTTGATTTTCATACTTTTTATTATTTAAAGTAAACGCTTAAAATTACTTAAAAACAAAATTTACTTATATAGTTCTAAATGTACCAAACGAATATATCTCGTTTATTTCTTAAACACGTTTAAATTTTGGTACCCTTATTCAGTATGATCTTTAATTGGATAAAAATTCAATTTTATTAATAAAAATCTAATCTCGAGTCACTGTACGTGCTCTTGGTTCTTTCAAAACATTCAAATGAACAATTCTTCACAGAAACATAAAATTAACCCTCGCATTATATAATGCAATTTGAATCAGAAAATCTATGTTACCTTATTACTTTATGGTACACTGGTTATTTATTTTAAATATCGTTTGTATTGTGGTCGATGATTTTATTTCAAAAAAAAAATATGTTTACGGTTGCTGTACGATCAATGCCGAACAGATTCAACCTCGCAATTATTCTCCTTCTAGTTATTTCTAGGAAGTGTATTTATTTTTATTCTATGCTTTATTGCTGTTTTGTTTGTTTCAATGCCACAAATAAGTATGTCTTTCAGAGGGTGAGTATACTTAACATATGTACAAACAAGATAAAAGAAGGATCTTTATTTCTGAGTGTTTATATTATACTCATAGCAGGTATAATTTCAATTGATAAATCCTTCACACTTTAAAATCCGGACGGGACTAGCGGAAGTGTGAGTATGAACAGGTTTGGATACTCTTTAAGTGTTGTTGTAATAGTTAGTGGAAGTCTTTTCTGTTTCGATACGGTAGGTATCTAGGCATATGCATATACATATACAAAAATGTATTTCATACGGTAGCAAAGGGGATATGCTATGACAAATTGTGTACACACACGACAAAAGTAAGTATATGGAAAGGGATGGTAGCGTTAAGCTAAAGAAAGATGGTATGTATCTATATTACATACGAGTATACAATTTCTCGACATCAAAATTGTTGGGGTAGGTCAGATACGATATCTGAAGAAAATATGCTTCGCGGATGATCGAACGCTGACGTAATTATACGTACAGGTATAAAAGTAATTATTGGATTCTATTTGAAATCACAATATGAATGTAAGGGATAATATTCAGGTAAACTGATGCCGATAGGGCTGAGTGTTCTCAAATTGGAAGATACTTATCCATATATATAGGCCGAGAGGGCAGGGTGTTCCCTAGGTAAATTAATGATACTTGATAGATATAGAGAAGATTAAGTGTGGAGTACTTACTTACTTACTTAAGGTGGCGCAGACAGTCCATTGTGGACCACGGCCTCAACCAACAATCCTCGCCAGCTAGGCCGGTCCCTAGCCAGTGGCCTCCAGTTGCGCACACCAAGTTGGTTGAGGTCGTTTACCACTTGATCGCGCCACCTTAGATTGGGTCTTCCAGAACTGCGTCGGCCCTCCGGGTTGGAATTGAAGACTAGTCGGGCAGGAGCGTTTTCGTCCATACGCTCCACATGACCCAGCCATCTAAGCCGCTGAATTTTCAGCTTCTTAACCAAGTCAATGTCGCTGTATAGCCCGTACAGTTCGTCATTGAATCTTCTCCTCCATACTCCATTGATACATACAGGCCCGAATATCACACGAAGAATCTTTCTCTCAAAGCACCCCAGCCTGTATTCATCCGATTGTGTCAGTGTCCACGCTTCTGCCCCATACAGCAGGACTGGGATGAAAAGGGTCTTGTATAGTGTCTCCTTGGTCCTTTGAGAGAGGGCTTTACTACTAAGATGCCTTCTTAGCCCGAAGAAACAGTGATTGGCAAGAGTGATTCTTCGACTGATCTCTTCACTGATGTTGTTCTGAGAGGTTATAGTGGAACCCAAATAGACAAAGTCCTTGACAACCTCAAAGTTATATCTGTCCATTGTGACGTTTTGTCCGAGTGTGGAGTACTATGTCTCCGAAAAGGTGAAAAAAAAAACTTAATTGAGCTGTCCGTGGACCAGCCACATGATACGATAATACTAATAATGAGTTATATGGACTGAAATTATGGATATAGTGACGTAAGCAATTTTATAAAATTATAAATAATCTGTTTATAGCAATATAGTTTATTTATGTAATGTTACTCACCCAAATAATCGCTGGCTGGAGTGCGCTGCTGCCGTTGACCATTCGTAGATACGCTGCTGTTGGATTATTCAAATTTTATTGATGCTTATTGTCGGGTAGGTAAGATAATGTCTCTTACAAAACGGTAGTATGAAAGGGGTAAACAAAATTTTACTTCACTGTGACTACAATGATTTTTAAATGGGATCAGTATTAGTGTCCCACTGGGTTTCACTTATTTTCACTTCTTGCTTTTAAATGGACAAAAGACTTTTATATATAAAAACTTTTCATTTACTTTTCAGATATTTTTTTTTTCTAATGAGATTTCTTATCCTTTTTTTTTTTTTCTTTCTTTCTTTCTTAGGTTTTCATCACTCTTTTATTCTTACAGGGGCTTCTGAGGTAAGTTAAACTTTTGCAAAAACACTTTCACTGGGGTATGTATTCTTCTTAAACTTCCTTTTCAGGGATTACTATATGGCGCTTATACCATGGGCATTTTCTTCAACCACATTACTTCACGATGGACATTAATTATTATTTTTAGATAAACCATGCTAGATGGGAAATACAATATAGTTAATTATCTTATATACTTAAAATTTCTGAATAAATTTCATAAAGAAGATAAAATGATACTTATTTTCCTGTTGGTTTTCGTAGCTGATGTCTATAGGTGTGCTGATTTCATTCAAATGTTATGCCGCACGTGGCAAATACCGATGTGCTTCAATCACGTGGAATGGTCTCCTGGTGGCTATGCCCCAAGACATTCAGATTGAGCTGTTTGATGTACAAAAGAAACGTGCTTGTGTGTTGCTTTGGATGGACTGGATTCGGGTCTCTCTAACTCCTTATGGGTTAGATGACGGCCCTCGAGTACGATGTCCTCCAAAGTCGCAAAAAAAAACTTAATTTCAGCAAGCCGAGCTGCTGTTCTGATTTTATGGCGTCTTAAACGCACCGCGCAATTGACCAACACGTGGTTGGAAACGTGCAAGAAAAAGTATAAAATTTCTCCAAAAATCTTTTCAGAATTCCACAAGAATGCAATCAAAAGCGAAGAATCGGTGTATATATTAAAGGAGCTTCCTTAATAAACGAATTTTATTTAAGAAACGTAAAGTTGGTTGGCGTGACTGTACGATTTTCAGTGTTGGCGTCGTTTTCAGGTGGCGTCAGTATTTGGGTGCGTCACTTTCCTTGGGTGGCGTCGGACGCTTCTCCACGTGTACTTAAATTTTCCTGGCGTGCGTGATTTTTATGCGCGTAATTTTTCCTATTGGAAGAACGTGGATTTTAGCACTTTTTTAAGTCTGCTTTTGGGTTTGTTTGCCCAGAGCAGCACTTACCTTTATGACTGGTTCTTTTCGTACTTCTTTTTCTTATAGGATTCTTCTGGCGGCAACCAATAAATGCTTTAAATATGCACCTCTTTGTGAGTTCGAAACGTTGTGCCGCTTTGGATAGCAGCCGGCACCGTACCAAAAAAGGTTGTGAGCACACAAAAGACAATGATTTGCTATCAAAATTTCTGCCACGCCCGTGGCACGCGCTCACACAAAAAATCTCAATTTGATGTTGTCGCCTAAGCTATCAAAATTCACTATTTTATTTCTTAATCTTTCTTTAATGTACTCTAACTTACTTTTATTTCACTTATAATTTCGTCTTTTCAATCTTTTTTCTTTTCTTCTTAGGTTTTCTTTTATTCTTGTACACTAATGTGAATTCTTCTTAATTTCAACTTACTTCTTTTATGTTCTTTATAACTTGATTTTACTTGGATGAAAGCTGCTGATAGAAAGGCGGAAATTCATGGGAGAATTTCAATCTTTCTGTCAGGCATATTTCGATGTAGGCCCGTTCCTATATCTACGCTCTCGATTCTGTTTGGGGTTTGTTCGTTGATGTTGGCTTTTTGCTGTGTATAACACTTTTGTGATGAGAATGTCAAGTAGTACCAAAATGTGTTTACACTGAGTAGCTAATCAACAATTCCACACCAATAATTTAGTTCGTAAAGAACTTATGATTGAATTATATGGTTATTTAAGCCTCTGTGACACTTTTCTTTGAACTGGATAGCTAAATATCGCTGTGAAACCAAGTGTCACAGTCAACATGTTTGAACGCCGAATGAGTTCTGCATCTTGAACCTGGTTTTGCAGAACGTTCAGTTCCACAATTCTTTTATATATTCATACTAGCACGTTAAGTGCAAATTATGCAGAACAATTAGTTTTTGGATGTACGTAAAGTACTTTTAAACTTTATATTTTCCCCTGTTATGCGGAAATTGAAATAGGAATTTCCTATTTTCTCGTCTGAAGTTGAGATAACTCTCGGTCGCCTTAATGCATTTGAGGCGTAATGTGAATTGGGAAATTTTTGAAATTCCCTTGGAATTCGATGAGGCGTAGTGGTGGTGGGTCGGGTCCACTACTGGTCTGTCAATGGTGTTCTTATGACATCATCAAAATGTCGTCCGTACACAGCTTGTGCGTTTGTAACAAGTCACCACTATTGTAAACGCGCAAGAAACGATGATATTTTCCTTGCTTTCTTGTTGTGAATGAAAACCTGACGTTATAAACCTAACAAATTCCTGCATTATACATAAATCCTTATTCAATAACTACATATACTTGGTCATATAAAATACACATATTTCATAATATATTTTCTTATTCCTAACATTTCTTAAAATTAAAATATATAATCTATTATGCTTAAAAAAATAATCTTATCTCTATATGCTCACAAGAAGAGTCTCATGCACAGCTGTGCCAGCCGGGCAAAGAATGGAAATCTGTCTTCTTATCCTTACAGGAATACTCTTCTATCATTTAAATACCTTTAAACTAAATATCACAGAATAAATTTCACTTCTTAAGGTCCTTGGTGTGTGATGTTGTCGTATAGCCCTTGCTATCTACTACGTCATACAAATTGTTACCATGGATTTTCGTGATTGTTACCTTTATAAATTTCGGACTCAGCTTAGCATTAAAATGCTTACTAGCGTCGCTCAATACAATGTTGCTCTTGAACACTTCATCCCCTACCTTGAAATCTATTTTGCGACTTCTCAAGTTGTAAATCTTAGCGTTTTCCTCGCGCGCTTTTTCAAGGGTTGTCTTCAAGTATGTATGAAGAATGTTCATCTGTGCGACCTTGGGAAGCCAATCAATCTCAGAATGATTGAGTCCACCCAACTCTCTTAACAGCTTGTAATCAGCCCCATGTTCGATCATACGCTGGCCAAAAAGGGCCTCATAGGGTGATATTGTGAGAGATGAGTGCACGGTTGTGCGTAAAGCACTACTTATTGAAGAGAGATGTGCATCCCAATTGGTCTGCTTTGGGTTAGTATACGAACGTATCGCTGCTAAGATGGAACGATTTACTCGTTCGCTCGCGTTCGCTTGCGGTGAATACACCGCTGTTTGATAATGCTTAATGCCGAATGCATCTAAACATTTCTGAAAATCTTTACTTGTGAATTGTGTGCCATTGTCTGACAACACACTTTCTGGTACACCATAAATTAGAAATACATCGTCCCTAAGAAATCTTACAACATGGGCGGCAGTGGCTTTTCGAAGTGGTTTTATGAAGACGAATTTCGTAAGTTGGTCCACGACGATGACGATGTAACAGTTTCCACTGCTTGACCTAGGGTAGGGTCCCAAAAAGTCAACATATAAATGTTGGAACGGACGCTCTACTGCGAAACTCTTACCCATCTCCGCGCGGAGAACTACGTTGGCAGCTTTAGTGGTTTTGCATGTCTCACATGCGTCAATGAAGTTTTTGACTTGTGAGAACATGCCAGGCCAATAAAACTGCTGTCTTAGTCGATACAGCGTCTTTGCTATACCGCCTTGAGATGCTCTTGGTGGAGAATGTGCTAATACAATCAAGTAATTCGTTACTTCGGTCGGAAACCACAATTTCCATGTTAGGTCATCGGCTAGAGGATTGCCTACAGAATGTTTTGTCCGTTTGTAGACAAAGCCCTCTGAAATCTTTAGATCAGGTAATCGCTCCTTTTCCAGTTTGATATGTTCAATGAGGCTCAAGTATCCCTCTGACTTGAATGACGGATCATCCAAATCCAGGTGAAGCACCGCCTCCTCCGCTTCGACTTGACCTAAACAAGAAAGGTATGCCTTGTAGGGAAAACATTTCCACCAACGTCATCTAATTCCAATTATTCATGACAGATTGTCACAACTGACGTCACACATTTTAATTTCAACACAATCGACATTATATAGCGAGTGACGCAATGTGCTCACACTCCATGTATATGGATGAAAATCCAACTTCATGGTAATCGTCGATTCAGTGACAGCAACCATTCATTCCTTAATGGATACTTCTTAAATTTCCCATTTGCAGGTAGCAAACTGCACTACAAATATGCCATAAGCATCATACACGTCACTACCAAATTAACAAATTTTATTATTCAAAATTTTTATTGAATCCCTATATTTACAGACTTGTCATTCAATACCATGACATAATTTCATATAAACTAGCACTTCACGTGCGAATCTGTCCAAAATTCGACAATAAATTGTCAACTATTAGTCACGCCATCTATTGGTGTATCAAAGTAAAAGTATAATTTGATCCCACATCAGGATCAACCTTCTGAGTATTTCTACTATGAAAAGGGAATTTCATAGGAAATATCTAGAAGGGGATTTTTGTTGGGATATTTGACAGGAAATTGGGCAACATCGCCTTTCCGATGACAAAACCTCGGTCATTCCAATCTCATCCACCAAAGAGCAAAATCAAATACCTAAAAAGATAAAAGGTGAAAATAAAAGTATAAATTGAATTTAAATAAAAGAAATAAGTGTTAGAAAATATAAAGAAATAATAAGTGAACATAATAAGAATAAAATGTGAGTAAAAAGTTATAAATTAAACGTAGGATGAGTAGTTCTATAAAATTAATTGAAATTTATAGTGAATCCCAGTGGAATTGTCAGCGACATAAAATATTCAGGAATAGGATGTGTAGAGAGTTGCAAAGCAAATAAAAACCAATTGGATTCATGAGGAATCCACCAAATCAACGATGATTATTGAGATTTTCGAATCAAAGAAAAATTCAGACAAGACGTAAGTAGTTTTTTTTCTTTTTTTTTAACATCATGTGTGCATGTAATTTGCAAATCACGTGGCGAAACATACACAGTTCTGCCCGAGATTTTCGTCCGACGCAATCCAGTAGTATCCATGCGATACACAATTGATGCTTTGATAAAAAAAACCAATAGACAAAAAAAAAAAAGCTACAACAAAGTTTTCTTTTTTCATTTTCTTTGTGCAGCATGTGGTCGAAACCCACGCCGCCTCGCACAAGTAGGAGCGTCTATACGTACATCGCCACACAAAGGTTAAACCGCATGAACAAAACCAAGCTACGACAACGCATGTGACGATACATAAAGAAGATACATGTAACAGCAAAAAGCGAGTAAAGAAAAGCAGCAGAATAACTCCTCGGACGCGAGACGGCGTCAATTTTTTTTTATATATCATTTTTATGATCATTTTTCTTAAATCTTTTTTTTTTGGATTCTCAATATAATCTTCCTGGTAGCCTCTTATATATATATCTAGTATTCATATATTCGTTTTCTTTTGCATATTAGTCAAACCATAGATTGCAATACATAACATCTAATCAAAAGATAGCTAAAGATATCGTCAAAGCATCCCTCTCTATTTCATATCCTGATATACTTAGACAACCATTTATGAAATTCGTTTGTCGCAACCACATGGTTTGTAGTTCGAGTAGAAATCTTCGAACTACCCATTTCCGCAGAAAGATTCCCAATTAGAATACACAGTATTAGCTCCTAGTGAAAAAGTAAAACATCTACGAAATACAGTACAGGTACCACGTTTGAGTACATATCGTCAGTGTCCGATTTGAAAAAACGCCGATCCGGGTGACAATCTATCAAACAAGCCACACGCGGCGATAGAACCGCGTGTCACATACATTAGCTGTTGTGAAACACAACACTAATTGAAAATTCAACGCTTCGAAGGTCTTACCCAAAGGCCCAACGAATACGGCTACGGCTAAGAACTCTCATCGTGCAAGAAGACAAGCTCTTCTTCCATGGTGTAACCAGCGCAACAACAACAAACACTACGGTGTATCGACGAAATTTTAATTCATACGAGGAAACTACAAGTATTTATATTCAAGGATATCTTTTCCAAGCCACTTTTTTTCAACTTTATTTAACTTCATTCAATTTTTTTAAAGAAATCAGATTCATTATATACCTTTTCGCGATTATTTCGCACAAATCAGATGTCAAAGCCTGATCTAATTGAATTTTATTACTACACCCCATCCAGGTATAATCATACAATTTTCAAGAAGAAGTCCATAATCTAGCAAGTGATTATACCTAAGAATAGCGTCAAGATATCAGATGAATTGTGAACCTTTTTGTGTGTCTATCTGAAGAAGATAATTTCCAAAACCCCCCCCCCTACCTCACAGCTCAGTCGAAGAGAAGCAACTTTTAATACAAACTTTCAATCAATCAATATTGTTGGTGTTTTTTCTATCTAGCTACGTAACAACGGCACTCCCGAGTAAATAACTCAGGAGGGTGCAGTCATCAGTAACATCTTTAATCAAGAATAACTTCAAGAAACATTAAGCAACTTTATGTTTAAATGTAACACAAGCGTTACACATCTGTAAAACTTGGGAACAGTGCACTGCCTCCGAGGGATATGTACGGTGAGTCAATCATGACCTTTGTTGAAAATAAATTTTGAACTATATTGAAAGATATTAACCATATTGAAAATAAATTGAAAGTGAATAAATATTTTTGTTTGAGCAATAGAGATCATATCTCGCGAATTGTGAGCTATCTTCTCTTTGTAGTTGAATACATACTCTGAGACATTTTTAAGAACAAGAATCATTTGATTAAAGAGCTAAATTTTTCCCTTTCCCTTCTCGAGTACCGTCTTTAAATGTAGTTAATTGTCCATACCTTTTTCTTTATTAAAGATTAATTTGAAAGAATCAACTAAGCCACTTCATCACAATATAATCAAGAGAATAGAAATCCACTTCACATTTATGGATTCTAATTATGATCAGAATAATAAATCAAAACAAGAATACATCACTCATTGAAATTAGAGTAAAGTGAATTTGATTCGACGAAGACAAAACAAATTTTCGTGGCAACAGAAGCCCTATCTTTTCCTTGTAGATATCTTTGATAGGTATTTTTTTTGATTATTTTTAAGATTTTGTAGATTTAAGAGATTTAGAATATTAAGGATTTTAGATTTTTAAGAATACAGTTAGTTGTAGTTTTGGTAAAATTTTAGATATAAGATTTTTATATGAATAAATGTAAAGAATACCATTTATAACGATGAAACAATAATTCTTTTCATTTGAGTAGTATTAACATTGATATTTGAGCTTTCTTCATGATTTATTTAATGAAACTTCTTTTCAGATTTATAAGTATGTATCTTTAAGTTACAGGTTCGGTGGGGATTGGATTGGTCACCTCCCCTTCTTCCTTTGTCGGTCGATAGTAAGATGGGTCAGTTAGATTTTGAGTCTAGTTTAGAGTTAGATTTTGAGTTTAGTTTTAGATATAGATTTTGAGATAAGATTAGATTTGGTTATGGTATAGATATAGTTATAGAGTTTTGAGTGAATGTAATGAAATGATGTTTGCTATGAACCGAGTCGTTGAAGTGTGATTTACAGTATGAATGATTTGTAGAGTAAGATTTTGGAGAGTTTAGTTATAGTTTCGAGATATAGTTTTAGGATGAAGTGATGTTCTTTCGAACTTTACTTTTATCATGTTTAGGGGTTCTGAATTAATATTGATACAAGCACTATTCGGAACCAAGGTTTGTTGTGGTTGGTAACAACAACAGCAATTTGGGAGGGTTACGAGTGCTGGGGTGTCTATTAACACCTTGAGACACCCCCACACAATTACAAGCCGCCGACACTCATCGCTGAAACTATTTGGATCCTTTACGAGCGATGTCGTGTAAATCCATGATGGATGCTACCATCTACATCCACCCATATGATGAAGCTACGGAGTTTATTCAGGTTTAGGTTAGAACATGTTTAGTTAGGTTTTGCTAGCTCTATGTTTCGGTGCATATAAAGTAGAGAGTCGAAGATAATCATCACGAAAACTGCCTTAGCATCCTGTGTTTTGGTAGGCGTTTGACGCGTAGGACAGGTTTGTTGGTAGAACGGGCCCCCATAAAAATCTTGAACAATACAAGTGAACAACATCATAACTTGAAGGTCTGCAGATAATGAAAAAAAACACATGTAACCAGCTGACACAAGATTGCAAGAACCCCACCCCATATGCTCCTGGGTGAACCAGAGCCACATGCTGCAGGCCGTCGCATGTCTTGGTGGACAGCACCCTCAGTCCAAGCCGTTTTAATGAATATTCATACAGAGAAGCCACTCTGGTGTGGAAGTCAGTTAAAGGGGGTACGTGTCTGAGGTAAATAACGCACTGTTAGGGATGAAGATTGGAAGAGGAAGGGTATAGGATAGACTATTGCTAGTGTCAAATCTACTGGAAGAGTAGGTGCAGGGGCCGCAGGCTTTTGCTAATAGAACCGTGAAGACAGTATATTCGATCCTACTCTTCTCTTCTGAACGAGGACCGATCATGGTGTTAGTCACCCATCACACAGTTCTGAGAAGGAGAGTTGAGGAAGCCCAAGGTAATAGTGGAACTTATGAGTCTAGTTATAGTAGTCTAGTAAGGTCGATGTTTTAGTGGGAGTTTTAGTGGACTATTTAGGGGGCTAGAGAATTCTTCTATCAGGGTGTGTGGGTTGGGAGGCATCTAGGTTGATGGAAGGCAAACATTGTCACCTACGTTTGTCCAATCCTTTGCTGAGGATGGAGATGTGCATGAGTGCTAAACTATAGGGAGCCACCTATAGGAATAGTATGAGTGTAGACTTCGTCTGAAGTGTTTTCTGTGTGCGTTAAATGTTGAACGAGTTGATGGGTAGTTGGTGTAGTGAATAAATACTTTCATTTTATTAAATTTCGTAACAATATCTTTGTTACAGAAATGACGCCTAACGTGACGGCATGAGTTTCTTGGAGCTTGTGTCTCATTCAGGCCCTGATTGTGCGATGAGCAACAGATAGAACCATCTTCTTTCTATATATCAATTTTCGTAACAATCATTTAATTTCTTTGTTACAGAATTGAGGTTTATAGATGAATGCTTCTCGTTAAATTCTTCAACATTTCTTTGTTACAGAAATGGCGCCCAACGTGGGGCCCGAAGAAAGCGAACCTATTGATCCTATTTTTTTCTTGTTTGATATCTTTGTACATTTAGCGAACCTCAAACATTTTGGTGTTTGAGAAAAATTTTTTTTTTTCTCAAATAATTTTTTTTTAGAGTTTGATTCTCTAACGAAGTCATTTCGTTAGGAGGGCCAACATCTAGGGTTGGTCAGTGGATTCTACTTGTCCGGAGGGTTGGTGGACAGGTCCCCGACTCTCGTCCGTTGCGATAGGTCCACTTCCAAGTCTTTCCTCCTACGAGAATTGAGTTTGTCTAGTGTCGTTGTCCGGATTGGACGTTGAAGTGTCCAGTCGTCTGTTGCGAAGGCATTGACAATTTAATGAAGTATTAACGGAATAAAGTCTTTTTGAGAGTTACAGTTAGTAGACTCTTCGACCGGTGGTGGGTGATCTCATTCCCTACGCACGTCTGCTGCGAAAGCTACGACCTGATCTCTTGAATACTTTACACTCTTTAGTGATTTTTCAACTCTGATATTTATTTTGAAACACATACAGGCCGAAACCTTTAGTTATTTTAGTTTGATTAGTTTTGTAGGAGCGATTCTTTTAGGATTAGGATCCCTTATGAAACGTCGACCGGTGGTTAATGAACAAGTTCTTGACGCACGTCTGCAGCGACGTAATAAGATTCCTAACCCTGGGAAGAACTTCTTTGAAATTTCAGTTAAACCAATTAACTTTTGTTGAACACGTAGTGAAGACCACATACACTAATTTTTTTTATGACCCGAAGTTTGTCGCGAGGAGCGAGACTTCAAATTTTCTTACAGACCAAGAGGGGGAACCAATTCAATCCCCGAACCTTTATGATTTATGAGTATTTAGTATTTTCCAGTTTATTTATGATTAAGTATTTTTTTCGAGTATTTTTTGAGACATATAGTAATTTTTGAGATTTAGTATTTTTACAGTTTATAGTTTAGACAGTCGGCTGATGAGTCAAGTGCTTATCGGATTGTCATAGTTTAGTATTTTTGAGATTTAGTTTTTTTGATATAGGCGATTGGCAGATAGTCAGGTGCTATACGGATCGTGGTATATCTGGTTTTGAGACCATTTTAGTATTTTTTTTGATTTGGATGATCGGCAGGTAGTCAGGTGCTAACCGGGTTGTCGCATTTCAGGACACGATTGGCTGGCAAATTCTGCGTGTTTGTCGGGTCGTGGGTTAAGTTTGAATATAGTATTTTTGAGATATAGTTTGTTTTTGAGAGCATTAAGTTTGAGATTTAAGTATTTTCTTGAGACCATTTTTAAGTATTAAGATTTATAGAAGATAAGCATTTCTATTTCCATTAAGTATCTATAGTATTAAGGCTTTTAGTTTATTAAGACTTCTTATAGCAATAAGTATTCCATATATCTTATAATATTATTGAAAACTATTATATGAAAAAGCTACCACAGATATTAAAACTGTTGTACAGTTTTTCATAACCTTTTCAAACATTTATTTTGAAAATTATTTTGAAAATTTTTGAAAATTTTTGGAATATCCCTTTTTTTTTATTATTACGAAATTTTTACATTGATAAACATTTTACTATTTTTGAATTTTCTTTTGACTCCGAACTTCTGCAAGAGTATAAATAGCAGAACATCATTTGTGAACTCGAATTTTTTTTTTATGAAATTATTTTGTTTGTAGCAATACTTTATAATTTTGAGATCCGCGTATTACTCGTTTAGGATCTGAAATTTCTTGAAGTAATTTTTTTGAATTTTGAAATTTTTCCATTTTTATTGACCCTTGTCTGACTAAGTGGACATCCTAGCAGATTCCATTTAGATTTCCATTATTTTCCGTCCGTTTATTGAATTCATTTTCGTGCTGTACTACTACTTAGCATACGCGAGTTTTAACGACTCGAACCTTCCAATGACAGGAAGAGGAAGAAGATTCACAATTCAAAGCCCATATAACCCAGCTTATCGGGACGTATATATTAACTCACCAGGCATGTTAGCACCAACTAATGAAGAAGATGAAGCTCACGGAAGTGACACTTCTAACTCCAGAGCGAACCTTACTGGAGGCAGTCAAGGCGTACATCTTGAAGTGAGTGGAGGCAATACCACTGAACATGAACCTCAAGAGCAGAGCATACAAGATGCTTTAAACCGTTCTGCAGGAATGCAAGAAATTGTAACTGCCACTGTCAATCTGCATAGATTAGAGGACAGACAATTCTTTGTCGACTTACTTGCAGCAAGTCAAGAATCACTTCTAGCCAAAGTTACTGACATGATTAAAGGGCCAAACAACCCTACAACTTCCAACAGTCTTCCTCCGTCTAATAATCTTCCACCAGCTAACAATCAACCAGCTTTGAATGATCTTCTCACATCACAGACTTACACACAACAACAACAGCAACCACCTTTAAACAACGGAACGACTAGACCAATTCCTCCCATAGGGACAAATTTTCCTACTGCTGAAGCGATGGCAAGAGATACCTTTCGCACCAATGCAGACCGTTTGGCAACGTTGCCAACCCCAGATCACAGACCTCATAGCCAACCTTATGTTCCTACTGTGCACCCAGTAGACATGACTCAGGGGGCTAACGTCGATGATTTTCTTACGCGAATGAACGCGATTAATGTAGATGGATCGCCAGAAACCTCATCACCACACAGGCGAATTCCATCATGCAATTCCAATTCAAGTCGATATCCACTTTTTCACAAGTGGGGTATCATTTTCGACGGGAAGAACATCCCTGTGGATGATTTTCTTTTCCGTCTCGACAGAGTTAGAGCAAGTTATGGCGTCTTGTGGGATGAGATTCTGGTGAATTTTCATCACTTTGTGACAGGAACCGCTGAGTCATGGTACTGGACACATATTAAGAGCAACAGACACTCTAGCTGGCTCTCATTTCAAGCCTCTTTCGTCGAACAGTTTCGAAGTCTGGAAACAGATTCGGAACTGTCTCGCAAAATCAATGACAGGAAGCAACAACCTAATGAAGCATTTAATGATTATTTAGATTCGATGATGAGCATGAACTCTCGAATGCGAGTTCCGAAATCTGAACGCGAGATGATTGAGATCATAAAGCTCAACGTTAATCGACGCTTAGGACCGCATCTAATTACGTTTAGTACTCATTGTCTGCGACAATTAGCATATACGTGCCGGAACATTGAGCGTTATTATGATCACAGACCGGAGAGCATGCGCTCGAACAATTTCGTACCTAATGGTCTAAAACCGCAAATGCAACCACGAAGATTCGTTAGTGAAGTTGAAGCTTCGTCATCGGAAGACCTAGCTGTAGCTATCCCTGGTACTGTGGAAGCTTTCCACAAGGATACTAAGCCATTCGTCTGCTGGAACTGCAAAAGTGTAGAGCACATGTTCCGCGACTGTCCTCTTGAACCTCAACACATTTTCTGCTTCCGCTGTGGCAAAGAAGGAGCATATTGCCCTAGTTGTCCAAGGTGTGCGGGAAACCCGAAAAGGAACAATCCACCATCCGGGGGGATTCGTTCCGTAAAACAGAACCCGGAGTTGTAGGCCCTAATAAAGACATTTCACCTATCACTCCCATAAAGATTTTAAAACCTAATAAAAGCAATGCAATCTCCAACGAAAAACAAGAACCAAATATGAATTTAAGCGATGAAAACAATGTAAATTTTAACAATTTAAATAATGAAAGCAACAAGTATGAATTTTTCAAGAAACCTTTTCACGAGAGGCTACGAAATTACTATGAAGTAAGAAAGAAAATCGTAACCTTTCCAGAACTGTCGAGACGTATTCGCCGAACGCGACAACGTTTCCATCAGAAGCGGGCTGCGTATCGCAATGTCGCTTCTGCTACTTTAGGTAGAGAGTCCAACGATCCTCGTCCTTATGTGACGGTGGAAATTTTTGGAGACAAGTTCCTTGGTCTTTTAGATTCAGGGGCTTCCATTAGTTGTCTGGGTACAGACATTTTGCCATATTTAAGGGAGAAGCACATTGCGATACAAAGGGTAGAGACTACCGTGTCCACTGCTGATGGACAACGGCAGGCGATAGTAGGTTTGGTTACGACCAAAGTCAAATATAATAACATTTTGCAAGACATGCAATTTTATATTGTACCGTCATTAGCTCAACGGCTATATCTTGGCGTTGACTTCTGGCGGAAGTTTAAAATAGCACCACACATTATTTCTAGTATTTCGGGAATTTCACCGGATGGAGTTCCCAATGTCCAATGTAGACTGAGTCACGAAGAGTCCGTCAGACTCCGTGAGGTGATTCAGAGTTTTCCTTCGTTCGCGAGTAAGGGGCTCGGGAAAACTCACTTGGTAGAGCATTACATAGATACGGGTGATGCTGAGCCAATCAAACAAAGGTACTACCCCGTCTCACCAGCGATACAATCCTTGATGTACGAGGAATTGGATCGCATGCTGTCTTTGGGTGTCATCGAAGAAAGCACCAGCGCATGGAGTTCCCCAGTTGTGTTAGTACGCAAACCTGGTAAGAACCGACTGTGTCTGGACTTTCGGAAGGTGAACAGTGTGACAAAGAAGGATGCGAGACCAATTGCTCATATAGAAGGACTGCTAGCCCGCCTTTCAGACACACATTATATTTCTAGTGTGGATCTGAAAGACGCATTCTGGCAGATACCGCTGGAGATGACGTCTAGGGAGAAAACGGCGTTTACGGTACCGGGGCGACCTTTGTACCATTTTAAGGTTATGCCATTTGGGCTATGTAATGCTGCGCAGAGTCTGAGCTATCTGATGAGTAAGGTAGTTCCGACAGAGCTGCGCGATCAGGTGTTTGTTTATCTCGACGACCTCTTGGTCGTGTCGAAGACATTCGATGAACACCTCAAGATTTTGAGTATTGTGAGTCGAAGATTGACTAGTGCAGGACTGACAATCAACGTGGAGAAGTCCAAGTTCTGTTTCGATGAACTTCAATACTTAGGCTATCGGGTCGGACAAGGCTGTTTGAAGGCCGATCCCGACAAAATTGCGGCAATCACGAAATTCCCAGTGCCAACAACTACACGCCAAGTTAGGCGATTTTTAGGCATGGCCGGTTGGTACCGGAGATTCGTGAAAGATTTCTCGACACTTGCCTCCCCGTTAACCGATGTATTGAAGAAAGGCAAAGCGTTCGAGCTTAGCCAGGAAGCTCTAGAAGCTTTCTCCAACATCAAACAGGCGTTGACCTCAGCCCCTGTGTTAGTGAATCCCGACTTTACGAAGGAATTCGTGATCGTATGCGATGCGTCCGCGACCGGAATCGGTTGTGTTCTTTGCCAATGTGACGAAGAAGGAGCTGAACGCCCCATTTATTACTTCTCACAAAAGCTCAATGCTGCGCAAAGGAATTACTCCGTTTCCGAGCGCGAATGTCTCGCTGCGTTTCTCGGGATACAGAAGTTTAGATCTTACGTGGAGGGGTATCATTTCCGCGTTATCACGGACCATTCCAGCTTGAAGTGGCTGATGACCCTCAAGGATCCTACTGGCAGATTAGCTAGGTGGAGTATGCGACTCCAAGGATTCGATTTTGAGATAGAGCATCGAAAGGGTACATTAAATGTAGTACCTGACGCGCTCTCGCGCATCTATGAGGATGACGAATTAACCGTCGAAGCATACCTTTCATGCCTAACTCAGGTCGAATCCGAAGAGGTGCTCCACCTGGACTTAGATGATCCGTCATTCCAGTCCAAGGGATACTTGGAGATCATCGACCGCATCAAGCAGGAACAGGATCGGCTTCCCGATCTGAAAGTCTCCGAAGGTTTCGTGTATAAACGTACGAAACACTCCAAAGGTAACCCTCTCGCGGACGATCTAGCTTGGAAATTGTGGATTCCATCCGAGTTGACTGACTCGTTAGTCTCGTTAGCTCACAATCCACCAAGAGCGTCACACGGTGGTGTGGCCAAGACACTCTACAGATTAAGGCAAAGGTTCTACTGGCCAAACATGTTCACCCAAGTGAAGAATTTTGTGGACAGGTGTGAGGTCTGTAAAACCACCAAACCTTCCAATATGATACTGCGAACAGAAATGGGCAAGAGCTTCGAAGTGGAGAGGCCGTTCCAACATTTATATGTTGACTTCCTCGGGCCCTATCCACGCTCACGAAGTGGAAATTCGTATATCATCATTGTGTTAGACCAGTTGACGAAGTTCGTCTTCATTAAGCCTCTGAGAAAAGCCACGTCCGCCAACGTGATCAAATTTTTGAGAGACGAAATATTTTTAGCGTACGGTGTGCCTGAGAGTATTCTCTCAGACAACGGCACGCAATTTATTAGCAATGATTTCCAAAAACTATTAAAAATTTACGGTATTAAACATTATAGAACAGCAGTTTACTCACCACAGGCAAACGCAAGTGAAAGAGTAAACCGATCAATTCTCGCAGCGATCCGCTCTTATGTGAACCCCAAACAAACCAACTGGGATACTCATTTGTCAGCGATAAGCAGCGCGTTACGTACGTCAGTGCACTCCGCACTTACCATATCACCATATGAAGCTCTATATGGGCAAAGAATGATTGAGCATGGGGCTGATTATCGTTTGCTTAGGGAGTTGGGTGGTTTAAATAACTCGGAAATTGATTGGCTACCGAAAACTGCAAAAATGAACATTCTTCACTCGTACCTAAAGACCGCTTTAGAAAAAGCACATGAAGAATACGAGAAGAAGTACAACTTGCGAAGTCGCAAAATCAATTACAAAGTAGACGACGAATTGTACAAACGAAATATTGTTCTGAGTGACTCAGCAAAACATTTCAATGCCAAGCTGAGTCCTAAATTCATTAAAGTTCGAGTTTGCAGAATAATAGGCGATAATCTTTATGAAGTTGTAGATAGTAAAGGCCGCGTAACAAGTTGTCATACAAAAGACCTCAAAAGATAACAACAACAAAATATGAGAAATTTTTCTGTGATAGCTACCCATATAATAGTGTAGGTAGATTATGAATTCAGTATGTATTATTATATCTGATGCCCGGCTCACTCAGCTGTGCATGAGACCCTTTTTTTTTATTTAAGTATTATTATATACATTAGTTATGTATCTTATTAAATGTATTCCTATATTTATGTTCCTTTATTTTCTCAGGGATAGACAGAATTTACGAAATGCAAGTATCGAGAAACCAAGTCCGTTTCCTTTTTCTTACATGTTTGAGTTAACTGTGACTCAACTCAAACATGCAAGTTGTGTAGGGAAAACATTTCCACCAACGTCATCTAATTCCAATTATTCATGACAGATTGTCACAACTGACGTCACACATTTTAATTTCAACACAATCGACATTATATAGCGAGTGACGCAATGTGCTCACACTCCATGTATATGGATGAAAATCCAACTTCATGGTAATCGTCGATTCAGTGACAGCAACCATTCATTCCTTAATGGATACTTCTTAAATTTCCCATTTGCAGGTAGCAAACTGCACTACAAATATGCCATAAGCATCATACACGTCACTACCAAATTAACAAATTTTATTATTCAAAATTTTTATTGAATCCCTATATTTACAGACTTGTCATTCAATACCATGACATAATTTCATATAAACTAGCACTTCACGTGCGAATCTGTCCAAAATTCGACAATAAATTGTCAACTATTAGTCACGCCATCTATTGGTGTATCAAAGTAAAAGTATAATTTGATCCCACATCAGGATCAACCTTCTGAGTATTTCTACTATGAAAAGGGAATTTCATAGGAAATATCTAGAAGGGGATTTTTGTTGGGATATTTGACAGGAAATTGGGCAACATCGCCTTTCCGATGACAAAACCTCGGTCATTCCAATCTCATCCACCAAAGAGCAAAATCAAATACCTAAAAAGATAAAAGGTGAAAATAAAAGTATAAATTGAATTTAAATAAAAGAAATAAGTGTTAGAAAATATAAAGAAATAATAAGTGAACATAATAAGAATAAAATGTGAGTAAAAAGTTATAAATTAAACGTAGGATGAGTAGTTCTATAAAATTAATTGAAATTTATAGTGAATCCCAGTGGAATTGTCAGCGACATAAAATATTCAGGAATAGGATGTGTAGAGAGTTGCAAAGCAAATAAAAACCAATTGGATTCATGAGGAATCCACCAAATCAACGATGATTATTGAGATTTTCGAATCAAAGAAAAATTCAGACAAGACGTAAGTAGTTTTTTTTCTTTTTTTTTAACATCATGTGTGCATGTAATTTGCAAATCACGTGGCGAAACATACACAGTTCTGCCCGAGATTTTCGTCCGACGCAATCCAGTAGTATCCATGCGATACACAATTGATGCTTTGATAAAAAAAACCAATAGACAAAAAAAAAAAAGCTACAACAAAGTTTTCTTTTTTCATTTTCTTTGTGCAGCATGTGGTCGAAACCCACGCCGCCTCGCACAAGTAGGAGCGTCTATACGTACATCGCCACACAAAGGTTAAACCGCATGAACAAAACCAAGCTACGACAACGCATGTGACGATACATAAAGAAGATACATGTAACAGCAAAAAGCGAGTAAAGAAAAGCAGCAGAATAACTCCTCGGACGCGAGACGGCGTCAATTTTTTTTTATATATCATTTTTATGATCATTTTTCTTAAATCTTTTTTTTTTGGATTCTCAATATAATCTTCCTGGTAGCCTCTTATATATATATCTAGTATTCATATATTCGTTTTCTTTTGCATATTAGTCAAACCATAGATTGCAATACATAACATCTAATCAAAAGATAGCTAAAGATATCGTCAAAGCATCCCTCTCTATTTCATATCCTGATATACTTAGACAACCATTTATGAAATTCGTTTGTCGCAACCACATGGTTTGTAGTTCGAGTAGAAATCTTCGAACTACCCATTTCCGCAGAAAGATTCCCAATTAGAATACACAGTATTAGCTCCTAGTGAAAAAGTAAAACATCTACGAAATACAGTACAGGTACCACGTTTGAGTACATATCGTCAGTGTCCGATTTGAAAAAACGCCGATCCGGGTGACAATCTATCAAACAAGCCACACGCGGCGATAGAACCGCGTGTCACATACATTAGCTGTTGTGAAACACAACACTAATTGAAAATTCAACGCTTCGAAGGTCTTACCCAAAGGCCCAACGAATACGGCTACGGCTAAGAACTCTCATCGTGCAAGAAGACAAGCTCTTCTTCCATGGTGTAACCAGCGCAACAACAACAAACACTACGGTGTATCGACGAAATTTTAATTCATACGAGGAAACTACAAGTATTTATATTCAAGGATATCTTTTCCAAGCCACTTTTTTTCAACTTTATTTAACTTCATTCAATTTTTTTAAAGAAATCAGATTCATTATATACCTTTTCGCGATTATTTCGCACAAATCAGATGTCAAAGCCTGATCTAATTGAATTTTATTACTACACCCCATCCAGGTATAATCATACAATTTTCAAGAAGAAGTCCATAATCTAGCAAGTGATTATACCTAAGAATAGCGTCAAGATATCAGATGAATTGTGAACCTTTTTGTGTGTCTATCTGAAGAAGATAATTTCCAAAACCCCCCCCCCTACCTCACAGCTCAGTCGAAGAGAAGCAACTTTTAATACAAACTTTCAATCAATCAATATTGTTGGTGTTTTTTCTATCTAGCTACGTAACAACGGCACTCCCGAGTAAATAACTCAGGAGGGAGCAGTCATCAGTAACATCTTTAATCAAGAATAACTTCAAGAAACATTAAGCAACTTTATGTTTAAATGTAACACAAGCGTTACACATCTGTAAAACTTGGGAACAGTGCACTGCCTCCGAGGGATATGTACGGTGAGTCAATCATGACCTTTGTTGAAAATAAATTTTGAACTATATTGAAAGATGTTAACCATATTGAAAATAAATTGAAAGTGAATAAATATTTTTGTTTGAGCAATAGAGATCATATCTCGCGAATTGTGAGCTATCTTCTCTTTGTAGTTGAATACATACTCTGAGACATTTTTAAGAACAAGAATCATTTGATTAAAGAGCTAAATTTTTCCCTTTCCCTTCTCGAGTACCGTCTTTAAATGTAGTTAATTGTCCATACCTTTTTCTTTATTAAAGATTAATTTGAAAGAATCAACTAAGCCACTTCATCACAATATAATCAAGAGAATAGAAATCCACTTCACATTTATGGATTCTAATTATGATCAGAATAATAAATCAAAACAAGAATACATCACTCATTGAAATTAGAGTAAAGTGAATTTGATTCGACGAAGACAAAACAAATTTTCGTGGCAACAGAAGCCCTATCTTTTCCTTGTAGATATCTTTGATAGGTATTTTTTTTGATTATTTTTAAGATTTTGTAGATTTAAGAGATTTAGAATATTAAGGATTTTAGATTTTTAAGAATACAGTTAGTTGTAGTTTTGGTAAAATTTTAGATATAAGATTTTTATATGAATAAATGTAAAGAATACCATTTATAACGATGAAACAATAATTCTTTTCATTTGAGTAGTATTAACATTGATATTTGAGCTTTCTTCATGATTTATTTAATGAAACTTCTTTTCAGATTTATAAGTATGTATCTTTAAGTTACAGGTTCGGTGGGGATTGGATTGGTCACCTCCCCTTCTTCCTTTGTCGGTCGATAGTAAGATGGGTCAGTTAGATTTTGAGTCTAGTTTAGAGTTAGATTTTGAGTTTAGTTTTAGATATAGATTTTGAGATAAGATTAGATTTGGTTATGGTATAGATATAGTTATAGAGTTTTGAGTGAATGTAATGAAATGATGTTTGCTATGAACCGAGTCGTTGAAGTGTGATTTACAGTATGAATGATTTGTAGAGTAAGATTTTGGAGAGTTTAGTTATAGTTTCGAGATATAGTTTTAGGATGAAGTGATGTTCTTTCGAACTTTACTTTTATCATGTTTAGGGGTTCTGAATTAATATTGATACAAGCACTATTCGGAACCAAGGTTTGTTGTGGTTGGTAACAACAACAGCAATTTGGGAGGGTTACGAGTGCTGGGGTGTCTATTAACACCTTGAGACACCCCCACACAATTACAAGCCGCCGACACTCATCGCTGAAACTATTTGGATCCTTTACGAGCGATGTCGTGTAAATCCATGATGGATGCTACCATCTACATCCACCCATATGATGAAGCTACGGAGTTTATTCAGGTTTAGGTTAGAACATGTTTAGTTAGGTTTTGCTAGCTCTATGTTTCGGTGCATATAAAGTAGAGAGTCGAAGATAATCATCACGAAAACTGCCTTAGCATCCTGTGTTTTGGTAGGCGTTTGACGCGTAGGACAGGTTTGTTGGTAGAACGGGCCCCCATAAAAATCTTGAACAATACAAGTGAACAACATCATAACTTGAAGGTCTGCAGATAATGAAAAAAAACACATGTAACCAGCTGACACAAGATTGCAAGAACCCCACCCCATATGCTCCTGGGTGAACCAGAGCCACATGCTGCAGGCCGTCGCATGTCTTGGTGGACAGCACCCTCAGTCCAAGCCGTTTTAATGAATATTCATACAGAGAAGCCACTCTGGTGTGGAAGTCAGTTAAAGGGGGTACGTGTCTGAGGTAAATAACGCACTGTTAGGGATGAAGATTGGAAGAGGAAGGGTATAGGATAGACTATTGCTAGTGTCAAATCTACTGGAAGAGTAGGTGCAGGGGCCGCAGGCTTTTGCTAATAGAACCGTGAAGACAGTATATTCGATCCTACTCTTCTCTTCTGAACGAGGACCGATCATGGTGTTAGTCACCCATCACACAGTTCTGAGAAGGAGAGTTGAGGAAGCCCAAGGTAATAGTGGAACTTATGAGTCTAGTTATAGTAGTCTAGTAAGGTCGATGTTTTAGTGGGAGTTTTAGTGGACTATTTAGGGGGCTAGAGAATTCTTCTATCAGGGTGTGTGGGTTGGGAGGCATCTAGGTTGATGGAAGGCAAACATTGTCACCTACGTTTGTCCAATCCTTTGCTGAGGATGGAGATGTGCATGAGTGCTAAACTATAGGGAGCCACCTATAGGAATAGTATGAGTGTAGACTTCGTCTGAAGTGTTTTCTGTGTGCGTTAAATGTTGAACGAGTTGATGGGTAGTTGGTGTAGTGAATAAATACTTTCATTTTATTAAATTTCGTAACAATATCTTTGTTACAGAAATGACGCCTAACGTGACGGCATGAGTTTCTTGGAGCTTGTGTCTCATTCAGGCCCTGATTGTGCGATGAGCAACAGATAGAACCATCTTCTTTCTATATATCAATTTTCGTAACAATCATTTAATTTCTTTGTTACAGAATTGAGGTTTATAGATGAATGCTTCTCGTTAAATTCTTCAACATTTCTTTGTTACAGCCTCGACTGTTAAGTCATCATTTTCATACGCGCGTGAAAGCGCATCTGGCACAACATTTAAAGTTCCCTTCCTATGCTCAACTTCAAAATCGAAGTTTTGGAGACGCATGCTCCACCTAGCTAATCTGCCAGTGGGGTCTTTTAAACTCATTAACCATTTCAGACTGGAATGGTCCGTAATAACACGGAAACGATACCCTTCCACATAAGACCTAAACTTTTGGATACCAAGAAAAGCAGCAAGACATTCGCGTTCGGTGACGGAGTAATTTCTTTGCGCAGCGTTAAGCTTCTGAGAGAAGTAATATATCGGGCGTTCAGCCCCGTCTTCATTTCGCTGGCAAAGAACACACCCGATACCGGACGCGGATGCATCGCATACAATTATGAATTCCTTCGTAAAGTCAGGATTTACCAGAACAGGAGCAGACGTCAATGCCTGTTTGATGGATTGAAAAGCTTCGAGAGCTTTTTGGTTAAGCTCGAACGTTTTACCTTTCTTCAGCACATCTGTTAAGGGAGAAGCAAGTGTTGAAAAATCTTTTATGAATCTCCGATACCACCCGGCCATTCCTAAGAATCGTCGGATTTGTCGAGTGGTAGTTGGCACCGGAAAATCCACAATAGCTGCGATTTTGTCAGTGTCAGCTTTTAAACACCCTTGCCCCACACGGTAACCTAAGTACTGAAGCTCATCATGACCTTAAAATGGTACAAAGGTCGCCCCGGCACTGTAAAGGTCGTTTTCTCCCGAGAACTTTTCTCCAGTGGTATCTGCCAGAATGCGTCTTTCAGATCGATACTAGAAATATAGCGCGTTTCTGAAAGGCGGGCTAGCAGTCCTTCAATATGGCCAATTGGTCTCGCATCCTTCTTTGTCACTGAGTTCACTTTCCGAAAGTCAAGACACAATCGGTTCTTACCAGGCGTACGAACAAGTACTACTGGGGAACTCCATGCGCTGGAACTCTCTTCAATGACTCCCAAAGACAACATACGATCCAATTCGTCATACATTAAGGATTGTATCACTGGGGAAACGGGATAGTACCGTTGCTTAATGGGTATTGCATCACCTGTATCTATGTAATGCTCCATGAGATTTGTTCTCCCGAGCCCCTTGCTCGTGAAAGATGGAAAACCACGGACAACATTATGGAGTCTGGTGGACAATTCACAACTAAGCTTACATTGGTTTGTAGAAATCCCTTCCGGAGAGACTCCCGAAATGCTAAATATAGTCGCTGAGCTAGTGACGGTACTATGTAAAAGTCCATTCTCTGAACTAAGTCTTTATACTTGACGTCTGTCGTAACCATTCCTACTATCTTCTGTTTGAGTCCGTCAGCCGTGGATACGGTAGACTCTACCTTTCTTACTTTAACGTGCTTTCCCTGCAAAAACTCTGTCATGTCTGAACCTAGACAACTGATGCTGGCTCCTCAGTCTAAAAGACCTAGGAAATTTTTTCCAAGCATCTCGATGGAAACATAAGGCCGTGGGTCACTTGACTCACGCCCTAGAGTAGCAAAAGAAACATTTCGGTAATTAATCCGCTTCTGGCATACGTGAAATCTCAGTGTCCGTCTCAAGAGAACGGAACTGTTCTATGATGGCTACCTTAAGGG
The DNA here is from genome assembly GCA_916050605.2 of Platycheirus albimanus. Classification (NCBI taxonomy): domain Eukaryota; kingdom Metazoa; phylum Arthropoda; class Insecta; order Diptera; family Syrphidae; genus Platycheirus; species Platycheirus albimanus. The sequence continues at coordinate 190,284,631 of OU696696.1, forward strand.
TTAACCATGAAGCCTTTCTATTGGTCTTCAGAAACCTCCAATACCACTGCTCGGCAGGCCCACTCATAAAATGATGGAAGTTTAAAGCTACCTCATCCCACTCGACACCAAAACTATACCTAATACGCCTTAGTCTAAACATGAAATCGTCGATGGTCATATTCTTAACATCAAACTTAATTCCCCATTTGTGGTATTGTGGGAATTGATTTCCAGACGTAGAAGTGGAAGTACCTGGTCTCCGTGGAGGATCGTCAGGGGATGTATCGTCAAAATTCATCGCATTCATTTGCGTGAGAAAATTGTCGGGATGAGCGCCGTCAAGCATGTTGAGTGGCGGATCTGAAGGATCAATTAAGTGGTCTTATACTATTCTTGGCTGCTCTGGCTGCTGCTTCTGTAGCTGCTGAGGTTGCTCGCGATGCTGATATTTCTGCGGATCGGGCTATTGCCTGAAGCTAGGCTTGCGTAGCTTACGCAGCTGCAGAAGTTGATGCCCTGGCACCATAATTCATATTCGTGTTCACTGTTGTTGCTGTTGATACTGGTAAATTCATGCTTACTGCCCTCCCTGGAGGTGTAGTCATATCTGCTACAGGTACGTTGGAAGTCTGTGGTACAGTCTGTGATACTGGTGGGATAGGTTGTGAAAGTTGCGCCTTAAAAATATTTGTCAGTTTATGGAGTATTGTCTTCTGACTTCTTATCAGCTCCTGGCTGAGATATCTCCTATCTTCGGCTCTTTGTAAGCCAAGGTTGGCGGACACGACTTGATCAATGTAAGCGGTGAGCTCATTGTCTGTTCGAGGAACAGTCTGGTCGCAAAGACCTGCAGCAGATAATCTATCGCTGGACGACGAGTCGTCTGCATCTACTTGTATTTGCATTTGCTCATTGTTTGTGGCATTAAGTGTTTCATCCGCGTTTGTTGCACCGCCACCGTTGGCATTACCGCCGTTGTCACCAGCTGGAGACATAATGGAAATGCTCACGTAACCTGGGCGATAATCTGGGTGATATGGAGGAACAACTGATTTCCTACCTGTCCCTGACATTAACTGTACGGGAGACTCCTTGTGTATTGACACAAGATACTTAAAAAATTTAAACACGAAGTGGTTTTAACACTTAAAATCAAAAACTTGTTTTCTTAAAATTTAAAATTTCAAAAACTTCTTAAAAATATTATTATTGTTGTTGTTGTACACCTGAAGTACCTCTAAGGAGCATTGGTATCCTTAGGAATCTCTAGGACAGTACCTCAGTTATACGGAAAAGGTCTTTCAATAAAAATTTGAAAGTGTTATAGGACCTTCGTTTCCTATAAAAGTTTAAGAATTCAAAAATCTTCAAAAATTTCACAACGGACGAAATAATTCAGTGTCGTTCCGTTGGACAGAGAACCTAATCAAAAAAACTTTTTATATAAAGATATACTTAAATAAAATACTTCAATTTGAAAATATTATTGGTCAAAAATATTTACTCTTACTCTTTACTTTTCTTATTTGTCATAAACTATACGGTTCGGAGGTTGGATCTATGACCCCCAAACACAACAAACACAAACTTGGAGGCTGCGCTCCTCGTATCGCTCTGGAATCATACAAAAAAAAAAATGAAAAATTTTTTTAACCTAACGGATTTGGTCAAAACTCTACTGGCTCTAAACTTATTTTACTCAAAAATATTGTAGGGTTCACTCAGAATTTCAGTATCTCATTACGCTACTGCTGACGTGCATCGGGAAAATCCCCAACCACCGGTTAGCGCTTCATGAGAGTACTGATACTCCTCATGAATTACCTACTCCTAAATCATCTTCAAACATTCATCTAAATTGGGTGCGGTTTGTTTAATATTTGTAAAAATTACAATCTATTCTTCAAGGAACTTTGATCTGATCGAGTGGAGAAAATCTTGATAAGTTAAAAAGAAAAGATAAATTTTATAAGAAACGAATTATTAAAAATAATTATTTTATTATAAATTTAATACAAATTGAATTTATTGCACAACATATGTTAAATTGATGTTAATTTTTATAAAAAGCTACGCGTTTCGGTTTTTAACTTATTAAACCATCTTCGGGCTTTGTATGTTTGACTTAGGGGCCAGTTATAGCGATACGGAAAACCGAACCAAAAAAATTTTCAAATGAAAAATTTTGTATGTTCTGATTCGATTTTTAAGGCAAATGCTACACTGATCGATGGAAATCAATGCAGAGAATGTTTTTTGTTCATAATAATTTTAAATGATCAAATACTTTTTGTTAAAAATGTATTTATTTATTTTTCTGTTATACGTATAAAAGAAAAATAACAAATTTTGTTTTTAACAAAAAGTACAAGTTCAATTCAAATTTTAATTACCAAAATAAATTCTCTGAGTTGGTTGCCATCGATCAGTGTAGCATTTTTGTTTTAAATCGAACCATAACATACTTAATTTTCCATTTGAAAATTTTTTCGTTTGTGTTGTGCCAAGTTCTTGTTTTCTTTTTGTTTAGTTGTTCTTCGTTCTAATTTGACGTCTGCAATACTGGTGGAAATCTATTTATCTCGTTCTGTTTGGTTAGTTTATTTTGATATTGAATAGCTGTGTTAAATAATATATTGTTTTTGATGGTTAACTTGTCGTTTAATATTTTGTCTTGTTCGTTCTTATACGCGCTGTAGATTTCGTACTCTTCAAGTGTGTCTAGTTTTGTCCCTTTTTTACAAATATGTAGAGGTACTAAGTTTGTTTCGAAGTCTGTGTAAGTATGGTTGTTGTCCATTTAATGCAATGCGTAAGTAGATTTTGTGTTTTGTTTTGGTCTATGTTCTAAAAATCTGTCGTAAAACGTCCGTCCCGTCTGTCCTATATAGTAGTTGTCACAGTCATTGCATTTTATTTTGTAGACTCCGGATGAGGTTTATTTTCTATTTTGTCTTTGTTCGATAAAATTTTTTGGATATTATTTGTTGTCTTGAATAAAATGTTAATATTTATTTTTTGGAATTGGTTTTGTAAAACGTGTGGTAGTAAATTGGTGTAGTTTATAGAAATGTATTTTTTATTTTCTTTAGAAGTATTATCTTTGTTGTTGTTGCTATTGTTGTTGTTGTTTTTTAATTTCTTTCTCTTTTTTAGAATTAGCTTGTCTATTATATTAGTGTTGTATCCATTTGATATTGCAATTTGTTTAATTGTATCTACTTCTTCATCAAAGTGTTTTTTCGTCATTGGGATATTTAAAAACCGGTTAATGAATGCATGATATGCTGCCATTTTTTGTGAATGTGGATGGTGTGAGTTTTTATGTATTGTAAGATCCGTAGTTGTTGGTTTTCTAAATATTTTATATTTTAGTCTATTGTTGTTTTTGTAAATGTTGAGGTCGAGAAAATTGATTGAGTTGTTTGTTTCTATTTCTGTTGTGAATTTTATGTTTATATTTATATTATTCATGTAATTTTTCAAGATGTTGATTTGTCTTAAAGTGCCGTCAAAGATGACAAAAGTATCATCAACATATCTGGAATAATGAATTATTTTATTTCTTTGCGGATTTTGATCTGATAATATGTGTTTATTTTCGAAATGGTTAAGATATATATCTGCCATTAACCCACTTAATGGAGATCCCATAGCTAGTCCTTCGTTTTGTGTGTAGTATTTGTGATTAAAAGTGAAGTAGTTTTGTTTAAGTGTTATTTGTAATAATGTTATAATTTCGTTTATTTGTTGTTGGTTTAGTTTTGCTGTTGTTATAAGATTTTCTTTTAGTATTTTGATCGTTTCGTCTATGGGGATGTTTGTGTACATGTTTGTGACGTCGAAAGATATCAATTTATATTGAGATAATGTTTATGTCCTTTGTTATATTTATGAATTCGGTGAAGTTTTTGATGCTTTTGTTGTTTTTTAAAGTTATGTTGGTTTTAATTATTTTTTGAAGTTCTTTGGCTATTTTATAACAAGAGGCAGTTTTGTAATTAATAAGTGGTCTGATTGGTATTCCGGGTTTGTGTATTTTAGGTAATCCTGTGAACGTTGGTGCTTGTGCTTTTGTTTGTTTGAATTTTATTTTATTGGTGTTGAAAAGTATATGTTTACAATTGTTTATTGCTTGATTTATATCTTTGACGAATGTTTTTGTGTTATTTGTGATTAAAAGTGAAGTAGTTTTGTTTAAGTGTTATTTGTAATAATGTTATAATTTCGTTTATTTGTTGTTGGTTTAGTTTTGCTGTTGTTATAAGATTTTCTTTTAGTATTTTGATCTATTCGTCTATGGGGATGTTTGTGTACATGTTTGTGACGTCGACAGATTTTTAGAACATAGACCAAAACAAAACACAAAATCTACTTACGCATTGCATTTAATGGACAACAACCATACTTACACAGACTTCGAAACAAACTTAGTACCTCTACATATTTGTAAAAAAGGGACAAAACTAGACACACTTGAAGAATACGAAATCTACAGTGCGTATAAGAACGAACAAGACAAAATATTAAACGACAAATTAACCATCAAAAACAATATATTATTTAACACAGCTATTCAATATCAAAATAAACTAACCAAACAGAACGAGATAAATAGATTTCCACCAGTATTGCAGACGTCAAATTAGAACGAAGAACAACTAAACAAAAAGAAAACAAGAACTTGGCACAACACTCTAAGTCAAACATACAAAGCCCGAAGATGGTTTAATAAGTTAAAAACCGAAACGCGTAGCTTTTTATAAAAATTAACATCAATTTAACATATGTTGTGAAATAAATTCAATTTGTATTAAATTTATAATAAAATAATTATTTTTAATAATTCGTTTCTTATAAAATGTATCTTTTCTTTTCATCAAACAACACAACATGGAGACTTTAACACAAATCACTACCAAAGCTGAACAAGCAAAATTAGTCTATGAATATAAAAATGCAAAAATAAAATTGACTAAAGCCAATCTCAACATCAAATTTAACAAACAGTGCCTCAAAAAACAAATTACTCCTAAATATGCCCAAATTAAAATAAAATCCAATTCACCAGCCGCCATTAAAACAATAGAAATAGCCCAAATAATACGTTTAAAAGAAGAAAACAAATACTTATACACTAAAAAAACTACATTAAACAACACACTTTACAAATTACACCAACAAATATACAATAAACTCCATTTTATCGAAGCCGAACGTCACAAGATCAAAATAAACCAACAAATTAATACAATTGCCAAAAGAATCAGCATCAAACAACAATCAAAAATAAAAAAGTTAACCAAAAATATACCTACATACAACCCAAAATACATCCATAAACTCTACCCAAGACTAGTAAATAACACCAACATACAACTCACAAAAACAGAAACAGAAACACTAAACAAAGGACTTAAATACAACATTCCAACAATAAACAAAAACAACATAACACAGGAAGTTATTAACGCAGAAGCAGCCATTAAAACTATAACAAATCAAGATACACAAAACGAAACCAGAACAATAGTCAACAAAAAACTAAAACACATTTAAAAAAAAAAAAAAACAACCATACTAACCAAAAACTACAAAGAAAATATAAAGAAGACATAACAAATTTAAAAAATATAAAACAAAAAATCGAAGACAATAATGCAATGATTACCAAAGCAGACAAAGGAAACACCATAGTCATAATTAACCAACAAGAATACATCGACAAAACTATGATGTTCTTCAACAACAATAACATACAAAGCTTACATAACGACCCCACAAAAACATTCGTCAAAGATATAAATCAAGCAATAAACAATTGTAAACATATACTTCTCAACACCAATAAAATAAAATTCAAACAAACAAAAGCACAAGCACCAACGTTCACAGGATTACCTAAAATACACAAACCCGGAATACCAATCAGACCACTTATTAATTACAAAACTGCCCCTTGTTATAAAATAGCCAAAGAACTTCAAAAAATAATTAAAACCAACATAACTTTAAAAAACAACAAAAACATCAAAAACTTCACCGAATTCATAAATATAACAAAGGACATAAACATATTATCTCAATATAAATTGATATCTTTCGACGTCACAAACATGTACACAAACATCCCCATAGACGAAACGATCAAAATACTAAAAGAAAATCTTATAACAACAGCAAAACTAAACCAACAACAAATAAACGAAATTATAACATTATTACAAATAACACTTAAACAAAACTACTTCACTTTTAATCACAAATACTACACACAAAACGAAGGACTAGCTATGGGATCTCCATTAAGTGGGTTAATGGCAGATATATATCTTAACCATTTCGAAAATAAACACATATTATCAGATCAAAATCCGCAAAGAAATAAAATAATTCATTATTCCAGATATGTTGATGATACTTTTGTCATCTTTGACGGCACTTTAAGACAAATCAACATCTTGAAAAATTACATGAATAATATAAATATAAACATAAAATTCACAACAGAAATAGAAACAAACAACTCAATCAATTTTCTCGACCTCAACATTTACAAAAACAACAATAGACTAAAATATAAAATATTTAGAAAACCAACAACTACGGATCTTACAATACATAAAAACTCACACCATCCACATTCACAAAAAATGGCAGCATATCATGCATTCATTAACCGGCTTTTAAATATCCCAATGACGAAAAAACACTTTGATGAAGAAGTAGATACAATTAAACAAATTGCAATATCAAATGGATACAACACTAATATAATAGACAAGCTAATTCTAAAAAAGAGAAAGAAATTAAAAAACAACAACAACAATAGCAACAACAACAAAGATAATACTTCTAAAGAAAATAAAAAATACATTTCTATAAACTACACCAATTTACTACCACACGTTTTACAAAACCAATTCCAAAAAATAAATATTAACATTTCATTCAAGACAACAAATAATATCCAAAAAATTTTATCAAACAAAGACAAAATAGAAAATAAAACCTCATCCGGAGTCTACAAAATAAAATGCAATGACTGTGACAACTACTATATAGGACAGACGGGACGGACGTTTTACGACAGATTTTTAGAACATAGACCAAAACAAAACACAAAATCTACTTACGCATTGCATTTAATGGACAACAACCATACTTACACAGACTTCAAAACAAACTTAGTACCTCTACATATTTGTAAAAAAGGGACAAAACTAGACACACTTGAAGAATACGAAATCTACAGCGCGTATAAGAACGAAAAAGACAAAATATTAAAAGACAAATTAACCATCAAAAACAATATATTATTTAACACAGCTATTTAATATCAAAATAAACTAACCAAACAGAACGAGATAAATAGATTTCCACCAGTATTGCAGACGTCAAATTAGAACGAAGAACAACTAAACAAAAAGAAAACAAGAACTTGGCACAACACTCTAAGTCAAACATACAAAGCCCGAAGATGGTTTAATAAGTTAATAACCGAAACGCGTAGCTTTTTATAAAAATTAACATCAATTTAACATATGTTGTGAAATAAATTCAATTTGTATTAAATTTATAATAAAATAATTATTTTTAATAATTCGTTTCTTATAAAATTTATCTTTTCTTTTCATCAAACAACACAACATGGAGACTATAACACAAATCACTTGATAAGTTAGTCAATAGCTTCTGCAACAGACGTGCATCAGGTAAATTCCCTAATCTACGGTCAAAAGGTCTACTGGCTTACTTACTAAATTTCAATTTCAGCTAAACGATTTACTTAGACTTCAATATCCTAGCAACAGACGAGTGGACTGAACTTCCGTCCAAACTGGACAAGGCTTACTGAAATTGTCTCTGAAAATCTAGGGATGAGAATTCAGGATAAGACCCAATGCAACAGACGAAAGTCGGGGACCTGTCCACCAACTTCCCGGACAAAATGGAATCTTAACCCTAAACCTCGATGATATCTCCCCATTGGAAATAACTCAAAAATCATCTACAAAAATTACTCAAAATTTTGAAAAAAAAAAAATTTTTGTTCTAACGCTCAAAATTTGCTTCTTCTACTAAGTCTTCCTACTATCGTTCTACCTCTTCTCTTTCTCCTAATCGGGCCCCACACGTTGGGTGCCATTCTGTAACGAATGGCTGGCCGCCTTCTATGAAACAAATGTCAAAAGATATAGCCCCACGTTGGGCGCCATTCTGTAACGAAGATTTTAAAATTTATTACAGAAATTTATATAACTTCAATAACAAAACACTATTATCACCAAAAGGGGAATATATGTTGTTTTGTTATTGTTGTTCTTATTGTTGTGGGAAGTTTTGAATTCTTCCAATGCGTATCTTCTCTATTGAGCACATGTGAAGACCAGAAAAAAAAAGGATATTTTTTTTTTGTTGAATGCTTCACATTGTAATTGGCTGAACAAGTTGATAGTGGATTGAATTTTGGAATTGAATTTCTCCTTAAATATATTACATATGCAAACATATGTACATGAGAAATAAGAAAGACAAAAAAACTTAATTTTCCATATACATATATCCACATATATATATATCTTCCCACTTTGTAAAGGAGAAATTCACTTATTAAATATGTGTGAAAGAATTCATTTAAGAGAAGAAATAATAGGACGATTACTACGACGACTCTTATATAATATTTAGGTGTACGCATATTAATCAATAACAACAACAAAATCTTCGACTGTGTATGCTTGCTCTTACTCATACCTGTGAACTGTAACTGGAACCGAAATCTTGAAACTCTTCGCGAGAATAACCTGAAGTACGCCGTCAGTCAAGCAAAAGGTGCCAACGCTGAACCCTAATCCTAACTATAACCTCATACTGCAAGCTTCAATCTATTTTTACCATTTTAAAGAATTTCTGTACTTCAAATCCTCTTGAATCTTCGGACACCGCTTTTCACCACTTAGGTATGAGGACTACCCCAACCCAGTGGTGTGGCAAGGTATCTTACGATCCAAGTGTCGACGACTCTCCCACCGCGGCGGTTGACAGCAGCTGGCCTTGGCTCACTCAGAGGCAGGCGTGGGATCTTGCTGTGGGCTCGCGACTGTGTTACATTGGTTATTTAACCTGCCAACCTGTGAACCTGGTCTTGCGATTCTATTTTACTTCTAGGGAGGCCTAGTGGGGAAAAGAGTAAGGCCTATCAGTGACACGGCGTGCCACGCCGCACGACGAGAATAAAACGTTAATTAGTAGTGCACCTAGCTGAAGAACTTAGTCAAATCTGCATCTTCTGATCCCAGTCTAGTGTCCTGAGCACTAACGATAGAGCTAATATGGGAAGTATAGGTGTTCGTACTTTCCTGGAACGTTGATACATCTACTCCTGCAAATCTGTCCCTGATAGTATGTTGCAAAGGACAGATCCAGGTGACGGACTTGAGATGGGAAGCCTAAGATAATAATCGACCCCCTGTTGCCTCAAAACCCGCCCATCAGGGAGTGAACTCGACCTGATCCATCGTTTCTCTTCGGCAATAAATATTCTTAAGAAACCCCTAATTGTGGTTGACTTGACTAGATGGAATTTGTCAACCAGTGCCTCAAAACCCTCCCTATGTAAGGAGTCAGAACTCACTTACGCCTATGGTTCCTGTTCGGCAAACTACTTTTTTTTTTTTTTTTTTTTATAATGCACACGCGCTCAAGGGGTTTGTTATAGCCCTTTTAATGATAATTCACAGCGCGAGCGATAGGAATTTAGGGAGGAAGGAAAAGGAGGTGTCGATGAACATTGATCTTGAATGTCTGCAGATCAAAATGGTAAGGAAAAATTGTGCCAGGCAATCTATTCCACATTCGTGTTGTACGGCTAAAGAAAGAATCCCTATATTTCACGGTACGTCCGAAATTGGGCTCAAGTGTAAACTGACGAGCGTTCCTAGCAAGATGAGTATTACGGGGGAAATGTTTAAGGGGTGGAACGCACTGTACTGTACAAGAACCCCAACTTAATAAACTTACTAATCTAAATCTAAACTCAAAAACTAGATTCAGGACACCACGGCCACTGTGAATCTTAATAAATCCCTAACCTGGGCGACACCACCAATAACCTACAAAAAAAAACTAGATTCAGGACACCACGGCCACTGTGAACCTTTAAATTCCCTAGCCTGGGCGACACCGCCAATAAATTACTTAAATACACCATTGATTCCGGACGACACCGCCACTGTGAATCCCTACTACTCTACCCTACCTATTTTTGTATGATTCCCAACTATAACGGATACGATAGGTCAATCAACTCTGACCATATCCTCCATTGATCCGAGGAGCTAACAACACTAAAATAACGCCGGCGGTCAATCAACTCTGACCCCAACCTCACTCGAGTACACAGCCTACATGGTATTGCTTTGCCTGTTCAGGGTAGGGAGCGATCCAACCCCCTCCGAACCTGATCTTTAGCAATGCATATCAAAGAAATATACGTACTCTAAAAATATTCAAAATATCCTGATTTACTACTCAATCAGAAGACCAATTACTTTTACTTGATTTTCATACTTTTTATTATTTAAAGTAAACGCTTAAAATTACTTAAAAACAAAATTTACTTATATAGTTCTAAATATACCAAACGAATATATCTCGTTTATTTCTTAAACACGTTTCAATTTTGGTACCCTTATTCAGTATGATCTTTAATTGGATAAAAATTCAATTTTATTAATAAAAATCTAATCTCGAGTCACTGTACGTGCTCTTGGTTCTTTCAAAACATTCAAATGAACAATTCTTCACAGAAACATAAAATCAACCCTCGCATTATATAATGCAATTTGAATCAGAAAATCTATGTTACCTTATTACTTTATGGTACACTGGTTATTTATTTTAAATATCGTTTGTATTGTGGTCGATGATTTTATTTAAAAAAAAATATGTTTACGGTTGCTGTACGATCAATGCCGAACAGATTCAACCTCGCAATTATTCTCCTTCTAGTTATTTCTAGGAAGTGTATTTATTCTTATTCTATGCTTTATTGCTGTTTTGTTTGTTTCAATGCCACAAATAAGTATGTCTTTCAGAGGGTGAGTACACTTAACATATGTACAAACAAGATAAAAGAAGGATCTTTATTTCTGAGTGTTTATATTTTACTCATAGTAGGTATAATTTCAATTGATAAATCCTTCACACTTTAAAATCCGGACGGGACTAGCGGAAGTGTGAGTATGAACAGGTTTGGATACTCTTTAAGTGTTGTTGTAATAGTTAGTGGAAGTCTTTTCTGTTTCGATACGGTAGGTATCTAGGCATATGCATATACATATACAAAAATGTATTTCATACGGTAGCAAAGGGGATATGCTATGACAAATTGTGTACACACACAACAAAAGTAAGTATATGGAAAGGGATGGTAGCGTTAAGCTAAAGAAAGATGGTATGTATCTATATTACATACGAGTATACAATTTCTCGACATCAAAATTGTTGGGGTAGGTCAGATACGGTATCTGAAGAAAATATGCTTCGCGGATGATCGAACGCTGACGTAATTATACGTACAGGTATAAAAGTAATTATTGGATTCTATTTGAAATCACAATATGAATGTAAGGGATAATATTCAGGTAAACTGATGCCGATAGGGCTGAGTGTTCTCAAATTGGAAGATACTTATCCATATATATAGGCCGAGAGGGCAGGGTGTTCCCTAGGTAAATTAATGATACTTGATAGATATAGAGAAGATTAAGTGTGGAGTACTTACTTACTTACTTAAGGTGGCGCAGACAGTCCATTGTGGACCACGGCCTCAACCAACAATCCTCGCCAGCTAGGCCGGTCCCTAGCCAGTGGCCTCCAGTAGCGCACACCAAGTTGGTTGAGGTCGTTTACCACTTGATCGCGCCACCTTAGATTGGGTCTTCCAGAACTGCGTCGGCCCTCCGGGTTGGAATTGAAGACTCGTCGGGCAGGAGCGTTTTCGTCCATACGCTCCACATGACCCAGCCATCTAAGCCGCTGAATTTTCAGCTTCTTAACCAAGTCAATGTCGTTGTATAGCCCGTACAGTTCGTCATTGAATCTTCTCCTCCATACTCCATTGATACATACAGGCCCGAATATCACCCGAAGAATCTTTCTCTCAAAACACCCCAGCCTGTATTCATCCGATTGTGTCAGTGTCCACGCTTCTGCCCCATACAGCAGGACTGGGATGATAAGGGTCTTGTATAGTGTCTCCTTGGTCCTTTGAGAGAGGGCTTTACTACTAAGATGCCTTCTTAGCCCGAAGAAACAGCGATTGGCAAGAGTGATTCTTCGACTGATCTCTTCACTGATGTTGTTCTGAGAGGTTATAGTGGAACCCAGATAGACAAAGTCCTTGACAACCTGAAAGTTATATCCGTCCATTGTGACGTTTTGTCCGAGTGTGGAGTACTATGTCTCCGAAAAGGTGAAAAAAAAACTTAATTGAGCTGTCCGTGGACCAGCCACATGATACGATAGTACTAATAATGAGTTATATGGACGGAAATTATGGATATAGTGACGTAAGCAATTTTATAAAATTATAAATAATCTGTTTATAGCAATATAGTTTATTTATGTAATGTTACTCACCCAAATAATCGCTGGCTGGAGTGCACTGCTGCCGTTGACCATTCGTAGATACGCTGCTGTTGGATTATTCAAATTTTATTGATGCTTATTGTCGGGTAGGTAAGATAATGTCTCTTACAAAAAGGTAGTATGAAAGGAGTAAACAAAATTTTACTTCACTGTGACTACAATGATTTTTAAATGGGATCAGTATTAGTGTCCCACTGGGTTTCACTTATTTTCACTTCTTGCTTTTAAATGGACAAAAGACTTTTATATATAAAAACTTTTCATTTACTTTGCAGATGGTTTTTTTTTCTAATCAGATTTCTTATTCTTTTTTTTTCTTTCTTTCTTTCTTAGGTTTTCATCACTCTTTTATTCTTACAGGGGCTTCTGAGGTAAGTTAAACTTTTGCAAAAACACTTTCACGGGGGTATGTATTCTTCTAAAACTTTCTTTTCAGGGATTACTATATGGCGCTTATACCATGGGCATTTTCTTCAACCACATTACTTCACGATGGACAGGAATTATTATTTTTAGATACACCATGCTAGATGGGAAATACAATATAGTTAATTATCTTATATACTTAAAATTTCTGAATAAATTTCATAAAGAAGATAAAATGATACTTATTTTCCTGTTGGTTTTCGTAGCTGATGTCTATAGGTGTGCTGATTTCATTCAAATGTTATGCCGCACGTGGCAAATACCGATGTGCTTCAATCACGTGGAATGGTCTCCTGGTGGCTATGTCCCAAGACATTCAGATTGAGCTGTTTGATGTACAAAAGAAACGTGCTTGTGTGTTGCTTTGGATGGACTGGATTCGGGTCTCTCTAACTCCTTATGGGTTAGATGACGGCCCTCGAGTTCGATGTCCTCCAAAGTCGCAAACAAAAACTTAATTTCAGCAAGCCGAGCTGCTGTTCTGATTTTATGGCGTCTTAAACGCACCGCGCAATTGACCAACACGTGGTTGGAAACGTGCAAGAAAAAGTATAAAATTTCTCCAAAAATCTTTTCAGAATTCCACAAGAATGCAATCAAAAGCGAAGAATCGGTGTATATATTAAAGGAGCTTCCTTAATAAACGAATTTTATTTAAGAAACGTAAAGTTGGTTGGCGTGACTGTACGATTTTCAGTGTTGGCGTCGTTTTCAGGTGGCGTCAGTATTTGGGTGCGTCACTTTCCTTGGGTGGCGTCGGACGCTTCTCCACGTGTACTTAAATTTTCCTGGCGTGCTTGATTTTTATGCGCGTAATTTTTCCTATTGGAAGAACGTGGATTTTAGCACTTTTTTAAGTCTGCTTTTGGGTTTGTTTGCCCAGAGCAGCACTTACCTTTATGACTGGTTCTTTTCGTACTTCTTTTTCTTTTTCTTATAGGATTCTTCTAACGGCAACCAATAAATGCTTTAAATATGCACCTCTTTGTGAGTTCGAAACGTTGTGCCGCTTTGGATAGCAGCCGGCGCCGTACCAAAAAAGGTTGTGAGCACACAAAAGACAATGATTTGCTATCAAAATTTCTGCCACGCCCGTGGCACGCGCTCACACAAAAAATTTCAATTTGATATTGTCGCCTAAGCTATCAAAATTCACTATTTTATTTCTTAATCTTTCTTTAATGTACTTTAACTTACTTTTATTTCACTTATAATTTCGTCTTTTCAATCTTTTTTCTTTTCTTCTTAGGTTTTCTTTTATTCTTGTACACTAATGTAAATTCTTCTTAATTTTAATTTACTTCTTTTATGTTCTTTATAACTTGATGTTACTTGGATGAAAGCTGCTGATAGAAAGGCGGAAATTCATGGGAGAATTTCAATCTTTCTGTCAGGCATATTTCGATGTAGGCCCGTTCCTATATCTACGCTCTCGATTCTGTTTGGGATTTGTTCGTTGATGTTGGCTTTTTGCTGTGTATAACACTTTTGTGATGGGAATGTCAAGTAGTACCAAAATGTGTTTACACTGAGTAGCTAATCAACAATTCCACACCAATAATTTAGTTCGTAAAGAACTTATGATTGAATTATATGGTTATTTAAGCCTCTGTGACACTTTTCTTTGAACTGGATAGCTAAATATCGCTGTGAAACAAAGTGTCACAGTCAACATGTTTGAACGCCGAATGAGTTCTGCATCTTGAACCTGGTTTTGCAGAACGTTCAGTTCCACAATTCTTTTATATATTCATACTCGCACGTTAAGTGCAAATTATGCAGAACAATTAGTTTTTGGATGTACGTAAAGTACTTTTAAACATTATATTTTCCCCTGTTATGCGGAAATTGAAATAGGAATTTCCTATTTTCTCGTCTGAAGTTGAGATAACTCTCGGTCGCCTTAATGCATTTGAGGCGTAATGTGAATTGGGAAATTTTTGAAATTCCCTTGGAATTCGATGAGGCGTAGTGGTGGTGGGTCGGGTCCACTACTGGTCTGTCAATGGTGTTTTTATGACATCATCAAAATGTCATCCTTACACAGCTTGTGCGTTTGTAACAAGTCACCACTGTTGTAAACGCGCAAGAAACGATGATATTTTCCTTGCTTTCTTGTTGTGAATGAAAACCTGACGTTATAAACCTAACAAATTCCTGCATTATACATAAATCCTTATTCAATAACTACATATACTTGGTCATATAAAATACACATATTTCATAATATATTTTCTTATTCCTAACATTTCTTAAAATTAAAATATATAATCTATTATGCTTAAAAAAATAATCTTATCTTTATATGCTCACAAGAAGAGTCTCATGCACAGCTGTGCCAGCCGGGCAAAGAATGGAAATCTGTCTTCTTATCCTTACAGGAATACTCTTCTATCATTTAAATACCTTTAAACTAAATATCACAGAATAAATTTCACTTCTTAAGGTCCTTGGTGTGTGATGTTGTCGTATAGCCCTTGCTATCTACTACGTCATACAAATTGTTACCATGGATTTTCGTGATTGTTACCTTTATAAATTTCGGACTCAGCTTAGCATTAAAATGCTTACTAGCGTCGCTCAATACAATGTTGCTCTTGAACACTTCATCCCCTACCTTGAAATCTATTTTGCGACTTCTCAAGTTGTAAATCTTAGCGTTTTCCTCGCGCGCTTTTTCAAGGGTTGTCTTCAAGTATGTATGAAGAATGTTCATCTGTGCGACCTTGGGAAGCCAATCAATCTCAGAATGATTGAGTCCACCCAACTCTCTTAACAGCTTGTAATCAGCCCCATGTTCGATCATACGCTGGCCAAAAAGGGCCTCATAGGGTGATATTGTGAGAGATGAGTGCACGGTTGTGCGTAAAGCACTACTTATTGAAGAGAGATGTGCATCCCAATTGGTCTGCTTTGGGTTAGTATACGAACGTATCGCTGCTAAGATGGAACGATTTACTCGTTCGCTCGCGTTCGATTGCGGTGAATACACCGCTGTTTGATAATGCTTAATGCCGAATGCATCTAAACATTTCTGAAAATCTTTACTTGTGAATTGTGTGCCATTGTCTGACAACACACTTTCTGGTACACCATAAATTAGAAATACATCGTCCCTAAGAAATCTTACAACATGGGCGGCAGTGGCTTTTCGAAGTGGTTTTATGAAGACGAATTTCGTAAGTTAGTCCACGACGATGACGATGTAACAGTTTCCACTGCTTGACCTAGGGTAGGGTCCCAAAAAGTCAACATATAAATGTTGGAACGGACGCTCTACTGCGAAACTCTTACCCATCTCCGCGCGGAGAACTACGTTGGCAGCTTTAGTAGTTTTGCATGTCTCACATGCGTCAATGAAGTTTTTGACTTGTGAGAACATGCCAGGCCAATAAAACTGCTGTCTTAGTCGATACAGCGTCTTTGCTATACCGCCTTGAGATGATCTTGGTGGAGAATGTGCTAATACAATCAAGTAATTCGTTACTTCGGTCGGAACCCACAATTTCCATGTTAGGTCATCGGCTAGAGGATTGCCTACAGAATGTTTTGTCCGTTTGTAGACAAAGCCCTCTGAAATCTTTAGATCAGGTAATCGCTCCTTTTCCAGTTTGATATGTTCAATGAGGCTCAAGTATCCCTCTGACTTGAATGACGGATCATCCAAATCCAGGTGAAGCACCGCCTCCTCCGCTTCGACTTGACCTAAACGAGAAAGGTATGCCTCGACTGTTAAGTCATCATTTTCATACGCGCGACTTATGTTTTACGTGTCCCGTTTGGTTTAAAAAAAAACAAAGTCTTTTTTTTAATTTGGGCCACAGGCCATTAATACTTTATTATTCACTTTTAATTTTTACAAAGTTAATCGAAAGGGACCCGCCGTCTATAGCGTCGCTGCGATGACCTTTTAATACCGTATCAATAAGCTTCGATTCACCAATTGGTTCTTCCTAATATAGTGTCTTTCTGCTGATGTTGTCAATTGTGGTTCGATTACTTGACCTACTTTAGGTGTTGTCATCAGTTGATTGTTTATGGTTGATATTGCTGATGTTGCTGTTGTTGGTTGGTCGTTCGTTGCACTTGTATTCGTTATTGCTGATGTTGCTGTTGTTGGTTGGTTGGTCGTTGCACTTGCATATGTTACTCCTCCTCGGTTTGAAAAAAATGTCTCCTGACATTAGCTGTTCATTTCTTTTACATTATATGCTTTGTTATACATTTTATTACAAACATATGCAATGCTTATCGTTGTTACAAAAATTATTACAATCATGGTTAAATTTATTACGTATGATATACTTTTGTGCAATTTCAATTCTTTTATTTCTTTAATATTTTCAAAATTACTTACAACAATATCTTTAAAAGTGATAGCTTTTTCAAAAGACACATTTAGATTATTTTCTTCATAAATGTATTTTTCTTGAACAATTTTTTTATTATTATAGAAAATTTCATTTACCAATTTTAATTAGCAGTTACAAAAATTAATAAGATAATTATTTTCAAGCATAATTTTTCTGTTATCGCAATTTTGTTTCAATTCTTCTTTATATGCATTTTTAATAATAATAGTTTCATCGTCTATTATTTGAATTTGTGTTTGATTATTGAATATTAGTTTACAATTATTTGTTATGACACAATGCCTACTTGCTTTTAATTCGTGTAATGTAACATCATTCTGGTATTCATATGTTTTATTATTTATTTCTACTATATATTGACTTTCAGCATCTATTTCAAAATGGTTTTTATTGGGTAATGGTATTATTAATTTTTTTTCAATTACTACATAGTTTTTTGGAATTTTGATGGCAATTATAAGGAATTTGTTTTTATATTCCAGAATACCCATTTTAATTAATTTAAGTTTATATAAATCAATTTTGTATTCATTCAGTTCTTCTAATGTTAAAATACTTGGATGTATTATGTTGTGTTTTGCTGATACAATATTGTCTTGGATTTGGTTAATTTTATTTTCTATAAATCTTAGCTTTGTGATTTGATCTAGAAATAGTTGTCGTTGCACAATATTTGTAATAGAATTTTCTATTTTGTTATATGTATTTAGTATTGTTTTCCTGTCATTTTTAATTATTGTATTCAGTGCTTCTATGGATTCATTAAAGTGTTTATTAATTTTAATTTGCTGATTTATTCTTTCTATTGCATTATGACTGTTCTCTATTGCTATGTTTAAATATTTTGAAATTTCTTCTCTATCTTTACTATCCATGGTTCCAAAGAGCCATCTTTCTACGTTTCCTACTATGTCAATTAATCCTCTTCTTGATCTTCTTTGTTCTTTAGGCATAATTGAACTAATTTTTGCTTTAACTGTTTCTATTTCTTTCATAATCATGTTTTTGTTTTCTATATTTAAATGTTTTATGTTAGTTTGTATGAATGAGATTGTGTTAATTATTTCTTCTGGATTTATTATGTGCAAAATAGTGTTTGTTTGGTTAGTAATCTCAATATCTTTAATTTTTATTTTCAAAAAACCTGTTTGCTCATTTATCACTGTTGTGTGCAGCATCCCGTGTGTTGTTTGTATTAGTATTAGGAAAATTATTACCTGAAAATTTATAAGGTCTTTTGATATTACAAATGTGTACGTTATTAAGGTTTTTAATTTTATATCTAGGTTGTTCTTTGTGTCGAACATTTTTATAATTTTTTATTGGTCCTACCTGTCTTTCTTCTGTGTAAGATTCTCTTTTTTCATTAAGTTTGTTAATTTTCTTAAGTTTAGTTTGCTCAATTCTCTCACTAAGTACTAATTCATCGATTTCTTCTTTAGCTATCCTTGGTGTAGTTTTTATTGTGGAATGATATCTGTTGTTATAATTATCTAAAACTATCTGTAAATTCATTTCTATTGATAAATCTTTTTCTTCAATGCCTGTTATTTTTTCTAAAATAGTTGAATGCAATCTTTCAACATCCGAATTTCCTGTGTGGCTGTTGGGCTTTGTTAAATGTATTTCGACATCACTTTTATTAAGAAAGTCTATAATATGTTCAGATTTGAACTCGTTATCCGTTATTATTTTCTTCGGTTTGCCAAATTTTGAGAAGTGTTCTATGAGAATAGCTTTTTTGCTTCTCCAATTTCTATCGGTTATTACATATCCTACTGCAAATTTTGTGAGTTTGTCAACTATGGTTACGAATGCTTTTTTTTCGGTATGAAATATATCTAAATGAAGTATTTGATTTTTATGTTCTGGGGTTTCTGTTAAGTGGTATTTTGGTTTGATGGGTTTCCTATCATATTTAATTTCGTGACACTTTTTGCAATTATTAATTACTAATTGTATCTGTTCTTGAAGTTTAGGAAACAAAAATTTATTTTTCAGTGTATAGTATGTTTCATTTATCCCACTATGCATGGATTCTCTTGTATGGTATAAGGAAATCTGTTTATGGACTTCCTCCTCGGTTTTGATTTCGGCTACCCTAATAGAGCATTTTATGAATTTTATATTTTCGTTCATAGAAAATAATTGAATTATAATTTGTTGAACCTTATTGTAATCATGATCTTCTACATCGGAATAAATACCTGTTGTTCCTTTCTTGATAAATCTAATTAATACATCTTTCATTTTGTCTACTCCCTCAATAGGATTAAGGTATATAATTCTACGTCCGTGTAGGATTTCTATTTCTTTTGATATTAAACTATATGTTAAGATCAATTGGGTTTTATATTTGTTAACAATTTCTTCTTTAATACCTATGTGATCAAGATGTTGTTCCTCGACTGAGTGGATTGTTTCTGTTAGTTCCATATTAGATTCTGAGTTATTATTTTCGTTAATTTTTGGTGTATTTTCTAGCCTGCTAAGGAAATCCGCCACTTTATTCTCTCTACCTTTCAAATATTCGATTTCGAAATTATACTCTTGAAGTTTTAAGAGCCATCTTTGATTTCGATGCGAAAATTCTTTACCTTTGTACTTGCTATTAAGATATTTAATGGGAATATGGTCAGTTATAATTTTAAAATGATTTCCATACAAATATGGTCGAAAATAATTAACTGAATAGACAATTGCAAGGAATTCCTTTTCAGTTACACTGTACTTTTGTTCGTGTTTGTTCAAAGTTCTGGATACAAAGCAAATTGGATGTCCGTTTTGGGACGGTACAGCTCCGATAGCGTAATTGCTTGTTGTTCGTTGTGACTACAAAGGGTTTGTCATATTCAGGGTATTTTAATATTGGGTGTGAAATTATTAAATCTTTAAGGTTTTCAAAGGCTGAAATATATTGAGGGCCTTCAGAATTAATTTTTTTCATCTTTTTTTAAATATTTTATCATTGGATACGCAATTTTAGAGTAATCTCTAATGAATTTGCGGTAATATCCTGTCATTCCCAGGAAACCTTTCAGTTGTTTTTCTGTTTTTGGTATGCTTAAATTTTCAATTTCTTTTATTTTGTTGGGATTGGGTTTAATTCCCTCTTTTGTCAAAATATGACCAAGAAATTCAGTATCTCGTTTCATAAAGCTACACTTATCTGCTTGTATCTTAAGATTGTGATCTTGTAACTTTCTAAATATTTTTTCCAGTGAATGAATATGTTCTTCTAAGGTTGTGGAAAATATTAATATATCGTCTAAATACACTACACATATTCTGTTTATATAATCACGTAATATGTCATTCATCAGTCTTTGAAACGTTGCAGGTGCATTCTTTAAACCGAATGGCATCCTGACGTATTCATATAGACCTGATGGAGTAACAAACGCAGTTTTTTCGATGTCCTCTTCTGCTACTAAGATCTGGTGATAACCCTTTGCTAAATCTAAAGTGCTGAAATACTGAGATTTCCCTAATTTATCCAATATACTGTCGATATTGGGTATTGGGTACTTATCATCTACTGTAACTTGGTTTAATTTTCTGTAGTCTACTACTATCCTGTATTTTTGTATCCCTGAGCTGTCAAGTTTTTTCGGAAAAACTATTATTGGTGAACTATAACGACTGTTACTCTTTCTAATGATTCCCTGTTTTTCCATTTCTTCCATTTGCTTACGTACCTCGGCTTCGTGTTTTGGGGGGTACCTTTATAATTTAGAGTTAATTTGTTGGTTTGTAGTGGTTTTTATTTCATGAACTACTGTACTTGTGTTTGTTAATTGATCTCCTTCTTTGAAAATCAATTTTTTATATCTATTTAAAAGTTTTTCTATTGATTCTTTTTCTAATTCATTGAGGTGATTTGTTTGAATGTTGCAAACTTCGCTTATTTCTAACACATTAACTTCTTCAAATAATATGGTTAAGAATGGAAGATGCCTATCATTCATTAAAATAATTTTTTTATTTTTTAAGTCTATAGCTTTTGCATTGTTCCTTATCCAATCCATTCCTATAAGGAAATCGTAGGGTTTATTTAATGCTATTTTCGTCCATTTGATTCTTGCATTGTGAGGTTGATCAAATTGAATTGGACATTTTGTTTTTACTTGTGCCGTTTCGTTAACGGTACCATGAATGGTATTTATTTGAATTGGTGTATCGTTTATGTATTCGTAAAGAATTGAGGGGACCCTAGTTGAATTTAGAAGGCTTATGGTTGATCCTGTATCGATCAATGCTATATAATCTGTTTTTCAAAAGTTAACTGTATACAAATTTTTCTTGTATCCGAGGCTAGTTGATAAAAAACTCGTGATTTTCTATTTGGTTAGTTTCTTCTCTATTACTTAAAGAGTCTACTTCCATAGGTTCTATTCTATTCTGTCTTGATCTATGTTGACCAGAGTTTTCAAATTTATTTGCATTATTATGGGGTCTATTTTGGAATTGTTGATTATTCCATGAGTTTCTAGCTTGTGCTGAGAAATTGTTATTTCTTACTTGCCTTGAATCTTGCCTTGAATTATTGTGTCTATTGAATTGGTTAGGTTGGGTATGATAATTATTTTTATTAATTTGGTTCTGGTTAGAAAAGTTTTGTCTATATTGATTGGGGGTACAATTTCTGTTATGATAATTCTGAGCTTGGTTTCTGTGTTGAAAATAAATTGGTCTTTCTGTTCTTAAATTATAGTCATCCTGACCTACATATTTAAATAAAATTTCTCTAATTTTTAGTAAGCTATATTCTTTGTATATTTCCGCTGCTAGTGCACCTGCCGTTACTTGTTTAATTTTTATAATCAGAGCACTGTTCAAAGAATTAGCTATTTCTAGACCGTTATCATCGAATGCTGCACATTCAGTTATATTGGCTACTATATTTTGAATCTTAGTAAGTAATTGATCGATTGTAAATACCTTAAAATTATTTATGTCCTTTGCGATTCCTGTATGGTCCTTCGTTGGTCGATATTGTAGCTTGAGTTGTTGCTTACACTCCGTCCATATAGTTGGATTTTCTGAAGCTAGATAGTTTTTGGCTTCTCCAGTTATCTTCTCGTTATATATTATATGGAAGATTTGTATGGCTTCCTGTCCTTGGTAATTGCTTAGAAGCTGGTCGATGGTTGCAATAAATGATGGTAGGGTACCTTGCTCCCCATTAAACGGCTGAATATGTTTTATCTCCCGCTTCACTGCTGTCTGCCAGTTATTTGCCACATTTTGATTGTTTAATATTTGGGTTAATGTTATTAAACACTGCTCCATTTTTGTTTCGTTTTAATAGATTCACTTCAATTGACATTTAGATTATTAAAAGGTTTTGCTCTTTATTGCAAAGTTACTTTATTATAATCGTTCGTTCGTTCGTACTTTCGATTTATATTTAAAAGACACTTTATTACAATCACAATAATTGGTTGGTATTGTTAGGCTTTTTAAAGACACTTTATCACAATCACAATTGGTTGTTGGATTGTTAGGCTTTTTTTAAAGACACTTTATCACAATCACAATTGGTTGTTGGATTGATAGGCTTTTTTTTTTTTCTTAAAATCGAATTATTTAAATTTATCGTTTTCGTTTCACTATCCTCCAGAATTTACTTAGAGGACTACTTACTGCGCCACTTATGTTTTACGTGTCCCGTTTGGTTTAAAAAAAAAACAAAGTCTTTTTTTTAATTTGGGCCACAGGCCATTAATACTTTATTATTCACTTTTAATTTTTACAAAGTTAATCGAAAGGGACCCGCCGTCTATAGCGTCGCTGCGATCACCTTTTAATACCGTATCAATAAGCTTCGATTCACCAATTGGTTCTTCCTAATATAGTGTCTTTCTGCTGATGTTGTCAATTGTGGTTCGATTACTTGACCTACTTTAGGTGTTGTCATCAGTTGATTGTTTATGGTTGATATTGCTGATGTTGCTGTTGTTGGTTGGTCGTTCGTTTTTTTTTTTTTTTTTTATAATGCACACGCGCTCAAGGGGTTTGTTATAGTCCTTTTAATGATAAGTCACAGCGCGAGCGATAGGAAGTTAGGAAGGAAGGGAAAGGAGGTGTCGATGAACATTGATCTTGAATGTTTGAAGATCAAAATGGGAAGGAAAAATTGTGCCAGGCAATCCATTCCACATTCGTGTTGTACGGCTAAAGAAAGAATCTCTATATTTCACGGTACGTCCGAAATTGGGCCCAAGTGTAAACTGATGAGCGTTCCTAGCAAGACGAGTATTACGGGGGAAATGTTTAAGGGGTGGAACGCAGCTGACTACCTCGAGTGAGCATTTTTTGTAAAAGAACCTGTAAAATAAGGAAAGACATGAGACATTTCGACGATGTTCGAGTGACGGAAATGTTTCCATAATGCTTCTCTCTCCTATCAATTTTAACGCTTTTTTCTGAACTCTGTCGAGCAGGTGAAGAAAAGTTTGAGAAGCACCAGCCCAGAGATGGGAGTTATACTCGAGTTTAGGGCGTATAAACGCTTTGTAAATTGTAGCCAGATCAGAAGGGGTGAAAAACTTCTTGCATCTATTAAGAAAGCCTAAGCATCTTGCAGCATTCTTGGCAATCTCAAGTATATGATCATTCCAACGAAGATTGTCACTGATACACATACCGAGTACTGATAGCTTTTCGGCCTCCTCGATGCAAGTACCATTCATGGATAATGGCATAGGGGGTATGTTTAGCTTCAACGACAAAAGACAGCATTGAGTTTTCGACGCATTAAACTCCACACGATTTCTAGTACCCCAATTCACAATGCTGTTTAAATCGGAGTTTAACGAGCTTATCATACGATTTCGTTGTAATAACACGTCCGAAGGCGAAGGCCGTGAATTATCAAACGTATATGAAAAGCTGAGGGTTGAGTCGTCAGCAAAACAATTTAATGGATTAGAAGTCACAGACAAGAGATCATTTATAAAAATGAGAAAGAGAGTCGGAGACAGAACGGAGCCCTGGGGCACACCAGCATTTATTTTGTGGAGATCAGACTTGAAACCGTCTAATACAACTTGTATTGAACGGTCCAGAAGATAGCTTCTAATCCAACGAATAAGAGTATCATCGATACCAAATGCACGCATTTTCGATAAAAGAGCTTCATGCCAAACTCTATCAA
Source organism: Platycheirus albimanus (assembly GCA_916050605.2). Classification (NCBI taxonomy): domain Eukaryota; kingdom Metazoa; phylum Arthropoda; class Insecta; order Diptera; family Syrphidae; genus Platycheirus; species Platycheirus albimanus. The sequence goes on from OU696696.1 coordinate 190,309,225, forward strand.
ATGCCTTTGAAATATCAAGCGCAATAATCTTGCTTTCGCCAAAGCGATGCACAGATTTGTTCCACTGTTCGGTGAGATATGCCATCAGATCACCAGTGGAACGATTGCTGCGAAAGCCGTATTGCCGGTCATTTAAAAGCTCCCGATCTTCGAGATATTTCTTGAGCTGACGATTTATCAGCGTTTCCATGACCTTGGAAAGAAGGGACGTAAGTGCAATTGGTCGGTAGGAAGAGGGGGAGGAGGAATCACCTTTTTTTGGGACGGGCTGGACAAATGCTGTTTTCCATCTACTAGGAAAGATTCCTGAACGATAGGAGCGATGGAAAAGCTTACGCAGTGGTTTTGCCAGAGATGAAGAACACTTCTTCAGAAGAATAGGGGGTATACCATCTGGGCCAGCGGATTTGTGTATATCAAGATCTTGAAGTACTCTTGCTACTGTACGAGTGCGGAAAAATATCTGTCCCATAGAAGAATTAACGTTCTCAAGTACAGGAGGGGCATTGTTGCTTGCAGGCAACGTAGAATTTGCAGCAAAATGAGCTGCGAGCATATTTGCCTTCTCTGAAGAGCTGACAATAGGTTTATCGTCGACGATGAGCGTTGGAACTGATGATGACGTTGAGTTCTTGACATTTTTTACAAATGACCAGAAGTTTTTACTGCCTTTGGGACATTGCAGAATTTTTTGCCGTAACTTCTGGTCATGTAAAAATTTCGTTTTGTGTATAACGGAGTTGCACGAGTTCCTAACTTGTTTGTGTTTCTTCCGATTTTCCTCAGTTGGGTTGGCTTTGTAGGATCGGAAGCTTACTTCTTTCAACCTGATAGCTTCTTTACACTCTTCGGTAAACCAAGACTTTTCTTTTGGTTTGATACATTTTGTTCTGTGAGGGACAAAAGTTCTCATTCCAAGAAAAATCACTTCTGTAATCATTTCAGCACTGGCATCAATGTCATTATCGAGGAAGCATAATGACCAGTTAAAGTTGCGAAAGAAATTATTCAGACCGTCCCAGTTGGCTTTCTCGTATTGCCAAACGGTCCTAGTGGGAATTTTTTCTTTAACTGGATGGTTGGAGATCGAGAAATTAGCTGAAATGACACAATGGTCCGAGGTGCCAAATGGAGAAGTTACTTTAATAGTATATTTATCAGGAATGGAAGTAAGGAACAAGTCAAGAGTATGGGCGGAATGCCCATCAACATCCGGTATACGAGTAGGCTCATCGACAAGCTGGGTAAGATGGTTATACTCAGCAAAGATCTCGGTATACCTTCCTTCGAGTGTTGTCTGGCCAGAATATCGGAGCCAACTTGAATTGTGTACATTGAAGTCGCCCGTAATCACGACTTCAGTGTGAGGACAATGGGAAACAATTCGGGAAATTGAATCTGACAAAACATCTAACTCATCACAAGTAGACATGCTGTCAAGATTCGGACTCCTGTAAAGAAAACAGTAATGAATGATATGCTTGCGGACAGTGAATTTGAGCCACAGGAAGTTAAAGTTCGTATTAGAACAATGCCCATATTGGGGAAGGCTCTGGCAAGCAATATCATTCCTAACATAAACGACAAGACCATGGTGGGAAAAAAGTAATGGCACTAAGTTATATCCAAACAAACAAAATTCTGATAAATCAGTATTCTGTCCAACCTGGGTTTCACTTAATGCCAAAACAGCTGGCCTGTATTGCACAGTATGGGCGTACACAGAAAAGAAATTCTTCCTAAGCCCACGAACATTTGAATAGACGACACAAAAATCACTTACCATTCTGAAAAACTAAACACAAAAAAATCAACTTTGACGTACCTAAATTCGACCGTGCAGTGTAGGCCCATATCAAATCAATGATAACAAACTGTCCTAGGTGTTATGCCCATAAGACAATTTGCACACGAAATTAATATATATAGGTATAAACAACACAATAGAACTATTCGACAAATGCTACTTACCCATCCACCGCAAACCTCTTGCGATAAGCCTCACAAGAGGCTTGCAGTGCATAGAAAGCAACAGTTATGGGTGGGCTCGGGTGGAGAGGATGGGTCATGGGTGGTGTCGGATGCTGTGCTGCGACTACGAGCGAGGTTTTGGTTTTCTGCTTCTTTGTTTGTCACTGGCTTATTTGATTTTTTATTCTTTTTTTTTAGATTTTGGGAATTGTAAAATAATTGATTTTAATTTGTAATATTTGTATGTGAGATTTTGGTTTGGTCTTTTTTTTTTTTTTTTTTTTTTTTTTTTATATATATATATATTTGGGGGACACACGCGCACAGAGCTAGCAACGCGACCGCTCACGACGAGTACTTGATCGTTGCACTTGTATTCGTTATTGCTGATGTTGTTGTTGTTGGTTGGTTGGTCGTTGCACTTGCATATGTTACTCGCGCGAAAGCGCATCTGGCACAACATTTAAAGTTCCCTTCCTATGCTCAACTTCAAAATCGAAGTTTTGGAGACGCATGCTCCACCTAGCTAATCTGCCAGTGGGGTCTTTTAAACTCATCAACCATTTCAGACTGGAATGGTCCGTAATAACACGGAAACGATACCCTTCCACATAAGACCTAAACTTTTGGATACCAAGAAAAGCAGCAAGACATTCGCGTTCGGTGACGGAGTAATTTCTTTGCGCAGCGTTAAGCTTCTAAGAGAAGTAATATGTCGGGCGTTCAGCCCCGTCTTCATTTCGCTGGCAAAGAACACACCCGATACCGGACGCGGTTGCATCGCATACAATTATGAATTCCTTCGTAAAGTCAGGATTTACCAGAACAGGAGCAGACGTCAATGCCTGTTTGATGGATTGAAAAGCTTCGAGAGCTTTTTGGTTAAGCTCGAACGCTTTACACATCTGTTAAGGGAGAAGCAAGTGTTGAAAAATCTTTTATGAATCTCCGATACCACCCGGCCATTCCTAAGAATCGTCGGACTTGTCGAGTGGTAGTTGGCACCGGAAAATTCACAATAGCTGCGATTTTGTCAGTGTCAGCTTTCAAACACCCTTGTCCCACACGGTAACCTAAGTACTGAAGCTCATCATGACCTTAAAATGGTACAAAGGTCGCCCCGGCACTGTAAAGGCCGTTTTCTCCCGAGAACTTTTCTCCAGTGGTATCTGCCAGAATGCGTCTTTCAGATCGATACTAGAAATATAGCGCGTTTCTGAAAGGCGGGCTAGCAGTTCTTCAATATGGCCAATTGGTCTCGCATCCTTCTTTGTCACTGAGTTCACTTTCCGAAAGTATAGACACAATCGGTTCTTACCAGGCGTACGAACAAGTACTACTGGGGAACTCCATGCGCTGGAACTCTCTTCAATGACTCCCAAAGACAACATACGATCCAATTCGTCATACATAAAGGATTGTATCACTGGGGAAACGGGATAGTACCGTTGCTTAATGGGTATTGCATCACCTGTATCTATGTAATGCTCCATGAGATTTGTTCTCTCGAGCCCCTTGCTCGTGAAAGACGGAAAACCACGGACAACATTATGGAGTCTGGTGGACTCTTCACAACTAAGCTTACATTGGTTTGCAGAAATCCCTTCCGGAGAGACTCCCGAAATGCTAAATATAGTCGCTGAGCTAGTGACGGTACTATGTAAAAGTCCATTCTCTGAACTAAGTCTTTATACTTGACGTCTGTCGTAACCATTCCTACTATCTTCTGTTTGAGTCCGTCAGCCGTGGATACGGTAGACTCTACCTTTCTTACTTTAACGTGCTTTCCCTGCAAAAACTCTGTCATGTCTGAACCTAGACAACTGATGCTGGCTCCTGAGTCTAAAAGACCTAGGAAGTTTTTTCCAAGCATCTCGATGGAAACATAAGGCCGTGGGTCACTTGACTCACGCCCTAGAGTAGCAAAAGAAACATTTCGGTAATTAATCCGCTTCTGACGAAAACGTTCGCGAGTTCTACGTACGCGTTTGGACAGTTCAGGAAAGGTTACAATACGTTTTCTAACCTCATAATAATTTTGTAATCTCTCGTGGAACGGTTTCCTATACAATGCATTCTTATTTAATTCATTTCTATTTATTTCAACAAGTTTCTTTTCAAGTGGTTTAGATACGGTAACTTCAGGTTTCGTATCATAAAAATCGCGTTTCAAAATTGTAATCGGAGTTTCAAGCTGAAGGTCTTTATTAGGGCTTGAAGCTCCGGGTTTTACTTGTGAAAAGGACGGCTCCCCCCGGATGAAGGATGAGTCCTTTGGCAGTTTTCCGCACACCTTGAACATGTACGTGCGTATTCACCTTCCAGACCGCAACGATAACAGAATATTTTTGGTGGTGAGAGACAATTGCAATTCCAGCAAACAACCTTACTGATATCCCTTCCGACAGCCTCTAAATACGCGGGATCAGATTGCGGTACAGCAACAGCACGTTCTTCATCTACTTCAACCCCCACTTCATTCACATAACGTTTTCGCTGGTATTTTTGCGCTAGTGGCATGTAATTACTCGGTTTTGGTGTGTCCTGAACTCCAAATTTTTCGATAGTACGGCACTGATGTGCTAACAGTCTTAAGCTATGGGTTCCGAATGTTAACAACAATTCGCCCATCTTCCTTTTTACATTACTTTTAACTATCTCTACCAATTCTTTTTCAGTCTTCGGAACACGTAACCTACCATTCAATTCTAAAATGACGTTATAAAAATCGTTAAAGGTTTCGTGTGGCTGCTGCTTCCTATCTGACATTCTCCGTGAAATCTCAGTGTCCGTCTCCAGAGAACGGAACTGTTCTATGATGGCTACCTTAAGGGTTAACCATGAAGCCTCTCTATTAGTCTTCAGAAACCTCCAATACCACTGCTCGGCAGGCCCACTCATAAAATGATGGAAGTTTAAGGCTACCTCATCCCACTCGACACCAAAACTATACCTAATACGCCCTAGTCTAAACATGAAATCGTCGATGGTCATATTCTTACCATCAAACTTAATTCCCCATTTGTGGTATTGTGGGAATCGATTTCCAGACGTAGAAGTGGAAGTACCTGGTCTCCGTGGAGGATCGTCAGGGGATGTATCGTCAAAATTCATCCCATTCATTTGCGTGAGAAAATTGTCGAGATGAGCGCCGTCAGGCATGTTGACTGGCGGATTTGAAGGATCAATTAAGTGGTCTGGTCTTATACTATTCTTGGCTGCTCTGGCTGCTGCTTCTGTAGCTGCTGAGGTTGCTCGCGATGCTGATCTTCCTGCGGATCGGGCTATTGCCTGAAGCGTGGCTTGCGTAGCTAACGCAGCTGCAGAAGTTGATGCCCTGGCACCATAATTCATATTCGTGTTCACTGTTGTTGCTGTTGATACTGGTAAATTCATGCTTACTGCCCTCCCTGGAGGTGTAGGCATATCTGCTACAGGTACGTTGGAAGTCTGTGGTACAGTCTGTGATACTGGTGGGGTAGGTTGTGAAAGTTGCCCCTTAAAAATATTTGTCAGTTTATGGAGTATTGTCTTCTGACTTCTTATCAGCTCCTGGCTGAGATATCTCATATCTCCGGCTCTTTGTAAGCCAAGGTTGGCGGACACGACTTGATCAATGTAAGCGGTGAGCTCATTGTCTGTTCGAGGAACAGTCTGGTCGCAAAGACCTGCAGCAGAAAATCTATCGCTGGACGACGAGTCGTCTGCATCTACTTGTATTTGCATTTGCTCATTGTTTGTGGCATTAAGTGTTTCATCCGCGTTTGTCGCACCGCCACCGTTGGCATTACCGCCGTTGTCACCAGCTGGAGACATAATGGAAATGCTCACGTAACCTGGGCGATAATCTGGGTGATATGGAGGAACAACTGATTTCCTACCTGTCCCTGACATTAACTGTACGGGAGACTCCTTGTGTATTGACACAAGATACTTAAAAAAATTAAACACGAAGTGGTTTTACCACTTAAAATTAAAAACTTGTTTTCTTAAAATTTAAAATTTCAAAAACTTCTTAAAAATATTATTATTGTTGTTGTTGTACACCTGAAGTACCTCTAAGGAGCATTGGTATCCTTAGGAATCTCTAGGACAGTACCTCAGTTATACGAAAAAGGTCTTTCAATAAAAATTTGAAAGTGTTATAGGACCTTCGTTTCCTATAAGAGTTTAAAAATTAAAAAATTTCACAACGGACGAAATAATTCAGTGTCGTTCCGTTAGACAGAGAACCTAATCAAAAAAACTTTTTATATAAAGATATGCTTAAATAAAATACTTCAATTTGAAAATCTTATTGGCCAAAAATATTTACTCTTACTCTTTACTTTTCTTATTTGTCATAAACTATACGGTTCGGAGGTTGGATCTATGACCCCCAAACACAACAAACACAAACTTGGAGGCTGCGCTCCTCGTATCGCTCTGGAATCATACAAAAAAAAATGAAAAATTTTTTTAACCTAACGGATTTGGTCAAAACTCTACTGGCTCTAAACTTGTTTTACTCAAAAATATTGTAGGGTTCACTCAGAATTTCAGTATCTCTTTACGCTACTGCTGACGTGCATCGGGAAAATCCCCAACCACCGGTTAGCGCTTCATGAGAGTACTGATACTCCTCATGAATTACCTACTCCTAAATCATCTTCAAACATTCATCTAAATTGGGTGCGGTTTGTTTAATATATGTAAAAATTACAATCTATTCTTCAAGGAACTTTGATCTGATCGAGTGGAGAAAATCTTGATAAGTTAGTCAATAGCTTCTGCAACAGACGTGCATCAGGTAAATTCCCTAATCACCGGTCAAAAGGTCTACTGGCTTACTTACTAAATTTCAATTTCAGCTAAACGATTTACTTAGACTTCAATATCCTAGCAACAGACGAGTGGACTGAACTTCCGTCCAAACTGGACAAGGCTTACTGAAATTGTCTCTGAAAATCTAGGGATGATAATTCAGGATAAGACCCAATGCAACAGACGAAAGTCGGGACCTGTCCACCAACTTCCCGGACAAAATGGAATCTTAACCCTAAACCTCGAAGATATCTCCCCAGCGGAAATAACTCAAAAATCATCTACAAAAATTACTCAAAATTTTGAACAAAAAAAATTTTTTGTTCTAACGCTCAAAATTTGCTTCTTCTACTAAGTCTTCCTACTATCGTTCTACCTCTTCTCTTTCTCCTAATCGGGCCCCACACGTTGGGCGCCATTCTGTAACGAATGGCTGGCCGCCTTCTATGAAACAAATGTCAAAAGACATAGCCCCACGTTGGGCGCCATTCTGTAACGAAGATTTTAAAATTTATTAAAGAAATTTATATAACTTCAATAACAAAACACTATTATCACCAAAAAGGGAATATATGTTGTTTTGTTATTGTTGTTGTTATTGTTGTGGGAAGTTATGAATTCTTCCAATGCGTATCTTCTCTATTGAGCACATGTGAAGACCAAATTGGCTGAACAAGTTGATAGTGGATTGAATTTTGGGATGGAATTTCTCCTTAAATATATTACATATGCAAACATATGTACATGAGAAATAAGAAAGACAAAAAAAAACTTAATTTTCCATATACTCACTCCCACTTTGTAAAGGAGAAATTCTCTTATTAAATATGTGTGAAAGAATTCATTTAAGAGAAGAAATAATAGGACGATTACTACGACGGCTCTTATATAATATTTAGGTGTACGCATATTAATCAATAACAACAACAAAATCTTCGATTGTGTATGCTTGCTCTTACTCATACCTGTGAACTGTAACTGGAACCGAAATCTTGAAACTCTTCGCGAGAATAACCTGAAGTACGCCTTCAGTCAAGCAAAAGGTGCCAACGCTGAACCCTAATCCTAACTATAACCTCATACTGCAAGCATTCAATCTATTTTTACCATTTTAAGGAATTTCTGTACTTCAAATCCTCTTGAATCTTCGGACACCGCTTTTCACCACTTAGGTATGAGGACTACCCCAACCCCTTGGTGTGGCAAGGTATCTTACGATCCAAGTGTCGACGACTCTCCCACCGCGGCGGTTGACAGCAGCTGGCCTTGGCCCACTCAGGAGCAGGCGTGGGATCTTGCTGTGGGCTCGCGACTGTGTTACATTGGTTATTTAACCTGCCAACCTGTGAACCTGGTCTTGCGATTCTATTTTACTTCTAGGGAGGCCCAGTGGGGAAAAAGAGTAAGGCCTATCAGTGACACGGCGTGCCACGCCGCACGACGAGAATAAAACGGTAATTAGTAGTGCACCTAGCTGAAGAACTTAGTCAAATCTGCATCTTCTGATCCCAGTCTAGTGTCCTGAGCACTAACGATAGAGCTAATATGGGAAGTATAGGTGTTCGTACTTTCCTGGAACGTTGATACATCTACTCCTGCAAATCTGTCCCTGATAGTATGTTGCAAAGGAGAGATCCAGGTGACTGACTTGAGATGGGAAGCCTAAGATGGTAATCGACCCCCTGTTGCCTCAAAACCAGCCCATCAGGGAGTGAACTCGACCTGATCCATCGTTTCTCTTCGGAAATAAATATTCTTAAGAAACCCCTAATTGTGGTTGACTTGACTAGATAGAATTTGTCAACCAGTGCCTCAAAACCCTCCCTATGTAAGGAGTCAGAACTCACTTACGCCTATGGTTCCTGTTCGGCAAACTACTGTACAGGAACCCTAACTTAATAAACTTACTAATCTAAATCTAAACTCAAAAACTAGATTCAGGACACCACGGCCACTGTGAATCTTAATAAATCCCTAACCTGGGCGACACCGCCAATAACCTACAAAAAAAAACTAGATTCAGGACACCACGGCCACTGTGAACCTTTAAATTCCCTAACCTGGGCGACACCGCCAATAAATTACTTAAATACACCATTGATTCTGGACGACACCGCCACTGTGAATCCCTACTACTCTACTATACCTATTTTCGTATGATTCCCAACTATAACGGATACGATAGGTCAATCAACTCTGACCATATCCTCCATTGATCCGAGGAGCTAACAACACTCAAATAACGCCGGAGGTCAATCAACTCTGACCCCAACCTCACTCGAGTACACAGCCTACATGGTATTGCTTTGCCTGTTCAGGGTAGGGAGCGATCCAACCCCCTCCGAACCTGATCTTTAGCAATGCATATCAAAGAAATATACGTACTCTGAAAATATTCAAAATATCCTGATTTACTACTCAATCAGAAGACCAATTACTTTTACTTGATTTTCATACTTTTTATTATTTAAAGTAAACGCTTAAAATTACTTAAAAACAAAATTTACTTATATAGTTCTAAATGTACCAAACGAATATATCTCGTTTATTTCTTAAACACGTTTAAATTTTGGTACCCTTATTCAGTATGATCTTTAATTGGATAAAAATTCAATTTTATTAATAAAAATCTAATCTCGAGTCACTGTACGTGCTCTTGGTTCTTTCAAAACATTCAAATGAACAATTCTTCACAGAAACATAAAATCAACCCTCGCATTATATAATGCAATTTGAATCAGAAAATCTATGTTACCTTATTACTTTATGGTACACTGGTTATTTATTTTAAATATCGTTTGTATTGTGGTCGATGATTTTATTTTAAAAAAAAAATATGTTTACGGTTGCTGTACGATCAATGCCGAACAGATTCAACCTCGCAATTATTCTCCTTCTAGTTATTTCTAGGAAGTGTATTTATTCTTATTCTATGCTTTATTGCTGTTTTGTTTGTTTCAATGCCACAAATAAGTATGTCTTTCAGAGGGTGAGTACACTTAACATACTATGTACAAACAAGATAAAAGAAGGATCTTTATTTCTGAGTGTTTATATTTTACTCATAGCAGGTATAATTTCAATTGATAAATCTTTCACACTTTAAAATCCGGACGGGACTAGCGGAAGTGTGAGTATGAACAGGTTTGGATACTCTTTAAGTGTTGTTGTAATAGTTAGTGGAAGTCTTTTCTGTTTCGATACGGTAGGTATCTAGGCATATGCATATACATATACAAAAATGTATTTCATACGGTAGCAAAGGGGATATGCTATGACAAATTGTGTACACACTACACACACAACAAAAGTAAGTATATGGAAAGGGATGGTAGCGTTAAGCTAAAAAAAGATGGTATGTATCTGTATTACATACGAGTATACAATTTCTCGACATCAAAATTGTTGGGGTAGGTCAGATACGGTATCTGAAGAAAATATGCTTCGCGGATGATCGAACGCTGACGTAATTATACGTACAGGTATAAAAGTAATTATTGGATTCTATTTGAAATCACAATATGAATGTAAGGGATAATATTCAGGTAAACTGATGCCGATAGGGCTGTGTTCTCAAATTGGAAGATACTTATCCATATATATAGGCCGAGAGGGCAGGGTGTTCCCTAGGTAAATTAATGATACTTGATAGATATAGAGAAGATTAAGTGTGGAGTACTATGTCTCCGAAAAGGTGAAAAAAAAAACTTAATTGAGCTGTCCGTGGACCAGCCACATGATACGATAATACTAATAATGAGTTATATGGACGGAAATTATGGATATAGTGACGTAAGCAATTTTATAAAATTATAAATAATCTGTTTATAGCAATATAGTTTATTTATGTAATGTTACTCACCCAAATAATCGCTGGTTGGAGTGCACTGCTGCCGTTGACCATTCGTAGATACGCTGCTGTTGGATTATTCAAATTTTATTGATGCTTATTGTCGGGTAGGTAAGATAATGTCTCTTACAAAAAGGTAGTATGAAAGGGGTAAACAAAATTTTACTTCACTGTGACTACAATGATTTTTAAATGGGATCAGTATTAGTGTCCCACTGGGTTTCACTTATTTTCACTTCTTGCTTTTAAATGGACAAAAGACTTTTATATATAAAAACTTTTTATTTACTTTTCAGATATTTTTTTTTTTTTTCTAATCAGATTTCTTATTCTTTTTTTTTTTTCTTTCTTTCTTTCTTAGGTTTTCATCACTCTTTTATTCTTACAGGGGCTTCTGAGGTAAGTTAAACTTTTGCAAAAACACTTTCACTGGGGTATGTATTCTTCTAAAACTTTCTTTTCAGGGATTACTATATGGCGCTTATACCATGGGCATTTTCTTCAACCACATTACTTCACGATGGACAGGAATTATTATTTTTAGATACACCATGCTAGATGGGAAATACAATATAGGTAATTATCTTATATACTTAAAATTTCTGAATAAATTTCAGAAGGAAGATAAAATGATACTTATTTTCCTGTTGGTTTTCGTAGCTGATGTCTATAGGTGTGCTGATTTCATTCAAATGTTATGCCACACGTGGCAAATACCGATGTGCTTCAATCACTTGGAATGGTCTCCTGGTGGCTATGCCCCAAGACATTCAGATTGAGCTGTTTGATGTACAAAAGAAACGTGCTTGTGTGTTGCTTTGGATGGACTGGATTCGGGTTTCTCTAACTCCTTATGGGTTAGATGACGGCCCTCGAGTTCGATGTCCTCCAAAGTCGTAAAAAAAAACTTAATTTCAGCAAGCCGAGCTGCTGTTCTGATTTTATGGCGTCTTAAACGCACCGCGCAATTGACCAACACGTGGTTGGAAACGTGCAAGAAAAAGTATAAAATTTCTCCAAAAATCTTTTCAGAATTCCACAAGAATGCAATCAAAAGCGAAGAATCGGTGTATATATTAAAGGAGCTTCCTTAATAAACGAATTTTATTTAAGAAACGTAAAGTTGGTTGGCGTGACTGTACGATTTTCAGTGTTGGCGTCGTTTTCAGGTGGCGTCAGTATTTGGGTGCGTCACTTTCCTTGGGTGGCGTTGGACGCTTCTCCACGTGTACTTAAATTTTCCTGGCGTGCGTGATTTTTATGCGCGTAATTTTTCCTATTGGAAGAACGTGGACTTTAGCACTTTTTTAAGTCTGCTTTTGGGTTTGTTTGCCCAGAGCAGCACTTACCTTTATGACTGGTTCTTTTCGTACTTCTTTTTCTTTTTCTTATAGGATTCTTCTGGCGGCAACCAATAAATGCTTTAAATATGCACCTCTTTGTGAAATCGAAACGTTGTGCCGCTTTGGATAGCAGCCGGCGCCGTACCAAAAAAAGGTTGTGAGCACACAAAAGACAATGATTTGCTATCAAAATTTCTGCCACGCCCGTGGCACGCGCTTACACAAAAAATCTCAATTTGATGTTGTCGCCTAAGCTATCAAAATTCACTATTTTATTTCTTAATCTTTCTTTAATGTACTTTAACTTACTTTTATTTCACTTATAATTTCGTCTTTTCAATCTTTTTTCTTTTCTTCTTAGGTTTTCTTTTATTCTTGTACACTAATGTGAATTCTTCTTAATTTCAACTAACTTCTTTTATGTTCTTTATAACTTGATGTTACTTGGATGAAAGCTGCTGATAGAAAGGCGGAAATTCATGGGAGAATTTCAATCTTTCTGTCAGGCATATTTCGATGTAGGCCCGTTCCTATATCTACGCTCTCGATTCTGTTTGGGGTTTGTTCGTTGATGTTGGCTTTTTGCTGTGTATAACACTTTTGTGATGGGAATGTCAAGTAGTACCAAAATGTGTTTACACTGAGTAGCTAATCAACAATTCCACACCAATAATTTAGTTCGTAAAGAACTTATTATTGAATTATATGGTTATTTTAGCCTCTGTGACAGTTTTCTTTGAACTGGATAGCTAAATATCGCTGTGAAACCAAGTGTCACAGTCAACATGTTTGAACGCCGAATGAGTTCTGCATCTTGAACCTGGTTTTGCAGAACGTTCAGTTCTACAATTCTTTTATATATTCATACTAGCACGTTAAGTGCAAATTATGCAGAACAATTAGTTTTTGGATGTACGTAAAGTACTTTTAAACATTATATTTTCCCCTGTTATGCGGAAATTGAAATAGGAATTTCCTATTTTCTCGTCTGAAGTTGAGATAACTCTCGGTCGCCTTAATGCATTTGAGGCGTAATGTGAATTGGGAAATTTTTGAAATTCCCTTGGAATTCGATGAGGCGTAGTGGTGGTGGGTCGGGTCCACTACTGGTCTGTCAATGGTGTTTTTATGACATCATCAAAGTGTCATCCTTACAATCGCCACTCTGATCAAATGTTGGAAGAGCTCGGAAAAATGATTGTCTTGCTGATTCTTTTGATTGAGGAGACATGAATGCAAGACACCCAAACTGGGCGACAGTAAAGTGAACCAAAATGGTAGAACACTTGGTTCAACTCGTGTTGTCCTCATTTTAATCTTTTGACTCCTCTAAGTCCAACTTTCCCTAGGAGCTCAGGTTTCTTGGACCATTTTCTGATCTATCCTAACCCCATTGACATGTTTGCCCAGAATTATGTCATCTCCACGCTTTCAGTGCCTACTTTCCCGTGAAGCTTTAGATCACCCTTGTAGACTCCACCAACTCTGGCCACATTTTAAATTTGACCTTGATTTTTGTTTTGGCTCCAATGTTTTCTTTCTCTACACACTCACTTCTTTGTCCAACCAACAGATAGACGAAAAATATCATGCTTTTATAAATATGTAGCTGCTGCAATGAACTGACATTCTTCTAAGTCCCCACGCGGGTTTAAGAAATAGAAAGTTGGTGACAACTAGAAAAAATAGAAAAAAAATGTGTTATTTGTTCCGCTGCGTCATGTCTCGAAAAGAAACAATCGAGTTAATTAATTGTTATAAATTGTTTGTGAAACAATAAACGTAGTTCTTATAAGAACTCTAACTTGAAAAAAAGCAGCATGGGGTGATTGCCCAAAAAATGGGAAAAAGTGAGCCAGAGGTGAAAAAAAAGCATTAAGGTCCACTTATGTTGCAGAAAAGAAAAACGTGGATGCCTCAAAAAAGTTTTCTTTTATTCTTGTACACTAATGTGAATTCTTCTTAATTTCAACTAACTTCTTTTATGTTCTTTATAACTTGATGTTACTTGGATGAAAGCTGCTGATAGAAAGGCGGAAATTCATGGGAGAATTTCAATCTTTCTGTCAGGCATATTTCGATGTAGGCCCGTTCCTATATCTACGCTCTCGATTCTGTTTGGGGTTTGTTCGTTGATGTTGGCTTTTTGCTGTGTATAACACTTTTGTGATGGGAATGTCAAGTAGTACCAAAATGTGTTTACACTGAGTAGCTAATCAACAATTCCACACCAATAATTTAGTTCGTAAAGAACTTATTATTGAATTATATGGTTATTTTAGCCTCTGTGACAGTTTTCTTTGAACTGGATAGCTAAATATCGCTGTGAAACCAAGTGTCACAGTCAACATGTTTGAACGCCGAATGAGTTCTGCATCTTGAACCTGGTTTTGCAGAACGTTCAGTTCTACAATTCTTTTATATATTCATACTAGCACGTTAAGTGCAAATTATGCAGAACAATTAGTTTTTGGATGTACGTAAAGTACTTTTAAACATTATATTTTCCCCTGTTATGCGGAAATTGAAATAGGAATTTCCTATTTTCTCGTCTGAAGTTGAGATAACTCTCGGTCGCCTTAATGCATTTGAGGCGTAATGTGAATTGGGAAATTTTTGAAATTCCCTTGGAATTCGATGAGGCGTAGTGGTGGTGGGTCGGGTCCACTACTGGTCTGTCAATGGTGTTTTTATGACATCATCAAAGTGTCATCCTTACAATCGCCACTCTGATCAAATGTTGGAAGAGCTCGGAAAAATGATTGTCTTGCTGATTCTTTTGATTGAGGAGACATGAATGCAAGACACCCAAACTGGGCGACAGTAAAGTGAACCAAAATGGTAGAACACTTGGTTCAACTCGTGTTGTCCTCATTTTAATCTTTTGACTCCTCTAAGTCCAACTTTCCCTAGGAGCTCAGGTTTCTTGGACCATTTTCTGATCTATCCTAACCCCATTGACATGTTTGCCCAGAATTATGTCATCTCCACGCTTTCAGTGCCTACTTTCCCGTGAAGCTTTAGATCACCCTTGTAGACTCCACCAACTCTGGCCACATTTTAAATTTGACCTTGATTTTTGTTTTGGCTCCAATGTTTTCTTTCTCTACACACTCACTTCTTTGTCCAACCAACAGATAGACGAAAAATATCATGCTTTTATAAATATGTAGCTGCTGCAATGAACTGACATTCTTCTAAGTCCCCACGCGGGTTTAAGAAATAGAAAGTTGGTGACAACTAGAAAAAATAGAAAAAAAATGTGTTATTTGTTCCGCTGCGTCATGTCTCGAAAAGAAACAATCGAGTTAATTAATTGTTATAAATTGTTTGTGAAACAATAAACGTAGTTCTTATAAGAACTCTAACTTGAAAAAAAGCAGCATGGGGTGATTGCCCAAAAAATGGGAAAAAGTGAGCCAGAGGTGAAAAAAAAGCATTAAGGTCCACTTATGTTGCAGAAAAGAAAAACGTGGATGCCTCAAAAAAGTCAGGCTCCAGTGGTGATGCTCTTAGCCTTTTTTTATTTTACTTTATTGATATTTCTTTTTTTTTTTTGACTCAATTGTTGTTCTTGGAAACACACAAAGTAACATAAAAAAAGATGCGTCATTGGTCTGTCATGACAGAAATGTGCCCACCCTAAAAATGCATACAGATTTTTGACAGAATGGAAAACAGACACAGAGAAAGTTTTCTGTCCAACAGAGGACACCGTATTATATAAAACTAATAGAACCCAAAATACTACAGTATTTGATATTTTGGGTTTACGAAGAAAAAAATTCCTTACAAGATCTTTAGCCAAACGGTTTACAAACGACATCATAAATTACTTGTCTCATTTTCAACTTTCAATTTTTTTGGGTGAAAATTGTCCAATAATAGGTATTACTTCCGAAGTCATAACTTATTGGATTGGCTTAGGAAAATTCTTGTTGCATTTATAGAATCTACTTTAATTTGTCTTACTAATCTCAATGTTAAGTTAAAATTTTATTCAATACATACAAAAATGTCACAACAAAAGTAGTTCCACTCCAGGTTCTTCAGTGTATTTTTAAAAGATCTTAATGGTGGATATACATTATTCTGCGACATCTTCATCTTTAAAGAAAAGTAAAGCGGGAGAGATATACGTGATTACACACAAGAGTGAAAGAATACTGTAGGGAAAACTTTTTAGGCGCTGCATTCGAATTGTCTGTAGGGAATTACTATTCTCTCTAAACAAGTATATATAGTTTATAGTTTATTCAACCGGCACGGTTATCAAATAATAGTCGACACACAAAGTAAATCTATTTAACAATCTTTATTATAGGTAGATACTTAATTTATTATACAAGATATTTTTAGGAATTTCTTTGTCCGAACGCGCACTTCATCCAAAACTGAACATCTGCCTGTCTGCCTGATGCCGCGACAACTCTTCGTTAATTTGAACGTCTTCCATCTCGCTTCTTTTCAGATCTGACATTTACATTCCTTCAGTACTCCCCCCTAAGAATTACAAAATATTGACGTTAATATTTTGTAAAAAATAAACACTTCATTTGACAGTCGAAGAAACAAGTTTCAAAGAGCAAATTATTTCTTAGAGAAGAAAAGAACATTGAATATACATAAAATTATTTACTTTAAATTTAATGTGACAGTTTTTTTATTTTTATTGGTATAAGTCTTAATTGGTTGAAAATTTGCAATTGGAGAAGTTGAATTCTCGGGCAAATTTAGTGAATTCGTGTTTTGGTGGTTCTGAGGATTGCTTGGAATAGAATAGTTGTGCTCTCTGATGTGAATTTGTGTTCGAGTTTGTTTTGGCTGCGTATTCTGGAATTGTTGAGAAGTCGACGGAGTTTGTTGACTGTTTTCATAACTACTTGGAAAAGTTGATTGAGTCTCAGCGGTCTGGTCAGGGTAAACACGTTCCAAATAGGCTGGCTTAAGCCTCTCAATGGAAACGTTGATGATTTTGCCCTTCTGATTGATCTGATATACTCTATCCGAAATGCGTTCAATAATTTGAAAGGGTCCAGTGTAGGGTCTTTCGAGCGAATGTGTAGTCTTACTACGTAAGAAGACATGTGGGCAAGTTGCGAGGTCTTTGAAACAAAATGGTTTTCGTTTATAGTTGTGAGTGGGTTGAACTGGTTTAAGTTCTCTCATCTGTTCTCTGAACTCTTCAAGGAGGTTGAGGGTTCGGTGAAAAATCATTGTGGGTGAAGAACTCGCCTGGAACACGAAGAGGTATACCGTAGAGATATTCAGCAGGTGATGAGTTCAATCCTTGGCGAATGCAAGTTCGAAGACCAAATAGCACTGTTGGAAGTGTGGCTACCCAATTGAACCTGGAGTTTTGGCACATTATTGTTGACTTTAATGAACGGTGCCATCGTTCAATTAGACCATTGGAAGCTGGATGGTATGCTGTTGTTCTGCGTCGTTCACAACCTGTAAACTTTAAGAGGGCTTTAAACAAGGTTGATTCAAATTGCGTACCCTGGTCGGTTGTTATGACCTTGGGTGTGCCGAATCTGCAAATCCATCCGGTGTAAAAAGTTTTAGTGACTGTATCTGCGGTTTGTTCTTTGATCGGAAACGCCTCAGATCATCTTGAGAACCCATCGATGAATTTTAGACAATAACTAAATCCTTGACTAGCTGGCATGGGTCCAATGATGTCAATGTGGACGAGATCAAAACGGCCGTCTGGAGGTGGAATAACTTCGGGTAATTTATGAACATGACGACTTATTTTCGATTGTTAACAATCTGTACATAAGCGAGCTAGGTTGATAATGTAACGTTTCATATTGGGCCAGAAAAATCGTTGTTGAATGATTCGCAGTGTTGCTTGACCACTAGGATGAGACATACGATGAAAAGTAATGCATGCTTGTTGCCTAAAAGACACTGGGAGGTAAGGTCGACAATTTTCGGTCGAAGTTTCCAAAACAAGTGGAGTCTTGTCGATTCCCACGAGCATTTTAGTGAATTTGCACGAAGTTGTTTTTGATTCGAGTAAATGTTTAAGTTCGTCATCCTCAAATTGTCTTGTTGAAAGTTCTACGAGGTCAAAAGATGTTGGCATGTGAAGAGCGTCTAGTCTTGAGAGCGCGTCTGCTACCACGTTATCTACTCCATTGATATGAATTATTTTCGTTGAGAATTGCAAAATATAATCGAGTTGTCATTGTTGCGTGGGAGATGCCTTATCAGAACGTTGCATAAAGGCGTAGACTAGAGGCTTGTGATCGGTATAGATCGAGAAATCACATGCTTCTAGAGAATGTCGAAAATATTTTATGCTTTCGTAAATGGCTGTTAGTTCTCTGTCGTAAGTACTGAACTTTCGTTGTGATTGCGAGAATTTTCGAGAAAAAAATGATAATGGTTCGCACGGCATTTTTGGCAATCGTTGTTCCAAAGCACCCTCCATAGCTAGGTTCGACGCGTCGGTAACTAATCGGAGTTCTGCGTTCGGTTTCGGAAGAGCCAGAAGAGTAGCGTTAGCTAATTCATCCTTGCACTGCTGAAAAACTTTTTCGGCTTCGGAGTCCCAGCTGACAGTAGAGGTATCGCTCTTTTTAGATTTAAACAGGAATTTGTTTAGTGGCGCTTGCATTGTTGCTGCTTGAGGAAGACAACGATGATAAAAATTAATCATTCCCAGGAAGCGTCGTAGCTCAACTACAGTCTTTGGTTTGGGTAAATCTCTAATAGCTTGAACCTTTTCTGGCAGTGGAGATTCCCTTGCCAGAAACGAGATAACCAAGAAATTTAACTTCGGAAGTTCCAAAGTTGAGTGTTAGGCCATGTTCCTTAAGACGTTGGAAAACAATTTGTAGGTGTTTTTTATGCTCCACTGATGATGTTGAAGCGATGAGCAGATCATTGACGTAGGTATATACGAAGTCCAAACCCCTCATGATATCGTCAACGTATCTCTGAAATGTTTGGGCTGCTCCCCGAAGACCAAACTGCATAACCATGCATTCATATAACCCGAATGGAGTTATTAGGGCAGTTTAAGGAATATCGTCCTCTACGACGGGAATTTGTTGATACGCCCTGGTCAAATCCAAGGTGAAAAAAATTGTTTTGCCCAATAAGTTGTTCGTAAAGTCTTGAGAATGCGGAATTGAGTATCGGTCAGGAATGGTGATTGAGTTTAGACGTCTGTAATAGCCACAGACACGCGAGTCGCCAGTTTTCTTTTTTACCAAATGGATTGGGCTGGCCCATGGGCTATTTTGTAACGTTGAAAATTTAACCTAACAACGAAAGGAAGAATATCCTCTCGCTAGGATATGCATGATGATATTGTTGTATTGTTGGCACGTTCTCAGAGTAGAGGGCATCAAGCAAAGACCAAACTACATGTAGTCTCAAAAGAATATCCCCTCCTTCAAGTTCGTTAGGCCAACTACAATATTTCCTGGTGGTAGTAGTAAAGCACAATGCACCTACACTCATCTAATGGAGGCACAATGTCTTTATTATGAATAATCTCACCATACACATCCTTGGCATTTTTCCTCCATACACAGACTTATCCACCCAAGCAATATGGTTCTTTTACATCTCTCTAGCTGATTGGCAGGACCACATAGGCATAGAGATGCAAACATACACACAAGCATACTTATTTTGATATGTTCCATCATAAATATAAACATATCCGTATATATATATACTCACATCCAAGTACCATAGGCACGATGATTAAGAGGTAGGTCCAAACATAAATTATAACCTACATCCCTTAGAACATATATTTACAGGAACTTTCTTCAGGATTGCACTTCCGGAACGACGTAAATTGATTTATTGTTATTAACTACCCCCATTGGTAGAAAATATTATGCATGATATTACACTTTAATTTGAACATATAATAACATAACTATTTTTCACTATATTGACATTATTTATATGATCGATTATATGTATGAATGCGAACTGGATTCATGCATATATGGTATTTTTTTTTTGATATTGTTGACCTACCTATATATCTTTGGGTGGGAAGCCTTGATTATCTCCATTTACTTGTGTCTCGTCTTACTTCTTGTTTGAGTATTCTACCTTTTCTTTCTTTTCTTGAATATAAGAATTTTTAATCGCTCTCGCGGGTACAGAGTCAGATAGCTATACTATTTTATCTATCGGTAGAACTTTACCTATTTTTTTTGAAAATTTATAATTTTTTTTTTGCGTATTCATACGACGCGAAAAATCGAACGCCGCGGTAGAAATCATTTTTGTTTTGCAAAGTCCAATAATTCAGTTCATGAATTAGAAGATTTCGATACGAAGGGTTGGCTATGTTTTCCCGCGTAACGTTTTCCCGCATAACGTTTTCCGCGCACGTTTGCCCGCCAAACGTTTTCCCGCAAAACATTATCCCGTGACAACGATTGACCGCGTATCGGTTGCCCGCGTAACGTTTTCCCGCATAACATACTACTTTTCTTAGTACTATGTGAAAATATTCATTTCCATATGAATCGGTGGGTCAAATGATGAGAATCAACAAGAACAAAATTTCGTACTATTTTTCAGTACTTTTCGCTACTATGATGAGATTCGCAATTGAAAAAAGTGTCCGACCAATCAAATTGCAAAGAGGGTATCCAAATCATGAGAATCGGAAAGAAATCCCAATTGAAAAAAATTCTGGACCAATGAAAAATGAGAATTGAAATTTTAATTTTTTTCAATTGGAAATGTTCAAGGGTATATAAGGAAGTGTGTTGAGCGATTTTTTCTTAGTATAACTTACTAGTTGTACTAATGCGGTTGCACTCCGGAGCAAAAAAAAAAAAAAGGTTCTTCTTAGGACTCGAATTATTTCTTGAAGAGATATTTTTTCAATTTCAATGCATTATTGCATAATTATGTAAACAAAATTAAGTCGATTTTCCATTTATGACATTGCGCTAGCATAAGTTAATGAAATTTTAAAAAATGTGCGAGATATCAAATTATTAAAAGCAATCTTTAGTTTTTGAGCATAAGAGTAGGTAAATGTAAGAAATTCGCGCGAATTTCTTGCTTTTACCTACTCTTATGCTCAAAAACTAAAGATTGCTTTTAATAATTTGATATCTCGCACATTTCTTTCTATATTTCAAACAGTTTTCGTGATCAATTGGGTGGGTGGCCCGCTTCGCGGGATCTTTTGATTTTCTCCTCCTTTTTCGGGGGCACACCGCGCTCACGCAGCTTCGCTGCTCCACTAAGGGTATGTAAATTTGTCAGGCAGGCGCCTGTGTCTGTAACATTTGTAATTAATTTGACCTGGGTGGCCCGCTTCGCGGGATCTTTTGATTTTCTCCTCCTTTTTCGGGGGCACACCGCGCTCACGCAGCTTCGCTGCTCCACTAAGGGTATGTTAATTTGTCAGGCAGGCGCCTGTGTCTGTAACATTTGTAATTAATTTGACCTGGGTGGCCCGCTTCGCGGGATATTTTGATTTTCTCCTCCTTTTTCGGGGGCACACCGCGCTCACGCAGCTTCGCTGCTCCACTAAGGGTATGTAAATTTGTCAGGCAGGCGCCTATTTCAAACAGTTTTCGTTATCAATAGAACCTGGTAGTCCCGAAGGATATAAATTAATCAAAAGAAGAAAAAATAAATTTTTTGTGTTTCAATATTTTTTTGGATTTTGGTCTCTCGCTCATGTTTTCGTCAATAACTTTTGAAATGTTTAAGCTTTCGCTCTAATTCATACATATTATTAAAGGTAATGAATGTACCTTTCCAAATATATATAATGTTTTATTATTTTTACTCATATTATGCTATATATATTGGTTTTAAAACGATTAAAAACGAAAAAAAATCTTATTTTTTAGTCATTTTGTTTTTTGGCTGTAACTTCGTTAATAGACGTCCTAGAGGGTCGATTTTTACTCCGTTTTTTGTCAATAACTTTTAAAATATAGGACCTATTATGATAATTTTTGCATTTTCTTATAGGTAATGAATGCCCCTTTCCAACAATATTTTTTTTTTTTTTTCAAAAAAATAAAAATTTCAGGATTTATCGATTTTTTCAATTGAAAAATCAAAAAATTCATTCAAAAAGTGTAGCCAGATTATAAGAATGACCAAGAACCAACCTAAATGCTACAAAAATACAATAGAAATGTTCCGTCCAATTAGAAAAAATTCTTCGTCGAATTGAGAGTATATAAGGAGGTGTGCTGATCGATTTTTTCTTAGTATAACTTATACGTTATACTAAACCAGTTCTTTTCAGAACTTAAAAATTTTTTTGAGAGCTACAAAATTCGAATTTTTAGTAATGAAATATAAAAATATATTTAACAAGAATTGCAAATTTAAAAAAAAAACATCAGTTTCAAAAAATTTAATTTTTTTTTTTTTCTAAAGTCACACTTAATTAAAAAAAAAAGAAATATTTCGTATGAAAGAAAGTAGTTGTAGATGCAAATTTTCACATCAAAAATGACCTTTTAAGGTTTTTGAAACAAATTGTATAAATTGAAGAGATATTAAAAACAATTTTAATATTCTGAAAATCGTAAATTGTTACCAGTTTTGACTCACACTATGATTAATTTTTTTTTTTTTTTTATGTAAATTGTCACAATAATTAGATTAAGTGAATTTTGATAAACAAATGCACTACAAAACTGGCCCAAAATGAATGAATTCTATGATTTGTTCTTTGTGATTCTCATCCTTTTAAGGCATACTAATTATTTACAAAAACTAACTACAAAAATTGTCTTTTTTGCAGCTAGTGATAGTGTTTAAAGTGTAAAAAGTGTAAACAGTGTAAAAAAAGTGTTTTGTTTTTAAAATGGAAAATTTTGCGAACATTGTTCACTCAAACAGAGGGAACATAAAACTGGAAAAAGATGGGTATCTCTACCATATAGAGAAAAAATTGGACTTAAAACAAATTTGGTGCTGCGCCGAGCGGAAGAACTTCCGGTGCACGGCAAGGATGCACACCGTGGAAGTTGACGGTGTGTACAACATCACACATACCCTCAACCAACACAATCACGCTCCCAACGCTTTTGAAAAGGCAATTCATATTGCCAATTTCAATTTAAAAACAAAAGCAAAGGATGCGCTCCCTCCAGCCACCATTATAAGGGACACCACCATCGAGGTAGAGCCAGCTTGCCGCGTTCATCTGCCCACGAAAGCAGCTCAAAAGATGAAGATACATCGTGTCCGAGAGAGCCTCATAAGAGAGCCACAAACAGTCGAAGAAATCGACATCCCGGAAAACATAAGATATGTTGATGGTGAGCTGTTCGTGCTCTCGGAGGCAATATACTCGACTGGGAAGAACATTATGTTGGGGACAAGAACAACAGTGGAGCTGCTTTCCCAGTCAAGGTGTTGGTTGGTTGATGGGACTTTCAACGTGGTCCCCACCATAATGGGTCAGCTTTTTTCTGTCCATGGCCAAATTGAAGGCACAATTGTGCCACTTATATATTGCCTCATGAGCAGCCGAACAATAGAGGCTTATGAAGAATTTTGGCTTCAGCTTTTTCGTTGTGCATGTGACTTCGGCATAGCCCTTGCACCACAAATAATAATATCCGATTTTGAACGGGCAATCCTTAGAACAACTGCCACTTTCTTTCCCAATGCAGAGAGAAAGGGTTGCCTATTTCATTTCGGCCAAATATTGTGGAGAAGGGTGCAAGCGATGGGCTATGCAACCTTGTATGGTCATGACTACCCTTTTTCAGTGGAGGTGAGAATGCTGACGGCGCTAGCATTCGTGCCGGCAAACGAAGTGGAAGAATACTTTCGAGAGTATTATAGTAACCTGCGCTACAACGAATCGAAGCAACTGGCGAGGTGGTTTAAACAACATTACATCGGCAGCCAGGTAAGAAATCCAACATACTTTCCGTCTTTTTGGACGACGGGGGCGTACGCCACAGAAAGACACTTTCCCCGCACTCAAAATAGTGTTGAAGCGTGGCATCGCAGACTGAAATTGATTGTTGGACAACCCCACGCTGGCCTTTATAAACTGATAAGCGACCTTGCAGCCGAAACATCCATGGCAAAAGTTGCGGTTGAGCGGTTACGCCGAGGAGAGGAGCCGCCCAAAACAAGAGCAACAAAAAACAACGAAAGACTTCAAAGGGTATTAAGCGGAAGGACCAGCACCACCAAAAACCAGTTCCTGCACAATATTGCAGCTAACTTAAACTCGTTTTAAGTTCATTCATTAACCCCAATCCGTCCTTTTGAGGACGACCATAAATTCACCCCAATCCGTCCTTTTCAGGACGACCAAAAATTCCTTAGAGAGTACAAATTCGAATTTTCTTAATTAACAGTTTTCTTAATGAGAAGTACCTGGGTGGCCCGCTTCGCGGGATCTTTTGATTTTCTCCTCCTTTTTCGGGGGCACACCGCGCTCACGCAGCTTCGCTGCTCCACTAAGGGTATGTAAATTTGTCAGGCAGGCGCCTGTGTCTGTAACATTTGTAATTAATTTGACCTGGGTGGCCCGCTTCGCGGGATATTTTGATTTTCTCCTCCTTTTTCGGGGGCACACCGCGGTCACGCAGCTTCGCTGCTCCACTAAGGGTATGTAAATTTGTCAGGCAGGCGCCTATTTCAAACAGTTTTCGTTATCAATAGAACCTGGTAGTCCCGAAGGATATAAATTTATCAAAAGAAGAAAAAATAAATTTTTTGTGTTTCAATATTTTTTTGGATTTTGGTCTCTCGCTCATGTTTTCGTCAATAACTTTTGAAATGTTTAAGCTTTCGCTCTAATTCATACATTTTATTAAAGGTAATGAATGTACCTTTTCAATGATATATAATGTTTTATTATTTTTACTCATGTTATGCTAAATATATTGGTTTTAAAACGATTAAAAACGAAAAAAATTCTCATTTTTTAGTCATTTTGTTTTTTGGCTGTAACTTCGTTAATAGACGTCCTAGAGGGTCGATTTTTACTCCGTTTTTTGTCAATAACTTTTAAAATATAGGACCTATTATGATAATTTTTGCATTTTCTGATAGGTAATGAATGCCCCTTTCCAACAATATATATATTTTTTTTTTTTTTCAAAAAAATAAAAATTTCTGGATTTATCGATTTTTTCAATTTTTTCAAGGGAAAAATCAAAAAATTCATTCAAAAAGGGTAGCCAGATTATGAGAATCACCAAGAACCAACCTAAATGCTAAAAAACTTGCAAAAACTCTGTATTCAGATTCAGAGTAAAATTATTTAACAATAAATATTTTATTTTTAAATATTCATATTTTTCAAAATTACTAAAAAAAATTTATTTTCTGTGTAAAAAATGCCTAGTCAACTTAGCAAACAATAAGAAAACCAAACGAAGAGCAGATTCCCAATTGAAAAAAGTGTTCCAATAATCAAATTTCAAAGAGGGTATCCAAATCATGAGAATCGGAAAGAAATCCCAATTGAAATCGTTTCAATTGGGAATGAGAATGGGTATATAAGGAGGTGTGCTGATCGATTTTTTCTTAGTATAACTTATACGTTATACTAAGCCGGTTCTTCTCAGAACTTTAAAAAAATCTCTAAGAGGTAAAAACATTCGAATTTTTCATGAAAAATCACTGAAAAATCACCAAAAAGATGCAAAATTTAATGAAATGTATATAAAAAAAAAAATAATTTTTCAGATTTTTTCCGAAATTTGACCAAAAGTACTAAAAAAATTCTTAGTACGCACACTATTTTTTGAAAAGTAGTGCTAATCCCGCCAAATAGTAGTAGGTTTCTTATGCGGGATTACCGCGGGAAAACGTTACGAGGACATTTATTTTTTTGCACTAAGTGTTTGAAATCGAATCAAAATCTGCGGGAAAACGTTACGCGGGATTTCGTTTTGCCGCCTAATGTAACGCTCCCCGATACGAATATCGAATATTGTTTTCGAAATACAAAAAAAAAATAATAAATATATTTCTCGTAAATAAGATTTTAGTTACGATTCACCTTTCATTAAGGTAGCCAATAAGGCACAAATGTTATTGATAGCTAGAAGTTTAAGCTTATTCAGCGTATAGTGAGAACGCTTTGATTTTCAAGTTTCTTTAATCATTTTTTGAATAAAACTGATTATGAATTAATCTCATTCAGGTATGATAAAGATTTAGTCCTAAGAATCAATGTTGAGAATAGAAGAGGATCGTTTGAGATCTCTTTCTAAAACTAACAATACACTGTTAGATTATTTGATAAACTAGTGATTTTAAGTTTTGTTTTGGATATCTTTAATAAATAAGACATACATTTATAACGATTACAGAATCTTATGTAGTTGAATTTATTTCTTTGAAGTTTTCTTGAAGATATTACAGACTTTTCAGAATGGCAGTTTAAGTTGTTTATAGGGAGGGTGGTAACCCTCGCAAACCCTTTGGGACAGGACAGGTTGGTGTGTGTGCAAAAATAATGTAATTTGGTACAATGTCGAGACTTGATAAGATTTTGATGTTAGGTACCTGGTTTTGGTAGAGTACATTTGTAGGCAAGCAGTTTTGTTGCTTGCTTATCATGTCAGGGGCTGCCCACAATCGTTTTAGAGTCATGGGGACTCAAGGGGTCCAGGGTCAGCCAAAGGACGAGAACAGAAGAGTTGATTTCTGTGATCGTTTTGGGCGGGTTGTGAGACCAGGAGGTTCTGTTTACCACCTTAGATCCTCCCTCCCCACATAGTTAGACACCTCTTCTACCACCTTTTGCACATCACCGTGGCAGCAAAAGGGGTGGAAGTTAATATTATGCCACAGCAGTCACGAACTTCTATGACTTGCTTGCATTGAAATTTTTACGTGTCGCGTTTACTGGGTTAGTGAAATAATTACAACCGCGAGATCTTTACTTCCGATTGTAACGTAAAAATATAATGAACATTTTAAATAGAAACGAACGAAATTTGAATTGCTAACAGCCACCCAGCATCTTCACCTAAACACCATATTGATACCTAGGACCCAAACCCAATGCCTATTAACAACCCAAACCCAAGAGGAAGCAGAAAGAGATAGGCACCTAATATACCTTGGCTCTTATACCAAGGAACAGCAACCCTACCATCCATCGCCTGTGTATTGATGTATCTAATGTCCCTATACTCCTGACATACTCACATCTCAAAGTGGTGGCCTCCTTCTCTCTCTACTCCTCTCCCATTTCCTAAAATTCCCATCCATCCCTATCACAGAAACAAGAACTATCCATCAGCCTACCACAGGTACTGACTACAAAACACCGTAGAACAGCCTAGAGGGTATCTGATGACATATTCCCGTCTATCCGCTGCAAGTACTTGATGTTCCGCTCGCAGCTAATTCACTCGGTAGCCTACACCTGAAAACCAAGGACCTTACTTATACCATCCACTGACGAATCTAAACTTGAAATGCTATCTTAAATGTCATGATGTCAATTTCCCCAGAGGCTTTGCTCCAGTTAGCACCTGAGCGTCTTGATATCGTCATCTGATTTGGCGTGAATTGGGATGGAAGCAACCTTATGCCGGCAACGCCCCCTTCCTCGCCAGCTACCCGTTAAGCGTAGACGGTGAGGACGGCATGCGACAACGTAAGGTCGTGGTCGAGATCCACCGTCGCGGTGGCCGGCAGTACCCTAGCCACGATTAGCTCAGTCAGGCCATGGGCACTTGCTTCGGGATCTTCATGCCCGGTGTTACCTCTTATTTTTCACTGCCGACCGTTGAACTAATGGTTTTCAAGTTCGAATATGGATTTTAAAATGCTTGTTGGCCCTAATAACTTCTGAAGATTCGATTGTAGTGAATTGACCGAAGAGAAAGGCGAATCAAGGCTGCACCCCATAACGCGTTGAGAGTAAGCATAATCTGAAAGTGAGAAACCCTGTCTGATCTATTGTCCTAGCATATATGAACCCTGCACGTAAGTATTATATTTCAGGCATGCCATAGTATGTCGTGGATGCAACGGCTTATTACTATCATCTACATGTTCAGCTGCCGCGATGATGTGCTGAACACGGATGTAGAGGTGTCTAACCTTGTAGGGAGGGAGGATCAATGCTGTTAACTGACCCTCCTGGCCTCTCAACCCACCCAATTCGATGTCGAAAACCAACTCTTTCAACACCGTCCGTGGTTGTCCGCGGACCTATGAGTCCCTACGACTCATTAATGTAAATGGGCAACCCCTTACTATGAATAGCAAGCGGAGAAATCGCTTGCTTACTCTAACATCTCAACCATAATCTAGTATCTATCTATGATACTAAGCATTCAAACTCCAATCTACAAAAAGGAAAGAAAAACCACACACGCACTACATGTCCTTAACCAAGGAAGCGAGAGGGGTACCACCCTCCCTCAGAAAATCTTATTCCATGTTCAAAAATATATCAGCATCTATTCAAGAAAATCTATAAAGTACCTCTAATAGAATAATAAAACTGGAATTTTATGTAACAACGTTACAAAACGGATAATTTGTTTTATTAAGTTTCAAAAATCTTAAATAATACTTAGGTCTACCTTAAAGGATGTAAATAGAAAACTTGTTCTTATTGAATCCTATAATTACAAAAATTATTGTATCTTCTTAATTAAATTAAACTACTAGTGATATCGCAGATATCGAATCAATTCGGCAAAGAAAAAAAGAATAGTTTAGTTTTGAATCTGTATCTTATTGATGCTTTGTAATAGCCGATTTTCAAACTTTAGTATTTTCTTCCACAATATAAGAGATATGGGTTCTTATTCTTGAACCTAGTGTAATTTCAAAAAGCTAAAATTAATTTTGTTCAAAACTCGAGTATGGAATATGCATAAATTGATTCCAAACTCATCGAAGTAAAATGTTACGTTAAACATAAAATAAACTTAAACGCATACTAAAAAGTGAGATAAAATTGTGCAAATCAATAGCACTGACGCTATGAACGAAACGGTGTTAGGTGTTATACGCGACGGTAAAAAAAAATTATTTCGGATGATAACAGACAAAATTTTATCTAAGTCTCAAAATACCTTGATCAGTAAAGTTAACTGATGCTCTAAACGATAAAACGTCGATAAATCAACCGTATGTAATATAAATTTGCGACCAAAACCGTGGTCGAGTGCGAATTTTTCAACCTCACAAGCAACAAACAAACACGATATAGACAAGGTACCACACAAAAAAAATTACCATATATACGAGATCACAATTCGTTATCTCATATATAATCGATAGAGTATGTTTTAATTGCAATATAGTGTTGTGAATATATCAATATAAAAATGTAATATCAACAATACAGCACCGCCAATAGGGCAGTGGGGATATAATGTATACAAAGCTAAGCTACGGAAGTGCACTCCAGTGACCTTGCTGTAAAAGAATGTATGATTAAATTCAAAGTTAATATTGCCAACACTATTCGACTATGTCACAAGGTTATATATCCAAGGCTTTGGACATGATAGTCGCTTTAGTTGGAACCCACAGGTACCTTGGGTTATGGTAAGTAAACCTACGATCGGTTTCTTTTAATTGGGCACAATAATGCAGAAGACAGTTAAATTTCAAAACGAAAATAAAGTAATTTTACTTGAATATCGCGGCAAGACGATAAAAGACCGAGCTTATGTACAAAGTGGTACGGCAGGTATAAATCTAGCAAAAAGGTAATCGTAAACGCGAGTAATTATCAAGCGCGACTGTGTAATTGTCTCGGTGTGGCGAATTGCAATAAAGAAATTAATTTCGAAGAAAAAGAAAATTCAACGCGGCGTTCAACGCTGACGTTGTTGGTCGCTACCGACACGATACGGAATGAAAACACGATGCAGAAATAATTCTTTGACCGGAAGGAATAAATCTTGGTGTCCGAAAGGTATGGATCTTCTTAATGAAGAGATAAGTGCATCACAAAACAAAATACCGGGTTCTAAATGCACTTCTTCAAACGCGAACGAATCTAGATACGAATGCAAAATGCGCGGAATGAAACTCAACGTAAAGAGATTTGAGAAAAACTGCGAGACAGGGGCTCTATCAATGAATCTACTTTTGTTAGAAACCGATCACACAACTAATCGAACCGGAATGAATCGCGAATTCAATTTAGGAAGTTCACGGATACCGTTCAAGCTTCTCACTACCAAACTTAGTCACTATTGTTCTTAAATATAACAAATATAAATCTTTTTATACAGCCTGAACTCTTATGTTCACATTCGAAAACGAAATTGCCACCGTCCGTGGACGTTATACGAGCGTTCTTATGCCTACTGTGGCGTATATGAGCCAAAGTAACTCGCCAAATAAAAGCGGTCAAGAGCGTGGGCCTTACGCTTTCTCAATAAACTTCACTTTCACTTAATAAAAAAAAGATAATTTGTTACCTGGATATAAAGGTTTACTAGTTATAATAATGTATCGTTGATTCAGGATCTGATGAATGATGAGATTATCTTGATGAGCAGCAACTGATGAAGGACCGGCATCTGTGCCACAGCACTCGCCAGACGTCCGAAAATAGGTTATCCCGCGATGAATGTTTTTACTGATGTGGAATCCCTCGACGAAAGTCTGGGTGCTCCCACAACGTGTAATGCAAATGGATTTATCAACGCCCAACGGATACTGAGCCGTATCTGGACACTACGTTGCGCTAAGAGGGCGGTAGAAAGAACACGTTGGTGGCCGCTTCGATCAATGGATCGTTATCAACATCGGCTTGTGAGTAGGTATATTTCCCAAGTCTTGTATATTGAGGATGCTGGTGGCTATCTTTATCCAAAAAGAAAGTCGCCTCGTGGTGCGCTTCGATATTGGCGCACGTGTTGTTCGAAGAATGTATGTTGCAAAGAACAAAATGGAATAAAAAGGAAGACGAGAAAAGAAAACGTGGTGCGGCCGGCGAAGGTGGAGGGGTTGCGTTCTTGGGCGAGCCGACTTGCGGAACAACGCCCGATTGTGCCACCTCGTGTGATTACCAGGCCGCACGTTGTACTGATATGTATGTATATTTATCCTTGATGAGGTGAGGGGTACGTATATATGTACCCTCTTCTATATCTGCTCTCTTATCGAGACGCCACTTCCAATTAGGAAGAAAAAAAAGGAAAATCCTCGCTGGAGCGTAAGCTGACGCAAGTGTCTTTGTTTTGTTTCCATGAAACGGAGTATGTACATGATGTATGGGGATACGGCGATCCAAAGTCATGTGGTCACTGATAGGACCGTAGTATTTTTGCTTCTGGATGTCCAAAAAAGGAAGAAAAGAAAATCTCCTACGTCGTAGTTCGATGATCCTTAATTTTGTAGGTGTTGTCCACGATGTCTCGACGACGAATCCACCTATACCACATGAAATGGATCGGCGATGAGTATGGAGCCACATGGTTCTATATGTTCTCATATTTCGGGACAAAGGAATTCCTTTGCTCGAATATATGATTGAAAAGAATTCACCTACCCGAAGCTTGGTTACAATTCCTATTTAGTTAGTTAATGAGGAAATAACACATTGCTCCAGCAAGTGTATTATTTCCTCCCCAGTAAAAAAAAAATGGTCACAGCAAAAAAAGAAATTTAATTTATCGCGTTCTGCTGCGGACTTGCGCTCTAGTCAATGGTCTTCTGTAAAATGAAATTTGTGGCTGGCTTCCTGGATGATAATTCCACATTCCATTCGGCCAACGCCCTGCTTTCCAATGAGAGCTCTTCCGTTCCAATTGTAGCTCTGTGTGTTTGTGACGTCAATGGTGGTATGTAGTTGCAGGTTTATAAGGTCTGTTTACACTATTCTGCTATTACTTGTCCTGCATGTTGGTGCAAAGTAAGTCTGACGTAATGTGTAATTATGCACAATATTATTACGTTTTGAGTATGTTCACATTAGAGAATGTGACAGAACGTAATATTGGTTCGGAGTGCTCGCATTTTCGGATCTATATATTAAGTAGAAGTGACTGTTCTTATCTTGACTGGGTATTGAATATCTTGTCATATCTGACAGAAGGAATGTCATTACTTCAGTAACGTGAGTATTCTTACCTCAAATGATCAAATTGTCCTGACTATGCGACGCTGGTCTGTTTTTGGTGGGAGTCGGTACCAACAAGTTATAAAATTAATGGCATGACTACGTCTGTCATTTAAAGATGATTCGCAATCGACAATGTCATGCGTCAAGCTAACTTTCTTTACTGACACTTGACTATTTGTAAAGTATAAGGACTTAAGCAGAAATTTCTGCTGGGCAGTAGAAATCAAGACAGGGAACGAAATCTGAGTCACTGATGACGTCATTAGTGCTCACATTACCACTCGTACTCATCTTGAACATTAACTGTCAATGTGAATTCTATTGAAAGACTTCGAGAGTACTCCTAGAGTATCTGACAGGTAAATTGCGCACGCCAGTTAATAATATTACATTAGGTTACATCAGCTAGATTGTGAGAGTATTCCCACATTTCAGCTAAGGATGAACTTAGCAATCTGACATTCATCTGTCAGGCAGAAATTTTTCTCGTTTACGCACTTTGGTTGGTGTGAGCACATCATTCTGCAGTCTACAGTGTAAACCACATCTTATGTAGTTCTGCGTGTAGGCCAATCAAAATATCCGTAGCGACATCTTCTAGTCGCCTATCGCTCAAAAATTATACTTCCATGGGAATGACAATCTGCGCATGTCTTGGAAGTTAACTTTTCAAAATGGAGGAAAAGTGGATTCCGAGGGAAGTGGAATGTGTTCGTCGGGGTGGATTCTAGGTGTGGATTCATTTTTAATGGCGGACCATATTTAGTGCGTTCAGCATCATGTGAGTTGACAATCGGTTTCCTCGATAGATGGCACCGGTTGCAGACGTTATTTGCAATTGGAGGGCAATAAAGTTTTCCCTACAAAACTTGGAATTTCGACTAAGTCTACTTAGTCTAACTTCCAAGAAAAAGGAGAACTTCTTGCAATTGAATCCTCGCGACTAGAATCTTCTTGCTCTTCGTATCGATATGACACTGCGACTCTTTACCGTCTAGTCGGTCGAAGACAAAAATAAATGTTATGCATGACGTTAAGTCATAGGGTAGATATTTTATCAAATATCTAAAAACAAACAAAAAAAAATTTAGTTAAGTCAGGGAAATAATTCAAACCAAGTGTCTCATGCACAGCTGAGCGCCGGGCATCAGTTCAAATTTGTTAATCTGGGTTAGGTATCTTATAGTACTATAAGGTACTCGTATGTCATGTCCGAGAGAAAAAAAAATGTATAAGTCAAGTTATTTTATGTTAATTTGCAAACGAGTTGTGAGAGGGGGTTTTCAAATCAGGTGTAATAATGATTGTTGAGTTATTACTTTACCTCTTCAGGTCTTTAGTATGACAGATGGATTTATGGCCTCGCCCATCTTCAACTTTATATAAGTTGTTACCGATTATTTTGTGTACGCGAACTTTGATAAACTTGGGGCACAACTTTGCACTCAAGTGCTTAGTTGCGTCACTCAGAATTTGATTTCTCTTATAAATCTCGTCGCCATCACTTTCCTACTGCGAAGATTGTAATTCTTCTCGTAGGCTTCATGAGTTTTGGTTAACGCTTGTCTTAGGTATGAATGTATGATGTTCATCCTAGCGACCTTGGGTAGCCAATCTATCTCCGAACAGTTCAGTCCACCCAACTCTCTCAGAAGATGATAGTCTGCCCCATGCTCTATCATACGTTGACCAAACAAGGCTTCGTACGGGGACATGGAAAGAGTTGAATGCACCGTCGCGTCGTGCGCAGCGCACTACTGATCGAAGACAGATGGGCATCCCAATCCGTCTGTCGAGGATTGACATACGACCTAATGGCCGCGAGGATTGAACGGTTCACACGTTCACTTGCGTTTGACTGGGGAGCATACACTGCCGTTCGGTAATGTTTGACCCCGAAAATATCCAAAAACTTCTGAAATTCCTTACCAACAAATTGCGTGCCGTTGTCAGAGAGAAGACTCTCTGGAACTCCATAAACCAAAAATATATCGTCCTTCAGGAATCTGACCACGCTCGTTAGTTGATCCAACACTATGGCGATGTAAGCATTACCAGATTTCGACCTGGGATACGGCCCGAGAAAGTCGACATATAGGTGTTGAAACGGTCTATCCACTTCAAAACTGTCTCCCATCTCTGCTCGTAACGTCATGTTGGCGGCTTTACTGGTCTTACATGTCTCACACCGGTCTACGTAAAGTTTGACCTGCGTGTACATACCGGGCCAGTAAAATCTATCTCTTAACCGATAAATAGTCTTTACCACTCCACCATGCGAAGCTCGCGGCGGATTGTGAGCCAATGATATTAGAGATTCGGTCATCTCTGATGGGACCCACAACTTCCAAGTTAGATCATCCGCCAAGGGATTACCAACCGCATGTTTAGTGCGTTTGTAAACATATCCTTCCGACACTTTGAGATCAGGTAGTCGTTCCTGTTCCTTCCTGATATGACTGATGATATCAAGATAACCCTCAGACTTAAAGGACGGATCCTCAAGATCGATGTGGAGTACCTCCGAGGCACCGATCTGTGGTAGACATGAAAGGAAAGCTGACACTGTCAACTCATCGTCTTCATAAGCTGTGGATAGAGCGTCTGGCACGACATTTAATGTTCCCTTTCGATGCTCCACCACAAAATCGAAACCTTGGAGTCGCATACTCCACCTCGCTAATCATCCGGTTGGATCCTTTATAGTCATCAGCCATTTCAGGCTGGAATGATCTGTAATGACACGAAAATGGTATCCCTCAACGTATGATCTGAACTTCTGGATACCCTCAAAAGCTGCTAAGCACTCGCGCTCTGTCACCGAATAGTTTCTCTGTGCAGCATTCAGTTTCCGGGAGAAGTAGTATATAGGCTGCTCCGCTCCGGATTCGTCCCGCTGACAGAGTACACATCCGATGCCAGTCGCGGATGCGTCGCAGAGAATGATGAATTCTTTGGAGAAGTCTGGATTGACCAATACAGGCGCTGAAGTCAAAGCTTGCTTGATTTGCAGGAATGCTTCAATAGCTTCTGGACCTAGCTTGAAGACTTTTCCCTTTTTCAGTGTCTCGGTCAAGGGTGCGGCTACAGTGCTGAAATCCTTAACAAATCGCCGATACCTACCAGCCATACCGAGAAATCGGCGAACTTGGCGAGTTGTGGTTGGCAAAGGGAAGTTAGTGATTGCTGTAATCTTGTCAGGATCAGCTTTCAGACAACCCTGACCAACCTTATAACCGAGATAGTGAAGCTCGTCAAAACAAAACTTTGACTTCTCGACATTGATCGTCAGTCCTGCATTCGTCAAACACTTTCCGACTATCTCCAGAGTCTCTAGGTGTTCGTCGAAATCCTTCGACACAACCAACAGATCGTCCAAGTACACAAATACTTGATCTCGTAATCCTGATGGGATTACGCGACTCATCAGGTAGCTCAAACTTTGTGCCGCATTACATAGACCCAAGGGCATGACCTTAAATTGGTACAGTGGTCGGCCAAGTACCGTAAAAGCGGTCTTCTCCCTCGAACTTTGCTCCAGCGGTATCTGCCAAAACGCATCCTTCAGATCCACGCTAGAAATATAACGCGTTTCTGTCAGACGTGCCAGCAGCCCCTCAATATGCGCAACAGGACGAGCATCTTTCTTGGTTACTGAGTTCACCTTCCGAAAGTCCAGACACAATCGGTTCTTACCAGGTTTGCGAACAAGCACCACTGGGGAACTCCATGTGCTGGAACTTTCCTCGATAACTCTTAACGAAAGCATGCGGTCCAACTCCGCATGCATGAGAGTTTGTATCGCTGGAGATACGGGATAGTACCTTTGCTTTATAGGTACGGCATCGCCTGTATCTATGTAATGTTGTACTAGATTTGTCTTCCCGAGTCCGTTGACTGCGAAAGAAGGAAATCCACGAACAACTGCTTCTAGTCGTTTAGACTCTTCATCATTCAACTTAATCTGGTTTGTGGGCCTTACATCTGGCTCACCAGTCGCTATTCCTGAAATACCCGCAATTACATTCGGTGCGATCTGGAACTTTTGCCAAAAGTCCACGCTTAAATATAGACGTTGGCTTAAAGATGGCACGATATATAGGTCTATATCTTTAGTCACATTTTTGTATATGATCGATGTAGTGATCACTCCTACTATGGTTTGCTTTTGTCCATCGGCCGTGGACACGGTAGTCTCTACCTTTCTTACCGCAACATTTTTGTCTTTCAGATAGGGCAATATATCGGTGCCTAAGCAACTGATGCTGGCCCCTGAATCGAGAAGACCTAGGAAGTTGTCCCCAAATAAACCGACCGTCACATAGGGACGTGGGTCATTTGATTCTCGACCTATTGTAGCTGACGCAATGTTACGGTAAGTAGCCCGCTTCCGATGGAAGCGCTCCCTTACTCGTCGTATCCGTTTGGATAAATCAGGGAAGGTGACTATTCTCCTTCGCACTTCATTGTAATTACGTAACCTTTCATGAAAAGGTTTACGATATAAAGGTTCTGTAGTATTTTCATTCAATTTCAAATTTGTTACTGGTTTGGATTCTGTATTTATGATAGGGATTGTTCTACAATCATTTGTAATATTGTTCGGTAATTCATTATTAGTCTTATTCGGTTTTAATATGGTTGCTTTTGGAAGTTCAAGAGGCTTTTCGGGCTCGGACACTGGACTTCCGGGTATATCTATTCGGAGCGAACCCCCCCGGTTATTGGGTTGTTCCTCCTCTCGTTTCCCGCTAGACATTTTGGAAAGGACGGACTGTATGCGTCAGCTAAACCACATCGGAAACAAAAAACTTTATCGATGGGTTTGGCGCAATGGCGAAAGCTGTGGCCAAGAACTTGGCAGTTTCAACATTTCTGCAGCTTTCGATCCCTCTGAATCGCTTCTACGCTAGTGGCAGGCAATGCCACGGTTAGATCCTGACAAGGCTCTCCCACGATTTCGTTGACGAATCGCCTTGCAGGTGGACGTTGTGCATTAGGCACAAAATTCGGACGGGTGTTCTCGTATTGAGATTGAGCCTTCTCTATGGCTCGACAGTAGTAGGCCAACTGCCTTAAACTGGACGGACTGTAGGTAATGAGGAGTTCACTCATACGCCTACGGACATTTGTTTTGATGATTTCTATGAGTTCCTTTTCGGGTGTAGGAACTCGCATCCTTGAGTTCAAATACATAATGGCATCGTAAAACTCATTGAATGGTTCGCCATTCATCATTTTGCGATCCGAGAGTTTGCGGAAGAGCTCGGTATCGCTTTCCAAACTGCGGTACTGTTCTACCAAAGCAGTTTTCAATTCGTCCCACGTCGTGTGCTTATTGCCCTTCAAATACACCCAATACCAAGATTCTACTGAACCTGATACGAAGTGATAGAAGTTTGTAGCAATATCATGCCACGGCACACCATAACTGTATCGGATGCAGTGGAGGCGGAACAGGAAGTCTTCGACCGAAATGTTCCTACCGTCAAACTTCAATCCCCACTTGTGGAATTGGTGAGTTCGGCTTGTCGAAGTAGCATTCGATGGTGGTGGCCTATGTGGTGACGCAGTGGAATCATCGTCGAAATTAAAAGCATTTAGACGAGTCATGAGCTCATCTAAGTTGGAGCCTAGAGGCATTTGAGCTGGATTGACTTCCGGCAGAGGTGGCACTCTAGATAACTCGTAATGAGGTATAATTCGGTTAGCCTCATCTTCATTGTACGGCCTGTACGTGGACTGGACATTTCTGGACGTAGCTGGACCAGAAGGGACATTGTGATTTATGACACGTGTAGTGTCTTGGTCAACTAAATTGACTTGCCGCGGGGCTTTCTGCGTTGAAGTAGCATCAGGGACAAGTGGTCTTGTAGGTGCAGAAGCATGAGTAGTTTTGACAATGCGTTTCTGCAGTAGCTGCGCAACTTGATCGAGTAGACGTGCATGACTTTTCTCTAGCTCTTCTGCCATAAATTGCCTATCATTGACTCTGCAGATCAATGGTAGCAGAAACTACTTGCTGTATATAAGCTGGATGGTCAGCAGCGTCTTTTCGAAGTTGTTCTTCGGCTCTCGCTACTTCGTCGTCGTCTACTATGACACTTCTGTTACCGACATTATCTCTGGGTAAACTCTCGGCTAAACTGCCTTCGTCTTCAGTGAGATTCTCTACGTTATCGTTTTGGTTACGACCAGGTTTAGGTTTTGGAGCTGTAGGAGCCATGCCTACGAAGTCTTTATACTTAGTAAGGTAAGTACTTCTCATAGCTCTTCTACGACTTCGGTCGGTCATTCAACCGTGAAAGTAAACGGACGGATAAAGTCGAGTGTGTAAATCAGATAAAGGTTTCGTAGGCCGTGTGAAATTTCTCGAACGGTTCCTACTCAAGAAATATAACAAAAAAAGTAAATCAAAGTATGGAAAGTGGCAAATATCCCGTGAGTTCTTCCTCCAACGGGTATTCGTTTATACGAATCAGTATAAATTGTAAATCCGGTGGATGAAAGATACTTAAGTAGTCCGTGAGAAAAGCTCGGACAGTTACTACTCAAGCAATATAACAATAAAAACAAAGAAAGTCAAGGTATGGAAATTTCCAAATATCCCGTGAGTAATTCCTCCAACGGGTATTTGTTCGATCAAATAATTCAAAAAAAAAATTTTAAGGAAAATTTTGTTAATCTAAATGTTCTTAATAATAAAGGTAAGTATATATGTAATCTATTCGTTTATCAAAGACAATACTTAAAGATGTCTTTAGAAAACCTATATTCAACTGGATACTTAAATATAATCTTAGAAAGGAAATATAATATATGTTTAACTATATCTGTGAATTCAATATCAGACATCAATAATTAAATCGTGTTCAATACTTAATTATACACTATATGATCTTTAAATCTAAACTGTATTCTAAATTGGTGGGCTCTATCCCAAACTATAGCTAAATGCGGCCACTATCCCAAAACTCTAAATGGCGGGCTCTATCCCAAACTTACACGACAATCAAGAAGTTACGTCCCAACTTGATTGACGGAAACTCAAAAAAAAAATCAATACTTAACTGTATTCATATGATCTCAAAATATCTAAAGGGTGGGCACTATCCCAAATCTACACATCAATTGAGAAGTTACGTCTCGACTCAATTGACGGAAACTCAAAAAAAATACTAGATACCATGGAAACAATATCGCTTTCCAACTATCTAAACAGAATTCATACTTAAACTGAACTGTAATATGTCTAAAAAAAAATTTATTATATTATTATTAAAAGCTTTATTTGCCAATAAAAAAAATTTGTTTGTACATACATAGTTAATGGTTGTGTTTACACTATTTAAATTAATTTAATTTTTAAAAATCTATACATATATTCAAAGTTTAGTTAGGTAATGTTTTTCAAGTTAATAATAGTTAGATAAATTTATGTCGATCTGGCGTAAGCCTCCCCCATTGCTGCCCATAGATTTCTGTTCTTTCCGTCATTATACCAGTTGCTGTTGAATTGTTTAAGATCGTCTAGGTCTAGTTTCGTCTGGTGGGGTCCATATTGTTAAAATTTTTGTCCATCTGTTGTCTTGGATTCTCGAAATGTGACCGGCCCAGCTCCATTTAAGTTGTTTTATTCTTTGAGTTCGGTCTGTTATGTTAGTTCTTCTTCTTATTTCTTCGTTCTTAATTTTTTGAATAGTCCTTATATTAAGTAGTTTTCTTTCCATTTTGCATTGACAGATTCTTAATTTTTCAATAGAATTCGATGTTAGTCCCATTGTTTGTAAACCGTATGTCATTACAGGAAGTATTGTTGAATCTATGATGTATTTTTGTGTGTCTTTTCCAATTTTTGCATCTAGAATCTGTTTAACGTTCCAAAATTGTTTCCAGCTATTAGATATTCTTCGATTTATTTCCTTTTCTTCCTGGTTATCGAATGATTTCAGTTGTCCTAAATAAATGTAGTCATCAGTATACTCTATTTTATTATTTTGAAGCAAGATTTCCTTTCTTATATGATTTGGCATGGCTTTAGTTTTGCTAAGATTTAATAAGAGTCCGTGGATTTTACATTCATCTGCAAGTTTGTTCACCATTTTTTCTAAATCCTCTGGTTTGTCTGATAGAAGAACAATGTCAGCTGCAAATCTAAGATTGCTCAATTTCTCTCCCAATATATTTAATCCAAATTTATTTTTTCAGTCAAGTCGACAAAATATTTCTTCTAGTACCGCTGAGAAAAGTGGTTTAGAAATTGGGTCTCCCTGTCGTACTCCTCTTTTAATGTTAAATTCTCGTCCCATTTTGTCAGTTTTAATTTTTGCAGTATTGTTGTTATAAATGTTTTTGATTGTCTGAACAAATATTGGATTAATATTTTGATTCGTCAGTGCTGCCCAAATGCTTTTATGTTCTATCGTATCAAAAGCTTTACTAAAATCAACGAATAAAAGATAGAGGTTTCTTGTATTCATTAAATTTTTCTATTAGTTGGTTAATGGTCTGTAAGTGGTCAGTAGTTGAAAATCCTTCTCTAAATCCGGCTTGCTCTCTTGGCTGTTTGTCATTTAGTGATATTTTGAATTTTTTGTATAATGCTTTTGAAAAAAGTTTATACACTGTTGATATTAAGCTGATTGGTCTGTAATTATTCATATCTTCTTTGTCTCCTTTTTTATGTAATAATGTTATGATGCTTTGTTTCCATTGTTTTGGTATCTGTTGAGTTTTAAGAATGGCGTTGAAAAGTTTTGTCAGAAAGCGTGTGAGAGTTTGTTTTCCGAATTTTAAAATTTCTGCCTCGATACCATCACTGCCTGAACTTTTCTCTTGTCCCAATTCGTCGATGCAGTGTGTGATTTCCATTTCGTTGAAAAGTATTGAATCGTCATCAAAGTTGTTGTCAAGGAAAATGTTGTTGTCTGCTTCATTGTTTGTTGATGAAAACAGGGATTCAAAGAAATCTGTAGCTGTTTTATTTATATCTATTCTTTTGGTAAGTCTTTTTGTAGCAGTTTTTATCGAAATGATCCATTCTTTTCCATCGTCACATAAAAATTGTTTTGTCTTTTTTATTGATTTTGTATTTTCTAATATGTCTTTTACCTTTGATTCGTTGTAGTTTTGGATATCTGTTTTTGACTGCAATTTAATTGTTTTTCTTAATTCTTTCAGTTCTTGCGTTTCATGTGCTGTCAGATTGGTTTTTGCTCTAAATTCTTCTCTTTTGTTTATCAATATTTTTGTGTTCTGTGAGATTTTTTCGACGTTGGTGTTTTTTGGTTTCATTATAGTGTCCTTTGCTGAAGTTTTTATGATATTTTCGAAGATATCATAAATGTTTTGAATATTTTCTGAAGTGTAAGCGGTGTTTATTATTTCATTTATTTTTCTTCCAAGTTGTATGTTATACGTTGTTTGTTGCTCTGAAGTAATTTCTCTAGGTGTAAAATATTTCTGATGATTCCTGTTCATAGTTCTGTGGTTGATTTTGATTTCCGCGCGTATCATCCAATGGTCACTATCAAACTTTAACGTGGTTATCGTTGAAACGTCCATGATTGTTTTTATTTTATTTGTCAGTACAAGATCAATTTCGTTTTTTGTTTTATTATCGGGAGATATCCAAGTCCATTTAAATTTGTCCTTTTTCTTAAAGAATGAGTTTGCAAATGTCAAATTAAATTCTTGTAGCCAGTTAAGTAATCTGTTTCCACGTCTATTTCTTTGTCCATATCCGAAACGCCCAATGATATTTTCTTCACCTTCATTTTGCAAACCCAACTTTGCGTTAAAATCTCCTATGACGTACATAACTTCTGTTTTTGTTGTTTCATACACTCTTTCCAGACAGTCATAGAATAGATCGATTTCTTCGTCGGTCGCTCTATCTGTTGGGGCATATATTTGTATTACGGTCAATTTCGTGTTACTGATTTGTAGAGTGATACTACATATTCTCTCATTAAAGAAACGTATGTCTGTTATATAACTTTTGAGTTCTTTTTTGATGAGAAAGCCAACTCCATACAGTCCTTTGGTCTCGCCTATGTAACAGAATATTCCAATGTCATTTTCATTTATTTGTTGTCCATATATTCTTGTTTCAGATAGTCCGATAATGTCCCATTCGATGCATGCTATTGCTTGTTTAAGTTCTTCCATTTTTTCGTCTGTAGATAAAGTTCTTACATTGAATGAGCATATGTTTATAGTATTTTGTGTTGATTTTGTTAAGTAATTTGGGGGGTTTAAGCCTACATACCTCACGGTGGCAAGCCGGCTTGAGGGAGTTGTTGTTGTTGTTTGCTTTTTTTCTTTTTTGGTGTATATGTGAGAATGTTTTTTTTTATCAGTTTTGTTTTCTGTTTTAAAAAGTGAGTTTGGTTTTGGGTTAGAGGGGTTGTGATTTACTCTCCCTATGGTGATCAACCTTGTTGAGGGGTATTGTTGTTTTGAGGTGTTGTGATTTGTTTGTTTGTGATTGTGATCTGTTTTCTTATTTGTCGATTTTTTGGAAGTAGTATTTAATGCGTAGTTGTTAGGCTGTATTTGCTATTCTAAGCTCTGTGTTTGGCTACTTAATGGTTTTTGGCTTTCACTATTAGATTCGTTTGATGTGTTAGTCTTATATATAGTATCGTTTAAATTTTGTTGTGTCAGGAACCTTCTTATTGGGTTTGATGTTTGTTTTCCTTTGCTGGTAATGTTGGTTGAACCAATAATAGTTGCTTTCATTTTGTTTTTGTCATCTTTCTTCGTTGGGTTTGTTGGTGAGTTTTCCTGCGAGCGTGTTCTTTTTCTTGGGTTTTCCTGATTAGTATTTATATTCTCATTCCAAACTTTTCCTTCTACTATAAGTTCATCTAGTTTAAAATATGCTTTTTTGCCTTGCTTTTTGAATTCCAATAACTTTGGGACTAGTGGTTTCCTTGCCTCAACAATTGATTTGGGAAGGTCTTCCGATATATTAAAGCTGGTTGGTTTTTTTGATAAGAGTATATTTTGTTTCTTCTCATAGCTTTTAAAGGTAAGGCGTATAGGTCTTATTTTGCCTTCGGACTTTTTCCCTAAACGATAACAGCTATCGAAATCATTTGCTGTAAGTTGAAATTGTTCGTTGCCTTTGTTAAGGTTTTTGATTAGCATTGAGAGCAGTTCTTCCGGAGTGTCTTCTTCCTCTTCGAATTTCTTACGAATTCTGTGAGTTCATTAATAAGACAAAATTTGAAGATGGTAAAGAGATGGTTTCATTCGATGTAGTATCGTTGTTTACTAATGCACCAGTCAACAAAATCATCGATATCTTAGAAAAACGATGGGACGAAATCGCATGTCATACCAATCTTGATATGAATGAATTTATTGAAATGATAAAGATTTGTACTTCAAACAGTTATTTTTCATTTAACGGACAGTGCTACAAACAGGGCTACGGCACCCCAATGGGCGCTCCAATATCACCGATTCTAGTGGAGTTATTATTGGATGATATTTTGGACAAAATGCAAGCAATAACGGAAGAGCACTCCAAGAGAATTAAGATCTTGAAAAAATATGTTGATGATATGTTTTTGTTGCTTCCCAGAGATTCGATTGATGAAATTTTGTTTTTATTCAATTGTATTGATGATAGAATTCAATTTACTGTCGAACGTGAATTTTCGAATAGTATTCCGTTTTTAGATATGACAGTATTCCGTGATGAAAAAGAAAAAACATTTTTTACAAAATGGTATCGGAAGCCTGTCTCATCAGGACGTTTGTTGAACTACAAATCAATACACCCAATGAACCAAAAAATAAGCACAGCGTACGGACTCATTGATCGTGTCAATCGCCTTAGTCACGCACGTTTCTCAAAGGACAACAAGAAGCTATTGATTGAAAATCTTGTAAAAAACGATTATCCATTAAGGCTTGTAAACCGTTTAATCAACCGTTATAACAT
The DNA here is from genome assembly GCA_916050605.2 of Platycheirus albimanus. Taxonomy (NCBI): domain Eukaryota; kingdom Metazoa; phylum Arthropoda; class Insecta; order Diptera; family Syrphidae; genus Platycheirus; species Platycheirus albimanus. Next base: position 190,353,213 of record OU696696.1, read on the forward strand.
ACGAAACAATTCGCAATCACGATCACTTACAATAATAGCAGCTACTGATAACAACATTATAAGTCGACACTCCTTACAGTTCGTTCCAAACGTATCACAATCTATTGCAAGATCCATCACCAAAACTTGTGACAACGTTCGTATTTCTTTCAAAAATTCGAACAATGTAGGCCGACTTTACTCGAAGTTAAAACAAAAGCAGCTCGTCGGTGACTTGGTAAATGTTGTATATCGTGTACCATGCAATGGCTGTAATAAATGTTACATTGGTACTACTTCGCAAAAAGTAAAAGAACGCATGAATCAACATGAATCAGACGTCACAAACAATCGGATAGCAAGGAGTGCCCTGGCCAAGCATGCTGCCACTTACAAACATAATTTCAATTTTGAAAAGGTTCAAATACTCGAACGTGAGAAATTCTACCGAAAACGTATGATTTTAGAAGAAATACACATAAAAGCTTGTAAAAATTGTGTAAATTCTAAAAGTGTAGAATCAAAAAATGTTAGTGATATTTATATGAACCTTTTTAAAAAACTTTCATAATTGTCTTAAAATATCTTAAAATATCCAAAATATTTAAAGTACCTATCTGTTTGTAAAATTTGAACCACCCTGTATACGATCCACTAACTGAAGCTTGTCAATTTCATGGAAAAGTTTGACATTTCCTTCACTTCAAATATTTGTTTACGTTTTGCTGATTAAGTTTGCTTAAGATTTTCGCCTTTTTATTTATTAATTTATAATAATTTTACATATCAATGCTAGCTTTTTACATAATTTTTTGTTAAAAAATAGTGTTTATATGGCTGTTGTTGAGAAAGTATCTTTACAGACACAGTCGATATTACTTATACAGTAAGTGCTAACATTATAATTTTGTTCAAGTGAAAATTGATATGTATATATATGTATAAATGTTATTGTTATGAATCCACTCTCCCGTTCCAGGCCCTGAAGAAGATTCTAACCAGAATCGAAACGTCGGCAAATATTAAATAAACATCGACTAAAAAACAAAGACTGCATTTGGCTTTTATTATTATTAAACAATATCTAGCAGTCGGTAGCCTCCACCTTTAAAGATTATAGTATTACTTCGCCTCATTCCTATTTCGAGTTCAGATATACGTTTTTCCTGATTGGCGCATGTAACTCCTTGTTTTTCAATTATTTTTCCTTGAGTTTCAACTATTTCTTCAAGCTTTTCAACTTTTTCAGAAAGAATTCCCACTTTCTCATCCGTATTTTTGTTAACTTTTTCAGTAGATTCACTCACGGTGGCAAGCCGGCTTGAGGGAGTTGTTGTTGTTGTTTGCTTTTTTTTTTGGTGTATATGCGAGAATGTTTTTTTTGATCAGTTTTGCTTTCTGTTTTAAAAAGTGAGTTTGGTTTTGGGTTAGAGGGGTTGTGATTTACTCTCCCTATGGTGATCAACCTTGTTGAGGGGGATTGTTGTTTTGAGGTGTTGTGATTTGTTTGTTTGTGATTGTGATCTGTTTTCTTATTTGTCGATTTTTTGGAAGTAGTATTTAATGCGTAGTTGTTAGGCTGTATTTGCTATTCTAAGCTTTGTGTTTGGCTACTTAATGGTTTTTGGCTTTCACTATTAGATTTGTTTGATGTGTTAGTCTTATATATAGTATCGTTTAAATTTTGTTGTGTCAGGAACCTTCTTATTGGGTTTGATGTTTGTTTTCCTTTGGGGGTAATGTTGGTTGAACCAATAATAGTTGTTTTCATTTTGTTTTTGTCATCTTTCTTCGTTGGGTTTGTTGGTGAGTTTTCCTGCGAACGTGTTCTTTTTCTTGGGTTTTCCTGATCAGTATTTATATTCTCATTCCAAACTTTTCCTTCTACTATAAGTTCATCTAGTTTAAAATATGCTTTTTTGCCTTGCTTTTTGAATTCCAATAACTTTGGGACTAGTGGTTTCCTTGCCTCAACTATTGATTTGGGACGGTCTTCCTATATATTAAAGCTGGTTGTTTTTTTTTGATAAGAGTATATTTTGTTTCTTCTCGTAGCTTTTAATGGTAAGGCGTATAGGTCTTATTTTGCCTTCGGACTTTTTCCCTAAACGATAACAGCTATCAAAATCATTTGCTGTAAGTTGAAATTGTTCGTTGCCTTTGTTAAGGTTTTTGATTAGCATTGAGAGCAGTTCTTCCGGAGTGTCTTCTTCCTCTTCGACTTTAAAGATTATAGTATTATTTCGCCTTATTCCTATTTCGAGTTCAGATATACGTTTTTCCTGATTGGCGCATGTAACTCCTTGTTTTTCAATTATTTTTCCTTGAGTTTCAACTATTTCTTCAAGCTTTTCAACTTTTTCAGAAAGAATTCCCACTTTTGTAACGTAAATTATTGAAATTTAATAAGAAGAATTGAAAAGCGAGCGAGAACATAGTGAATGAACCCACTCACCCTCCCCTTTTGTGCCTGCCAATAGACACCAACCTCTTCACCTAAACATCCTATGGATATCTAAGATCCGAACCCATGCCCATAAACACCACAAGCCAGAGAGGAAGCAGGAAGAAACAAGCACCCCGAACATCCTTGAACCCCATGCCAAGGAACAGCAACTCCATCGACCTTCGCCCGTGTATCGGTGTATCTAGCACCCCTATAAAAGACATACTTACAATTCGCTAACACGGCTACTTGATCTCCCTACTCCTCTCCCCATTCTTCCAATAGTTAGAGAAGAAGATTCCTGATTGGTTTATAAAAATTGCCCTACTGAACGCTGCACGTAAGTATCTAAAGTATCAGCTAACCTTAGGTATTCGAGGTTGCTGTGGCAGGTTATAATTGTCATCTAATCCTACAGCTGCCACGATGATATGCTGTAAGATAATGAGGAGGTGTCTAACCCTGAGGGGAGGGAGGATCTAAGATGGAGTACGATCCCCTGGTCTCTCAACCCACCCAATCTGTTTCAGAAAATTACCTCTCTCTGAAACAGCCTTGGCTGTCCTACGGACCTACGAGTCCCCACGACTCGGTTACATTTTAATGGGCAGCCCCTTAACATAATAAGCAATCCATAAGATTGCTTGCCTACTCTAACGTATTGAACCTAGCATAGTATCTTCAACAGATACTACAACTTGTCTTTTTAAAGTAATGTACCTGAAAGAAGAAAAAGCACGAGAAACCAAAATCAAATCCTAACCTCTACAACACCATGTTCCATTCTAAAAAGGTCGAGGGTCACCACCCTCCCTGTGATTAACTTACTCCATCATGATTGTAATCTACGAAGCTTCCTAAAAGTAACTGATCTCCAAAAGAAATACCAAAATAAAGAAAAATTGTAACAACTTTTTTTCTTTCTTTAAACGTTACAAAATGTCTATATATATTTATTGATTAAAAGGGAACTTAATACTAACATGGGGTATTTTATTATCTTAATATCTGAGTTTTAATAAAAGAAATATATATCGACTAAATTCTTTGCTTTAAAACCAAACGTTAATCGAAATGGCTATTCGTAACGTAGTAAAAGTATAAAAACTCAAAATAATATCTAACGCGGCGTTGTCGTCTCGACAAATACGATCACAAACTATTGTTATTGAATTCTGATAATAAAAAAATTCTTTGATCTAGCGGGGGCGCGATTATATGATTCGAAGCAAACGAAGAAGTTATAAGACACGAAAACTAATGACAATAAACACAAAAGAATCTCGACTAATGCTTATGAGCACTACGACAATGTAGTAGGTATGGTCACCAGGCGATTTCAGAGCGTTATATCAAGAGAACAAAAATCAAAACAAGAGTGTATATAAAAGTAAATACCCCACACTTCAAATACAGTTCGCATTTGAGAGTGTGTTCCATAGTCAATGCAAATATAGTAAATGTACTCAAAAATATATATGTGATAAAAAAAAAATGTTAAATTCTCTTAACCACCAATGGGTTGGAGAGAGTTACGCTGGTCCGGAAGTGCACTCCTGGCTGCTGTAAAATAAAATAGTTATCATATATATATCGACATAAACACAGAATGCTCTTTCATCTGTATATTGCTGTATGACTCTTGGGTTATTTTGATATTATGCTCAAACTAGCTTTGTTTCAAAAATATGTGGCTCACAATGAATGCCTTCGCCTAGTAATACCTTTTTACGAGATCAGGTAAGTATTATATGTGCCCGCGTGCTTTGGCACGTGCCTTGGATTTTGTTAATAAGCCACTTTAATCTAGTGGTGCAAGTGATGAATTCCGCCGACAATCTTCTGCGTGGCCAGCGCCTGTCGCATAATGTGCTGCTGCTTCGGTGTGCTGGAGCTCCTATTGACACCAAAAGAAAACTTCTATGTAGCTCATGTCTATACAATATGCCCCAAAAAAAAAAGGCTATGTGATTTCTTGGTAATGAAAGCGTATGCTGTCATCCCAATAATCAACTACGATTAAATGATCTTACCTGAATTATTATGGTGGGTAATTATAAAATATTTCCTTCCTCAATATCCATTATGAATGGAAATCTCCTCAAAAAAATATTCTGAGGAGATAAAAATGGAGGGCTTGGTTTAGATTTTTTTTCTTATTAATATGGGTCCTGCTGCTGAGAACTTCTTCGGATGATGACTTGCTTCAAAATGAAGTTCGTCCAGATGCACAACTACTGCCACTATCGAACAAGTAGCTGCGGCAGAGCAAGGAAACTCACTTCCTTTTTGCTTCTCATGATAGAAGATTGGTATAATCTACCATACCGACGTATGGAAATTCCATGTCGTTTCAGCTGCGCATTGTAGCTGCCATGGACCTATTATATATGGACTGCTAGTCTAATGTCAGCTTCATACAACAATTGTCAAAAAAATGTCGCCAAAATAAGAGATCGCGATGCTAGCTTCTGGCTCCCCAACTTCTGGGAAAAATTAACAACTTAAAATTTTTACATAGAAGGTCGCGACATCTGTTCTTAAAAATTAAAAAAATCAAATTTCAAATAAGCGACATCTATGGTATTTCGCCTCATATTTTCGTTAAGTGCTCTTTGTTTTGACGTCTATGGAATTTGCAGATATTTTTATCTATTATAAAGTGAGTTCTATTAATTTTATACTTAAAACTATGTTTATTAAACATCCAGGTTCCTAGTGACGATGCGCAAGAAAAAGCCGGCGATGAAGCTGATGCTGATGGTCAAAGTGGTGAGCCGGCCAAGTTGGAACACAAAAAAGTCCGTTCGGTACGAAATCCCCGACCAAGAATAACAGTTGACACACTTCAAGGATCTCGTGGCATTCACACAAATGAAGACTATTTCAAAGACATGAAATTCCAAGGCAAGGGTCACGCAGAGATTTGAACGAAGTTATGCGTCGTCTGCAACATTTGGCCCATCGCATGTATCCCAGTTACAAATTTGACGATGTGGTTGTAACTATTGAACGACTGGGTAAAAAGAAGCCTCCTCAAGTCCACATGAGCGAATATCGTGTAGGCATGTTGCAACCATAAGAAATTCTTGACAAACAATTAGACAACGAAGAGGAAGAGCAAGCAGAAGATGAACCATTTGATGAATTCGATGCTTTGCTAGGTGAACAGATTGCCATATCAAGACTAGCCCCCAAAACCCCAGGCAGCAGTCGTCCACAAAGCTCTATGTCAGGCAGTTCCATGACTACGCCTGAATTTGGAAGAGGTGCCAATGTTATGTCAACACCGTACTCTGGAGTTTTTAATTTGGACGAAAGTGATCTGGCACAACCATTACCACCCAGCCAACCATCCACTCCTGCTAGAGAACAATCCCCTGACTCAGAAATGCCTGAAAAACCAAAGCTATCGTCCGAATAGTTGGCTAGGATTGCAGAAACCCGAAAACTCGCCATGGAAAGGTTGAATGCAAAGAAGGCTCAGGAGATTTTCTAAGAAACCCGATAAGTACATTTTAATTTTGTATGTACATCATAGAATTCAATAAATAGTTTTATTGTCTTTATACATCTTTTTATACCCTATTCCATAGAATGGGTATATTGTATTTGGTGTGGAATTTGTAACATAGAGAAATAATATCGTTAGGTATAGAAAAGTATATATATTCTGACTGATAATCAAAAGCCTAGACGATTTAGCCATGTCCGTCCTTCCGTCCGTATGTACACTCTCTAGAGGTCGCAATTTTTGAGCTAGAAAGCTGAAATTTGGTATATATAATCTTTGGTTCAAGAGTAAGGCTAAGTTCTTGAACCGGTAAAATCCACCCACAAACACGCCCACAATCGCCAATTTTGTTGAACAACCTCAATTTGGTAAAATTAAATAATGTTTTTTGTACAGTTATGATAAAAGCATAACGCTAAAATTTTGCACGCGCAAGCTTCAAGTAAACCTTCTTCCAAATAAATAAAATGGGCTGACACCCATTTTTCATACAAAACCATCAATATTGTTTTTATAAAATAAAAATGCTTATTAAGAGCGAAAAACATTAAGTTTTGTGGGTAATACTTGTTCGTAAACATCTTGTGTATTAAATCAAAAAAAATTGAATTTGGTCGTGGCTGACGCCCACTTTTCACTGACAACATAAAAAAATTTTTAAAAATTTAAGTTTTCCATTGTTTTTTTCAAATCGATCTGCAAGAATAAAATTGAATGTCACTGAGCTCATACTAATTGCCTTGGCAATAAAAAGTCTTAACTTTGGGCGTGGCACACGCCTTTTTTTATTGTGCCAGCACTAATTGAACATCACACCACACAAAATTAATATTATTGAATCTTTTTCTTTCTGGTAAAGAAGAATTTTGTTTATGAAACTGGATCACCGGCTGGCTGCGGGAGGCGAGCGCATACACATACACAAAAATAGGGAATAGAGTATCCAACAATTCGTTGCAAACGTACTGTAGCTCTCGCTTATGTTTTTATATAAAAAACAGTGGCACAAGAAAACATGTGCCAAATCGTAGTACTCGTTTGTGTTCGCTGCTTGGGTGTGAATCATCGATTTTGGAGAAGAGAAGGATACTTTTCCACCTGTGAGCACAAAAGCAGCCCAAGCGAACGACCGAGACTTAGTTATTGACACACAGAGGAACTGCACAAAGTGGAATGGAGGCATTGATGTAGACAGTAAATTGTTTAAAACCAAAATTTAACATCCAGCAGCTTTTGCTATCAACTACAAAAGAAGAGAAGCAAAGGCAGAATGAAGAGATTGTTATAATGGAAACTTCATCGGTATCATCGGAAACTGGTTCTTGGGAATCGATTTTTCCTAATCACTGAGGCGGATGTCCGCAAGTGCTGCAATGATTTTTACAAAACGAGAGACGAAACTACTGTGCTGGAATCGAAAAGCCATTGAACGTAACTCAGCTACTTACGAAGATTGTAAGCGATCCATGTCCCTCACCGGAGACGAAGGTCTCATGAACATTATCGATAAAATTCCTCTGATCTCAAAAACATCTATTTTATCTGTAGACTCCTCTCTATCTCAGTAGCACTTACTCGAACACTTTACAACTTCAGGTTCAGCTGCCGATGGATTGGAAAATGTCAATAACATTCCTCCCTCTGTGAAGGTGAACAAAAAAATCGAAGGGATGTCCAATTAAGCGAGACTTTCGATAAAAGGAAGAAGAGATCTTTGCATTCGATCGCACAATTTCGCACATTACAAAAATATATGTAATACTTGCTCTTGCCAGAGGTTGTTTCTAGAGCCTAGATCTTAAGTTAAAATATAGAGCTATACATAATGAGGCCAACTATTTGTTAAAATAAATGTCAAGACTTTGCCTTTATACATACAACTTTTATTTCCTTAATAAACATGTCTGTATCAAACAAATAATCCATTTTTTGTGTTAAAAAGTTGATAAACTTTGAATTTAGGATCGTTAACTCCGGCGAAGAATCACTCTTGTCAATCATTGTTTCTTTGGGCTAAGAAGGCATCTTAGTAGCAAAGTCCTCTCTCAAAGGGCATTCGATGACGCGCAGCTTGAATAGCATGAAGCCTAGAGAAATGTTGCCAACCACATCTCTTCTAACCTCCCGGCAAAACTCTGAAAATTCCCAGTTAGAGGGACAATGCCAGTGTGAGCCCATTTATGGTGTCACGCTTATTTCAGTTTCAGTTGAATTTCTTGTTCAAATATCTTCTTTGCTGTTGATAAAACTGACTCCAGGGCTGGCGGGTGGGTTACTTGATTCTGACTCATGTTGGTGTACTTTATGGTGACGACTATTACTTTTCATTGAACTATTATTACTGCTGTCTGACTGATCGATTTTACTCTCTGCGCTTTGCTCATATCCTGCCACTTCCCCATTTGTAATGGTGTCTGCTGGATGACTCAGGCTGGTGGTTAATAAATTTTCCTTGGCAGTTGATTTGGTTAATCTGTTTTTGTTGTAATGCCTGCTGCTAGTCGGTGTAGTTGAAAAGACTTTGTAGGTGCACTAAAAATACTATAAAGTACTAGAGAATTTGTTTTGCTGAGGAACTCATCGCTAAGGCTTTTTGGTTTTTCAAACCTGGAAGTGCAAACAAATATTTTAGTCTGATCGGGAATAATTGGATTTCTTACTTAGATTAGCTTCATCGTCATTGGAGTCTTCAAATGCTTTTATGACACCATGCTTCCGCGGTGATGGATCTTCATTATCCTGTTCTTCTTCTTCGCTGCAGCTACTGTCACAATCTTCGTCTTGATTTTCGTCATCTTCTTTATCATTGTTAATCGGTTGTTCAGTTGTTTCTGTGTGGTGTTCTTTATTTTCTTTCCCCTTGTTTGTTTTTTATCCAAGTTCTTTATTATATGTTGATATTCATCTTATGGCACCTCCAATAATTGGGACAGCTGAGGAAATGAGAGAATATTAACACACGAATTTATTAACTTAGTTTCACAGAATTCAATTAGATGGTCCATTACCATCGGAGTCGTCAATAATTCTAAGCACCAATCTGGCAAATGCAGGTGCTTGAGGGTCGCCTTTTTCATCGTCATATCTTCTCATTGATGTAGTCCTGTTTATATATTCCTGACGGTCGAGACACAGTAAATGCTTACAAGGCCGCCTGGATTGAACAATCCAGTCGTTCCACCACGTAGGAGACAATGAGGAAGCACGTAGTATTTTTGCTATTGGCACACGTTATCCTCGCAGGGAAGTTTATCTTCTGAAATAAAATAAGTTTATGAATAATAATAGTTAATAATAGTAATTTATTATCATGTACATTTATAATGTAGCTTACGTTGCAATATTTTCAAGGCTGGTTAAAAAAATTAGTTGAAGAACACTGTTGATTAACTTTGTTGTTAAACGCACTGAAATTTTATGAGTCGGAAGTTAAATTTATAGTAAAATATTACTTACATATTTTAAAACACTCACATTTGTTCAATCGAATTCGGGAAAATCGTCGGGACAGCATTTGGAACCAATTCAATACGTCTACCAATATTCTTTTGGAACACTTTTTCAAAGTGCTTGCTGCAAATTACCATATCTCTTGAAAGACATGGTATTTCCTGTCGATTCAAAGCCCTGAGCGCCTTAATCCATTTATGCTGGTATACACCACTTCGATATATACTAAAAAAAATACTTTTAGTTAAATTATTGTAAAAATTTAATCAATTCAATTTACCAGTGAAAAGATACACCCTTCTCAAACACATAAGTTTTCGAACCGCAATCATTCACTAAGCACTTGTTCTTCATTATTTTCTTTTTTCTTAAAATGTTAATAAATTTAAAGAGTTTTTATAACTTAAATGAAAAATATCTTACCTCTTATTACTTTCCAACTCAAGTCTCAACTTTCAAGTAAACAAAACAAGCAGAAATGTGCAAATGTCAAAGAGGGAGCTTCTTTTTTTTGCCACTAGTTGGGGAAGCAGAGCTAAAGTCGCCCAAAATGACTAGGACTAAAATGGAACCAACTTGTGGTTGGCAACTAGCAGTCCATATATAATAGGTCCATGGTAGCTGCGTATCTGAGTGTCAACAACTAATGAAACTCAGAATGTTGACTAATTAAAATACTTCGGACAGAGGAATTATGTTAAAGAAACATATTCGAAAGGACTAAAAGGATTGATTTGAGTGCCGTAGAGGCATATTCTATACATTTTATCGTAATAATAGCTCTTCGTGACGAAATCTCACTTCGGACTTGGCGTCGCTACATCGTAGCGTGAGTTGTCACAAAAGTGTACTCTATGGAAAATCAGTATATTTTTGTATCTGACACTTACATCAAAAGAAAAGGAAACATTTTGATGTAGAGATGCCTGTGCATTAAGTGTTATAGCGCGTCTAAATATGTGTCGTAAACAAATCGCGAAGTTGGAAAGGACACTACCTGCAGCTTCCTTGTAGTGCAGATGTAACATCATGACGCGTGTTGTAGCACTACACGCAAGACTTCGTGCAGTGTCGCATCAGTCTTTGTATATTATGGTCTGGATTGACAGATGTCGTGTGACTCTTGATGTAATGACTATATTAGAGATTTATACAAGACTTGGTTACTCTTTATCCCTGCGAATCACAGGTCTAATTTTCAGAATCTGCTGTTATGCCACAAACACACTACAAACCTGAATGATACTAACGCTTAAGGTAATTTAAAATAAAAATCCGGACGGAGGAATAACTTGTATTCGACGGACCACGGACTGTATTCAGATGTCATGTTTTATGACAGTACAAATATGTATAACAGTTTCGTTGATCAGACGGAAAGTGAACTTGGTTGTTCTATGGGATGTACTGTTTCGACATCTGGAATACGGACAAATAAGAATGAAAGATAGGTGCGTGTAGCACAACTACTCTTGTTACTAGCTGGGTGTCTGTGACGTCATGTCACGAACGATAATACTGTCAGAATATTAACAATATTTCTCCTTGGATACCAGTGACGTCACGGGTAGCCACAGAGAATGACAATCGGAGATATTTAGTGGATCGCCATGTCTCACAAATTCTTGTGAAAAATTATTCATGTACCAATGCATGGAAATTTTTTAACGATAGGTGGCAGCAGTGGCGTTCGGTATTTTAAATACCTTACTTCGTCAAAAGTCCAAGAAAAGGATAACTACAAAAAAAAAAAAATTATTGAAATCTTGACTTTTACTCAATCAGGTGCGAAACAAGTTCTGCGACTCTTTTACATCTAGTCGGTGGAAGATAAAAATAATTGCTTGGTTCAAAGCATGTCTTATACTCATGTTGTGTGACTTTTAGTCATGTGTTGAGGTAGTCCTCAAATATCTTTCGGAAAAAAAAAAAAAAAAAAACAAAGAGTCTCATGCACAGCTGAGAGCCGGGTAAACATAAAAACAATTAAAAGGTCCATTCCAGGGATTGCAGTACTTTGACGTACTGTATGTCATGTCTGGTGGGATGTTTACGTTCTCAGATACTGAGAAAACGGAAATGTAAATCAAGTATGTAAGTCTGGTATATTATGGTATTTCAAGTGCTTCATCTTTTCAAGTCTTTAGTATGGCAAGTCGACTTATGGCCTGGCCTATCTATGACTTCGTACAAATTGTTTCCGATTACTCGAATGACTCGAACCCTTACAAATTTAGGACACAACTTCGCACTTAAATGCTTGGTTGCGTCGCTCAAGGCATGATTTCTAGCATAAATTTCATCATCTACTTTGAATGCTATGTTCCTACTACGGAGGTTGTACTGTTTCTTATACGCTTCATGTGTTTTTACAAGTGCTTGTTTCAAGTAAGAATGAACGATGTTCATTTTGGCGACCTTTGGGAGCCAATCTATCTCCGAACAGTTCAGTCCACCCAACTCTCTTAAAAGACGATAATCTGCCCCATGTTCTATCATACGTTGTCCGAATAGGGCTTCGTATGGGGACATCGAAAGAGTTGAATGCACCGTCGGTCGTGCGTAAAGCACTACTGATCGAAGACAGATGGGCATCCCAATCCGTCTGTCGAGGGTTGACATATGTCCGGATGGCCGCAAGAATTGAACGGTTGACGCGTTCACTTGCATTCGACTGGGGAGCATACACTGCCGTGCGGTAGTGTTTGACCCCGAAAACATCTAAGAATTTTTGAAATTCTTTACCAACAAATTGCGTACCATTATCAGAGAGGATACTCTCTGGCACTCCGTAAATCAAGAATATTTCATCTTTCAGAAATTGGACCACGCGGCAGTTGCCTTGCGCAGTGGCTTGATGAAAACGAATTTCGTTAATTGGCCTAACGCGATGACTATATAAACATTGCCAGACCTCGATCTGGGGTATGGCCCAAGAAAGTCAACATACAGATGTTGAAATGGCCTATCAACTTCAAAACTGTCCCCCATCTCAGCTCGCAGTGTCATATTCGCTGCTTTACTGGTCTTGCACGTCTCACACCGGTCTACATATAGTTTGACCTGCGTGTACATACCTGGCCAGTAAAATCTATCTTTCAACCGGTAAACTGTCTTCACCACACCACCATGCGAAGCACGCGGCGGATTGTGAGCCAATGAGATTAGAGATTCTGTCATCTCTGATGGGACCCACAACTTCCAAGTTAGATCGTCTGTCAAGGGATTACCAACCGCATGTTTTGTGCGTTTATAAATATAACCTTCAGACACTTTTAGGTCAGGTAATCGTTCCTGCTCCTTCCTGATATGACTGATGATATCCAGATAACCTTCAGACTTAAAGGACGGATCCTCAAGATCGACGTGGAGTACCTCTGAGGCATCCATCTTCGGTAGACATGAAAGAAAAGCTGACACTGTCAACTCATCGTCTTCATATGCTCTAGATAGAGCGTCTGGCACGACATTCAAAGTACCTTTCCTATGCTCTACCACAAAATCGAAACCTTGGAGTCGCATACTCCACCTCGCTAATCTTCCAGTTGGATCTTTCATTGTCATCAGCCATTTCAGGCTGGAATGATCCGTAATCACACGAAAATGGTATCCCTCAACATATGATCTGAACTTTTGGATACCTTCAAAAGCTGCTAAGCACTCGCGCTCTGTCACCGAATAGTTTCTCTGTGCAGCATTCAGTTTCCGAGAGAAGTAGTATATAGGCTGCTCCGCCCCGGATTCGTCTCGCTGACAAAGTACACATCCGATGCCAGTCGCGGATGCGTCGCAGAGAATGATGAATTCCTTGGAGAAATCTGGATTGACTAACGCCGGCGCTGAAGTCAAAGCTTGCTTGATTTGCAGAAAAGCTTCAATAGCTTCTGGGCTCATCTTAAAGACTTTTCCCTTTTTCAATGTCTCGGTCAAAGGTGCGGCTAGGGTGCTGAAATCCTTAACAAAACGCCGATACCAACCTGCCATACCGAGAAATCGGCGAACTTGGCGAGTTGTGGCTGGTAAAGGGAAGTTAGTGATTGCTGTGATCTTGTCTGGATCAGCTTTCAAGCAACCCTGACCGGTCCAACTCCGCAAACATGAGGGTTTGTATCGCTGGAGATACGGGAGTTTACCTCTGCTTTATAGGAACGGCATCGCCCGTATCTATGTAATGTTGCACTAGATTTGTCTTCCCGAGTCCATGGACTGCGAACGAAGGAAATCTACGAACAACTGCTTCTAGTCGTTTAGACTCTTCATCACTCAACTTAATCTGGTTGGTGGGTTTCTCATCTGACCCTACGGTCGTCATTCCTGAAAGACCCGCAATTACATTCGGTGCGATTTGGAACTTCTGCCAGAAGTCAACGCCTAAGTTTAGACGTTGGCTCAACGAAGGCACGATATACAGTTCTATATCTTTTGTCACTCCTTTATACTGGATTGGGGTAGTAATTACTCCCACAATGGATTGCTTGTGTCCATCGGCCGTGGACACGGTAGTCTCTACCTTCCTTACCCTAACATTTTTGTCTTTCAAGTATGGCAATATATTGGTGCCTAAGCAACATATGCTGGCCCCTGAATCGAGAAGACCTAGAACGCTGTCTCCAAATAGACCAACCGACACATAAGGACGTGGATCATTTGATTCTCGACCTATAAATGCCGACGCAATGTTACGGTAAGTAGTCCGCTTCCGATGGAAGCGCTCCCTTACTCGTCGTATCCGTTTGGATAAATCAGGAAAAGTGACTACTCTCCTTCGCACTTCATTGTAATTACGTAATCTTTCGTGGAAAGGCTTACGGTACAATGGTTCTGGTAATTCATTCTTAAAATTCAAATTTGCTTCAGGTTTGATTTCTGTATTCAAAGTAGGGATTGTCCTACAATCATTAGTAACATTATTCGGTAATTCATTATTTTTCTTAATCGGTTTTAGTATTGTAATTTGTGGAAGCTCAAGAGGCTCTTTCGGCTTGAACACTTGAACTCCGGGTAAATCTAATCGGAGCGAACCCCCCCGGATGTTGGGTTGTCTTCCTCTCGTTTCCCGCTAAACACTTTGGACAGGACGGACTATATTCATCTGCTAAACCGCAACGGAAACAAAATATTTTGTCTATTGGTTTAGCAGTCACGAAAATTGTGACCGAAAACTTGGCAGTTCCAGCATTTTTGTGGCTTACGTTCTCTTTGTACAGCTTCTACGCTTGTAGAGGGTATTGCCACCGTTAATTCCTGACAAGGTTCGTCAGTGATTTCGTTGACATATATTCTTGCAGGTGGACGTTGTGCGCTCGGCACTAAATTCGGACGGACATTCTCGTACTGAGATTGAGCTTTTTCGATAGCTCGACAATAATAGGCTAGCTGTCTTAAGCTAGACGGACTGTAGGTGATGAGGAGTTCACCCATGCGCCTACGGACATTGGTTTTGATGGTTTCCACGAGCTCCTTTTCAGGTCTTGGAACTCGCATCCTAGAATTTAAATATTGAATGGCGTCGAAGAACTCATTGAATGACTCTCCATTCATCATCTTACGATTAGACAGTTTGCGGAATAGTTCGGTATCGCTTTCCAGACTGCGGTACTGTTCTACCAAAGCAGTCTTCAATTCCTCCTACGTTGTGTGCTTGTTGCTTTTTAAATATACCCAATACCAGGATTCGACAGAACCTGACACGAAGTGGTAGAAGTTTGCGGTGATTTCGTACCACGACACTCCATAGCTATTCCGGATGCACCCCAGGCGGAACAAAAAGTCGTCAACAGACATATTTTTCCCGTCGAATTTCAAACCCCATTTATGGAATGGATGAACCCGGTTCGAAGAAGTGGCATTCGAGGGTGGTGGCCTGGGTGACGAAAGAGGTGACTCGTCGTCGAAATTGAAAGCCTTTACACGAGACATGAACTCGTCTAAGTTGGAGCCTAGAGGCATTTGGGCTGGATTGACATCCGACAAAGGTGGCACTCTAGTTGGCTCGTAATGAGGTGTAATTCTATCAGCCTCATCCTCGTTGAAAGGTCTATAAACGGACTGGACATTTTGGTTAACAACACGTGTAGTGTCTGGGTTGGCTAAGTTAACTTGCCGTGGGACTTGCTGGGTTGAAGTAGCGTTAGGTGGTACAAGTGGCCTTGTTG
Organism: Platycheirus albimanus; assembly: GCA_916050605.2. Classification (NCBI taxonomy): domain Eukaryota; kingdom Metazoa; phylum Arthropoda; class Insecta; order Diptera; family Syrphidae; genus Platycheirus; species Platycheirus albimanus. The sequence goes on from OU696696.1 coordinate 190,368,757, forward strand.
GGGGAGCAACTGGCTGGGTAGTTTTGTCCGTACGTTTTTGTAGCAGTTGAGCGACCTTTTCAAGTAAACGAGCATGACTACGCTCTAGGTCTTCTGCCATAAATCGTCTATCGTTGACTCGGTGTAGGTCAATGGTGGTGGAAACTACCTGCTGAATATATGCTGAGTGATCAGTAGCATCTTTACGCAATTGCTCTTCAGCTCTTGCCACTTCGTCGTCGTCTACCACAACACTTCTATTGACTGTATTGTCTCCCGCTTGATTCTCGGCTACGCTGTCTTCGTCTTCGGAGTGATCTTCCACGACGTCGTTCTGAACGTGGCCGGGTTTCGGTTTCGATCCCCCAGGAGCCATTATGTCGAAATCTTTGTACTTTGTTAGGTAAGTACTCTTGACTGTTCGCTTCGGTCTTGAGCCGTTCATTCGATTGTAACAAAAAAAGGTAATCGGACAAACCGTGGTACACGCGTAAATCAAGGATTCAAGAGAAGCGAACAATAGTAATAGAAGGGTAAATCAAGTAAAAATAAAACAATTTCAAATATACCGTGAGCAACTCCTCGAACGGTTATTTATTAATACAAATCAATTTTAAATTGTAAATCCGGTAAGTTCAAAATCAAACTATCCAGTAGCCAGTGAAGAAATTCTTCGAACGGATACTACTTGGTATAGTGAAAGTAAATCTGATGAAATCAGAAAGGGAAAATTCAAATATTCCGTGAGCAAAAACCTCTAACGGATATTTGTTAGTGAATAAAAAAAAAAATTTTAAAGAAAATCTCTTACAAATCTAAAAGTGCTTAATAATAAAGGTAAGTATTTGTTCGAATAATTATATTCTTACAAAATAGGTTATATAATTACGGAAGAAGAATTCAAAAAAAAATAATAAAGAAATAATGATAATATAGAAAAATTGATTGATACTTAACTATGTTCTCAAACTCATGCTTAACTTTATATTAAGAATTCAAAAGAAAATTTATTAATAATACTTAATTGATACTTAGAATCTTAATCTGTATATAGTATCTACAGGTTTTCCGAAATCTGACTGTAATCTACAAAGGTGGGCTCTATCCCAAAACTACACGTCCAACCAAGAAGTTACGTCTCAACTTGATTGACGGAAACTCAAAAGAACTCAAAATATCTCAAAAACTCAAAAGGCGGGCACTATCCCAAACTTACTCATCAATTGAGAAGTTTACGTCTCGACTCAATTGACGGAATCTTCAATACAAAATTACTAAAAACTCAGAAACTATTTCGTTTCCTACCAACTATATATAAAAGTTCAAAAAAATCATCTATACTATAATATGTCTCAAAAAAAAAAAATTCTATACTTAATTAAATATCTGGTGTGTCATTAAAGATTCAGGAGGTGGTAACCCTCCTTCTATGGAACAAGGTGTGTATTTTGCTTCGGTTATTGAAGTAACTGACTCAAAAAAAAAAAGAAATATATAAATGAAGAGAGAAAAGAAAAATTTTAGTGTGTGTAGACTCTGTGACACTTACGGCGTTCGGGTGGTTAAAGGACAAGCATCTTCCATAAATGGAAAGTTGATCAGACATGTGAAGGTAACATTACGCTACTGCAGACGTACGTCGGGTACAAAAACACCAACTACCGGTTAGCGCTTCATGTCCCGTCACATGACGTCACTACCTAGCGTCTACAGGAAATACTGGTATCTCCTTAAACCATTCAGGTAACTATATAAACAGCAAATGAAAATTACTTTGTATATGGAACAATTTGGATCGTGTTTGAGTGAACAACCAGCTTCTGCAGCTGACGTGCGTCGGGCAAAAGCTCCAACCACCGGTCAGAAGACCTGCTCATTCTGCTCTCTCACGATCAGGAATCCTAGACGTCACCTATAGAAATATTATCAACACCTCAGCAACTGACGATCGAGCAAATCTACAGCTCAACCCGGACAGAGATCGAAGATAAATTCAAGTGGTGAAAGGTAGGGAAAAAGCGGATAGGTCTAATGCAACAGTTAATTCAGGAAAACTCCACTAAATTACTGGACAAAATAGTACCTGGACCACTAACCACGATGACGTTTACCCATCTAAGGAACCTGCTCACAATCAAACAACTTAAATGCAAAAAAAAACTGAAAAATAAAAATTCTCAAAGAAAGTTTTCAAAAACTTCTAAGTTCATCTACGTCACTCAGGATCGACCTATCTAACGACACTATTAATCTTAACTTTTCTGACCAATTCGAGCCCCATCTGTAAAATAAGAAGAATTGAAAAGCGAGCGAGAACATAGTGAATGAACCCACTCACCCTCCCCTTTTGTGCCTGCCAATAGACACCAACCTCTTCACCTAAACATCCTATGGATATCTAAGATCCGAACCCATGCCCATTAACATCACAAGCCAGAGAGGAAGCAGGAAGAAACAAGCACCCCGAACATCCTTGAACCCCATGCCAAGGAACAGCAACTCCATCGACCTTCGCCCGTGTATCGGTGTATCTAGCACCCCTATAAAAGACATACTTACAATTCGCTAACACGGCTACTTGATCTCCCTACTCCTCTCCCCATTCTTCCAATTTCATCTCCATCCCCATCACAGAAGCGAGAACCATCCACCAGCCTACCTCCAGGTTCTGACTACAAAGTCCCGTAGAACAGCCCGGAGTGTATCTGATAGCATGTCCACGCCTAACCGCTGCAAGTTTGAGATCGACCGTCGCGTTGGCCGGCAGCACCCATGCCACAGTTAGCTCAGCCAGGCCGTGGGCACTTGCTCCGGGATCTACACAACCGGTGTTACCTCTTATTATCCTGCCGACCGTTGAACTCTGATGGATGAGTTCGAATAAATTATGTTAAATCGCTTATTGGCCCTCATGGTCTTCCAAGACAAGACATACCGGAATTGAAGTTAGATAAGAATCGATTTTAGATAGCACCTCTATTTTTTCTCTATTGAGTGAAAACGTAGTTAGAGAAGAAGATTCCTGATTGGTTTATAAAAATTGCCCTACTGAACGCTGCACGTAAGTATCTAAACTATCAGCTAACCTTAGGTATTCGAGGTTGCTGTGGCAGGTTATAATTGTCATCTAATCCTACAGCTGCCACGATGATATGCTGTAAGATAATGAGGAGGTGTCTAACCCTGAGGGGAGGGAGGATCTAAGATGGAGTACGATCCCCTGGTCTCTCAATCCACCCAATCTGCTTCAGAAAATCACCTCTCTCTGAAACAGCCTTGGCTGTCCTACGGACCTACGAGTCCCCACGACTCGGTTACATTTTAATGGGCAGCCCCTTAACATAATAAGCAATCCATAAGATTGCTTGCCTACTCTAACGTATTGAACCTAGCATAGTATCTTCAACAGATACTACAACTTGTCTTTTTAAAGTAATGTACCTGAAAGAAGAAAAAGCACGAGAAACCAAAATCAAATCCTATCCTCTACAACACCATGTTCCATTCTAAAAAGGTCGAGGGTCACCACCCTCCCTGTGATTAACTTACTCCATCATGATTGTAATCTACGAAGCTTCCTAAAAGTAACTGATCTCCAAAAGAAATACCAAAATAAAGAAAAATCGTAACAACTTTTTTTCTTTCTTTAAACGTTATAAAATGTCTATATATATTTATTGATTAAAAGGGAACTTAATACTAACATGGGGTATTTTATTATCTTAATATCTAATCTGAGTTTTAATAAAAGAAATATATATCGACTAAATTCTTTGCTTTAAATAAGCGATAGTCAATTTTGATTCGTTCTTAAATCAAAAGATATATTCACTTTCTAGTGAATGTCTTATAAAAAGGAAAGATATACTTATCATACCTAAAAGGATTCTAAAGTAACTCCAACAACTAATGTTCTATTTTTATGAACGATTCCTCTGAATGAGAATGAATGTAAAAATTGAAATACTGCATCTATTGGGTAATCTGACCGCAGAGCATTATGCTCCTTTTACTTTTAATAGGGTCAATCGCAAAACCCAAACGTTAATCGAAATGGCTATTCGTAACGTAGTAAAAGTGTAAAAATTCAAAATACGAGTAATATCTAACGCGGCGTTGTCGTCTCGACAAATACGATCACAAACTCTTGTTATTGAATTCTGATAATAAAAAAATTCTTTGATCTAGCGGGGGCGCGATTATATGATTCGAAGCAAACGAAGAAGTTATAAGACACGACAACTAATGACAATAAACACAAAAGAATCTCGACTAATGCTTATGAGCACTACGACAATGTAGTAGGTATGGTCACCAGGCGATTTCAGAGCGTTATATCAAGAGAACAAAAATCAAAACAAGAGTGTATATAAAAGTAAATACCCCACACTTCAAATACAGTTCGCATTTGAGAGTGTGTTCGATAGTCTATGCAAATATAGTAGTAAATGTATTCAAAAATATATATGTGATAAAAAAAAAAATTTTAAATTCTCTTAACCACCAATGGGTTGGAGAGAGTTACGCTGGTCCGGAAGTGCACTCCTGGCTGCTGTAAAATAAAATAGTTATCATATATATATCGACATAAACACAGAATGCTCTTTCATCTGTATATTGCTGTATGACTCTTGGGTTATTTTGATATTATGCTCAAACTAGCTTTGTTTCAAAAATATGTGGCTCACAATGAATGCCTTTGAATAATAATAACTTTTTACGAGATCAGGTAAGTATTATATGTCGCGGACACAACAGACACAACTAGAGTAAGTCGCTGTTGACGCGGTATTAATGTCCGTAACCACGATCTATACAATACACGCTGTACGAAATGACGTTACACGAAAGGAAAGAAACTCTAAACCAAGTGAAAAGTCTGAAAGTGAGGCTACAGCTTCACTCACAGCGAACGCGAACACAGTGGGTCGCTACCGACACCAAGGAGTATAGATAGGATCTAAAAGATCAAGTGATAAAATAAAAAAAAAATTTTGGAATCGAAGAAAAGATATCCCGAGTGTAAACAAAAAAATTTACGATTTTATTCACGGATAAAGTTGTGCGAGGAAAATACAACTATCAATCGCACTTCACGATAAATTACTAAGTAAATAATGGAACGAGAGTTAATAATATGTATGTACCGGGAGATTGACCACAACACGATATCATTCAAGTGAATTTTTCGAAGATTAAGATCATTAAATTTAAGTTCGGTAAGGTATTGGAAGTTACACTATAATAATAGGAGTATACACTAAGGCACTAAATAAAACTACACTAATTTTATAAGTATGTATTCATATAAGAATCTTAAAGGAACCAAAATATTATGTACTCATAAGGACACTTTGTGTTTACAGATATAGCACATAGCCACTGTGTTGTTGTCTACTATGCTGAGCGAGTACCACCGTCCGTGGTAGCCAACTCATATGCCACCTTCGTACGCAAAGCGTGCGGCATCGGAATAATTCTTCAATGGTCCACGATTGTGGTCGGAGAGCAATATGGCTCTTATATGCTTCTTAACATCAATTAAATTTAAAGGATTACCTGGATATCCGAGTATATATAGGTACTGGAACCCTTCTTTATAATTTACTTTATTAAAAATAACTTCAGGGTTGTTGTCTGATGATATTATAGTGTTTTAAAGCTGCTCCCTCGGTGTTACACAATCACAAGTAGTATATAAAGCTGCTCCCACGAAGTAAATGATTCACATGCATATGGTATGATTAAAGCTGCTCCCACGTTGCTCCGCTGATGCTTTGTACGGAGTGATGAACTTTACGGACCGGCATCGATGTACCATCATCCGCCAGACGTCCCGTTGAACGTTCGAAATCCTCGGTACAGATCCTCAGTCTGTCGTGACTGGGTAGATTGGCTAAGTACAAAAGCCTTATGGTGCGCCTCTCGGTAGGCGATATTACTGTGTCAGAAGGTATGGTTGTCGACGAGCCGATTAGCGGATCAACGTCGACAACGATCCACTCTTCTTCTTCACAGCACAACAAAAAAAAATTTTGCAATGGCTCCGCCACAGCAAGTGTATGGCTTGGCGGACGATTCAGAACGGCCAAGAAAGGTGGGCCAAACGACCAGGAATAAAACGAAAATCGTGCGTTTTTATGAGGTAGCATGTGCTCCCATAATTATTGATTATTAAATGCGTACATACAAGCACCAATTCAATAAAATGTGTGCGCCCGCGTGCTTTGGCACGTGCCTTGGATTTTGTTAATAATCCACTATAATCTAGTGGTGCAAGTGATGAATTCCGCCAACAATCTTCTGCGTGGCCAGCGCCTGTCGCATAAGGTGCTGCTGCTTCGGTGTGCTGGAGCTCCTATTGACACCAAAAGAAAACTTCTATGTAGCTCATGTCTATACAATATGCCCAAAAAAAAAAGGCTATGTGATTTCTTGGTAATGAAAGCGTATGCTGTCATCCCAATAATCAACTACGATTAAATGATCTTACCTGAATTATTATGGTGGGTAATTATAAAATATTTCCTTCCTCAATATCCATTATAAATGGAAATCTCCTCAAAAAAATATTCTGAGGAGATACAAATGGAGGGCTTGGTTTAGATTTTTTTTTCTTATTAATATGGGTCCTGCTGCTGAGAACTTCTTCGGATGATGACTTGCTTCAAAATGAAGTTCGTCCAGATGCACAACTACTGCCACTATCAAACAAGTAGCTGCGGCAGAGCAAGGAAACTCACTTCCTTTTTGCTTCTCATGGTAGAAGATATACCAATCTTCTAAATCTACCATACCGACGTATGGAAATTCCATGTCGTTTCAGCTGCGCATTGTAGCTGCGTATCTGAGTGTCAACAACTAATGAAACTCAGAATGTTGACTAATTAAAATACTTCGGACAGAGGAATTATGTTAAAGAAACATATTCCAAAGGACTAAAAGGATTGATTTGAGTGCCGTAGAGGCATATTCTATAAATTTTATCGTAATAATAGCTCTTCGTGACGAAATCTCACTTCGGACTTGGCGTCGCTACATCGTAGCGTGAGTTGTCACAAAAGTGTACTCTATGGAAAATCAGTATATTTTTGTATCTGACACTTACATCAAAAGAAAAGGAAACATTTTGATGTAGAGATGCCTGTGCATTAAGTGTTATAGCGCGTCTAAATATGTGTCGTAAACAAATCGCGAAGTTGGAAAGGACACTACCTGCAGCTTCCTTGTAGTGCAGATGTAACATCATGACGCGTGTTGTAGCACTACACGCAAGACTTCGTGCAGTGTCGCATCAGTCTTTGTATATTATGGTCTGGATTGACAGATGTCGTGTGACTCTTGATGTAATGACTATATTAGAGATTTATACAAGACTTGGTTACTCTTTATCCCTGCGAATCACAGGTCTAATTTTCAGAATCTGCTGTTATGCCACAAACACACTACAAACCTGAATGATACTAACGCTTAAGGTAATTTAAAATAAAAATCCGGACGGAGGAATAACTTGTATTCGACGGACCACGGACTGTATTCAGATGTCATGTTTTATGACAGTACAAATATGTATAACAGTTTCGTTGATCAGACGGAATGTGAACTTGGTTGTTCTATGGGATGTACTGTGGCGACATCTGGAATACGGACAAATAAGAATGAAAGATAGGTGCGTGTAGCACAACTACTCTTGTTACTAGCTGGGTGTCTGTGACGTCATGTCACGGAAGATAATACTGTCAGAATATTAACAATATTTCTCCTTGGATACCAGTGACGTCACGGGTAGCCACAGAGAATGACAATCGGAGATATTTAGTGGATCGCCATGTCTCACAAATTCTTGTGAAAAATTATTCATGTTCATGTAGTAGTGATTTTAAAGCATCTAGGGTAATAGCCATCTTAATTTACCTACAACTCTAATAAATACTACTTTTTACTTTTTGAGAGACGGCGCTATTATTTTTCGTATTATTTATGTTTGTCAATAGATGGCTTGTTATGTAATTGCCTGGCGATTGACAGCTGTCTCTTTTGACAGTTTGTGAAGATCGTGTTGGAATCGTTGTTTATTTTGTGTTATTTATTATTTTTATTATATATTTGGCAATTTATTGCTATCCACTCTCTTGAGTGAAATTAATAAATAACGTTTCGAAGCTCAATATTCTTTGTGAAACAAAAATATACATGTATATATATATATATATATATATATATATATGTTCTCGATAAGAACATTATGAATTTAAAAAAAAGAAAATTCAAATAAAATACTTTTTAATAGCAAATCTTTAATATCGAATATTAATTTTGGACAACGATTAGCTTTAAAAAACTAAGTATTTTTCTTTTACTATCTTGTTAAAAAATGATAATGAAATCTGAATTCACATGTCTTTTATATTAAAAAATCAACGAAAAGTTAAATTATGACAGAAGAAAGTGCAAGAAAAAATGCACACAAAAGTGCTTCCAAATAGATAAAAACAAAGAAAAGTGCACTCGCTGATAGATGGCGTTTATTTTTAGGCTGGCGACAACATACTCCCTCCAGTAATTGAAGATGAAGTCCTTGTAGTCTTCGCATTACTCCTCAACTCGCAGCCAGGTTTCACGTCCAGGATGGCTATTTTTGATGCGGGACGTTCAAAGATTCCTCCAGATGTTCGTATTGTGGCTCTTCTCACTTGTTGATCCTGAGCAACCACTGTATCGATAACTACACCTCTCGGCCAGCAATTTCTGGGAAGATGTTCATCAACAATTATAACAAGATCACCCTTTTCAATGCACTTCACTTTATCGTACCATTTTCCTCGCTTGTTGAGACTTGGCAAGTATGCTTTTATCCACTTGTCCCAAAATTGGTCAGCTATCATCTGAGAATGCTTCCAGTTCTTTCTCAAAGGCATTTCCACGAGATTGCAGGGTGGTTTTGACCCGTTTGACGACCCTAGCAGGAAGTGGTTTGGTGTAAGGGCCTCGTCATCAATTGCCTCCAGGGACACATGAGTAAGAGGCCTCGAATTAATCGTAAGCTCAACCTCAGCAAGCGCGCATCGTAGAGTCTCATCTCCAACTTTATTGCCGGGAAGAATTCGATAGAGAACGTCTTTTATCGATCGCACAAGTCTTTCCCAGGCACCGCCCATGTGAGGAGCAGCTGGTGGGTTGAATCGCCATTCTGTGTCAGTTGATATAAACTCGGAAGCAACTCGTCCAAGATCCATCTTCGAAAGCTCTATTTTAAGTTCCTTTTCTGCACCTCGAAAATTGGTCCCATTGTCACAGAAAATCTTCAAAGGTGAACCTCTTCTTGCAACAAAATTACGTAAGCACATTATAAATGAGTCCGTGGACAAGCTGTGTGCCAGCTCGATGTGCACCGCTCTTATGGTGAGGCACGTAAATATAGCTCCCCATCTCTTCTCATTTCGTCTGCCAACAGTGACTAGGATTGGGCCAAAATAATCAATGCCCACAAAGGAGAAGGGTCGACAAAAAGCACTCATCCGTGCCAACGGAAGATTTGCCATTTCTGGGACCTTAGGACGGGCATTAAAGATTTTGCATAATTGGCAGCATTTTCGGACGGATTTCAGCAAGACTCTTAAGCTGGAGATGTAAAATTTTTGTCTGACTTCATTAAGCACAGTCTCATGGTTGCAATGATGGAATCTGCGATGATAGGCATCAACTGTAAGAAAAGTTATTCGGTGATCTTTGGGAAGAATGATCGGTGTTTTGCAGTTTTGGTCCACACAGTTGGCTAAGGCAATGCGTCCACGCATTCTTAGTACATCGTCCTCGTCCAGAAATGGTGATAGCTTAACAAGGGAACTGGTCTTAGCTAACGGATGAAGGTTCTTTTTCAATAAAGTGATTTCTTCTGGATAGCTCGCGATTTGAGCTTGTCGATAAAGTGCTGTTTGCGCTTTTTTGATGATTTCTGATGTGATTCCAATTTGAACAATAGATTTTCTATCTACCTTGGATCTTAAAATTGTTATAAAAAAGATCGAATAAGCCAAAGAACGATACATACCTGCCCATAGCCTGAAGCGGGAGGCATCAATCAAACGGTAGTTACTGGCTTCAGTGATGTGGAGTGGCCGAAGCTCCTCAGTTGTATTTTCAGTTACAGTAAAATTTGGCCAAAAAGACCTCGGTTCCTTTAGGAATGGTGGCCCACTAAACCATTCACTTTCGATATTGAAATCCGGTGCTGACTTGTATTTTGTTGCTTTATCAGCTATGTTAAGCTTTGATGGAAGCCATCCCCACTCAGATACTTGGGATGTATCCAATATTTCAGCAACTCGGAACATCACGAACTGTTGAAATTTACGAGGATCTCCATTTAACCAAGACAAGACTGTTTTTGAGTCAGTCCATAAGAATCTTTCACTGATCCGAAATTTGTGAGACGTACAGATAAATTTGGCCAAACGAGCACCCAAAACCGCAGCTTGAAGTTCGAGACGTGGCACGGAAATAGGACGCTGTGGGGCGACTTTTGCCTTAGCACACACAATAGTAACGTCAATGTTGTTTTCCCACTGAACACGGAGATAGGATACAGCTGCATATGCGTTTTCACTAGCGTCAGCAAAGGTGTGAAGCTGAACGATTGCACCTGGTTGACTTAGGAGAAAGGAATAACATCTTGGAACTCTCACTTCTGTAACTCGAGGCAGCAAAACCGTCCACTGAAACCAATTTTCTCTCATTTTTTCAGGTAGCTCCTCGTCCCAATCGATGCCTGCTCTCCAGATTTGTTGCAATAGAATTTTGAGCCCAATGACGAAATGCGAAACTAATCCTAAAGGGTCAAAAATAGACATAAGAATTTGAAGTACCTCTCGCTTAGAAGGTGTTATTTTTCCAAAAAAGAACATTTCGTTTCAGGCGGCTAAACTTCAACACGTAAGTAAAAGTATCCGTTGATGTACACCAGTAAAGCCCCAACACCTTTTCTGCTGCCATTTCGCCATTCGCACCAAACAGTCTTTTGGATGAACCATCACATTCTGTTTCTTCAAGAGCACTTCGCACTGTGATTGAGTTAGACATCCAGTTCCGAATGTGAAAACCTGCGTTTGCATGAATAAGTCGGACGTCCTTACCAAGCTGTATCGCTTCTTCTTCAGTTTCGACGCTGTCAATAAAATCATCGACATAATGATGTTCAAGGATAGCTTCCACCGCTCTTGGCAGGGTACCTGAAAAGTTCAATGCATTTTTATTTTTTACAAAGTGTGCTATACAAGGGGAGCACGCTGCTCCAAAAGTCATAACATTCATCTCAAATACACAGGGATGCTTGACGTCATTGGAATCATACCACAAGAACCGCTGGACATGTCTATCTATTTCTCTTACACGAACCTGGTGGAAAATTTCGGCGATGTCACCACAGATACCAATTTTGCTGCTACGAAAGCCAAACAGAACTTTTGTTAATGGAATCAGCTGGTCGGGGCCTTTAAGTAAAAAATCATTCAACGACGACCCACTGCATTTAGCTGCTGCATCCCAGACGAGTCTAAACTTCAATGGTTTGTTTGGGTTTTGCACAATGAATATTGGCAAATACCATACACGGTCATGGGCTATGCTGAGCTCTTCTGGTGACAACTTTTTTGCATATCCCTTCGCAACCAAATTTGCAATCTGCTGATCGAGTTGCATTCGAAGATCTTCGTTTTTAGCAATCCGTTTTTGTAGCAGTTGAAGACGGCGTTGTGCCATGGGGAGGCTGTTTGGTAAGGAAACGTCATCGAACTTCCAAAGTAGTCCTACTTCGAAGTGCCCATCAACATGCAAACAGGTGTCTTCCAAAATGTCAATGGCTCTTTTTTCTTGAGTCGAGACGATTTGACGATCAGGAACTCTTATGCCGACATTCTCAATTGAAAAAAAATCATTCACAAGTTGGTGCAGCTCGTTGTCGGTACTTTGGTCACACAAATGAAAATTAGGGAATTGCTTTTTATCTTTATTTTTGTCATACCCGTCGGGTCCATGTACTGACCATCCCAATCTCGTTTTTGTTACTATTGGCTGCTGAGCATCGCCTTCATACACCTTAAGTGGAACACCCAACGTCCAATTATCCATTCCAATTAATATCTTCGGCCGAGCTTGGTGATACGATGGGAGGGGTAGCTTCGAGAGGTATGGATACTGTTGAGCTAAGCTATGTGGTGAGCACGATTGAACTGGTAACCCAAGATTCTGTATTGTGCGAACGTTGTGCAGCTGGTATTTGTGACTGCCATCAGATTTACCAGCTATAGCCAAAGACACGACCTGAGAATTGTTTTCGACTCGGGTGGTCTCAGATGTCCAACGTAGACACAGCTCTTCAGTTATTCCCGCTAACTCCAACTCGCTTGCTAGGTCGTGGTCCAATAGCGTCAATGATGATCCGCCATCTAAAAATGCAAAGGTTGAAATTGATTTTTTTGTACCGTATAAAATAACTGGGAGGATGCGGAATAGAACTTTTGTTTGCTGTGATGTTCCTGTTGCTTGGTGAGTAAGAGCAACGGCAGTTGTGTTCTTGTCATTGCCATGGTTATGAAGAAGTTCATGATGCTTTGCTCTGCAACCATTAATGTCACATACTTTAGACAAAAATCTACAGCGTGAATACGGGTGTTTCCCTAAGCACTGTCGGCATAAATTAAAACGGCGTAATAAATCCCATCGAGTAGGCAGCTGGGTGTTTCTGAAAGAGTCACAATTTGCAATGAAATGGTTAGCTCCACAAAAAACACATTCGTTGCTTGTTGAGGGACCGCTGTTGTTTGATTTAAGTTCCACTATCGGCTCATCACTGACATCAGCAGTATGAGTGTGTAGATATCCACTTTGTTTATTGGGCGTACGTTTTTCAAAAGCACTTTGTTTTTTCTCAGACAATGACAACGATGCTGTCAATGTTGCAACAGAACACGCTGCTTCAGCAATCTCATAGAGCCAGTCACAGAATACTAAAAGAGTTGCGGAAGCCAGGTTCTTTGAGAAAATAGCCCAGTTTAACAAAAGATGCGGTGGGAGCTTTTGAATAAATTCGTTAAGCAACGTTGGATTGTTTAGATGTGCATTCAACTTTGTAGCTTCCATCGTCGCACATACATTTTTAATCGCCAAAGCATATTCGATTAACGATTCCAGCTTCTCAGCCCTTGGAGGTGTTACTTTTTTGGCTTTTTGAATTAAAGAATGTATAATTTGTTCAGGTCGGCCGAAAAGCATACGAAGAGTTCGTATGACATCAGGGACCATCGATGGCAGCATGAGCCGATGCTTTACTGCATCCATTGCCGTTCCACGCAAGCACTTTTGTAGGCGAATCAGGTTCTCACCATTGGAAAATGCTGCAAGCTCTGTACTTTGTTCATAGCAGCTAATAAAAACAGGCCACTCTTCTGGATTTCCACTGAATATTGGAAGATCCTTTGGAATGGCTTGTCTAGCTGCGATTTGACTGGAGGTGATTGCTGGATGTTTAACTGCTTCAACTGTCTCTAACCTGTCTTGTAAATGATTCAATTTAGAAGTCTTACCAAATTCGGGTTCCAAATTTTGTAGGTTAGGATTGTCACATGTTTCTTCATCGTCCCAAGTTTCAGCAAGGATTCTATATTTTTGTTGGAGATAGATTCTATTGCTCTCTTCGCGTAGCTGTTTTTCTTCTTTTAAACGTTGCAAGCGGAGATGCTTCATTCGTTCGGCTGGTAGTGGTGATTTTGATGATGAGGCGTCCATTATTTCTTCGTGAGTTTGGGGCGCAGGTGCGGTCGCAGGTTGGTTTTCGATGGTCGCTGGTGCTAACTTTTCTGGAATACAACGGCTGCACTGCCAGTTTACATCTTCGACTGCCTCAGTAACACCTACACAAGAAAAATGGTACCAGCGGTCGCATTTATCGCATTGTACCATTGAAAGGCTGTCTTTTTCGTCACAGAGACCACAATTCGATTCAGAAAATTCTTTTGACGCGTCCGCCATTTTAACAGAATATTTTATGGATATATGTAGCGATATATATATATATTGTAACGTAAATAATTATAATTAGAGAGAAATATGTTAAGAAAGAAATATTACTATTGCCATATAACGAAGCAACATCTGTAATAAAAGAATAAAAGAAAACAAAACAAATATTCTTCTTTTCAAATCTTCCTTCAACCTAGTCCAACTGCCAACAAGCACTGCCTTACCTTCTTCGATATCCTATGGATGACAAACGAAAGAAAACATTGCCCATCAACAGCCACACCTACCAGAGAAGATGTAGAAAGAGACAGGCAACCCGAAAATCCTTGACTCCTATATCAAGGAACCGCCACTCCAAGGTTCTACATCCGAGTATCAGCGTACCTAGTAATCCGAGGAATGGAATACTTACATGTCATTAACGTTGCCTCCCGCCCCTTCTACTTCTTTCACATTTCTTAACTCTCCAATCCATCCCAATCACAGAAGCGTGAACTATCCAACAGCCTACCCTAGGTACTGACCACAAAGTCCCGTAGAACAGCCTAGTGGGTACCTGATGCCATGTTCACGCCTATCCGCTACAAGTACTAGGTGGTCCGCTTGTAGCTGTATCTCAATGTAGCCTACACCTGGAAACCATAAACCTTATCTAAATCCCATATAACTATATCTAGACCACGAATGCTACCTCAAACTAAATTATCCTAATACCCAGAGATCTCACTCCGGTTTGCATCTTAACGTCTATCTATGGCTATCCGATTTGCGTGAGTAGGGATGTAATTAACCTTTTGCCGGCAACGCCCCCTTTCTAGTTGACTGTCCACGAAGAATGGTCAAATAGAATGGCATGCGACAACGCAAGGTTATGGCCGAGATCGACCGTCGCGGTGGCCGGCAGTACCCTAGCCACAGCTAGCTCAGCCTGGTCATGGGTACTTGCTCCGGGATCTATACGACCGGTGTTACCTCTTTTTTTCTTACACTGCCGACCGATGAACTCTGGTGGTCGAGTTCGAATAATGATGTTCAAAAGCTTATTGGCCCTCATAACCGTTGAAGAATAGTACGTATTGAATTGATTGTTTAAATTAGATGATTCGATTGTGCACCTCATAAACTATGAGTGAACGTAGACGTTAACAAAAGTAAAGAATCAGGATGTATTATCACATCACCCACAGAACATAAACCGTAAATTGTGTGATGAAAAGCTGACCATAGATTGTTGTGGTAGCCATGGCTGATTATTATAGTCTACGTGTTCGGCTGCCACGATGAAGTGCCGAGCACGGACTCAGAGGTGTCTAACTGATAGGGGAGGGAGGATCTAGGATGGTTGTCGATCCCCCTGGCCTCATAACCCTCCCAATACAATGTCAAAAATCATCTCTTCTGACACTGTCCTTTGGTTGACCGTAGGCCTTTGAGTCCCCAAGACTCAATGAAATTTCTATGGGCAACCCCTGAACGGAAAAAGCAGGCGAATGCCCGCTTGCTTACCTACTCAAAACTAAAGACATAGAGTCTGAATGGACACTGTCTTCACTAACTCCAACTCTACATTCTAACCACTATCTGAAAATGTACCACGTTATTCCACCAAAGAAAAGTGAAGGGCACCACCCTCCCAAAGAAAGTTTTACTTCCTCATCATATCTATGCTATAAGTCTTCACGAAAATTCAAAGTTATCCAAAAGAAAAGAAAAGCGAAATTTTTCTATAAACGTTATAAAACGGGATTGGCAAATTTTATTTAATAAATTCTTATTAACTAACAGTATTATAGGTATTTTACCTAAGATATCTAATTTGAAACAATTAAAAAGGAAAATTTTTCCGAATAATACTTATTCTTGATCTTATTATAAAAGTCTATACGGCAAAAGTTTGATATTTGCAGTTGAATTAAGGAATTACACTACTTCTCTAAAAGTTAGAATCGACATATGTAACGTTCAATACTTTATAATGGCAAACTGAAATTATACTTTTATATAGGTATGTCGATATACGACTCTTATAAAAAGTGAAAAAAAAAATAAAGGTTGGAAATAGCAAAAGAGTGATCAAATAAAAAAAAAAAAATATTAAAACTAAATGTAATACTAATAGAGAGACGCGGACTGTGTACGAGTAGCCGACATGAAAAGTCAATTTTAATTCCTGACGCGGCGGTAGGAATTTAACGCGGTCTGATACGTCAATGTCGCATTGACCAAAAAACGAGAAGTGTTTCAAAATTTACTCGATGAATGTATACGCTATGGATGCATTATTATCAATTCTAAGACGATCAATTAGTTTACCGAAATTATACGCCAAAAAGGGAAACTAAATTCTCACAATATACGAAATGTCTACTACCAACACAAGCAAGATCTGCTTAGGACAGTTCGCCCCAAGGGCAACAAAGCAAAAGTTAAATATTGTTTAAATACCACGTATGTATGAATACTGTTTGTACTCATGCATACGATCGAGTGTTATATCAATATAGTTAAAAATATAGTTGAAAATCAATATAGGTCAATCAATGTAATAATTACTACTACCAATGGGGTAGCAGTAGGTAAATATCCGCTTTCTGATGTTTCGGAAGTGCACTCCAGAACCTGTAGAAATGGGGTTAACTATATATCTATTAATCAACTGCTACTCTACTATTGACCTGGTATTTGTAATCAACTACTCTTTATCGGTAGGTATTTTCAAGCTTTAAAATAGGCGGTACCCGATCAATGATGATACCTTGTATGCAGTAGCATCGTTTCAAAGTCGTGCAGTAGGATCTTGGCACGACAAAAAAAATAAAAGTCTTCGCGTAAGAATATCCGAATTCCAAAAAAAAATGGAAAGGTAAGTTATATTTACCGCGTTGATTTAAATCAGGACACAAAAAAAAATAAAACAAATTAAAATAAACAAGTGAGTGAGTAAAAAAAAGGTACGTGATGACAAAAAAAATTCAAAAAAAGTAAGTGCATTTAACGCGACGTTCACTAAACGTGATTGTATGTGGTCGCTACCGACGCTAACTGTGATCTATGTTTCGAGTGAAAATGAAAAGTTCAAAAAAAAAACTTTGCTTCACGAGCTTGAAAGATAAAGTCTTTCGGAAGTTACGTACACCGAGTATCTTCGTGTCGAGGAACCGTATTGAAGCACGGCGAGTACGAGCTCTACTGGTGCCTTTATCTTAATCAAAAAAAAAGAAATAGATCCGAACACAATAGACGATAACCGAATTCCTGATCAACGAAATTTCAAATTTTTGCGGTTCACGGTTAGAAAAGCGTTAGTTTCTTAAAGCACAGTATGTTCGATACGTTTTAAATCACTAGTATATGTATAACTTAAAATTAAGGACACAAACAAAATCTTTCTATCAAAATCTTTCAGTGGAAGAGATATGGCAGCTTGCCATTATGCAACTCTTCTTAATGAGTATATAGTTATCTGGAAAATTACCACGGTCCGCGGTACTCGACGCTCTACGCCGGCGTCGATGTGAAATGAATAATTCTAATACATTCACTGGTATATATTCTGTCACAGTTATGATTGAGCTTAATGCTCCCAATGGATCAAACACAAATCAAAATTTCAAAAGATTACCTGGCTATGTGATGCTCTTATAATTGTTAAATATATGGATACATAAATAAATATCTGGAACATCTGCTTCATTGATGAGGTGGTGATGTAAAACGGCTTCTTCCCTCGGTGCTCTGTAGGTTATGTTCTAACAGAGTATCTTTAAGATGGGGGACCGGCATCTGTGCCAACGCACACGCCAGGCGTCCTGCTGTGGAGTTTCTTTCCCACGATGAACAAATTTATGGGTCCGTCCCTCGACGTGGCCTTCAGCCTGTCGTGGCTGGGTACCGGGTGTGAAAATTATGTAGATTTCAAAATTATGCTGTTGAGGCAGTGGAGAGAGTCCACTGAGATGCGCCGAGAGGGCGTTGAGGCATCCAATATGTTGCTTGCTTCGGCGCCGGAAGGAGACAACCCTTCCTCAATAGTGGCACCAAAAATGTGGATTTGGGTAGGAAGTGGGTGAGATGGCAGACGAGCCGTTGAACGGATCAACGTCTGAACCTCACAATTGTCCTACAGAATCCACTGGGGGTGGCGATATGTGCCGATGTGTGTAATGGACACAACGTGTCGCCGTTGACGAAGTGAAAAGACACGCCTGGCGTCGGCGTTCGTTTCCGTTAAAATAAATTAACTCGCACAAGTTTAATTTCGCTGTGCGTTTATTCGTGCGGCCAAGTAAGCTTTCAAACATATATATATTATATATATAAATCGGTACGCCTCAAAAAAAAAGGTCTGGGCGTCTCTGCTGAGGCACAGGAATCTTCATTAAAAGGTGTGCAGCCTCGCCTGCGCACTTTCAGGATGAGTTAAAGTAGCTCCTCTTCCTCCAGGAGTTGGTTTTGCTATCCTATAATGATTGATGACAAAATTAATTATCATCTGCCGAATGACGCCATTGAAATTCCTCATCGTAGCAAAATAATGTCTCATTATTTTGCTTCGACGAGTCATAAATTCGTTTACTTACCTTATGGATACGATTGTTGAGATGTTGGTAAGGAAATTTTTCCAATTGCATACGCAATTGGATGGATTCTCTCGTCGAGAAACCAAAAAGTGAAAATCCAATACAAAATGGTGCGCGGATCGGCTGCTTTAAAAAATACGTTCTGCGGAGGAGATGTTGTGTGGTAGACGTCTGGCTTCGAAATGAATTCCACAGACAATCTTCTCACTCACATTTCCCCACTTTCCAAGTAGCCGCACGCCATATTGATTTTGCTACTTCCTTTTTCTATTACTCGTTCCAATACAAGTAGCGAGTTAGAAGGTGGAAAGTAGCGAAATCTTTAAGGGTAATGCGCAATGGGTTACATTGAAAACTGCAACTTCGTGCAGGGCATTAAGTATATCTGACTGCTCTGATATGCGGGAATTTCTATATAAGATAAACGTCGGGTGCACCGAAGGATAGAAATACTGATTCTGCCTTCGTGTAAACCTATTGTGGTTGATGCTTAACAGTCTTCTCACACTATTTCTAATGTGTCCAAAAGAAGAATCTGTTCACGGTATCGCGTCAAAAGTTGTCGTTCAGACTATGGTATGCTTTGTGGTTTTCGACTGACAGTTTCTGAGCAAAGTTAGGTATATCAAGACCTGCGTTTGTTGAACAAACCACATATTGCATTTCTCCAGTGTTCTGCAAATTATCATACTGCAGAAATTGTGAAGATATCGAAGTTAGGTTTAGACGGGTGTTATACCCTGTGTTCACCATTTCTTGTCTACTTACTGTATGTGAAATAGAAAACGGTTTGCTTCATGGTCAGAAATGAGTCAAGAGATAAACAAAAAGGAAATCTTACCTATCCTAAACTCGTAGAGTGGACAAAACGTAAATGGGTTTATGTCACTGTTGGGACATTAGTACCGAATAGGTTTGCCATTTATTACGTAATAAGTCGACTAGGCGTTGTCTATGAGAGCGAATGGCTTTCATACTGAACTTTCGATAAATCACTAATCCTGGACCAATTGTCCAATAGTGTAAACTACGGATTGCGACGAATCTCTAATAATCTCTACACTCTTGTCTCTCGATTTTCGTTTGGGCTAACTGATATTCGTCTCCCAATATTTTACTCCATGTCACGTCTCCTAAACTGACAAACTACTTTTTCTCTGACATTCCCAATATTGTGGTTGTCCTGCACTTTTGTTCCGTGTGTATGTAGCTTCAATTCTGAAATAGCGAGTAGCCGCTTACTCGTCATTTCCTTGTATTTTCAGAAAATGGGGGAACATCTGCCAATTGGAAAGCAGACAGAATTTGGAAGTGCATTGGAAGGCCATTCTGGAAATGACATTTTTGTCTGGGTGGATTCTATTTGTGGAATCCTTTTAGGAGTGGGGTAAAATGACTGCGTTCAAGGTAGAGTGAGTCTACGCATAATTTCGCTGGTAGATGGCATTGGTAGGAAATTTATTTGCATGCCATTCTGCAAAAAGTTTTCCCTACAAAGCTTGGAATTTCGACTAAGCCTGCTTCGTCGAACTTCCAAGAAAAAGGAGAACTTCTCACAAAAACTTACGTCTGGAGCTTTTTACTTTTCGTATCATACCGATACTGCAACTCTTTACCGTCTAGTTGGTTGAAGACAAAAAAAAAATATTTTTATTTAGCACGTAATATGCTTTCAAGTAATACATCTGAAATTCATGTGTTTTGTTATACCATTGTTGATGCATAAAAAGAAATCTTACCGGAAACAAGTTCCTATAGTACGTCCGGGTTTTATATTCTATAGGTCACTATTCAACATAGAGAGTTTATCGCATAAACAGACCAAGAGTCTCATGCACAGCTGAGAGCCGGGCATCTAAATGCTAAGAACAATTTCAGAGATCTTCTATCTCTTTAAGTATCTTAATACGATAACAGTCTACTGCAACAAAAAAATTAACTCTGATGTTGATTATGCCAATAGAAAATTTTAAAGGAAGATCAGGTTATTTGGGACTAAATCAGGAGTATAATTATAGTTCGATTATCTTATCTTTTTAGATCCTTAGTGTGACACGTCCACTTGTGTCCTCGCCTATCTTCAACTTCGTATAGATTTTCACCAATTATGTTCGTAACGCGAACTTTAATAAATTTTGGGCACAACTTAGCACTCAGGTGCTTAGTTGCGTCACTTAGAACGTGATTTCTTCGATATATTTCATCACCTATTTTAAACGTTATATTTCTAGAACGGAGATTATAAGTTTTCTCGTATGCTTCATGGGTCTTAATCAACGCTTGCTTCAAGTAAGAATGAATGATGTTCATTCTGCCAACTTTGGGAAGCCAATCTATCTCCGAACAGTTCAGTCCACCCAACTCTCTCAGAAGACGATAGTCTGCCCCATGTTCTATCATACGTTGTCCGTAAAGAGCTTCGTATGGAGACATCGTGAGAGTTGAATGCACCGTCGTGCGTAAAGCACTGCTGATCGAAGACAGATGGGCATCCCAATCCGTTTGTCGCGGATTGACATATGATCGAATAGCTGCCAATATTGAACGGTTCACTCGTTCACTTGCATTCGACTGGGGAGCATACACTGCCGTTCGGTAGTGTTTGACCCCGAAAATATTCAAAAACTTTTGGAACTCCTTCCCAACAAATTGCGTACCATTGTCAGAGAGAATGCTCTCTGGTACTCCATAAATCAGAAACACATCATCTTTTAGAAATTTGACCACGCTCGTGGCTGTTGCCCTGCGTAGTGGTTTGATAAAGACAAATTTAGTTAGTTGGTCTAACACGATCACTATGTAGACATTACCAGCTTTCGATCTTGGGTATGGCCCGAGAAAATCAACATACAAATGTTGAAACGGCCTGTCTACTACAAAACTATTTCCCATTTCTGCTCGTAACGTCATATTGGCTGCCTTACTGGTCTTGCACGTCTCACACCGGTCAACATAAAGCTTGACCTGAGTGTACATACCGGGCCAATAGAATCTGTCTTTCAACCTATAAACCGTCTTCACCACTCCACCATGCGAAGCACGCGGCGGATTGTGAGCCAGAGAGATAAGAGATTCAGTCATCTCCGAGGGAACCCACAACTTCCAAGTTAGATCGTCGGCCAAGGGATTACCACCCGCATGTTTGGTGCGTTTGTATATATACCCTTCCGACACTTTAAGGTCCGGTAACCGCTCCTGTTCCTTCCTGATATGACTGATGATGTCCAGATAACCTTCGGATTTAAAGGATGGATCCTCAAGATCGATGTGGAGTACCTCCGAGGCATCGATCTGTGGTAGACATGAAAGGAAAGCTGACACTGTCAACTCATCGTCTTCATAAGCTCTGGATAGAGCGTCTGGCACGACATTTAGTGTTCCCTTTCTATGCTCTACCACGAAATCGAATCCTTGGAGTCGCATACTCCACCTCGCTAATCTTCCGGTTGGATCTTTCATGGTCATCAGCCATTTCAGGCTAGAATGGTCCGTAATAACGCGAAAATGGTATCCCTCAACGTACGATCTGAACTTTTGGATACCTTCAAAAGCTGCTAAGCACTCGCGTTCAGTCACCGAATAGTTTCTCTGTGCAGCGTTCAGTTTCCGGGAGAAGTAGTATATAGGCTGCTCCGCTCCGGTCTCGTCTCGCTGACAGAGTACACATCCGATGCCAGTCGCGGATGCGTCGCAGAGAATAATGAATTCCTTGGAGAAGTCTGGATTGACCAATACAGGCGCTGAAGTCAAAGCTTGTTTGATTTTCAGGAATGCTTCGATAGCTTCTGGTCCCAGCTTGAATGCTTTTCCTTTTTTCAAAGTCTCGGTCAACGGTGCGGCTAGGGTGCTGAAGTCCTTAACAAATCGCCGATACCAACCTGCCATACCGAGAAATCGGCGAACTTGGCGAGTTGTGGTTGGTAAAGGAAAACTGGTAATCGCTGCGATCTTGTCTGGATCGGCTTTCAAGCATCCCTGACCGACCTTATAACCGAGATAATGTAGCTCATCAAAACAGAACTTCGACTTCTCGACGTTTATCGTCAGTCCTGCATTCGTCAAACACTTTCCGACTATCTCTAGAGTCTCTAGATGTTCGTCGAAATCCTTCGACACAACCAACAAATCATCTAAGTACACGAATACTTGATCTCGTAACCCCGACGGAATTACGCGACTCATGAGGTAACTCAAACTTTGTGCCGCATTACATAGACCGAAAGGCATGACCTTAAATTGGTACAGTGGTCGACCTGGTACCGTAAAAGCGGTCTTCTCCCTCGAACTTTGCTCCAGCGGTATCTGCCAAAACGCATCCTTCAGATCCACGCTAGAAATATAACGTGTTTCTGTCAGACGTGCTAGCAGCCCCTCTATGTGCGCGATTGGACGAGCATCCTTCTTCGTTACGGAGTTTACCTTTCGAAAGTCCAGACACAGTCGGTTCTTGCCAGGCTTGCGAACAAGCACCACTGGAGAACTCCATGCGCTGGAACTTTCTTCGATGACTCCTAAAGACAGCATACGGTCCAATTCAGCGTACATTAGGGTTTGTATCGCTGGAGATACGGGATAGTACCTCTGCTTTATAGGTACGGCATCACCCGTGTCTATATAATGTTGTACTAGATTTGTTTTCCCGAGTCCATTGACTGCGAAGGAAGGAAATCCACGAATAACTGCATTTAGTCGTTTAGACTCTTCACTATTTAACTTAATCTGGTTGGTGGGTCTCTCATCTGGCCCACCGGTCGTCATCCCTGAAAGATCTGCAATTATATGAGGCGCGATCTGGAATTTCTGCCAAAAGTCAACGCCTAAGTACAGACGTTGGCTTAGCGTTGGCACGATATACAGATCGATATCTTTTGTTACCCCCTTGTATTGGATCGCTGTAGTGATCACTCCAACTATGGATTGCTTGTGTCCATCGGCCGTGGACACGGTAGTCTCTACCTTCCTTATCGTAACGTTTTTGTCATTCAAATAGGGGATGATATCAGTGCCTAAGCAACTGATGCTTGCTCCTGAATCGAGGAGACCTAGAAAACTGTCACCGAATAGACCAACCGTCACATAAGGACGTGGGTCATTCGATTCTCGACCTATTGTTGCTGACGCTATGTTACGATAAGTAGTCCGCTTCCGATGGAAGCGTTCCCTTATTCGTCGTATCCGTTTGGATAACTCTGGAAAGGTAACAATTCTCCTACGTACCTCGTTATAGTTGCGTAGCCTTTCGTGGAAAGGTTTACGGTATAATGGTTCTGTATTATTCTTATCTAAATTCAAATTTGTAATGGGTTTTGGTTCTTTATCTACTATAGGGATTGTTCTACAATCATTTGTGTTAGGTTCTAATAATTCATTATCGTTTTTGTCTGGTTTTAAAATTGCAATTTTTGGAAGTTCAAGAGGCTTTGTCGGCTTGGACGCTTGAACTCCGGGTGAATCTAATCGGAGCGAACCCCCCCGGTTGATGGGTTGTTCCTCCTCTCGTTTCCCGCTAGGCACTTAGGGCACGAAGGACTATACGCATCTGCTAGTCCGCAGCGGAAGCAAAATATCTTATCTATGGGTTTAGGACAATCGCGGAAGCTGTGACCAAGAACTAAGCAATTCCAACATTTCAATAAACTTCGATCTCTCTGGATCGCTTCAATGTGTGATGTGGGCAACGCCACAGTTAAATCTTGGCAAGGTTCTTCCTCGATTTCATTCACAAATCGTCGGGCAGGAGGGCGTTGTGTCGTTGGCACAAAACTTGGACGTGTTGAGTCATAGTGGGATTGAGACTTTTCAATCGCACGGCATAAGTATGCCAAATCTCTAAGGCTTGAGGTACTATAGGTTATCAGTAACTCACTCATCCTCCTTCTGACATTGGTTTTTATTATTTCAATTAACTCTTTCTCTGTACGCGGAACTCGCATTTTAGAATTAATATTCATAATGGCATCATAAAAGTCGGTAAAGGACTCGCCATTTTGCATCTTTCTATCAGATAGTTTTCGGAATAGTTCGGTATCTGTTTCTAAACTACGGTACTGCTCAACTAAGGCAGTCCTCAAATCAGTCCAATTAGAATGTCGGTTCCGTTTCAAATATACCCAGTACCACGCTTCAACAGAACCAGAGACGAAGTGATAAAAGTTCATCACTATTTCGTCCCATGGTACGTTGTTGCTGTACCGAATACATTCGAGACGGAACAAAAAGTCGTCGACAGACATATTTTTCCCATCAAATTTTAAACCCCACTTATGATATTGAGGTGTTCGGCTGGTTGTAGTGGTGTTCGAACCGGTACGTCTACGCGGAGACGGCGGTGAATCGTCGAAATTGAACGTATTCATCTGTCGTAGCAAGTCATCTACGTTTGCACCTCGGTTCATTTGTGCTGGGTTGACGCCTTGCAGACACAGATTTGCCCCGGTTGGATAGGTTGGAGTTTGCATTGCTGCTAACTCATCTTCAGTCGGCATGTGATCTGTAAGATTTCTTCGGGCACTCTTACTGCCTGCGGGAGCATTAATGGTAACTACGCGTGCAGCGTCCGCACCATTAGTAGGCTTACTAGGAAGTTTATGTGAAGTTGACGTTTGAAGTTGTGATACAGGTCGGGTAGGTGGTCGAATTGGTGGCTGTACTGGGGGTTGGGCTGATGCTTGAGTGAGAGGTTGTGTGGCAGTAGCTGGAGGTTGGCTTTGAATGCTGCCTCGAATTATATTAGTGACTTGCTCTAGTAGATAATTCTGACTTTGAGCTAATTGCTCCTGAATAAACCTTCTTTCGTCACAACGGTGCGCTTCTATAGAAGCTGACACAATGTCCTGGATGTATGCTGAATGGTCAGCGGCATCCTTACGACGTTGTGCCTCCTCTGCACTCACATCTTCTGTATCCACAGGGTTAATCCCTGTGTCATTCCCCGTATGGTCGAAACCACCCTCCGATTGATCATCTTCCGGATCAACTGGTAGAGGTATTGGACCTACGCCTTGACCTGGTCTCAAAGGCATAATGATTACGTCACGTAAATTAGGATTATAAGAACTTTGTTTCTCGATTTTCCGATTCTCACCGCTCATTGATATAGGGTGAAAATTGGTTGAACTATTTAGGAAAGTCCGGTAATTAAAGGTAAAAATGTGAGTAGTCCGTGAGCTATGTCCTCTAACGGATGCTACTCGAGTGTTAACAAAAAAAAAAAAAAAATAAGGTGTCAGTAAAAAAAATTAATAATGGTTTAAAGTTATATACACCGTGAGTATTTCCTCCAACGGATATATTTCAAAAATTGGTAATTCCAAAAAAAGTTATATCGGTATAAATTCGAGAGTGCTTAAAACTACGTGTGAATAAATATATATTTTATTCAAAAAAAACTTATATGATACTAATATTAAGGATGTCTGGAAAATATTCCAGATGGGTATTTTGGGTAGATACTTAACTATATACTTAAATTTCATAAATAGATTCAAAAAAAAAACTTATTTCCTGAACTTGGTAACTAATAATCGTTACTAATACAATACTCTATAATCTACACTTAAAAAAAAAATTATTCTTAAAGATGGGTATTATTTGGTAAATCTTCAAAAACTGTAATACTTCAAAAATTCTCCAAAATCTCTCAAAAATCTTAAAATCTAAAAAATCTCAAAAATCTCAAAACTATATCAAAAATCTCAAAAATCTCAAAAATCTCAAAAATCTCAAAAATATACTTAATTATCTCTCAAAAATCTCAAAACTATACTTAAATATATATATCTCAAAAAAAAAATTTATAAACTGTGTTTCATAAAGGATTCGGGAGGTGGTGACCCTCCTATCTTTGGAATTAGGCGTGTACATTTCGGTTCGGTTCCTGAACCGATCAAAAAAAAAACAAAAAAAACTTAGTGTGTGTGGACTTGTTAAACTTTACGGCGTTCTGGATATCAAAGCAAAGACAATTCTTCATAAGCGAAAAGTTGATCGGGTAATCAATGGTAACATTACGCTACTGCTGACGTACATCGGGTATGAAAACACCAATTACCGGTTAGCGCTTCATGTCCCTTTGATCACCGTCACTTCCTAACGAAAATCAAAACTGACTGAAATCTTCAAATACAAATTGGGTAATATAATAGTTAAAAGTGCGAAATTGATTTTTAGATGCAATAAGTTAGGGTCGTAATTGAACGAATGACCAGCTTCTGCAGCTGACGTGCGTCGGGCAAAAGCTCCAACCACCGGTCAGAAGACCTGCTCATACAATTCTCCCACGACCGGGATCTCAGACATCACTTGTAGGATATATCGACACCTCAGCAACTGACAATCGGGCAAAATCACTGCCTAACCCGGACAGAGATCGACGATAAACCTATGTGACAAGAGGTAAAGGAAAGTGGATAGACCTAATGCAACAGACTGATTCGGGACATATCACCAAACCACTGGACAAAATAGTGCCTATACCACGGATCTCGATGACGTTCCTCCATCTAAGATACCTGATCATCACAAAAACAAAAACTTCAAACAAAAGCTGAAAAACTCTCAAAAATTTTCAAAAATTCTTAACTTCTCTCTACGTCACTCTGAATCGACCTATCTTTAATCAATTCAAATCTAATCTTCTCAAGCTAATTCGGGCCCCACGTTGGGCGCCATCTGTAACGTAAATAATTATAATTAGAGAGAAATATGTTAAGAAAGAAATATTACTATTGCCATATAACGAAGCAACATCTGTAATAAAAGAATAAAAGAAAACAAAACAAATATTCTTCTTTTCAAATCTTCCTTCAACCTAGTCCAACTGCCAACAAGCACTGCCTTACCTTCTTCGATATCCTATGGATGACAAACGAAAGAAAACATTGCCCATCAACAGCCACACCTACCAGAGAAGATGTAGAAAGAGACAGGCAACCCGAAAATCCTTGACTCCTATATCAAGGAACCGCCACTCCAAGGTTCTACATCCGAGTATCAGCGTACCTAGTAATCCGAGGAATGGAATACTTACATGTCATTAACGTTGCCTCCCGCCCCTTCTACTTCTTTCACATTTCTTAACTCTCCAATCCATCCCAATCACAGAAGCGTGAACTATCCAACAGCCTACCCTAGGTACTGACCACAAAGTCCCGTAGAACAGCCTAGTGGGTACCTGATGCCATGTTCACGCCTATCCGCTACAAGTACTAGGTGGTCCGCTTGTAGCTGTATCTCAATGTAGCCTACACCTGGAAACCATAAACCTTATCTAAATCCCATATAACTATATCTAGACCACGAATGCTACCTCAAACTAAATTATCCTAATACCCAGAGATCTCACTCCGGTTTGCATCTTAACGTCTATCTATGGCTATCCGATTTGCGTGAGTAGGGATGTAATTAACCTTTTGCCGGCAACGCCCCCTTTCTAGTTGACTGTCCACGAAGAATGGTCAAATAGAATGGCATGCGACAACGCAAGGTTATGGCCGAGATCGACCGTCGCGGTGGCCGGCAGTACCCTAGCCACAGCTAGCTCAGCCTGGTCATGGGTACTTGCTCCGGGATCTATACGACCGGTGTTACCTCTTTTTTTCTTACACTGCCGACCGATGAACTCTGGTGGTCGAGTTCGAATAATGATGTTCAAAAGCTTATTGGCCCTCATAACCGTTGAAGAATAGTACGTATTGAATTGATTGTTTAAATTAGATGATTCGATTGTGCACCTCATAAACTATGAGTGAACGTAGACGTTAACAAAAGTAAAGAATCAGGATGTATTATCACATCACCCACAGAACATAAACCGTAAATTGTGTGATGAAAAGCTGACCATAGATTGTTGTGGTAGCCATGGCTGATTATTATAGTCTACGTGTTCGGCTGCCACGATGAAGTGCCGAGCACGGACTCAGAGGTGTCTAACTGATAGGGGAGGGAGGATCTAGGATGGTTGTCGATCCCCCTGGCCTCATAACCCTCCCAATACAATGTCAAAAATCATCTCTTCTGACACTGTCCTTTGGTTGACCGTAGGCCTTTGAGTCCCCAAGACTCAATGAAATTTCTATGGGCAACCCCTGAACGGAAAAAGCAGGCGAATGCCCGCTTGCTTACCTACTCAAAACTAAAGACATAGAGTCTGAATGGACACTGTCTTCACTAACTCCAACTCTACATTCTAACCACTATCTGAAAATGTACCACGTTATTCCACCAAAGAAAAGTGAAGGGCACCACCCTCCCAAAGAAAGTTTTACTTCCTCATCATATCTATGCTATAAGTCTTCACGAAAATTCAAAGTTATCCAAAAGAAAAGAAAAGCGAAATTTTTCTATAAACGTTATAAAACGGGATTGGCAAATTTTATTTAATAAATTCTTATTAACTAACAGTATTATAGGTATTTTACCTAAGATATCTAATTTGAAACAATTAAAAAGGAAAATTTTTCCGAATAATACTTATTCTTGATCTTATTATAAAAGTCTATACGGCAAAAGTTTGATATTTGCAGTTGAATTAAGGAATTACACTACTTCTCTAAAAGTTAGAATCGACATATGTAACGTTCAATACTTTATAATGGCAAACTGAAATTATACTTTTATATAGGTATGTCGATATACGACTCTTATAAAAAGTGAAAAAAAAAATAAAGGTTGGAAATAGCAAAAGAGTGATCAAATAAAAAAAAAAAAATATTAAAACTAAATGTAATACTAATAGAGAGACGCGGACTGTGTACGAGTAGCCGACATGAAAAGTCAATTTTAATTCCTGACGCGGCGGTAGGAATTTAACGCGGTCTGATACGTCAATGTCGCATTGACCAAAAAACGAGAAGTGTTTCAAAATTTACTCGATGAATGTATACGCTATGGATGCATTATTATCAATTCTAAGACGATCAATTAGTTTACCGAAATTATACGCCAAAAAGGGAAACTAAATTCTCACAATATACGAAATGTCTACTACCAACACAAGCAAGATCTGCTTAGGACAGTTCGCCCCAAGGGCAACAAAGCAAAAGTTAAATATTGTTTAAATACCACGTATGTATGAATACTGTTTGTACTCATGCATACGATCGAGTGTTATATCAATATAGTTAAAAATATAGTTGAAAATCAATATAGGTCAATCAATGTAATAATTACTACTACCAATGGGGTAGCAGTAGGTAAATATCCGCTTTCTGATGTTTCGGAAGTGCACTCCAGAACCTGTAGAAATGGGGTTAACTATATATCTATTAATCAACTGCTACTCTACTATTGACCTGGTATTTGTAATCAACTACTCTTTATCGGTAGGTATTTTCAAGCTTTAAAATAGGCGGTACCCGATCAATGATGATACCTTGTATGCAGTAGCATCGTTTCAAAGTCGTGCAGTAGGATCTTGGCACGACAAAAAAAATAAAAGTCTTCGCGTAAGAATATCCGAATTCCAAAAAAAAATGGAAAGGTAAGTTATATTTACCGCGTTGATTTAAATCAGGACACAAAAAAAAATAAAACAAATTAAAATAAACAAGTGAGTGAGTAAAAAAAAGGTACGTGATGACAAAAAAAATTCAAAAAAAGTAAGTGCATTTAACGCGACGTTCACTAAACGTGATTGTATGTGGTCGCTACCGACGCTAACTGTGATCTATGTTTCGAGTGAAAATGAAAAGTTCAAAAAAAAAACTTTGCTTCACGAGCTTGAAAGATAAAGTCTTTCGGAAGTTACGTACACCGAGTATCTTCGTGTCGAGGAACCGTATTGAAGCACGGCGAGTACGAGCTCTACTGGTGCCTTTATCTTAATCAAAAAAAAAGAAATAGATCCGAACACAATAGACGATAACCGAATTCCTGATCAACGAAATTTCAAATTTTTGCGGTTCACGGTTAGAAAAGCGTTAGTTTCTTAAAGCACAGTATGTTCGATACGTTTTAAATCACTAGTATATGTATAACTTAAAATTAAGGACACAAACAAAATCTTTCTATCAAAATCTTTCAGTGGAAGAGATATGGCAGCTTGCCATTATGCAACTCTTCTTAATGAGTATATAGTTATCTGGAAAATTACCACGGTCCGCGGTACTCGACGCTCTACGCCGGCGTCGATGTGAAATGAATAATTCTAATACATTCACTGGTATATATTCTGTCACAGTTATGATTGAGCTTAATGCTCCCAATGGATCAAACACAAATCAAAATTTCAAAAGATTACCTGGCTATGTGATGCTCTTATAATTGTTAAATATATGGATACATAAATAAATATCTGGAACATCTGCTTCATTGATGAGGTGGTGATGTAAAACGGCTTCTTCCCTCGGTGCTCTGTAGGTTATGTTCTAACAGAGTATCTTTAAGATGGGGGACCGGCATCTGTGCCAACGCACACGCCAGGCGTCCTGCTGTGGAGTTTCTTTCCCACGATGAACAAATTTATGGGTCCGTCCCTCGACGTGGCCTTCAGCCTGTCGTGGCTGGGTACCGGGTGTGAAAATTATGTAGATTTCAAAATTATGCTGTTGAGGCAGTGGAGAGAGTCCACTGAGATGCGCCGAGAGGGCGTTGAGGCATCCAATATGTTGCTTGCTTCGGCGCCGGAAGGAGACAACCCTTCCTCAATAGTGGCACCAAAAATGTGGATTTGGGTAGGAAGTGGGTGAGATGGCAGACGAGCCGTTGAACGGATCAACGTCTGAACCTCACAATTGTCCTACAGAATCCACTGGGGGTGGCGATATGTGCCGATGTGTGTAATGGACACAACGTGTCGCCGTTGACGAAGTGAAAAGACACGCCTGGCGTCGGCGTTCGTTTCCGTTAAAATAAATTAACTCGCACAAGTTTAATTTCGCTGTGCGTTTATTCGTGCGGCCAAGTAAGCTTTCAAACATATATATATTATATATATAAATCGGTACGCCTCAAAAAAAAAGGTCTGGGCGTCTCTGCTGAGGCACAGGAATCTTCATTAAAAGGTGTGCAGCCTCGCCTGCGCACTTTCAGGATGAGTTAAAGTAGCTCCTCTTCCTCCAGGAGTTGGTTTTGCTATCCTATAATGATTGATGACAAAATTAATTATCATCTGCCGAATGACGCCATTGAAATTCCTCATCGTAGCAAAATAATGTCTCATTATTTTGCTTCGACGAGTCATAAATTCGTTTACTTACCTTATGGATACGATTGTTGAGATGTTGGTAAGGAAATTTTTCCAATTGCATACGCAATTGGATGGATTCTCTCGTCGAGAAACCAAAAAGTGAAAATCCAATACAAAATGGTGCGCGGATCGGCTGCTTTAAAAAATACGTTCTGCGGAGGAGATGTTGTGTGGTAGACGTCTGGCTTCGAAATGAATTCCACAGACAATCTTCTCACTCACATTTCCCCACTTTCCAAGTAGCCGCACGCCATATTGATTTTGCTACTTCCTTTTTCTATTACTCGTTCCAATACAAGTAGCGAGTTAGAAGGTGGAAAGTAGCGAAATCTTTAAGGGTAATGCGCAATGGGTTACATTGAAAACTGCAACTTCGTGCAGGGCATTAAGTATATCTGACTGCTCTGATATGCGGGAATTTCTATATAAGATAAACGTCGGGTGCACCGAAGGATAGAAATACTGATTCTGCCTTCGTGTAAACCTATTGTGGTTGATGCTTAACAGTCTTCTCACACTATTTCTAATGTGTCCAAAAGAAGAATCTGTTCACGGTATCGCGTCAAAAGTTGTCGTTCAGACTATGGTATGCTTTGTGGTTTTCGACTGACAGTTTCTGAGCAAAGTTAGGTATATCAAGACCTGCGTTTGTTGAACAAACCACATATTGCATTTCTCCAGTGTTCTGCAAATTATCATACTGCAGAAATTGTGAAGATATCGAAGTTAGGTTTAGACGGGTGTTATACCCTGTGTTCACCATTTCTTGTCTACTTACTGTATGTGAAATAGAAAACGGTTTGCTTCATGGTCAGAAATGAGTCAAGAGATAAACAAAAAGGAAATCTTACCTATCCTAAACTCGTAGAGTGGACAAAACGTAAATGGGTTTATGTCACTGTTGGGACATTAGTACCGAATAGGTTTGCCATTTATTACGTAATAAGTCGACTAGGCGTTGTCTATGAGAGCGAATGGCTTTCATACTGAACTTTCGATAAATCACTAATCCTGGACCAATTGTCCAATAGTGTAAACTACGGATTGCGACGAATCTCTAATAATCTCTACACTCTTGTCTCTCGATTTTCGTTTGGGCTAACTGATATTCGTCTCCCAATATTTTACTCCATGTCACGTCTCCTAAACTGACAAACTACTTTTTCTCTGACATTCCCAATATTGTGGTTGTCCTGCACTTTTGTTCCGTGTGTATGTAGCTTCAATTCTGAAATAGCGAGTAGCCGCTTACTCGTCATTTCCTTGTATTTTCAGAAAATGGGGGAACATCTGCCAATTGGAAAGCAGACAGAATTTGGAAGTGCATTGGAAGGCCATTCTGGAAATGACATTTTTGTCTGGGTGGATTCTATTTGTGGAATCCTTTTAGGAGTGGGGTAAAATGACTGCGTTCAAGGTAGAGTGAGTCTACGCATAATTTCGCTGGTAGATGGCATTGGTAGGAAATTTATTTGCATGCCATTCTGCAAAAAGTTTTCCCTACAATATATATTTAATATAACTGTTTAGTTTTTTAAAGAAATGTTCTCGATAAGAACATTATGAATTTAAAAAAAAAGAAAATTCAAATAAAATACTTTTTAATAGCAAATCTTTAATATCGAATATTAATTTTGGACAACGATTAGCTTTAAAAAACTAAGTATTTTTCTTTTACTATCTTGTTAAAAAATGATAATGAAATCTGAATTCACATGTCTTTTATATTAAAAAATCAACGAAAAGTTAAATTATGACAGAAGAAAGTGCAAGAAAAAATGCACACAAAAGTGCTTCCAAATAGATAAAAACAAAGAAAAGTGCACTCGCTGATAGATGGCGTTTATTTTTAGGCTGGCGACAACATATATATATATATTTATTTATATATATTATTATATTCAATAAATACCTCGATTTTCTTTAAAAATTCGGTTGATTTTTTGACCTTGGATATAGCCCAGTGACTCGAGCCCACTTCGATAATTTAATATTTGTTATTTCTCAAACAATTCTCTTTTTGAATTCGCACCTCTACTTTTACGCGTTCACTTTTCAAACTCTCTCCGCAACTATTCTATAAAACTACAAAAAAAAATAATATAATATATACTTAATTTATATAAATGGTTTGTCATAAAGGATTCGGGAGGTGGTAACCCTCCTTTCCTTGGAACATTTGGCGTATGTAATCTCGGTTGTACTATATACAACTAACTCAAAAAAAAAATTTTAGTAATCAAAAGAAAGTAAAAAAAAAACTTAGTGTGTGCGGTCTTGATACTTTACGGCATTCTGGATGCAAAAGAAAAGACAATTCCTACAATCAAAAGGGATGATCAGATATGCGACGGAGGCTTTACGCTACTGCAGACGTACATCGGGTATAATAACTCCAATGACCGGTTAGCGCTTCAAGTCCCATTGAATATCATCTCTTCCTGATGAAAATCAAAACTGACTGAAACTTTCTAAAGCAACTATATGGCTAGAACAATAGTTAAATGAAGTAAATCGACTTGTAGATGAAACAAATGGGTCGTGTTCGAGTGAATGACCAGCTTCTGCAGCTGACGTGCGTCGGGCAAAAAGCTCCAACCACTGGTCAGAAGACCTGCTCAAACTGCTCTCGCACTTCCGGTTCTCAGACTTCACCAACAGGACTTTGTCAACACCTCAGCTACTGACGATCAAGCAAACGGCTGCTCAATCCGGACAGAGATCAAAGACATACCTAAATGACTAAAGGTAGAGAAGAAACGGGTAGACCTAATGCAACAGCTGACTCAGGAAAAACTTCACCAAATCACTGGACAAAATAGTGCCTGCTCCGCTACTCTCGATGTTATTCCTCTATCTAAGAAACCTGAACAACATACAAACTATACTTCAATAAAAAAAGGAAAATCGAAAAAAAAATCTTAGAAATCTGAAAAATTTCTAACTTCAAACTATGTTACTCTGAGTCGACCTGACTCTTAATCAATTCTAATCGATCTTCTCAAGCTAATTCGGGCCCCACGTTGGGCGCCATCTATAACGTAAAAATATAATGAAAATTTTAAATAGAAACGAACGAAATTTTAATTGCTAACAGCCACCCAGCATCTTCACCTTAACACCATATTGATACCTAGGACCCAAACCCGATGCCTATTAACAACCCAAACCCAAGAGGAAGCAGAAAGATATAGGCACCTAATATACCTTGGCTCTTATACCAAGGAACAGCAACCCTACCATCCATCGCCTGTGTATTGATGTATCTAATGTCCCTATACTCCTGACATACTCACATCTCAAAGTGGTGGCCTCCTTCTCTCGCTACTCCTCTCCCATTTCCTAAAATTCCCATCCATCCCTATCACAGAAACAAGAACTATCCATCAGCCTACCATAGGTATTGACTACAAAACACCGTAGAACAGCCTAGAGGGTATCTGATGACAT
Organism: Platycheirus albimanus; assembly: GCA_916050605.2. Taxonomy (NCBI): domain Eukaryota; kingdom Metazoa; phylum Arthropoda; class Insecta; order Diptera; family Syrphidae; genus Platycheirus; species Platycheirus albimanus. The sequence goes on from OU696696.1 coordinate 190,403,968, forward strand.
ATTCCCGTCTATCCGCTGCAAGTACTTGATGTTCCGCTCGCAGCTAATTCACTCGGTAGCCTACACCTGATAACCAAGGACCTTACTTATATCCCCCACTGACGAATCCAAACTTGAAATGCTATCTTAAATGTCATGACGTCAATTTCCCCAGCGGCTTTGCTCCAGTTAGCACCTAAGCGTCTTGATATCGTCATCTGATTTGGCGTGAATTGAGATGGAAGCAACCTTATGCCGGCAACGCCCCCTTCCTCGCCGGCTACCCGTTAAGCGTAGACGGTGAGGACGGCATGCGACAACGTAAGGTCGTGGTCGAGATCCACCGTCGCGGTGGCCGGCAGTGTCCTAGCCACGATTAGCTCAGTCAGGCCATGGGCACTTGCTTCGGGATCTTCATGACCGGTGTTACCTTTTATTTTTCACTGCCGACCGTTGAACTAATGGTGTTCAAGTTCGAATATGGATTTTAAAATGCTTGTTGGCCCTCATAACTTGTGAAGATTCGATTGTAGTGAATTGACCGAAGAGAAAGGCGAATCAAGGCTGCACCCCATAACGCGTTGAGAGTAAGCATAATCTGAAAGTGAGAAACCCTGTCTGATCTATTGTCCTAGCATATATGAACCCTGCACGTAAGTATTATATTTCAGGCATGCCAAAGTATGTCGTGGATGCAACGGCTTATTACTATCATCTACATGTTCAGCTGCCGCGATGATGTGCTGAACACGGATGTAGAGGTGTCTAACCTTGTAGGGAGGGAGGATCAATGCTGTTAACTGACCCTCCTGGCCTCTCAACCCACCCAATTCGATGTCGAAAACCAACTCTTTCAACACCGTCCGTGGTTGTCCGCGGACCTATGAGTCCCTACGACTCATTAATGTTAATGGGCAACCCCTTACTATGAATAGCAAGCGGAGAAATCGCTTGCTTACTCTAACATCTCAACCATAATCTAGTATCTATCTATGATACTAAGCATTCAAACTCCAATCTACAAAAAGGAAAGAAAAACCACACACGCACTACATGTCCTTAACCAAGGAAGCGAGAGGGGTACCACCCTCCCTCAGAAAATCTTATTCCATGTTCAAAAATATATCAGCATCTATTCAAGAAAATCTATAAAGTACCTCTAATAGAATAATAAAACTGGAATTTTATGTAACAACGTTATAAAACGGATAATTTGTTTTATTAAGTTTCAAAAATCTTAAATAATACTTAGGTCTACCTTAAAGGATGTAAATAGAAAACTTGTTCTTATTGAGTCCTATAATTACAAAAATTATTGTATCTTCTTAATTAAATTAAACTACTAGTGATATCGCAGATATCGAATCAATTCGGCAAAGAAAAAAAGAATAGTTTAGTTTGAATCTGTATCTTATTGATGCTTTGTAATAGCCGATTTTCAAACTTTAATATTTTCTTCCACAATATAAGAGATATGGGTTCTTATTCTTGAACCTAGTGTAATTTCAAAAAGCTAAAATTAATTTTGTTCAAAACTCGAGTATGGAATATGCATATATTGATTCCAAACTCATCGAAGTAAAATGTTACGTTAAACATAAAATAAACTTAAACGCATACTAAAAAGTGAGATAAAATTGTGCAAATCAATAGTACTGACGCTATGAACGAAACGGTGTTAGGTGTTATACGCGACGGTAAAAAAAAATTATTTCGGATGATAACAGACAAAATTTTATCTAAGTCTCAAAATACCTTGATCAGTAAAGTTAACTGATGCTCTAAACGATAAAACGTCGATAAATCAACCGTATGTAATATAAATTTGCGACCAAAACCGTGGTCGAGTGCGAATTTTTCAACCTCACAAGCAACAAACAAACACGATATAGACAAGGTACCACAAAAAAAAATTACCATATATACGAGATCGCAATTCGTTATCTCATATATAACCGATAGAGTATGTTTTAATTGCAATATAGTGTTGTGAACATATCAATATAAAAATGTAATATCAACAATACAGCACCGCCAATAGGGCAGTGGGGATCTAATGTATACAAAGCTAAGCTACGGAAGTGCACTCCAGTGACCTTGCTGTAAAAGAATGTATGATTGAATTCAAAGTTAATATTGCCAACACTATTCGACTATGTCACAAGGTTATATATCCAAGGCTTTGGACATGATAGTCGCTTTAGTTGGAACCCACAGGTACCTTGGGTTATGGTTAGTAAACCTACGATCGGTTTCTTTTAATTGGGCACAATAATGCAGAAGACAGTTAAATTTCAAAACGAAAATAAAGTAATTTTACTTGAATATCGCGGCAAGACGATAAAAGACCGAGCTTATGTACAAAGTGGTACGGCAGATATAAATCTAGCAAAAAGGTAAGCGTAAACGCGAGTAATTATCAAGCGCGACTGTGTAATTGTCTCGGTGTGGCGAATTGTAATAAAGAAATTAATTTCGAAGAAAAAGAAAATTCAACGCGGCGTTCAACGCTGACGTTGTTGGTCGCTACCGACACGATACGGAATGAAAACACGATGCAGAAATAATTCTTTGACCGGAAGGAATAAATCTTGGTGTCCGAAAGGTACGGAACTTCTTAATGAAGAGATAAGTGCATCACAAAACAAAATACCGGGTTCTAAATGCACTTCTTCAAACGCGAACGAATCTAGATACGAATGCAAAATGCGCGGAATGAAACTCAACGTAAAGAGATTTGAGAAAAACTGCGAGACAGGGGCTCTATCAATGAATCTACTTTTGTTAGAAACCGATCACACAACTAATCGAACCGGAATGAATCGCGAATTTAATTTAGGAAGTTCACGGATACCGTTCAAGCTTCTCACTACCAAACTTAGTCACTATTATTCTTAAATATAACAAATATAAATCTTTTTATACAGGCTGAACTCTTATGTTCACATTCGAAAACGAAATTGGCACCGTCCGTGGACGTTATACGAGCGTTCTTATGCCTACTGTGGCGTATATGAGCCAAAGTAACTCGCCAAATAAAAGCGGTCAAGAGCGTGGGCTTTACGCTTTCTCAATAAACTTCACTTTCACTTAATAAAAAAAAAGATAATTTGTTACCTGGATATAAAGGTTTACTAGTTATAATAATGTATCGTTGATTCAGGATCTGATGAATGATGAGATTATCTTGATGAGCAGCAACTGATGAAGGACCGGCATCTGTGCCACAGCACTCGCCAGACGTCCGAAAATAGGTTATCCCGCGATGAATGTTGTTACTGATGTGGAATCCCTCGACGAAAGTCTGGGTGCTCCCACGACGTGTAATGCAAATGGATTTATCAACGCCCAACGGATACTGAGTCGTATCTGGATGTGCGCCGAGAGGGCGGTAGAAAAGAACACGTTGGTGTCCGCTTCGATCAATGGATCGTTATCAACATCGGCTTGTGAGTAGGTATATTTCCCAAGTCTTGTATATTGAGGATGGTGGTGGCTATCTTTATCCAAAAAGAAAGTCGCCTCGTGGTGCGCTTCGATATTGGCGCACGTTTTGTTCGAAGAATGTATGTTGCAAAGAACAAAATGGAATAAAAAGGAAGACGAGAAAAGAAAACGTGGTGCGGCCGGCGAAGGTGGAGGGGTTGCGTTCTTGGGCGAGCCCTTTTGTAGGTGTTGTCCACGATGTCTCGACGACGAATCCACCTATACCACATGAAATAGATCGGCGATGAGTATGGAGCCACATGGTTCTATATGTTCTCATATTTCGGGACAAAGGAATTGGAATTCCTTTGCTCGAATCATGGACCTAATAAGTATGGACTGCTAGGAGCCAACTTCACGTTGGTTCCAAATTAGCGCCTTGAAAGCCAGTTGTCAAACATGGAAACAAAATGATCTTGACAGATGAGAAACAGCTCATTGCAAAATTGCGCTTTTATATTTTCATTCAAAATAAAATTCAAAGTTTAAATTTTTTTCAAAACTCATATTATTAACAAAATCAGAACTTTGTTCTTCCTCTTTTGTTGCTTTCATCATCGTCGGCGTTGTTAGGTGGTCGTCGCCTCTCAATGACTCCATATCATCAGGAGTTGACACTAAGCTCACAGTTGATCCAAAAAGGTGACTAAGTTTGGCCAAAGCAGCCGGCTGTTGAGTACTAATTACTGATTTGTTTGAAGTTCTGAAAAATAAACAATTAAGACAATTTTGGAAAATTTCAGTTTCAACTTCTATACTCACACAGCTCTGAGTTGTTCCAGTTTGGGAATGTTTGCATTCGTAATTTTCGTACCAGAAGCCTCCACAGCCGCTAATTCAATGGGATGTGATTTCTTTTTATGACTGCGGCAGTTAGAACCATTGGTAAATGTCTTTTCACAGAAGTTGCAGGTATATGGCTTGAGGCCTGTATGTAAGATGAGGTGATTCTTTAGAGATTTCGCCCTTTTGTACTCGTTCCCACAGAAGTTACATTTGTGCCGCTTCTGATCCGAATGGACAAGCATGTGCATTTTAAGCGTTCTTCGTGTGTTAAGCTGTAACCCGCAAGAGGTGCAGATGTAGTTGGTTTCATTGTGCGTATCCTCGTGAGTCTGAAAAAAGACCATCAGAATATTATTATGACCGTGTTCGATACCCCGAAGCTCCCGAAAATATTTGTCCATTTAAAATGAAGACCCGACTAATACTTACTTTTAATCTTGATTTATTCTTAAAACTTTTTTCACAATAGCGACACTGGAACGACGTCTCTTCAGTGTGTGTCAATTTGTGCTCCTTTAGAGCCCCGAAAGTTTTGCAAGCCTTGCCACACTCTTCACAAATGTAAGGTTTTTCTCCAAAATGAACTGCCCGAATATGACCTTGAACCACATCCATTTTGGTGAATTTCTTATCGCAATATGGGCAGCGAATTTTGAGTTTCTGTTCCAAAGGTAGGTGATTGAGTTCATGTTTTTGAAATGCCTTTTGTGTGGAAAAGGCCTTGTTGCATTTTTGCAGTTGTATGGAAGTGGGTCGACCGTGATTTCATGTTCTTCCTGCATATGATCTGCATACTTTGGATAAGGAGCGAATTGCTTTTGGCAAAGAGAACAAGAGAAGGTTTCCAATTTTATTCTAGGCCTTCCCCTTTTTTTATTTTGGACTTTTCGACGTCGGCGTCTCCATTGTCATCAGAGTCTTTTTCTTCATCCTTTGTTGTGAAGGTGGTGCTTTTGTCAGAGTCATCTCCTTTTCCTGGTTGTAGCTGGTCATGCCACTCTTCTTCAAAGACATTGCCATCGTCTTCATCTATCTGTTCGGTTTTGATATGCGTTGGATTTAACTTCTCATCGTCGATGTATTCGATTTTTTCTAGATCTATCATTTGCTCAGAAGAAACATCTGTTCCCATGTCGGTTTTTGGATCAAAATATTCTTGGGATGGACTGCTCGAGAACAGCTTAAGATCCAATTCAACATCGCCAAGTTCATCGAAGTCATATTGAGCTCTCAGTTGTTCAACATCAAGATCATCCAGATTGTTGAATATCTCGGCAAACATCGCTTGAACCTTGGATGTTCTATGGACAAAGTTAATGAGACTTGCAATGAATTGATGACATTGAGTGCAGATGTTCCGGGGCCAATTATCGCCATGGTGTACCTTAATATATAAAAATAAATTATCATTTCATTTCTTAGATGAATCATTTTGTCGTTTACGTCTATGGAGAAGCATTTGCTTATAACTTCGGAATATGCCTCAGATTTATTTTCAAGTAAATTGAGATGGGTGTTGGCGGTATCTTCCCGAGCACACAGACGGCACCAATTCCTCCAATTAGGAACCATTCTTATTGAATTGGAAATAATCGATTTGTTTACTATTCAAAAGCGAGTATTCATTGAGAATAGGGGGAATACGGGAGACTTGAGCCACTTTTTGTTAAATCGTTCATAAAAACTTTTCTATTCATCATAGCCACATGTTGGATACATCTTTTTAAAGATACATTTATCTATTTTAAGATTTGTATTTTAAGAACTACATATGTACAAAAAAATCTTTCCTATCTTTCTATTCCTTCTAACTATTGCCGTGCAGTTTGCATTCAAAAGACCTTGGGTCTTACAGGCATATAGTTAAAATTATTAATTATTATTATTATATGTACACGCAAGTGATTTTTGCCAAATGCTAAATGATTGTGAACAGATTTTTGGCTCAAGTCTCCCTATTAGCCGGGAGACTTGACCATCCCCTTGGGGAGACTTGATCATACTAAAATTCTTCGACTAAAACAAACAAACAAATAATTTAATCAGTTTATTTCTTATTACAATTCATTTTGATTATATTTGTGGAATCAGGAATATAAAAAAGAAACTATATTTAACGTTTTTTATAAAAAAAACAGAGAAATTAATAAAAACTTGTAAACATAACTTTCTTTCATACTCAGTAACTTAGTTACTAATGTATAAAAAGCAACCAAAGAACTTAAAGGTATTTAGGACTTTCAATCACAAATAAGATGCCTAATTAGAGGCTAAGAAAAGAAAAACAAAATAAACTTCAAAAACGTAACAAAAATAAATAAAAATTTAATTTCTTAGTAAAATATATAACTGAAGGATGTTATTGCCATATATAATAGCATCAACCTCTAATCAGTGTTGCAAGAGGCGCAAAGACGCATATCCATTATACAGGGTGATTCACGAGCTTTGTGCCAAAAAGCTAGAGCGTGTAGGTTAAGTTTAGACAAGAAAAAAATCGTATGGGAGGGGCGGGGTCTATTCCCCCCCGTTTAGCCGGGAGGGGCAATTTTCTGAAAAATTGACTTATTTTGTAAAAAAAATATATTAAAAATCAACGGCTTCGTTTACAACACCGTGTTATACTTTTTTGGAAAGCCAATAACTTCTTTCATTTTGTTTTTAAATAAAATTGTTTTAACGAATAGTTTGAAAAATATAAATTTTCAAACTCAAAATTTAAAAAAAAAATTTGAAAAAATAATTTTGAAACTAATTTTTTTCAAAATTTTACGTAATTAAGTATAATTTTTGTTCTCTTAATTCAATGCTCCCATCAATCTTTAATCCAACAATGAAAACCGTATGGCTCTACGACTTTTTGCTGCCAAGGTATTCAAGAATAACCGAACCTACTTCTTCACAAAAAGCTTTTTGGCACAACGCTCGTGAATCACCCTGTATAGTCAGTTTTGCACACAAAACAAAAAAATGTTTTGTCATGTTCTTCGATTTCCATTGGGCTGTTTAAACCTTCATCGAAATTTAATTCTTCAGAAGTTTCACTTTCAATTGACTGCAAAACTTTTTTTTTGATTGTAGTAAGTTTTTTTTTGTATTTTATATTCTTTCTGTGGCTAGAAAGAAAGACATTACTGCATTTATAAAACATCTGACGATAAATTACATAGCAAACGGGAGACTGGCTCAAGTCTCCCGTTCACGTTTTTTTACAATAAATAATTAATAATTTTTTTGGAACACAACCTAGCTTGATTTCGTTCTTATAATAATGTAATGCTTTTAGTCTTGGGTTCGAAAATAAAACTTATTTTCTTTACTTTTAATTTACCACTACTATCTCTATAAATGAAACTCACTTTTATCTAAGTTCAAACTCTTTATTTATTTCTTTATCTTAGCACCACTAATTATTCACCATTTATTCGTTACCACGGTTAAAATGAAACTGTGTCCATTTCCGAATAAAATGTCCTATTTATACTTGGGATCAAAGTTTCCCGAACAGTCTAAGTCTCGAACCTTTCGGAACTGTCAAGATGCTTTGAAAGCTTTCAGAGCTTTCAAATTCCCCATTGTTATTTCAGCAGAATCATTCAGCAGAATTATTCAGCATTTTACTGTAGTATAGACAAAAACCATATAGTAATATTTCTGTAGTAGAAACAAAAACCATTCATAAAACTGTAGTTGAGACAAACACTATTCATGTAACATTGCCCCCTTCTTAAGATTGTTCGTCCCGAACAAGTCTATCACTTCCCTGGCCATTGTAGCGGCATAGTCGGTCCCTGTGAACAACTTTCATTTTGCCTCTAACACCTCTCTGAATGCGGTAAACAACATCATTGATTCTGGTGACAACTTTGTAAGGGCCTTCCCAATTTTGCTGGAGCTTCGGTGACAGTCCCTTTTTCCGATGGGGGTTGTATAACCACACAAGATCTTCCACTTGAAACCCTGTCGTCTTTGCATGTGCATCATAACGTGTTTTCATGCGATCACTGGCATCCTTTGTCTTTGTTCTGGTCCTTTCATGAATGTACATGAGTCTCTTTTTGAGATCCTCCACATATTCTTCTTGGCTTTGTGGCTCATTTGAAGGGCATCCAAATTTCACTTCACTTGGTAGTCGCATTGTTGAACCAAACAAGATTTCCCAAGGAGTATGTCCTGTAGTGCTATGAATTGCGCTCCGATAGCTCATTAAAAACAGTGGAATGCATCGGTCCCAGTCTCGTTGACAGTCTTCCACTACTTTGGAAAGGGGTTCTTTGAGCGTTCTGTTAAACCGTTCTACCATTCCATCTGATTGTGGATGCAGCGGTGTTGTCCTTGTCTTATGAATGCCAAGGAGTGAGCAAACCTGTTGGAAGATATTTGACTCGAAGTTCCTCCCTTGGTCAGAATGGAGTTCTTTAGGTACACCAAATCTACTTATCCAATTGAAGACAATCTGATCCACAACCGTTTTTGCTTCTTGGTTTGGAATGGCAAACGCTTCAGGCCACTTGCTGAAGTAATCCATGATCACGAGAATAAATCGGTTTCCATCGTTGGTTTCAGGAAAAGGACCTGCAATATCTATTGCAATTCTTTCGAAGGGTGCTCCAACGTTGTACTGCTGCATCGCAATTTGAATTTTTCTGCCTGGTCCTTTTGTAGCAGCACAAGTTTCACATTTCCTGCACCATCTTTCGACGTCTTCTTTTGCATGAAGCCAGTAGAAACGATCTCGGATCTTTTCCAGTGTTTTGTTAATTCCCAAATGGCCTCCAGAAGTGCCATCATGCATCTCACGGAGAACTTCATTGACTTTGGACCGAGGCACAACTACCTGCATCACATAGGACTTGCCATCTGCGGATTCCCACTTCCGTTTGAGTACACCTTCTTGTACATGGAGAGTTCCATTGAGCCCAATAGGCTTTTAGCACCGGGCTTCTATCGGAAATGTCAACCCATTGTGGTTTCTCCTCGTGCTCTTTCCATGCAAGGATGGGTTCAATGTCAGAATCTTCTTGTTGAGCATTCCTAATTTCCTCGTTACTCCAGCCGGCAATGGGCTCGACTCTCACTCGTTGAGTGACTAGGGACTCCTTTTCTTCCTGACGTGAACAATGCTTGCAGTTCGATTTACATGGTCGTCGGGATAATGCATCCGCGTTGGAGTGTAGTTTTCCTTTTCGATGTTGAATCTCGTAGTGGTATGTCTGCAACCTCTCAATCCACCTTGCTACTTGTTCTTCGGGATTTTTAAAGTTCAAAAGCCACCTTAGCGCTCCATGGTCTGTTCTAAGGAGGAATTTCTGCCCATAGATGTACTTATGAAAATGTTTTGTAGCTAGTACCAGAGCTAGAAGTTCCCTCCTGGTCACGCGATAGTTCCTTTCTGTCTTCGAGAGCACTTTGCTGTAATATGCTACTACCTTTTCTTGGCCATCATGAACTTGGGACAAAACAGCCCCAATTCCAACGTTGCTTGCGTCTGCATCGATGATGAACTGTTTCCCTGGAGTAGCATATGCCAGAACTGGAGCGTTACAGAGGCGTGTTTTTAGTTCCTGGAAGCTGTTCTCGCACTCACCTGACCATTTGAACGGTTTTCCTTTCTCTGTGAGTTGGTGCAGGCTTTTCGCAACTCCAGCAAAGTCTTTCACGAATCGCCTGTAATATGTGGCTAACCCAAGGAAACTTCTCAGCTGATGTTTATCTTGTGGAGTTGGCCAGTTCTTCACAGATTCCACTTTCTCTGGATCGGTTTGAACCCCTTGAGACGAGACAATATGTCCTAAATATTTCACTTCAGTCTTGAAAAAGGTGCATTTGTCTGGATTCAACCTAAGATGAGCTTCTCGAAGCCTTCGGAAAACTTCTCTCAAGTTCCTGCAGTGTTCGTCAAATGTTTTCCCAAAAACGATGACATCATCCAAGTAAACCAGGCATGTCTTCCAAGTAAGCCCTTGTAAAACGCATTCCATCAAACGCTCAAATGTTGCCGGAGCGTTGCACAGGCCAAAGGGCATAACTTTGAATTGCCACAGACCATTACCTGTCGAAAATGCGGTTTTCTCTCGATCTTCTGGGTGAATTTCAACCTGCCAGTACCCACTTTTCAGGTCCAAAGTTGAAAACCATTGAGCTCCTGCCATTGCATCTAGAGTGTCGCTGATCCTGGGCAGAGGTTAGCTGTCTTTCTTTGTGACATCGTTCAGCCTTCGGTAATCCACACAGAACCGGGTGCTTCTATCCTTCTTTTTGACTAGGATCACTGGTGATGCCCAAGGGCTTTTGGAATTCTCGATCAAACCTTCTTTCTGCATCGTCAAGATCATATCCGTAACCTCCGCTTGTTTGGCTAGTGGAAGGCGCCTTGCAGGTTGACGGATAGGCCTTGCATCACCAGTATCGATGCGATGTTGCACCAATTGTGTTCTTCCGTATGGTTTATCCTTTGAAGCGAAAATATCAGCAAACTCATGAATAAGGCTTCCAGCAACCTGTTGTTGTTGTTAACTTAGCTTGCAGGATTTTAGAATTTTGGACCTTAAAAAGCTGACTTCTACAGGATTTCGTACTTCTTCATCGGTGATTCTTGTTATTGCTGCCACTGGACCACATTGTCCAATAACTTCTCCTGCTTTAAGGTTGACTTCATAAGGTTTGATGTTCACTATTCTTACAGGCACCATGTTGTTCTTAGGTGCGGCAAGCGTTTTTCCCACGATGTAGTTTTGGGAACGTTGTTCAGAGTCCGGTTCTACAAAAAGGTATCGATGGTTCCCTGAATCGCCTTTTATGTTTGTCCAAACAAAGACTTCTGAAGGGGGAGGCAGGCGTAGATCTTCTTTGACGACAGTTCTCAGGGTTGATGAGTTTTCGTTACCATAGATCATCGGAATCTCGACATTTCTATATTTCAAAACCTGGTTACCGATATCCAGAATTACTCCATGTGCTTTCATGAAGTCGATTCCGATGATGCACTCGTCGCAAATATCTGCCACTAGGAATTTATGTGAAAACTCCAGTTCTGCCAATCGGATCACTAGTTGTACTTCCCCATATACTGTAGCTGACTCACCTGTTGCCGTCTTCAGACAGTAGCTATTGGTGTTGTGTAGCCATGTCATCTTCACCACGTCTCTTCTTACAATGGAGGCGGTGGCACCGGTATCGATAGTTGCCACATATTTCTTGTCGTTTATAGCTGCTTCCATTGTCAGACTTTTATTGTCTCGTTTAGTCTGCGAGCCAGTTTCTGCCCCGTGAAGTTGGTTCTTACTCGTTTTCCCGGGTGGGAAACAGTTGCAACAGGGGTTTTGTGAAATTCCTCTTGGCTATTCCTCCTGCTGCCGCAATGTTGGCAAACTCCTCTTCTTAATGGCATACGACACTGGCGCTGGAGATGTCCGGTCTTGTTGCAGTTCCAGCATCGAAGAGGTCCATCACGGTGGTTGCTCTGGAATGTTGTTCTCTGGCAAGTGCACTCCTCAACAGTTACTTCTCTTACCCGATGAATGCTTTGAGAAGCCTGTTCTGCTGCTTCCATGGTAAGGGCGAACGCTAATGCTTCAGGAAGCGTCCGTTTTCCGGCTGTTCGTACTGCTCGCTGGAGGTTGATGTCGGCTAAGCCACGGACAAATGCTTCAGCAGCAAATTGGTTGATAATTTCCTCACCCGCCGTTGGATATGCCAGGTGAGCCAGGCGTTCGATGTCTGCTTGGAGCTGTTGAAGAGTTTCACCTCTTTTCTGAACCCTGGTGTTAAGTTGGACCCGGAAAACTTCTTGCATATGGCCATCTCCAAAGCGTTTTTCAATTGCCTGAGTAAGGGCCTTGAAGTTGCCATGTAAGTCTGCTGGTATTGTTAGCAGAAGTTCAGCAGCAGGGCCTCGGAGAGCAAGTGTCAGTGCAACAAACTTTTCTTCGTTGTCCCAGCCATTTATTGTCGAAACTGCTTCGAATTGTCTCTTGTAGATCGACCAAGAAGTTTGTTTATCAAAAGTTGGCGGATGCATTTCCTTTCTTCGCATGCAGTCACCAGAACTTTCTCTAATTTTAATTTTTCTTACCTTGTCCAACTCCTTTGCATATTTTTCGAATTTGTCTTCAACTTTCTCGAACCTTTCATCTACAGTCAAAATTTGTTTTTCGATGCTTTCGAGACGCTCGTCAGCAGCAACAAACTTGCTTTCAATGTCAGAGAACTTTCCTTCAAGAAGGTTTTTCTGGTCTTCAAGATTCTTCTCTTGTGTTTCAAAACGTTCTAGAAGTTTCGCTTGTTCATTCTTTTGTTCGTTTCTTTGCTCTTCTAGAAGATTCTTCTGTCCTTGAAAACGTTCGAGAAGGAAAGCCATTATATTAGACATGTCGGAGCTTGTACTTACTTGCTCTTGTTCGTCTTGTATTTCAACATCCAGAAGAAATGTTTCTGGATTTTCATTTTGCTGAGTCATATTTTCCTGCAGTCTAATGATGAGGTCATTTTTGGTTCCAGCAGTAGGAAGACCCCGATTCTTTAACACTGCTCTAAGTTCAATCAAGTTAAGGGCATTTACAAGTTTACCCATAGTCACTTTATCACTTTTCACTTTTATTTGTCCAAATGAATTATGCACTTAAGTTTTATTTCACTTCTGACACCACTGTAATGCTTTTAGTCTTGGGTTCGAAAATAAAACTTATTTTCTTTTACTTTTAATTTACCACTACTATCTCTATAAATGAAACTCACTTTTATCTAAGTTCAAACTCTTTATTTATTTCTTTATCTTAGCACCACTAATTATTCACCATTTATTCGTTACCACGGTTAAAATGAAACTGTGTCCATTTCCGAATAAAATGTCCTATTTATACTTGGGATCAAAGTTCCCGAACAGTCTAAGTCTCGAACCTTTCGGAACTGTCAAGATGCCTTGAAAGCTTTCAGAGCTTTCAAATTCCCCATTGTTATTTCAGCAGAATCATTCAGCAGAATTATTCAGCATTTTACTGTAGTATAGACAAAAACCATATAGTAATATTTCTGTAGTAGAAACAAAAACCATTCATAAAACTGTAGTTGAGACAAACACTATTCATGTAACAATAACAAAGTCGAATATCTATTTTATAAAATAATGTCATTCATTTTCACTTACCAAATCAAAAACAGTTTTTATCACAAAAAAAATTATTTTTTTTTGTAACTTTTTCCGCCAAAAAACACTCTTTCACTTTTAACAGCCGAAGTATACTGACGATCTGGAATTATTTTTGTGTGCAAGTACAAAGTAACGGAATGCAATGTTTGAGTCTACTCATGATCGATTTGAGTGGAGTTTGAGGGAATTATTGAGAGTGGCTCAAGTCTCCCATATGATCAAGTCTCCCGCTTTCCCCCTACATATGATAAATAACCGAGATATCACTTATTCAAGATAATTTATAAGCTTGGTTCACAAAGATGATGTATGGAATACCCTTGTTGGTTTGTTTCTGTCAAACGAAACGTCATTTCCATGCAGGTGCGTACACTGGTAGAGGCAGCAGGGCAACTAACCCCTCTCAACTTTTAAAAATATATATCAGAAAGATATCCAATTATAAATTTGAGCTACAACTTTCTGTCTTAAAATATTATTCTATTGCGAAACTTCATACTTTTGCTTTAGTATTCTACTTAAGAAAGGTTAAAGGCAATTTAAATTTAGAGTAAACTGCTGCAACACCCCCTCGCTCATATCCTAGACACGCCTATGAAAAAAAGTGTCGTGTAGGGAAATATTTCACAACTTGCTTTTTCAGTGAAATAGTTTCGTTGGCGACACGATTTTCGCAGATATTGTATGGAAACGAAACTCAACTAGCAGTCCATACTTATTAGGTCCATGGCTCGAATATATGATTGAAAAGAATTCACTTACCTGAAGCTTGGTTACAATTCCTATTTAGTTAGTTAATGAGGAAATAACACATTGCTCCTGCAAGTGTATTATTTCCTCCCCAGTAAAAAAAAAATGGTCGCAGCAAAAAAAGAAATTTAATTTATCGCGTTCTGCTGCGGACTTGCGCTCTAGTCAATGGTCTTCTGTAAAATGAAATTTGTGGCTGGCTTCCTGGATGATAATTCCACATTCCATTCGGCCAACGCCCTGCTTTCCAAAGAGAGCTCTTCCGTTCCAATTGTAGCTCTGTGTGTTTGTGACGTCAATGGTGGTATGTAGTTGCAGGTTTATAAGGTCTGTTTACACTATTCTGCTATTACTTGTCCTGCATGTTGGTGCAAAGTAAGTCTGACGTAATGTGTAATTATGCACAATATTATTACGTTTTGAGTATGTTCACATTAGAGAATGTGACAGAACGTAATATTGGTTCGGAGTGCTCGCATTTTCGGATCTATATATTAAGTAGAAGTGACTGTGCTTATCTTAACTGGGTATTGAATATCTTGTCATATCTGACAGAAGGAATGTCATTACTTCAGTAACGTGAGTATTCTTACCTCAAATGATCAAATTGTCCTGACTATGCGACGCTGGTCTGTTTTTGGTGGGAGTCGGTACCAACAAGTTATAAAATGAATGGCATGACTACGTCTGTCATTTAAAGATGATTCGCAATCGACAGTGTCATGCGTCAAGCTAACTTTCTCTACTGACACTTGACTATTTGTAAAGTATAAGGACTTAAGCAGAAATTTCTGCTGGGCAGTAGAAATCAAGACAGGGAACGAAATCTGAGTCACTGATGACGTCATTAGTGCTCACATTACCACTCGTACTCATCTTGAACATTAACTGTCAATGTGAATTCTATTGAAAGACTTCGAGAGTACTCCTAGAGTATCTGACAGGTAAATTGCGCACGCCAGTTAATAATATTACATTAGGTTACATCAGCTAGATTGTAAGAGTATTCCCACATTTCAGCTAAAGATGAACTTAGATGAACTAATCTGACATTCATCTGTCAGGCAGAAATTTTTCTCGTTTACGCACTTTGGTTGGTGTGAACACATCATTCTGCAGTCTACAGTGTAAACCACATCTTATGTAGTTCTGCGTGTAGGCCAATCAAAATATCCGTAGCGACATCTACTAGTCGCCTATCGCTCAAAAATTATACTTCCATGGGAATGACAATCTGCGCATGTCTTGGAAATTCTCTTTTCAAAATGGAGGCCAAGTGGCTTCCGAGGGAAGTGGAATGTGTTCGTCGGGGTGGATTCTAGGTGTGGATTCATTTTTAATGGCGGACCATATTTAGTGCGTTCAGCATCATGTGAGTTGACAATCGGTTTCCTCGATAGATGGCACCGGTTGCAGACGTTATTTGCAATTGGAGGGCAAGAAAGTTTTCCCTACACGATTTACGATTTCACTCTTTGTTATGAGGAGGTGCGATCTAGAGTCAACCAATAAGCATATTAACATTAATTATTTGAACTTGCACATCATAAGTTCAATGGTCGGCAGTGAAAAATAAGAGGTAACACCGGTCAGGTAGATCCCGGAGCAAGTGCCTACGACCTGGCTGAGCTAGCTATGGCTATGGTACTGCCGGCCACCGCGATGGTCGATCTCGACCTCGACCCTACGTTGTCGCATGCCGTTCCCATCGACTACTCTCAACGGGTAGCCGGTGAGAACGGGGGCGTTGCCGGCGAGGGGTTGCTTCCATCCCATTCACGCGAATTCAGATGACGTCAACTAAGCACAAGGGTGCAGACTGGAGTAGTCTCCGGAAAATCGAAGCAACGGATATTGAATTAGCATCACAAGTTTAGGTACGTCTGTGGGGATATAAGTAGGGTCCTTGGTTTATAGGTGTAGGCTACTGTGTGAAACAGCTGCGAGCAGAACACCTAGCACTCGCGGCGGATAGGCGTGAACATGCTATCAGGTACCCTCTAGGCTGTTCTACGGGACTTTGTAGTCAGTACCTATGGTGGGCTGGTAGATGGTTTTCGCTTCTGTGATGGGGATGGATATGAAATTAGAAGGAAGGGAAGAGGAGCGGGGAGAGCAAGATGCCATGTTAGCGAAGTGTAAGTATGTCGATTCAGGGATACTAAATACACCGATACATGGGAGGTTGATGATGGAGACGCTGGTCCTTGGTATAGGAGTCAAGGAGGTTTTGGAGGTTCTTGTCTCTTCTGGCTTCCTCTTCGGATTGTGTTGACAATGGGCATTGGGTTTGAAACTTGAGTACCCATAGGATATTTAGGTGAAGAGGTTCAGTGTCTGTGGGCGGTGCAAATTTTTCTTTCAATAAAAAGATTTTCTTTTTAAATTTCATATTAATTTTATTTTTACGTTACAGATGGCGCCCAACGTGGGGCCCGAATTAGCCAGAGAAGTTTAGATTAGAATTGATTGAAGTTAGGACGATTCAGAGTGACGTAGAAAGAAGTTAAGATTTTTGAGAATTTTTCGAAATTTTTCAGTTTTTTTTTTGTGAGTTAAAGTTTTTTTGTTGATCAGGTTTCTTAGATGGAAGAATACCATCGGGGTTAGCAGTATAGGCACTATTTTGTCCAGTGGTTTGGTGACTTTATCCTGAGCCAGCTGTTGCATTAGGTCTATCTACTTTTCCTCTACCTGAATGTGATGTCTGAGAATCCGGTCGAACGAGAGTAGAACGAGCAGGTCTTCTGACCGGTGGTTGGTGCTTCTTGCCCGACGCAGTCAGCTGCAGAAGCTGGTCACTCGCTCAAGGACGACCCAATTTGCTACAACTACAAATTAACTTGTTTCTTTTACTTATTATTACCACCCAGATTTTTGTTTTAGAAGTTGTCAGTCTTTTATTGATAGATGTTAGGAAGTGACGGTATGCGAAGAGACATGAAGCGCTAACCGGTAGTTGGAGTTTTATACCCGATGTACGTCAGCAGTAGCGTAATGTTATCTTCACATACCTGATCAATTGATCGTTAAGAAAGAATTGCCTTTTCTCTTACAATAGAACGCCGTAAAGTTTTACCAAGTCTAAACACACTAATAGTTTTTTTGATGATTTTTTTTTTTTAATTCGGTTTAGTTGAAGAACCGAAACACACACACACACCTTATCCTAAAGAAGGGAGGGTTACCCTCTCCCGAATCTTTTTATGAAATACAATTTATATAGACATTTAGTTATTTTTGAGATATAATTGCAGTTAAGTATTGATTTTTTTTTAGTTTCCGTCAATCTAGTCGAGACGTAACTTCTTGATTGTCGTGTAAGTTTGGGATAGTGCCCGCCATTTAGTCTTTTGGGATAGAGCCCGCATTTAGTTTACAGTTTACAGTTTGAGATAGTGCCCGCATTTAGTTATAGTTTTGGATAGTGCCCGCATCTAATTATAGTTTGGGATAGAGCCCACCTTTGTTGAATATAGTTTAGAATTTTAGATCTTACAGTATAAAGTTAGTTCTTGAATACAATTTAAGTATTGATTTCTGAAATTGAATTTTTCCGATATAAGTAAACATATATTATATTTCTTATTAAGAGTACTGTTTTATATGATGATGAGTGTGGACTGTATTTTAATTGTGATGTTAATATATTTGTTGATTAGAATAAAAGATAGGTATTTTGTTGAATTGAGTGTTTAATTAAATGTGATAATGTATATATATATGTAAATGTAATGTGTAAATTATAATGTCTTCTTGTGTAATGTGAATAGGTACTTAGTGTTTTTGTGTTTTGCTGTTGCTTGCTGCGACTGCTTTTTTTGGTGGTTATCGTCAAAGTGAACGAGTAATTGGCAAAATGCAAGCAACGGCAGAATGGATTAATTAGGTATAAAAGTAGAAGTAAAGTTCAAGGTTAGCAAGAGAGCAAGAGATTAAGAGAAGTTACAGTTTGTAAATTTCAATAAAGTTAAAAATAATAGGGTGTGATTACAATTGTTTGGTGAGTTTCAACTATAATAATAATGTTGATTGAAGTTCATAACAAGTACATTTAAGTATCCAGTTGAATATAGGATTTCTGAAAACATTTTGAAGTATTGTTTTTGATAGACGAATAGACTATATATATACTTACCTTTATTATTAAGTACTTTTAGATTGATAAAAATTTTGTTTTTCTACTTCTTTGAATTATTTAATTGTCAAATATCCGTTCGAGGTTTTGCTCACGGTATATTTGATATTTTTCACACTTATACATTTGACTTTCTTTTTTATTTTTATTGTTATACTACTTGAGTAGTATCCGTTCGAGGATTTCTCACGGACTACTAGGATTATTATCCACCGGACTTACAAAATACTTTGATCTAGATTGATAAATGACCGTTTAAGGCAACTGCCCACGGTACATTTGAGTTTTACCACTCTTTGATTTGACAAAATTTGTTTTTGGTTTTTGTTTTACCTTGTTATCACTCGTCTAGTTTCCGTTCGAGGAATTTCTCACGGGCTACGATTTAATAATCTTTTTTTTTTTGAATCCTTAAGTTACACGTTTGACTCGGTATAGCCGATTTCCTTTCTGTTGCGATTGAATGAACGGCTCAAGACCTAAACGAGCAGTTAGAAGTACTTATCTTACAAAGTACAAAGAGTTTGTCGCCATGGCTCCTGGGGGATCAAAACCGAAACCCGGCCGCGGTCAAAACGATATCGTGGAGAATCATTCCGAGGACGAAGGCAGTCAAGCCGAGAATCAAGCGGGAGATAATACTGTTGATAGAAGTGTAATAGTAGACGACGATGAAGTGGCAAGAGCCGAAGAGCAATTGCGTAAAGATGCAGCTGATCACTCAGCATATATTCAGCAGGTAGTTTCCGCTACTATCGACCTACACAGAGTCAATGACAGACAATTTATGGCTGAAGAGCTAGAGAGGAGTCATGCACGATTGCTTGATCAAGTCGCTCAACTACTGCAAAAACGTAGTCAAAAGTACTCAGCCAGTTGCTCCCCCTACAAGGCCACATGTTCCACCAGACGCTACTTCTACACAGAAAGTCACGCGACAAGCTAATGCAGCTAATCCAGACACTACACGTGTCGTGAATCTTAATGTCCCTTCTGGACCAGCCACTTCCAGACATTTTCAGTCCGTTTATAGACCGTTCAACGAAGATGAGGCAAACAGGATTACACCTCATTATGAGCCAACGAGAGTGCCACCTTTGCCGGATGTTAATCCAGCCCAAATACCTCTAGGCTCGAATTTAGATGAATTCATGACGCGATTAAACGCGCTTAATTTCGACGACGAGTCTGCTGCGTCGCCACCTAGGCCACCTCCCTCGAACGCGACTTCTATGAACCGTGTTCATCAATTCCACAAATGGGGATTCAAATTCGATGGTCGGAACATGTCAGTCGACGACTTCCTGTTCCGCCTCGACTGCGTTCGATGTAGTTATGGTGTGCCGTGTTATTATATTACCACAAATTTCTACCACTTCGTGTCAGGTTCCGTAGAGTCATGGTACTGGGTGTACCTAAAAGGCAACAAACACACCACGTGGGAAGAGTTGAAAACTGCTTTGGTAGAACAATACCGCAGTTTGGAGACTGACACCGAGTTATTCCGTAAATTATCAGATCGTAAGATGATGAATGGTGAGTCTTTCAATGACTTTTACGATGCCATTCAACACCTGAACTCCAGGATGCGGGTTCCCGGACCTGAAAAGGAACTGATAGAAATAATAAAAACAAATGTCCGTAGGCGCATGAGTGAACTACTCATTACCTACAGTCCGTCCAGTTTAAGGCAATTGGCCTATTATTGTCGAGCTATAGAGAAAGCTCAATCTCAATATGAGAATCCACGTCCGAATTTTGTGCCGAATGCACAACGTCCACCTGCAAGGCGTTTCGTCAACGAAATCGTAGAGGAGCCTTGTCAGTATCTAGTTGTGGCATTGCCCACTACCAATATTGAAGCGATCCAGAGAGATCGTAGCTTACAAAAATGCTGGAATTGCCAAGTTCTTGGCCATAGTTTTCGCGATTGCGCAAAGCCAATTGACAAAGTTTTTTGTTTCCGTTGCGGATTGGCAGATGCATACAGCCCATCCTGTCCGAAATGTCTAGCGGGAAACGAGAGGAGGAACAACCCATTAACCGGGGGGTTCGCTCCGATTAAACCTACCCGGAGTTCAAGCGCCCAAGCCGAAATCGCCTCTTGAACTTCCAAAAATTACCATTTTAAAACCGAACAATGATAAGAATGAAATACCAAGTAATAGTAAAAATGATTGTAGAACAATCCCTACTCTAGATAAAGAACCCAATCCAGATTTGAATTTGAATTTTAAGAATAATCATACCGAAAGATTATATTGTAAACCATTCCATGAAAGGTTACGCAATTATAATGAGGTACGTAGGAAGATCGTCACTTTTCCAGAATTACCCAAACGGATACGACGGACAAGGGAGCGCTTCCATCGGAAGCGGGCTACTTACCGTAGCATAGCGTCAGCAACCATAGGCCGAGAATCTAACGACCCGCGTCCTTATTTGAGGGTTAGTTTATTCGGTGATAACTTTTTAGGTCTTCTTGATTCAGGGGCAAGTATTAGTTGCTTAGGCATAGGCACCGACATACTACCCTATCTGAAAGACAAAAATGCTGCGGTAAGGAAGGTAGAGACTACCGTGTCCACGGCCGATGGACACAAGCAATCCATAGTGGGAGTGATTACTACCCCAATCCAATATAAAGGAGTGACGAAAGATATTGATCTTTATATTGTGCCATCGCTGAGCCAACGTCTATATTTAGGCGTCGACTTTTGGCAGAAGTTTCAGATCGCACCTCATGTAATTGCGGGTCTTTCAGGAATTACGACCGGTGGGCCAGACGAGAGACCCACCAACCAGATAAAGTTGAATGATGAAGAGTCTAAACGACTAGAAGCAGTTGTTCGTAGATTTCCTTCTTTCGCAGTCAATGGACTCGGGAAGACAAATCTAGTGCAACATTATATAGACACGGGTGATGCCGTACCTATAAAGCAAAGGTACTATCCCATTTCTCCGGCGATACAAACTCTTATGTATGCGGAGTTGGACCGCATGCTTTCGTTGGGAGTCATCGAGGAAAGTTCCAGCGCATGGAGTTCCCCAGTGGTGCTTGTTCGCAAGCCTGGTAAGAACCGATTGTGTCTGGACTTTCGGAAGGTGAACTCCGTAACAAAGAAAGATGCATATAGAGGGGCTGCTGGCACGTCTGACAGAGACACGTTATATTTCTAGCGTGGATCTGAAGGATGCGTTTTGGCAGATACCGCTGGAGCAAAGTTCGAGGGAGAAGACCGCTTTTACGGTACCTGGCCGACCACTGTACCAATTTAAGGTCATGCCATTCGGTCTATGTAATGCAGCACAAAGTTTGAGTTACCTGATGAGTCGCGTGATTACATCAGGATTAAGAGATCAAGTATTTGTGTACTTGGATGATCTATTGGTTGTATCGAAGGATTTCGACGAACACCTGGAGACTCTGGAGATAGTCGGAAAGTGTTTGACGAATGCAGGACTGACAATAAACGTCGAGAAGTCGAAGTTTTGTTTTGATGAGCTTCACTATCTCGGTTATAAGGTCGGTCAGGGTTGCTTGAAAGCTGATCCAACCACAACTCGCCAAGTTCGCCGATTTCTCGGCATGACAGGATGGTATCGGCGATTTGTAAAAGATTTCAGCACCCTAGCCGCACCCTTGATCGAGACAATGAAAAAGGGAAAAGTTTTCAAGCTATGTACTCTGTCAGAGGGACGAATCCGGGGCGGAGCAGCCTATATACTACTTCTCCCGGAAACTGAATGCTGCACAGAGAAACTATTCGGTGACAGAGCGCGAGTGCTTAGCAGCTTTTGAAGGTATCCAGAAGTTTAGGTCTTATGTTGAGGGATACCATTTTCGTGTCATTACGGAACATTCCAGCCTGAAATGGCTGATGACCATGAAGGATCCAACCGGAAGATTAGCGAGGTGGAGTATGCGTCTCCAAGGCTTCGATTTTGTGGTGGAGCATAGAAAGGGTACATTGAATGTTGTGCCAGATGCTCTGTCTAGAGCATATGAAGACGAGGAGTTGACAGTGTCAGCTTTCCTTTCTTGTCTACCACAGATCGGTACCTCGGAGGTACTCCACATCGATCTAGAGGATCCATCCTTTAAATCTGAAAGTTATCTCGATATCATCAGTCATATCAGGAAGTAACAGGAGCGGTTACCTGACCTCAAAGTGTCGGAAGGGTACATTTACAAACGCACTAAACATGCGGTTTGTAATCCCTTGGCCGACGACCTGACTTGGAAGTTGTGGGTTCCCTCAGAGATGACGGAATCGTTAATCGCATTGGCTCACAATCCTCCGCGCGCTTCGCATGGTGGGGTGGTGAAGACGATTTACAGATTGAAAGATAGATTTTACTGGCCAGGAATGTTCACTCAGGTCAAACTGTGCGTAGACCGGTGTGAAGCATGCAAGACCAGTAAAGCAGCTAACATGACGTTGAGAACAGAAATGGGAACCTCTTTAGAAGTAGATAGGCCTTTTCAACATTTATATGTTGACTTCCTCGGGCCGTACCCTAGATCGAGAGCTGGTAATGTTTATATCGTCATCGTGTTAGATCAACTGACTTAATTTGTATTCATCAAACCACTACGCAAGGCAACAGCCGCGAGCGTGGTAAAATTCATGAAGGACGAAATTTTCTTGGTTTATGGAGTACCAGAGAGCATTCTCTCTGATAATGGTACGCAATTTGCTGGGAAGGAGTTCTAAAAACTCATTGATGTTTTCGGGGTCAAACACTACTGGACGGCAGTGTATGCTCCCCAGTCGAATGCTAGTGAACGAGTCAATCGTTTCATCTTGGCAGCCATACGGTCGTATGTCAATCCTCGACAAACAGATTGGGATGTACATCTGTCTTCGATCAGCAGTGCCTTGCGCACGACAGTACATTCAACTCTTACTATGTCACCATACGAAGCCCTATACGGACAACGTATGATAGAACATGGGGCAGATTATCGACTTCTAAGAGAGTTGGGTGGACTGAACTGTTCGGAGATAGATTGGCTTCCCAAAGTCGCCAAGATGAACATCATTCACTCGTACCTGAAGCAATCATTAATAAAAACCCACGAGGCATATGAGAAAACATATAATCTACGGAGTAGGAACATCTCTTTCAAGGTAGGTGACGAAATCTACAAACGCAATCATGTCTTAAGCGATGCAACCAAGCATTTAAGTGCAAAGTTGTGTCCCAAATTTATCAAGGTTCGTGTAAGTAAAGTCAAAGGTAACAACTTGTACGAGGTAGAAGACAGGCGAGGACACAAATCAACTTGCCACACCAAGGACCTAAAAAGGTAAAACATGACATCCACAATATATCTCGGACTTACTTTTAAATAACCTGACTTTCCCTAAAAATATTATTCAATGAGAACTTAAAAACATATTTTCTTTCACAATGTCCAAATACATTGCAGCATGCAAGAGACAAAGATTTTCCGTATTAAATTTTTAATCTTATGCCCGGCTCTCAGCTGTGCATGAGACTCTTTGGTTTAACGCCAGTTTTTATTCTTTTTTTTTCAGGAAATCTATAGAGCACTCAAAAGTGTAAATTTAAATACGTTGTAAAATTTTTTTTTGTCTTCGACCGACTAGACGTGAAAGAGTCGCAGTGTCATCACGATACGACGTATGAGGGAGCCCAGGCTCGACCGATAGTTTTTTTTGCGAGAATTATTCCTTTTTCTTGGAAATTAGACCAAGTAGACTCGGTCTAAATTCCAAGTTTTGTAGGGAAACTTTCTCGCCAATCATTCACATAAAATAAAGTAATTGTCACTGGTGCAATCTATGTGCGAAACCCCAACTTTACTCGCACTGTGCTGAACGCACCCGATGAGTTCCACCAGAGAAGGTTCCACAAAAAGGAAACCATTTTGGAAATTAGATTCCACCTCGAATTATAATCCACAAAATTGCCCCTACAAGTCAAACTTCCAGTATGGTCTGGTTTCCATTAAGACAATGGGAGCGAAATTGGACCTCATGAGACAACAACTCGCTATTTTGGTTTAGGTAGTGTATGCACTAAATTAACAGAACTAGTGGTTACACTAGGCCATTTTGCAGTAAGTAGTGACAGTCATTTCACAATGCAAATCAGGAACACAAAAGTGACAGGTAGCCGTCAGAGAGCCATTTTAAGGAAAATAGTCGATGCGGCCGGTTGTTTACTTAAATTGTCAATCTGAATCCATGACTAAGTGTCAGGTTGCCACTTGGAATATTATAATTGCATTTCTGACCTGCCCAGGAACATGACCTAAGTGACTAGACATTGTATGAAATAGACACCAACCATAAGGCAACAATAAGTTGAACCCTTATTCTGTGCTATAACACATTATAAAAAGCAGAAAATCTGATACCTACCTTTTTCGTCCAAAACTGTCATACGCTCTGTTCGAGAAATAAAATAATGACAGATACTTACCGGATAATACAAAGCAGGCATCATGTCATAACCATCTAAGTCCATGTCATACGAGGTTTCCATTATCTGAAAATATCTATTAACTTGCAAAAGAAATAAAAATTTTACTAGAGTTGTCAAGTATGCCATCTCTTAGAACTGACAAGAGTGACAGTTAATTAGCTACTCTGTAATGTCATCACAATTCAACAGTTATGCCACCAGAATATTAGCCACCAAATAGAATTCCGATCCCCTAGTGTAATCGTAACCTCGAGTTACATCATTACATTCAAATACTTGCCATAACACATATTATATTATGTGTAATTCATGTCATGGCAGAAGTAACGTAGTGTGAACCGAACGTTAACATTCGTTACTTCAGCCCATCTAACTCGCTAGGTTTACTGGAACGGCATTCTGGAAAGAGAAATATGACTGGAAGTACGGCGATGTCTGATTGGTGCCGACTAGTGTGGAACCCAACTGCGTCTGCATTCTTCATTTTGAAGACAGACATTATCAGAGGAACATCTCCGCACCAGAACGTGTATTATTTTTACGCAGCTGAACCGCGCCCAACACTAATTTATACTTTGAATTCCTTTAAATTGCATGTGCAATTAGAGAATTCCACCCTATAATGGATTTCTCACTACATTCTCCAGGTAAGATTGGTTTATTCGAAATAGATTATCGGAGCAGAAGTTTTTTTTTGCTTTGCTCCGACAATTGAAAATTTCAATGGCGACATGGAAACACGTTGTAACCACGTTCCTTCTTCTCGCTTGTAGGAATAATCATTTTGTAGGAGCATTTGGTATCCCCAATTGGATAGGGCAGGCGAGGCTGCGCCGTTCTTTTTCATTTTATCTACTCAGAAGGATTTCTACCTCATCATTTTATTGTGGATTTGCACCAGTATACACATATATTACTGCCCGCATGTGCAGGCCCAATGTATACGCCGATATATTTATATTGAAATATATTACCAAGCACTAATTGTGCTAAAGTCCATGAAGTTTTCGTCATCAGTTCATTTTTTTTGTGTGTGGACCACTCCAAGCCATCACTGCACACGTGCCTACGTAGCATTAAGGACATAGTCCATAGGCTATACACCACACCCACGTGCGTCCGATCGTTGCATTAATATTAAATCAAAATCAGTTGGGCTTGATGAAATTCATCCTGTATTTATCAAAGTTATCCTTCCATATATTCTAAAATATCTGACGCATCTTTTTAATACAATCCTCATGTCCAATGTTTTCCCTTCGCTTTGGAAGCAAGCAAAGATTATACCTCTTCCTAAAAATGAAAACGAATTTCGACCCATTGCAATTCTTCCATTTTTATCAAAGGTCTTCGAAAAAATATTGAACTCTCAAGTACGAAAGTATCTAAGCCGCCACAATTTATTATGCGAAAATCAATCTGGCTTTCGTGCAAAACATAGCTGTACTACAACACTTATAAATGTTGTTGAACACATAAGGCAAGCGGTTGACTGCAACAATGTAACTTCTCTCGTTCTTTTGGACTTTTCTAAGGCATTCGACACGGTTAACCATAATGTCCTTTGTAGTAAACTCATAAAACAGTTTAACTTTTCTGTTTGCTCTGCCAAACTTATAAAATCATCACAAGCAGTCGTATCAAACGGTTTCGTATCGGAACTTCTCATGTTGAGCAGAGGGGTCCCACAAGGTTCAATTTTAGGACCTCTGTTATTTTCCATGTATATAAATGATTTACCTGATTGTCTGCGAAACACTGAAGTGGATATGTACGCAGACGATGTTCAAATAAGGAAAAGCTTTCCCCTAGGTTTGGTCGAAAACGCTTCAGTCGAACTAAATGAGGATCTAGATAAAATTCACATTTGGTCACAGAAAAATGGACTCTCCATAAACCCACTTAAATCAAAATGTTTAGTTTTTTCACGAAAGCCTATTGATACATCCTACTTCCCTGAAGTTTATCTTAACAGACAGAAAATTGAAGAAGAAAATTGATTCTGCGAAGAACTTAGGCATTACTTTTACAAAAACACTTTCTTGGAATCATGGAATCATCATATTAGATTAACGATCGGGAAGGTTTATGGTGGGCTTCGTATGCTTTGGACTACTCATAAAATTACACCCTTAAAAACGCGAATTGTACTTGCAAAAACACTACCAATTCCCATTATGCTTTACGGTTGTGAACTTTATTACAATTGTGATTACGAACACAAGCGCAAGCTTAATGTTGCTTACAATAGTATTCCGAGGTATATCTTTGGATTAAGAAAGTTTGATCATATTTCTCAATTTTCCAAATCAATATATAATATGTCTCTTGAAAATCTTTTTAAGTTAAGAACACTACAACTTCTTAACAATATTCTGCAAACACGTCAGCCACCTTACCTTTATAATAAGATTTATCTTACGCGTCCTCTAAGATCAGTTAACATCGTGCCAACACGTTACGTTTACTTAATATCTGAACGCCAATTCTTTATAAACGCCATACGTCTGTGGAACTCCCTTCCCAGATCAATAAGGATGATAGGTTGTACTAGCCTTTTCGGGATGAAAGTTAAGGAATACTTGGAGACTTTAATGTAGTGATGGTTTATATTCGTTATCTTTACTTTTATTTGTGCTTATATTAAAAAAAAAAAAAAAAAAAAAAAATCTGTTTAATTAGCTTTTTTGTTGTTTCTTATGAACACATCATTTAATATTTAATATTTATAATCAAGCTTATTGCCCAAAAAGATGTTGTATCTTATTATATAAGACTATTCCTACAAATAAATAAATAAATACACTGTTAGATTATTTGATAAACTAGTGGTTTTAAGTTTTGTTTTGGATATCTTTAATAAATAAGACATGCATTTATAACGATTACAGAATCTTATGTAGTTGAATTTATTTCTTTGAAGTTTTCTTGAAGATATTACAGACTTTTCAGAATGGCAGTTTAAGTTGTTTATAGGGAGGGTGGTAACCCTCGCAAACCCTTTGGGACAGGACAGGTTGGTGTGTGTGCAAAAATAATGTAGTTTGGTACAATGTCGAGACTTGATAAAATTTTGATGTTAGGTACCTGGTTTTGGTAGTGCAGATTTGTAGGCAAGCAGCTTTGTTGCTTGCTTATCATGTCAGGGGCTGCCCACAATCGTTTTAGAGTCATGGGGACTCAAGGGATCCAGGGTCAGCCAAAGGACGAGAACAGAAGAGTTGATTTCTGTGATCGTTTTGGGCGGGTTGTGAGACCAGGAGGTTCTGTTTACCACCTTAGATCCTCCCTCCCCACATAGTTAGACACCTCTTCTACCACCTTTTGCACATCACCGTGGCAGCAAAAGGGGTGGAAGTTAATATTATGCCACAGCAGTCACGAACTTCTATGACTTGCTTGCATTGAAATTTTTACGTGTCGCGTTTACTGGGTTAGTGAAATAATTACAACAGCGAGATCTTTACTTCCGATTTACGATTTCACTCTTTGTTATGAGGAGGTGCGATCTAGAGTCAACTTTTTCTTTCAATCAATTCTTACATGTCTTTTCTTCAACGGTTATGAGGGCCAATAAGCATATTAACATTAATTATTCGAACTTGCACATCATAAATTCAATGGTCGGCAGTGAAAAATAAGAGGTAACACCGGTCAGGTAGATCCCGGAGCAAGTGCCTACGGCCTGGCTGAGCTAGCTATGGCTATGGTACTGCCGGCCACCGCGACGGTCGATCTCGACCTCGACCCTACGTTGTCGCATGCCGTTCCCATCGACTACTCTCAACGGGTAACCGGTGAGAAAGGGGGCGTTGCCGGCGAGGGGTTGCTTCCATCCCATTCACGCGAATTCAGATGACGTCAACTAAGCACAAGGGTGCAGACTGGAGTAGAGTCTCCGGAAAATCGAAGCAACGGATATTGAATTAGCATCACAAGTTTAGGTACGTCTGTGGGGATATAAGTAGGGTCCTTGGTTTATAGGAGTAGGCTACTGAGTGAAACAGCTGCGAGCAGAACACCTAGCACTCGCGGCGGATAGGCGTGAACATGCTATCAGGTACCCTCTAGGCTGTTCTACGGGACTTTGTAGTCAGTACCTATGGTAGGCTGGTAGATGGTTCTCGCTTCTGTGATGGGGATGGATATGAAATTAGATGGAAGGGAAGAGGAGCGGGGAGAGCAAGATGCCATGTTAGCGAAGTGTAAGTATGTCGATTCAGGGATACTTAATACACCGATACATGGGAGGTTGATGATGGAGACGCTGGTCCTTGGTATAGGAGTCAAGGAGGATTTGGAGGTTCTTGTCTCTTCTGGCTTCCTCTTCGGTTTGTGTTGACGATAGGCATTGGGTTTGGAACTTGAATACCCATAGGATATTTAGGTGAAGAGGTTCAGTGTCTGTTGGCGGTGCAAATTTTTCTTTCAATAAAAAGATTTTTTTTTTAAATTTCATATTAATTTTATTTTTACGTTACAAGCGTTGAAAAAATCATATGAAATTTTATAAATCACTTAAAAATCAATACCTTAAACGTTTTTTGGAGAAAATGAAGTAAGCTATCAGGTTTCTTTTACTTTTTAGAATTTTTACAAAAAAATTTTTTTAAATTAATCGACCAGTTCTTTCAAAAAACTGTTTTTTTTTGAAAAACTTTTCGAAAATATATTCCCAATTTTTTTGGAGTATGCCAGCTTCTAGCACTTTGCAGTTTTTATCAGAAAAATAAAATTAAAAAAATATAGATTAAACCGTTTTTGGAAAAAATAAAAATAAAAAAAAAATTTTGAAACTTTTTTAAAAAACTCAAAAAAACTTTTTTTGAAAAATTTAAGAATTTATATTATTTATTTTATAAAAGGGCTTCTACATTAAAAATTTCATCAAAATCCGTCTAGTGGCTTACGAGAAAATCGGATTTCAAAAAACCGGTCCTATGGGAGGTACCGTTATAAGACTTTTCCTGAAAAATCTATTCCAACCAAAACATAAAGCTTGCACATAAAACACTATTCAGAAAGTTTTATCAAAATCGTAGGAGCCGTTTTTGAGAAAAATTAATTTTTCACTAAAAATCGTATGGCAGGTACCGTTAGTTTTAATGCTGGAATGCTAATTCCAAAAACCCCTCTGTAGGACGTCATAATAATACTAGGCTGTAGGTGCCGATACAGACGGACGGACAGACAGACAGACAGACAGACAGACAGACAGAATTGTCGGACCCACTTGTTTAGGCTTCTCTATCATCGTAATGTTATGTTTGATTGCCCAAAAAAAAATTTTTTTTTTACGAATGCATAACTTGCCTTATACATAGTACCTATAATCGCAAGTAAAAAGTGTAAAGACTTTTATTTTCTAGACCATGTATATTATATGCTAATATTCTAATCACTGATTCTTCATTATTTCCAGTATTAATGTTTTTTCTTAAATCTATGTTAATAATATTTTTTATTTGATTTTTGTTTTTACGCCGACAGATTTTAATTAGTTTTTTTGTTTGTTGGCTTGCTCCAGAAGCTTAGAGAAACGACAGGAAATAGAGTTTAACTCTTCGTTGTACAGAGATTTAAGGACAGCATCCCTCTTATGAGTTCCGCATACTAGCTCGTCGCTTTTGTTCCATGCAAACCACTTGTCGTTTATTCTCATCCTATCGTTCAAAACGCTTACTCTGTGCCGACTGCTTATTGATAGAATACTCCTTCTTAGGACCAGCATGGCCTTTTTCCGCTGCTGTTTGGTTGAATTAAGGTCCCTCTCAAGGATGAAGGATGTACCCGCTAAATTTTTAGTGCGTTTAAAAATGTCATCAACTATTTCCGCTGATTCAAACTCAGCAATGACCGACATCTTTCCGTCCTTTTGGAATATCTTTTTGGTCGATCGAACATCCACTGACTGCGGGCATTTGATAATATCCTCGCAAATATTTTTTACTGCTACAGGCATGGAAATTGTTGCATCAAGGCCTTTAAATATAATATTTTTATTTTTAATTTGGTCCTCTAGCTAGGAAATAGTTTGCCTATCCCTCTCCCTCTCCTCTGATAAAAGATTGATTTGTTTTTTTCAGATTATGATTTTCTACCGATAGTTCGCTAAGCTGCGATGATAAATTATTCATCTGCGCCGTAATTCCTTCAAAGTCCTTTTTAATGGGAATTTGACTTAATTTTTCATCTAGGAGATTAGCCATGGAGTACTGAATAGTGCCCATGAGATCCATCACCGTCATGTTTCCGACTAATTTTTGTGGGCTTTTGTGTCTTATTGGCTCTTGAAAATCCGGCGAAGTGTCTTCCAACCTTATCTTGAGATAATCACTTGCCGATGAAGTTCCTGTATGAGCAGCCTCTACTGTAGTTTAAGTTTTCGTCGGAGTTCGTTGCATACTTTCAGGCATATCGAAATTTGAAAACATAGAATCTTGGCTCTTGGGCTTTTGTATGATACTTTTTGATGCTCCAAGGAGTATGCAATACTATTTATTACAAAAGACTTTGTACTTACATACATACAAGCTTTTGGTTTCGCTGTCAGATAAATAGAATCACCTTTGCAAATTTTCAGAAAGCATCTAATTTAACAAGACACACTTTTTAGCCAAAAAACTGAAAATTTTAGCTGCGATCGAGTTGCTGCGAAGCGTTTTCACTTGCACTTCAGATAAACTAGGTTCACACTTTAAAAAAATGGCTTCAACTTATGACTTTTTTCTATTAAAATTTTCTTGTTTACAATCTAGCTCTGCTGTGGGCCAGGGTTACCAACTGTCCCTCAATTTCCCAATTATAACAAGTGGTATATTAGGAAGAGATTTTCTAATAAAATATAATTGTAAAATAGATTATGAAAATTTCACCCTATCAATTTTAATTAACTTTCATGAATTCACTTTGCCAACGTATATGCAATTACCAAAAGCACACAATATTCTTCTACCCGCAAGAACACAATCACTTCATCCAATAAATCTTGAGATACTAGAAGATAGCATTGTACTCAATCAGGAAATACAAAATGGAGTTTTTATTGCAAATTCAATCATTCCAGCGAAAGGCATTGTACAAGTTGCATTCTTGAACACTTTAGATCATGACGTGACGATAAAGTCACCCAAACCAGAAATAATTCCCCCAACAAATTTTCATGTAATTGATCTTAAGAAAAACTTTAAGAAAAACAAAAAAGAAGACCAATATGAGAGGCTATTAAAGGAACTAAAAAACGACTTTCCAGATGATAAAGCAAAGCAATCCATTTTAGACATATGTAAAGAATTCGCGGACTGCTTTCATCTAGACGGAGACACATTGACAGTAAATAATTTCTACAAACAAAGAATTTCTATGACGGATAGCAACCCTGTTTATATTAAAAATTATAGACTTCCCAACGGACTGATAGAGGAGATCAACAAACAAGTAAATAAATTACTAAATGTTAACATAATCGAAGCTTCAGTAAGCCCATTCAGCTCACATCTACTTGTGGTACCCAAGAAGGATTCCGAAGGAGAAAAGAAATGGCGTTTGGTCATGGATTTCCGTCAATTAAATACAAAAATTGTAGATGCTAAATTTCCCTAAACAAGACTAGATGATGTATTAGATACGCTGGGCAGAGCTAAATACTTTTCAACCTTAGATTTAACCAGCTCTTTCCATCAAATAGAGCTTGAAGAAGAATATAGACCAAAAACAGCATTTTCAACCCCCCGTGGGCACTTTCACTTCAAGAGGTTGCCATTTGGACTAAAAATTTCAACTAATAGCTTCCAAATAATGTTGTCCGTAGCCTTAGCAGGTCTTAGCACAGAAGCTTTCTTACATGTTGACGATATTATTATATTTGGTCTCGAAGATTCTCCAAAGGCTCAGAAAACATAATCTGAAACTAAACCCTAAAAAATGCAATGCAATCTTGGAGATTTAATAACAAATGAGGGAATAAAACCAGGGGTGGAATCGGCTAAGGTGATTTGTGATATGTGATAGTCACAATATACAAATTTCGTCTGGCTAAGGTGATTGTCACATGTGACAATCACATTTTTGTGACTTTTTCTTGTGACAGCTATATAGGTGTCACTTGCATACAAAAATAATAATAAATAAAAAATAAACCTCTGACGCTGACTTATAAAACAAAATTATTTGCTTTTGCTGTCAAAGATTTGTCAAAGATCTATACTAATGTTGTTTTCGATTGGGAGAAATTAATTTCTCCTCATGATTAAAGTAAAAATAAAAACAATAAAAAAAAAAAAAAACAGAAATGAACATTTTTTAATTGAGATACTTTTCTGAAACGCGTATCTGTTGTGAGCAATCACGTGAAGTGACAACTAAATTAATCTTTTCTAAATAAATACATAATTGTCACGTCCCTTAATGTAAATTATATATTAAAATTGTTCGAATTGTTTAATTTGAAATATAAAATATATAGAAACTGTGACGTTCGTATATATGCGCCTTCAGACCGCATATTTCATAAAAAGCAGAAGAAGTAAGACTCGCAAAACACAACTCCGAAGAGAAACGATTTGTCTTCGGAGTTCTCTCCAATTGCCCAACGGAAAATGACATAATGAAAATAAACAAAATTCCGGTGATCACATTATGCAGACGCACAAAATTATTTTATCACATGTGATTGTCAGAAATGTGACAATCACAAATCACATTAGCCGATTCCACCCCAGATCCACAAAAGTATGAAGCTATAACCGCTTACCCAACACCAAAAAATGCAGAGGAAGTGAAAAGATTTGTAGCGTTCTGCAATTATTATAGGAGATTTTTCAAAAATTTTGCAGCACTAGCCAAACCGCTAAACATGTTATTATCAAAAAAGGGAGTTGAATTCGACTGGACTAAAGAATGTGAAAATGCTTTCGTATCATTGAAAGGTAAACTTATAAACCCACCAATCTTGAAGTATCCAAATCATGAAGAGGAGTTCATAATTACAACTGATGCTTCCAATACTGCCCTGGGAGCAGTATTATCACAAGGTAAGATAGGTAGAGATCTGCCAATTTCCTATGCCAGTAGGAGTCTGAATAAGCATGCACTTAACAAACCCATCATTGATAAAGAACTGCTTGGCATACATTGGGCTATAAACTACTTTAGACCATACATATTCGGAAGAAAATTCACTGTAGTAACAGATCACAGACCATTGGTGTCTTTTCACACACAAAAACCCATCATCAAAATTAACGAGAATTAGACTTGACCTTGCGGATTATACCTTTAACATTATCTACAAGCAAGGATCAATGAATACCAACGCTGATGCACTATCACGCATCAAACTTGATTCGGATATACTAAAAGCAATGATTCCAACCTCGAATATCGACATAATAACCAGATCAAAAACAAAGAAAAAAGCAAGAGAATGCAAGAAATATAGAAATAAATTCAAATCACGACACAAATGTTCCAACTGTATACTTGGGAATGTGGTTCTTTATCTGAAGTAACAAATATAAGAAAACTAAAATTTATGAAAATGCTAAAGGAAAAACATGAAGTACATCAGCGAAAATCCTTATCTGAACTTAGGTTTGATTTAGGAGAAGCTAGTACGAAAATTCATGTGCACAATAAGGAAATAATAATAGAATACAGTGATAATCCGAGTATGAACTGTAACGATCTTTTGTGCCTCTGGTTCTTGACTGGTTTGTATTCCCACTTGGCTAGCTCTTCGGTGGGTTCTTGAACCTTTTGATTGTTACAAAAAAATAATTCCAGTCTAGCGTTTTAGGTGTTAGTAACGCGCGAGCAATTTTCCTCAACCCTCCCTTCCATGGTTGTCTCCCTCGCTAGGACAACCCCTTTACCAGGCTTCTTCTTAGTTTATGATACTCTCCTTTCCATCCCTCTCATCCTTTTTAAAAGAAATCTTATTCAATGCACATAATGCAAATTAACTTGTTTATTATCATTTATAAAACAAAAAGCTCATACTGTCTTCTTTATAAATATATGTGAAAATTATTTAATTCAAACAAAATTTAACATATTATTCATGATTAAATATTAATTAATTTTCATTTCGCTTTACTCCACAAATTATTCTATAATTTATTCTTTAAATTTAATTAAAATTGATTTTATATTGATTGATAAAAAAAATGGTAACCCTACTGTCGATCCGAATAAAAATCTAGCTTTTGATCGACAATCGATTCGTCATCGACTTATTAAAAAAACTTGGGATTATAGTCCTCTTAACAGTTTAATTCTTTCTTTTTTTTTATATATATATACTTTTGTCCCCTGATAAACCCACCCTTGTTCGCACTGATTAATATATATTATACACACATGCAAATATCAAATAAATGACAATATAATAAAAAAAACTCACCTCTCAATATCCTGCGGAAGTGGCCACTGCTGTGCTGTTGTCACTGATGCGCGATATTTCCTCGTTTTTAATTATTTGAAACTATGTGTATATGTATATCAGTTATTTTAAGCACTGCGAACAATATAATTAAGCGGTTCGCGTATCGACTATAAAAAAAACTATCTTTGTACACGATACCGACAAATACAGGCACCACAAAAAAATTTTAAATCTTAATTCAAATTTAAATTAAGTGCGTATCTATATATATATATGTAAAATTGAGATTTGTTGGGCTTGGTGGTATATTTTTGGGTGTAGTTTTTTTTCTATGGGCCCCCGGACACGTGACCCGACCTCTATTTGGGCCGTAGGTGATCGCTCTTTTACAACCAGATTGGTTTTCCTATAAAAAAGACTTTATTAAAATACTGTCCAACCTCTTTAAACCTTTAAATTGTTTTTACTCTAGGTACGTATGTGTTCTGTACATATATCTTTTCTTTCCCCTTTTTTTTATATTTTTCCTTCCGTGTATTAGTTGGTTTTACTTCCTTTAAACTTGTAATTGCCTATTTTTTTTTTTTAAATGAATTTCTATAGGTATTTAAACTTATTTAAATTATTTTGCTCTTACTCTTTTTTTCTTTTCTTTTTAAATCACAAAAAAAACTTCCAACTCAATGGCTTTAGTTGAAAACGCCTTGCACACTTGCGTTTAAAAAAATTTGCAATTCAAATTAACTTTTTTTTTTTTCCTTTTTGAATCAAAAAAACTTAAAACTCAATGGCTTCAAATAAAACGACTTGCACACTTGCGTTTAGAAAATTGGCAATTCAAATGAACTTTTTTTTTCTTTCTTTCCAATTGCAGCCTGAAACTAGCTGCATTTTTGGCATTCAGCAAAAGCTTCTATTTCTTTTTCTAAGATCATTGACCCCGCTAGTTTCAAATATTCGCTTTTGAGTCTAAATAAATCCTGCATCAATGCCTAAATTTCATATCTTCCCTAAACTTGCCTATAAACACAATATTATGCTACACCCTTTTAAAGCTACAAATCGTAAACATTTTTCATTCATTCATTCGTTTATTTGTTCATTTCCATTTTACGATCTTCGATATTTCATCTTCTTCTTTTGCGACAAACGAAACCTGTCATTGTCATTGTCTTGTAATTAAAATTTTAATGGCCGTCGCCAGGCTCGTGGCTCGTCGAGTTTGTTTTGATTTGCATTCGGCAATAAATATCAAAAAATTCGTTTTATTTATATTTTTTTTATTAAAACAATGTAAATTCGGTAACAGGGCTATGCTTTTTCTTGGTATACCGATACCGAGAATATGCATATGAACCCACGAAACTTGGCCGGCTTTTGAAAAGTGTATTTTGTTGTGTGGCAGTGAATAGTGGAAGAGTACCTACTCTAGTGAAGTGTTATTATATATGTATATATATGTAGGTATTCTAAGTTATAAAATATTATGCTATTTATGCATAATCAAAAGTGCAATTATTTTAATCCATTATTTTACCAAATAAAATAATACGTGTTTCCTTGTTTACCACCATAAAAAAATTTCAGAGCAGTACGGGTATATTTCGGCTCCTCTAACACAGTGTGATTAAAAGCTAAAAGAAAATACTCTTAAGATGTCATTCTCCTTGCCCTTCTTTTATTTATTTTTTCATACCCATTAGATATCGCACAGCTGTTTACTTGTTTTTTTTTTTTGTAAATATTGCACATTATTATGCAAATCGTGTTTTGCCGTCGGCAGTCATTTTTCGTTTTTGGGATTAAAATCGCGTTTTGTAATCATAATCATTAAAATAAATAAATAAATAATCAGTGGACTTTGATTTACCGTCAGAAGATTAAAATCAAATTTATAATTTGGCATGTGCGTTGACATAAAACTCATCGAAGTTGAAATTTAGTGGGAAACTTAAGTTGAAAATTGCTTTAATAGTTTTAAAGTTTAAAGAAGTGAAATTAGTGGCCCCTTATTTCTTTATGTCTTTACGTACCTTGTTCGAAAATTTCTTCAACACCAACGTGGGTCGCGAACCCATGCACCTAGACGGGCAGTTCTCAACCTTTGAGTCAGATAAGTTAACTTAATTTTTTTATTAAAATTAGATACTTTGTGGTATTTATCTTTTGTTTTAGGTATTACTGTCGCATGTCTTTCGCGTGGAATACACCAATGTATTTGCCCGAACGAGACTCCAACTCGTACATGCAACTACCAATTGCTCTTCGCACACGGCATTTTACAAATTTGGGAAGGAGTTTGGCATTAATGCCTCGCACAAAATTGCTTTGAGCAAAGTTTCTGTGAAACACCTCTTGGCCAACGCGGTAAGTCACTTGTTTTGCTCGGGTATTATAGGTATTCTTTGACTTAACGTATGCCCTGAATAGATTCTCCGACAACTTCTGTCTCGTCAGCGTAGTCTTCAGTGCGTTTGGCAAAACTAACATTTCCGGGTCACATAAAGCGTTTAAATCTCTCAAGATCCTATATGAAGATCCATGAGATATCATATTTTGGCCGAAGAGAGCAAAGTATGGCTGGCAGTCATTTTGCTCTTTAGATATCATAATTCTAAGTTTATTCAGGACGCTACGGTTGACCCTCTCGGAAATGTTAGCCTGCGGTGAATATACTGCCGTACGCACATGTTGAACCCCGTAGTTCGTCAAGAAGTTTTTAAAGTCCTTGGAAACGAACTGACGCCCGTTGTCGGAATGAATATATTTAGGGGTGCCGAAAGTATGAAAAATGTTAGGTTCTAGAAACTGTATGATTCTAGAAGACGTTGCTTTAGGCATAGCTTTGAGAAACGTAAATTTTGAGAAGTGGTCTACTACAATGAAGACATACACGTTCCTTCGCCTCGTACGCGGGTATGGACCCAAAAAGTCGATGTACAATCGCTGCATTGGTCTTTCTGTCACCGTCTGTTTAGTGATAGGTGGGCGAAGAATTGCATTCGGCGCTTTTGCCATTTTACAAGTGTCACACTTACTCACAAATGCCTTGATGTCTTTTACCATTTTTGGCCAGTAGTATTTTTCTTTAATACGAGCATAGGTCTTAGCGAAGCCACTATGGCAACTTAGCTTCGTATTATGGGACAATTCAATGCATTTATGAGTTAGTGCTTCTGGCAACCAAAGACGCCACAATGAGTCCTCTTCCTCTACTTCCCCCGTCCTGAACCTAACTCTTTTGTAGATATATTTTCCCGATACAACTAGGTCCGGAAGCGCAGACTGGTTAGAATTAATGTTTTCTCGCAGTTGGGAATATTGCTCCGAATCAAACTCTACCGAATCAAGATCTATATCACTACATTTCATCATAGAAAAAGCCTCCTCGATTCCATTTTCTTCCGCAGTTACCTTCGCAGAAATTTCTTCCATATTCATTCTAGATAGAGAATCAGGCACCACATTGAGAGAACCCTTTCGGTGTTCGATTTTGAACTCAAAGCCTTGGAGTTCCAAACTCCATCTGGCTAATCTACCATTTAACTCTTTCATCGACATCAACCATTTGAGACTTGAATGGTCTGTTATTACTGTGAAAGGTAATCCATCAATGTAAGGCCTAAATTTTCGAATACTTAAGACCGCTGCAAGACATTCCTGCTCAGTAAATGTGTAGTTTTTCTGAGACTTATTCAGCTTCTTCGACATGTATGCAATAGGTCTTTCGTTATTGTTCTCATCCAACTGGAAAAGAACACCACCTACCCCCTCAGAGGATGCGTCACATTGTATAGTGAACGCTTTTGTAAAGTCGGGTTGAGCCAACACTGGCTTCGAGGAAAGTGCAGTCTTCAATCTATTAAACCCCTCCAATGCTTCAGGTGTTAACTCAAATTTAGCTCTCTTTTTCAGACAGTCTGTTAACGGTGCTGCCAAATCCGCATAGTTCCTAATGAATCTCCTGTACCATCCGGTCATTCCTAGAAATCTCCTTATCTGTCTTATCGTCGAGGGGACCGGAAAATTTAACATTGCCTCGACTTTATCAGGGCTGGTTTGTAAGGTGCCTTGGCCAACTATGAATCCGAGGAACTTAATCTCCCGCATGCAGAACTTGCTCTTATCGAGGTTAATGGTTAAATTCGCTCTGCGCAGACACGCAGCCACTTCGTTCAGAATACGCATGTGGGACTCGAAGTCAGCCGTACAGATCAACAGATCGTCCAGGTAAACAAAAATGTTATCACGGAGATGACCAGGCACTACTTGATCGATTACTCGACACATCGTTTGACCAGCATTGCTTAAGCCGAATGGCATTACTTTGAATTGGTAGAGTGGTCTACCAGGAACTGCAAATGCGGTCTTTTCACGAGAACTTTCATCTAATGGAATTTGCCAATACGCGTCTTTTAGGTCTATCCCCGTGATAAAACGAGTGTCGTTTATACGGCTTAACAAACCCTCGACATGAGGAAGGGGATATGCATCTTTTACGGTGACTGCGTTGACTTTTCGAAAGTCTAAGCAGAGACGAACTTTGCCTGGCTTTCTCACCAAAACTACGGGACAACACCAGGGAGAATTACTAACCTCGATAACCCCAAGTTCTAGCATACGGTCTAATTCTTTGTAAGCCTCTTCTTGGCGAACCGGAGACAATGGATAGTGCCGCGACTTAATCGGAACGGCGTTTCCGGTGTCGATAAAGTGAGATCCAAGA
The DNA here is from genome assembly GCA_916050605.2 of Platycheirus albimanus. NCBI lineage: Eukaryota > Metazoa > Arthropoda > Insecta > Diptera > Syrphidae > Platycheirus > Platycheirus albimanus. The sequence continues at coordinate 190,443,824 of OU696696.1, forward strand.
GTTGTCTTGCCTAGACCTAAAACAACAAAGTTAGGAAATGGAATCTTGACCTTTTCCAACTGACGATTTTGTTCGGGGGAAAGTTCCATCATTTCAGCCTCATCCTTAAAATTGACCTCTTCTCCTTCTGTTCCGACATCGGCTTGTATTTCGCAAACTTCAGGCATCAAATTGAACTCCCTCCAAAAATTCATTCCCAAGTAGAGTTTCTGTGTCAGATTGGGAATCAGGTAAAACGAAATGGGCTTCGTAAAGCCATTGTAAGTGGTCTGAATTTCACAGTGGCCTACAATGTCATGGGATTTGCCATCTGCTGTACGTACTACATTTTGATATGGCTTTACTTCCGCACCAATTCGATTTACCAAACTCCAGCAATCACAGCCTATAACCGAAATAGATGCCCCACTGTCTAACAACCCGAAAACAGATTCATTGTTTAATTGGACGTTTGCATACATCCTACCATCTGCATTTGAAGATATAATTGAATCCACTATTTGTTTACGAAACTTCTTCCGTTTACGAAACTGATGTCGGCACTTTTGAATATGAGCGCTGACTGAATTACTTCTAGTCCCGAAAATTCGAGATCGTACTTTATAGTAATTTAGCTTGCGCTCATGAAGAGACTTCAGAGCATAAGTCTTAACAGGATGAGACTGGGGAACTACAGGGCTAAAAGGTGTTTTTCGTTCCAAGATCTTGAGTGGAACCTTGTCTTCTATAGTTTTATTAGGAATAGGAATTATTTGGCTGGTTTCTAATTTTTTGAGTGGTCTGGGGCACTCCTGGAGGAACGAAATTCCCCACTCTTCTTCTCGTTCCCTTTCCAGTTTTCCGAGTGCTTACCACATTGAATTGTGTTAACCCCTTTGGCTCCGCACAAAAAACAAAAAACCCCAATGGGCTTAGGACAAAAATGGTACGGATGCCCTTTTTCGTCACAATTCCAGCACACATAATGGCTGGTCGGCGTGCGTCGTTGGAAAGAAGACACAGCAGCGATTTCCTCACCATCTACAATTACCTCTTCTGTTTCTTCAGTAGCTGAAATTTCATAAAGTTTTTGGAACAGAAGCTCGTTTAGCCAAAAACCTCTCTGCCTCTCGACCCTTAATTCGAACTTGTTCTAGAGTTTTTACACTTGCCGCCAACAAAATCTCACCTATCTTATCTTTAGCATTGTTACGAATTACATCAACTAATTTTCTTTCATTGAAGGGTTCTTTAAGGCGATCGTTAATAGCGGCGATAGAATTATAATAATCGTCGAAAGACTCCTTGAAACCTTGCTTCCGAGTGAGCAACCTCATATATATTTCGACGTCGCTTTCGTATCGCCCAAACTCCTTCTTCAACTTTGCGTTGGGATTTCTACGCAAAAATGCCCAAAACCATTTGTTTGCCTTGCCCGTAAGTAAAATTTGGAAATTAGCACAAATCTGCTCGTCCGTGTAAGACGACGAGGCCTGCATTCTGTCGACCTTAAATAGGAAATCAGTGATGTTTTCAGTTCCATCGTACTGCATGTGCCACCTATCTAACCTACAAAACTCTAACGCACTAGAAGATGTAGAAGGCGTTACGCAAGGCCTAGATTCTATTCTTTGTGGAACATTTTCTGTTGATTCTCTTGGTGAACTCACATCAAAAGGGTTACCACTGCTAGTTGCATTTCTCGTCGGATTCTGATGAATGCCTAGTGATTCCATCTTTGCAATTACATTATTCATGAACAAATTTATGGTCTGCATCAGTCTCATCTGATTGTTCATCATAGTACTCTCTATGCGATCAACTAATTCCGCCGTCGAATCTTCTCGAATACCATCGTTATTGTTATTGTTGTCGTTGCCATTTTCTTGACCGTTTCCATTGAGCGGTTCGCTGCCGATGGGCGAATCCATGTTACCGTTAGTCATAGTTGAGGTTAACTCAGAAATTATTGAATTAAGATCCTCCGAAAAACTAAATGAATTATTTAAATCAAAACGGTCGACTACTCTACTAAATCTTTGGTAAAATTCCTCGAATCTTGCCTCAGAATGCGCGTAAATTACACTTAAATCGTCGTGAAGTGAAATGCGACGTCTTGTGTTCATGCCTTGGAGCAGCACAAAATGTGTCCTCCTCAAACTTAAGAAAAAGACTCAACTTAGTCAAGACTCAGAATCTATATTAGACTCAAAATCGAAACCTAGCAAAAACAAAAAAAATTAAATCCCAACAAAATCTACGCTCCTCCGAATACCAAATTTGATCCAGTTCCAAGCTAATACTAAAAAAAAATTTTAGAAAACTAACTAAAAAAAATCCAGAACCTGAAAACAAATTCAACAAAAAAAATGTTTGAAAATCTAACCCAAATTCGAAGGAAATAAATGTTCAACCAGGTTGCACATAATTAAAATAAATTCGAGACTGAATTTCTAAAAAAAAAAACAGTTCATGAATTTCACTTACTGAAAATTCAAATTTACCACCAATCCAATATTTATTTCCAATTAAAAGGAAATTTAAATTCAAAAAAAAATCTTTTTGTATTTTTCAAATTTTTGATTAATTGAATTAATTGAAATATATATGTATATTAGAACAATTAAATAGTATGCGATGATAAAATTTAAAAATAAAATGATAATTAAAAAGGTGTGTTTTTATTACGAAAACGATGTATTTATAATGGGTAAAAAGGATGAGAGTTTTGGTCAAGAGAGGATGTCAACCAAATAGAACGAAGAAGCCGTGTTCTGCGAGCCCAAAAATTAAAAAAAAATTAAAATTATTGAACTTTGTATTGACTTTACTTTAAAGGACTTTGAAAAAAAAAATTTATTCTCTTTGGGTTTCAGGACATCGAAAGACAAAGTTTTCATCTTTGAAGACCTCTGTTAACCCTCGGAGAATGTTATTGTGACTTGCTGGTAGGACCAATGAAGACGCCTTTCCATCGACAGATCACTTCCCAGCATTTGAAAGAGTGCGTGCTGGGTTGTCCGGCGTTTTGGGTACCTGTATTCAAGATACGCAAAGACTCGAACTGTCCAGCCCACTCATTATCTATACATGTCGACATGGCTACATCTTTCTTGCGGCAGCGCGGTACCGAGTTCTTTACCCCCAGTCTCCGGGACTCACTAAAATCGGTGTAACCGAATTCGAGCATGACAATCGAAAATTGAAAAAAAAAAATTTAAAAAATTACAAAAAAAATGAAAGAAAAAAATGAAAATCGTAAAAATTATTGTTAAAATTTGAATTGGCTCGAAAAAAATAAAATATTTAGCCCACTATCTTCCGATAGAGGCTTCCACGTTGCGGGCGCCATTTTGTAACGATCTTTTGTGCCTCTCGTTCTTGACTGGTTTGTATTCCCACTTGGCTAGCTCTTCGGTGGGTTCTTGAACCTTTTGATTGTTACAAAAAAATAATTCCAGTCTAGCGTTTTAGGTGTTAGTAACGCGCGAGCAATTTTCCTCAACCCTCCCTTCCATGGTTGTCTCCCTCGCTAGGACAACCCCTTTACCAGGCTTCTTTTTAGTTTATGATACTCTCCTTTCCATCCCTCTCATCCTTTTTAAAAGAAATCTTATTCAATGCACATAATGCAAATTAACTTGTTTATTATCATTTATAAAACAAAAAGCTCATACTGTCTTCTTTATAAATATATGTGAAAATTATTTAATTCAAACAAAATTTAACATATTATTCATGATTAAATATTAATTAATTTTCATTTCGCTTTACTCCACAAATTATTCTATAATTTATTCTTTAAATTTAATTAAAATTGATTTTATATTGATTGATAAAAAAAAATGGTAACCCTACTGTCGATACGAATAAAAATCTAGCTTTTGATCGACAATCGATTCGTCATCGACTTATTAAAAAAACTTGGGATTATAGTCCTCTTAACAGTTTAATTCTTTCTTTTTTTATATATATATATACTTTTGTCCCCTGATAAACCCACCCTTGTTCGCACTGATTAATATATATTATACACACATGCAAATATCAAATAAATGACAATATAATAAAAAAACTCACCTCTCAATATCCTGCGGAAGTGGCCACTGCTGCTGGATTTTTGATGGAGGTGCTGTTGTCACTGATGCGCGATATTTCCTCGTTTTTAATTATTTGAAACTATGTGTATATGTATATCAGTTATTTTAAGCACTGCGAACAATATAATTACGCGGTTCGCGTATCGACTATAAAAAAAACTATCTTTGTACACGATACCGACAGATACAAGCACCACAAAAAAAATTTTAAATCTTAATTCAAATTTAAATTAAGTGCGTATCTATATATATATGTAAAATTAAGATTTGTTGGGCTTGGTGGTATATTTTTTGGGTGTAGTTTTTTTTCTATGGGCCCCGGACACGTAACCCGACCTCTATTTGGGCCGTAGGTGATCGCTCTTTTACAACCAGATTGGTTTTCCTATAAAAAAGACTTTATTAAAATACTGTCCAACCTCTTTAAACCTTTAAATTGTTTTTACTCTAGGTACGTATGTGTTCTGTACATATATCTAAAATTACCTTTTCTTTTCTTTCCCCTTTTTTTTATATTTTTCCTTCCGTGTATTAGTTGGTTTTACTTCCTTTAAACTTGTAATTGCCTATTTTTTTTTTTTTTTTTAAATGAATTTCTATAGGTATTTAAACTTATTTAAATTATTTTGCTCTTACTCTTTTTTTCTTTTCTTTTTAAATCACAAAAAAAACTTCCAACTCAATGGCTTTAGTTGAAAACGCCTTGCACACTTGCGTTTAAAAAAATTTGCAATTCAAATTAACTTTTTTTTTTTTTTTCCTTTTTGAATCAAAAAAACTTAAAACTCAATGGCTTCAAATAAAACGACTTGCACACTTGCGTTTAGAAAATTGGCAATTCAAATGAACTTTTTTTTTCTTTCTTTCCAATTGCAGCCTGAAACTAGCTGCAATTTTGGCATTCAGCAAAAGCTTCTAGTTCGTTTTTTGCAAATGCGCGGAGGATAAATCTTTTGTGCTTTGGAGTGTTAAAATTGAGTTTAAATACAAATATGGAGTGTTTTAAATGCAAAAGTGTGATTACCGGGGAAACTGGAATAAGATGTGCGGGCATTTGCGGAAAGGTATTCCACCCCAAAGTCGCATGTAGTGGTCTCGACCGCTATAGCAGCGGTGTGTTAGACACAAATACAATGCTAAAATTTATTTGTGATGATTGTGTTATGTACATACATAATATTGATTTAGCGGTACGAGAAATACATGAAACAGTAAAGAAAAATGGAAATTATTTAAAAGAATATAAAAATGAATTTGAATTATCTATAAAAATAAAATGCACGACTGGGTCGCACGTACTTGCTCTGTTGGTGCAATAGTACGATGAAAACAAACTTTTAGATCAATAAGAACAATTAATTTTTGAAAAATTTGGTAAAAACCAAAAAAATTTGGCTTAAACTGGAAAAGTCGATATACGGGAGCTAACGTTAAGAAACCTTTAATATTTAAAATAAGACGTTATCTTTTGGGTGTTATAAATGATACAAATGTTCACTTATGGCCAAATTAATAATACTGTTAAAAGCAATTTCCGCTATTATCATGTATAGCCAAAAACTAAAAATGCAGTTTTGTTTGAAGTATTCTATGTATGTTACATAAAAAGTTTTATAAAAATTGGGGGAGCCTTTTTTGAGTAAATTAGAAAAAATGAAAAAAATTGGCCAAAATCTAGTGGCTCTTTGTATTGGAGCCACCATTTAAAAAAGAGAAAATTAAAAAAAATCAATGCCATCTGATAGGAAGCTGTAAGGAACTATACCAAACAAAGTTTGAGTGAATTCGATGCAACCGTTGACAACTTATGGCCATTTGCAAAAAAGCCGTTAAGAGCAGATCTCCGTTATTTGCATTTTTAGCCAAAAACTAAAAACGCAGTTCTCTTCAAAACACTAAAAGAATATAACACACAAAGTTTAATTAAAATCGTTAGAGCCATTTTCGAGAAAATTAGAAAAAACCAAAAAAAGTTGGCTAAAACTCAACGGCTCGTTGTATGGAAGCCACCGTTTAGAAAGGCTTCAGTGAAAAATTTACTAAGCCATCCTATAGAACACTATGAAAAACTATGTCAAACAAAGTTTTAGTTGATTCAATCAAGCCGTTGAGAACTTATGGCTATTTGAAAAAAGCCGTTAAAACCTGATTTTCGTTACGACCATTTAAGGCTAAAACAAAAAACGCAGTTTTGTTAGAAATGCTTAAAGTTAGCTAAATTTTAAATTTAATCAAAATCGTTAGAGCCGTTTTCGAGAAAATCCAAATTGAAAAAAACCGTTACTTGAAAGGTACCAGTTTGAGCCGGGCTAAAACAAAATAAAAAAAACCTCGACAACCGTTTTTCTTCAAACTGCTATATACCAAGTTTGAAGAAAATCCGTCAAGCCGTTTAGGCTGTAGCATGACGTGAAAAAGCGCACATCCGCACATCCGCACAGACGCACAGACAGACCGACGGACGGTATGGAGAAAACCACTTTTTTGGGCTTCTCTATCATCGTAATGTCATGTTTGATTAAAACCTCGATTTTTTTTTTTCTGCACGAAACCAATACTTGCCCTATAGAGCAAGTAAAAAATGAAGAGGAAATAAAAACTCTATTGGAGGCAATTGAAGCTAGATACTCCGATAGATTTAATGAAATGAAAAGTGCGCAGGAAGCTTGTGAAAAAAGTGTTAAGGAAATTGAAAAAATTAGTGTAAAAGGAATCAAAGAAGATTTAGTAAAGGAATTTATGGATATAAAAAAATCTGTTATCAATGAAACAACAAAAACATTGCAGATGCAAACAAACCAACCTTCATACGCGGATAAAATTAAAGAAAAACAAAATGTGATTATAATTAAACCAATTGAAAACCAAAATAATAGTAAAACTAGGGAAGTAATTAAAAACACTATAAATCCAACAGATTTGGCATTAAATACAACTAATGTGAAAGATATTCAAAATGGTGCTATATTAATTCGTGGTGATGAAAACTCAGTAAAAAAAATTGAAAGTGAATTTAAAGAAAAACAAAGTGCAAACTACAATATTAAAATACCCATTAAAAAAAACCTCGAGTACTAATTGTAGGTATGAAAGAGAAAATGTGTCAAGAAGAAATAGAAAAATCACTAAAGAGCCAAAACGGGCTAAACGACTATGACATAAAGTGTGTGCATACATATCTATCGCCAAAAATCAAGTGCTTCAATGCAATCTTTGAACTGGACAGTGTTGCCTATGCTAAAGTATTGGAAAGTACTAAAGTTAGTATTGGTTGGGATAGATGCCGAGTGTATCAACATACAAATGTAGTAAGGTGTTTTAATTGCTGTGGGTTCAATCATACAACCAAAAACTGTACCAGTGAAAAGGCTTGTAGTAATTGTGGAGAAAATCATGATGTGAAAATTTGTACGAAAAATGAAAGTAAGTGTATAAACTGTAGTAATGCAAAAACAAATCTTGGAATAGAGTTGAATGTCAACCATAAGGCTAGTGATGTAAATTGTCCAGCTTATCAAAGAAAACTAAAAATAGCGGAAGATAGGACTGATTATTAGCAATTAGACGACATAAGGTGTATTTACTTAAACGTCCAGGGCTTGACAAATAATTTTGATGAGATAGAAAGTTTAGTGAAAAGTGAAAATTTGGACATTTTGGTGTTAAGTGAAACACATATTACAGACCCTAATGATTTAAAATATGTGCAACTCGAAGGATACTACCATCCATTTAGTTGTGAAAGCGAATCTAGTCATACTGGTGGAGTTATTGTCTATGTAAAAAATCATTTTAAATGTCGCATCGTCAAAAAATGTAAAGTCAGCATGCAGTATTGGTGTTTAATGTTAAAAGTGCAATACGAAAACTATCCGGTTTTATATCTTTGTGCGTTTTACCGATCCCCTAGTCGTTTTTCCTCAAAAGTTGACTTTTGTAATGATTTAGAAAGTTGGATAGAATATTTATCACAATGCGGTAATTTCATTATAGTGGGTGACGTAAATATTGACTGGTTTGATAGAACGGACACATATATGCGACGCATTTCAAATATTGTAAACGATAATGGTGCGGGTATGATTATAAATGAACCAACAAGAATAACAAGTCATTCAAAAATCCTAATTGATTACGTGATTACAAACTATGCTGACAAAGTTAGTGCGAGGGTGGACAAAGACTTAAAAATAAGTGACCATGAGTCCATTGAAATAATTGTAAAAAACCCTAAACAAAAAAAAAATAAGGTACTGTAAATACGACCAAAATATTTTCTTATCAAGGCTATCTGATGTACCTTTCTTTATAAATTTTAATTTTGAACAGCCACAAACTTTAAACAGTCTATGTAATTGTAAGGGGGGGGGGGGGGGGCGGTCGGTGTGTGACTTCGCTAAGTGGAGGGGTTTCGGCATGCTGGCGTTGCTTCCGGCTAGTGTCAGTCCAAGGCGGGGTTTGTTTCCACTTGTACCTCTCCCTCAACATGTTTTAATCATGCCGAGTCGTTTGGTTTTCTAGACTTTGGTGGTAGTAAAATAAAATTGGATTTTCAAAAAAAAATTTATGGCAGATATCAATGCCAAAGCAAACCTGAGGAAAATAGATGTTCGACAAGTTAATGTCAAGCACCAGGAGGATGGGAATGAGGTAGACAAGCACGAAGGGGGATAGACAATCACAAACGAAAGGTGAATACGAGATGTTGTGTATTCTAAGGCTCTGCAACCCACCCAACCACTTTCTACAAATGCACTGTCTCCGATGATCGAATGTATCCATTATCTCGGATAGCCGAATCAATAAGACCCTTATGCATCTGAAGTGGCTTCCATGTTCGTTCGTTGCCTGAATTTTTGGAACGAAACCCAACCGGAATATATACAAAAAAAATTAAACGCGCCTTTTCAAACCATGTTCTTGTGTTGCCAGAGTGTCATCGCCTCTAATTTATTTCACCATTGCGTACACATTATGTCCGTTGTAATGAAAGTCGAATTTTCAAGGATAAAATTACGTTATAAAATATTTTATTAGTATAAATCTAAAATCCAGCGAATTATCAATTTCATTTTGATTATTTACAAAATAAGTAGGTAGGTATGAGTATAAAAAAAAATACTGACTATAACTAAGTCAATGTAATAAGTAATATAGCTAAATGAGCTTCAAAAGATTTTGATTGTTTTTTTTTTTTTTAAATTTCAAGTGAGAGGGTGGTAGATAAACATCCACCAATGTAAAGAAAAAAATTATTTCACTCCTATACACGGGAGGATTATAACCAAAATGGTAGAGGATTGTATAACTAGTATAAGTTTTGATCTCAACAGCACTTAATATCGATGTACTAATTTTAGCAAAAATTCAAGCATGAACATCCTTTTATATATAATTAAGGAAAATGGCAGGTCGCGCACGGACAGCTGCGAGTAATGAGATACAGGTAGACTTAATTTTAAGTAAGCAAAATAGGCAAAATTCCAAGTAAGTAGGTTTCAAAGATTGATTTAAATATTTTTTTTTGTAGTTTTCAAGGATTAATTCGATTTAAAAATATATAAAGGAGTGAGAATAGTTAAAGTTGCTATGTCTTCTTTTTTTTTCTTATCTTATATCGAAATAGCGAGCAAAGGTTTAATAATCACTCAACGTAGTAAATTATTTTCTTTATAAGTTCACTTTTTTTTTTTTTTTTTTTTTTTTTTTTTTTAAACCCGGAAAACGATATTAGCAAAACAACACCGATTTATATTCGTTATGTACGTTGCATGTAAATATATGCATAGTTCAAATCAGATAGGTGTTAAACTTAATTTTTGGAAATTTATCATACAATCAATTTGTAATAAAGCTATCAATGAATAAAAGGACTCACCCGAGTAATCCTCGACGAAGTGCACTGCATCGATGATCCTGGCTAGAGTTGAAAAATAGATTCATTTAAAAAAGAAATTGATTATAGATGATTATTTCCAAGTTTTCACGATGAACTTTCAGATTAATTCGTTGAGTCAGTGAACTATAGCAACGTTAGTGTTCTCTCACTAGATTTATATAGTATATGACAAAAAAACTAACAAGGATGTCAATCTGTATGAGGGTTTTAAAATAAATATACTTTAGTAAGCTTTCATTATACATTAAGTTAGTGATAAATGAAACGATAATACTTAAATTTTATTCGATTCGAAAGTCCTAATCGAAGCAACGCATTGCCTCACGGGTACAGTCAGTAATCGACGAACTTGGCAAGGATGCCTTGGATAAATGAAGACTTGTATTTTCTCAGATTTCCTGATTTTTCCTAGTTGATATGACACACAATTCGCACACGAAGCGTCTCGGGCAGTGGCTAGGCTATTCGGTGGAACTGGACGATGGGTTTAAATCTCTCGACAGCTTTTCTTCGGAGGTACAGTTGCCTCCTCTACTTGGAGCGTCCAACTTTGATCTCAACCGAATATTTGAGATGACGCGCCTAAAATAAAATGGGCGTCAGGGTTGCGTCGTTTTACGTATATCCACAAAATAAAATGTGTTAAAAATAATACCTGAGATTTATGCCAAACGAATTGTTTTTTTTTTTCAAAATTTCGCCGCTTTTCTTTTCAGCAATATGTTTCAATTGGTTGCAAGCCAATAATCCTGGGCAGAAGGAACAGAACGTCTGACGATTGCTCGTTTTCTCAAGGAAATCTGTTGAGTTTTAGTAAATACTCCAAAAAAAAAGTAATTTTGCAAGATAATTTATCTTGAGAAGACACTTTTGTGATGGCGGATGAGTTGAGACAAAAGACAGACTTTTGCTCTGCCCACGATTTTATAGCCATTCACAATGAATGAAATCAGCTGGCGAATCTTTCCGGTATCTAGGACCTCTATATTTGTAAGTGAGAAACTCAGGATGAATGCGTTCGGCGAGGAACAAATATTCTTTTCATGCGTGTTCTGCATTTATGTACGGAGATACAATTTTTTTTTGATTGAATACGAATTCAAAAAAAATATAGTCACCAGCAGGGGTAAATGCTGACTCAAACTCACGGATTTTGGTTTGGTGCAAAGCTAAATGAGAAAAAAAAAGGAATTTCCTTGAGATGCGAAATTTGACGTTCAGAATAACTTCAATTGCACAAAAAGTGCTATGAAACTCTTGTTTAAATCTAGATAGCGTAATAAAGGGAGGAAATTAAAAAGAATAATTCTGAATAAAGGCAGGAGGCATTAAAATGTCAAATGGAAATGGACATTTCGTGAACGAGCAGGGCGGTAGGAGAGCTGTCATATATTACCTGAGGCAGTCAGCTGCTTAAAAAAAAGGAGTGTATTGAGTTCGTACTGAACACGCAATTTCACTCGCAAAAGTGATCAAAATTATTAAAATTGCACCACAAGAAATTAAATCGCGCTTTTTATAACGCTCCACGAATAGTTAACACTTTTGCGAACGCGCGGCCACGCTAAGTAAGTTGAACGCATTCATTTAAACATTCAAACTTTTTTTTCTCTATTCCACCTTTTTCTTTCTTCCTGTCATTCTAGAATGACATTGTGTTCTGGTGCTAAAAGCTCCCAACCTAAAATATTAAATAAGTTGAATAAAAAAAAATATAAATATCATATTCGAAATAAAATAATAATAAGAATAAATGTGCTCTTGAAGAAGAAAGATAGCCAACACGGGCTATATGTATGCATTTTCATTCTGCGTAAGAATGTTTCGCTACAAAACTTGCACGTTTCGGACAATACACTTTGTTCGAAAAGTGTAAGAAAAACGAATGCATTCGACGCATTCTTGTATCTGGATACCTACTTAGTTATCTATATCTACCTAGGTGAATTACTAATCACGTCTCTCAGTGTCAGGGTTCGGATGTCTTATAAATGTACCTGTCTAGACTTTTTAAGATATTTATAGGAATTAAATCGATCGGAAAATCATGGAGTGTGTATATTTTTAATAGCGTTCGGTCTTTTAATGTCTGAATCTGGGTAAACAAAGTGCATTTTGGTCCATATAGATACATCATCGACGAAGATCTTTGGCGTGGTAAACGCCAATTCTTTTACCTTGTAAGTTTTCGATTTCATAAAGATTGTTGTTTCTGCTTATTACACGACATTTCACGAATTTATTAGATAATTTCGCGTTGAAGTTTTTAGAGGCGTTGCTCAAAACAAAATTTCGGCGAAAAATTTCCTCACCGGGTTTAAATGTGCGTACGGCGGTCCTGACATTGTAAGACTTTACATTTCGCTGGTATGCCTCTGATAACTTTTCTCTAATTTTACCACGTATCAATTGCATTGCATTCGGAAAGTTTAAGACTTCAATCTCTCCATTGCCCAAAGCATCTAACTGTTTTAGAATAGGGTAAGCATCTGCATGGGTGATCATATGGTGACCGAAAAGGGCGAAATAGGGAGATATGCTAATTGACTGGTGTACGGAAGTACATAGTGCTTGCTGAATTTGCGGCAAGTGCATGTCCCACTCTTTCTGGTCGTCCTTCAAGTAAGTTCGAACTGCTGAAAGTATGGAACGGTTAACGCGTTCCGAAGCGTTCGCCTGAGGAGAATATAGGGCGTTTTTGATATGCTTAGTGCCATATCCAAAGAAAGCTTTGAAACTCTTGCGAAGTGAACTGTTTTCCATTATCGCTGTGTACAAATTCGGGTACACCAAATTTCAGAAAGATTTCCTTCTCTAGAAAGTCGATTACAAGTCTGGAGTTGGCTTTAGGCATAGGCTTCAAAAAGACAAATTTAGACATGTGATCTAGAACGATGAAGAGAAATAAATTTCCTTTCTTACTCCTAACATATGGACCCATAAAATCAATAAAGATTTTTTGAAATGGAATCTCGGTATTTTGTTGAAATCCCATTGGTGGTTTCATTATAAAGTTCGGAGCTTTATTTTCTTTACACTTAGTACATTTGCTGACAAAGTCATGCAACTGTTGGGTCATCTTGGGCCAAAAATAGATTTCTTTGATTCTTTCTAAGGTCTTTTTAATGCCACCATGGGCGCAATTTGGGGGTTCATGATTTTGGGCAATAATTCGTTCAGTTAAACCAGCAGGTAACCAAAGTTTCCAGATAGTATCTGTACTTGGAATGCTGTTTTTGCTGGAGACGATTTTTTTATATAGAATACCATCAATGAATTTTAAATCTGACAAGTTTTGTAGATTCTTACTAACAGAAGAAATAAGATCGAGGTAATCTTTTGAAGTAAATTCAGGGTAACTAGTAATAGCAGGTTTTAAAGTAATGGCAGGGTTTGGTTCAGGATTCAGAGGAATATCAGGGTTCATGGAAAGCTGATCCATGTGCATACGTGATAACGCGTCAGGTACAAGATTGAGTGAACCTTTAACATGTTTGATGTGAAATGTGTAGGCTTGTAATTTCAACGACCATCGCGCTAATCGGCCACTAAGGTCAGATAGATTCATTAGCCATTTGAGACTGGCGTGGTCTGTAATAACCGTGAAGGTACTTCCTTCGACGTATGGTCTAAATTTTCGTATGGCCCGTAGAGCTGCAAGACATTCTTGTTCTCCAACACTATAATTTTGTTGACATGTATTTAGTTTTTCTGAAAAATAAGCAATTGGTTTTTCATTGCCTTCATCATCGTATTGAAACAAGACAGCTCCTATACCTTTCGAGGAAGCATCACACTGAATGGTGAGAGGCTTCGAAAAGTCAGGTGTGTTCAACAGAGGGGCAGAAGTTAATGCATCTTTTAAAGATTCGAATGACTGTATTGCTTCAGCAGAAATGGGGAAAGTACTTCCTTTCTTGAGATAATCGGACAGAGGGGCTGCTAAAGAGGAAAAATTACGAATAAAGCGGCGATACCATCCACAAACACCTAAGAATCTCCTCACCTGTTTCTGGGTAGTGGGAAGCGGAAATTCTTTGATAGCTGATATCTTATCTGGGTCGGCTTTTAAGTGACCTTGACCTATAATATAACCAAGGTATTTCAATTCCTTAAAACAAAAGAACGATTTTTCAACATTTATGGTGAGGTTAGCAGCTTTCAGATGCTCAGCCACCAACTTCAGAATCTTGAGGTGGGATTCAAAATCACGAGAGATGATTAGAAGGTCGTCAAGATATACAAACACGGATTCCCTAAGTGACGAGGGGATCACTTTATCCATCAACCTACATAACCTTTGGGGTGCGTTACACAACCCGAAGGGCATGACGGTAAATTGATGAAGCGGTCGTCCAGGCACAGTGAATGCGGTTTTTTCTCTTGACGCCTTCTCTAGAGGAATCTGCCAGAAAGCATCCTTGAGGTCCACACTACTCATGTAATGTGTATCCCCAAGCTGACTGAGCAGACTCTCCAAAAGAGGTTGAGGATATGCGTCACCTTTTGTAAGCGAATTCACCATACGATAGTCTAAGCATACTCGATCTTTACCGGGTTTTCTAATTAGGACTATTGGTGAGCTCCAAGCGCTATGGCTTTCTTCTATTACTCCTAATGAAAGCATACGATCTAATTCCCGATTGATTATTTCCAAGTTCACCGGTGACATGGGATAATGTCGCTGCTTTATAGGTTTAGCATCTCCGGTATCGATCTCGTGCTCTTCAAGGGAGGTTTTACCCAACCCAAGCTTTGCGAAGGAGGGAAATAAGGAAATCACTGATTCCAAACGATTTCTCTGCACTTCAGAAAGTTCGTGCATCGGCGGGCTAGGTTTGACTTCTTTTTCTTCTGAGGGTTCAATAGAGCTAGGAGGACAAAATAACTCATTAATAACAACTGAAAGACCTTGTAACTGGAGTGGCTTTTGGTTAACATTCTCAGAATCGAACACCTCACTTATGAGATGAGGGGCGATTTGAAATTTTGACCAGAAGTCTACACCAAGGTAAAGGGGTTGAGTAAGATCCGGCACAAGGTATAAATCTAAGGGTTTTACAAGTTTGTCATAATTGACCAGGACAGATATTCGTCCATCGATACTTTGGCCCCTGCCGTCAGCGGTTTTAACTTCAGATTTCATCGGTGTAATGGGGATGTCAAAAGATTTGACGAATTCCATGCATCCTTTGCCTAAGCAAGAAATGGAAGCTCCACTGTCTAGCAATCCCGCTATGCTACGGCCTTCAATAAAGATTTTAGCATAAGGTCTGATGTCTTTTAGGGTATTTTCGAGAGTTGTTTCTTCCAACAACCTACGAAAAGCAACTCTCTTCGCATCTCTTAAACGGACTTTCATCAGTTCCGATGGAACATCAGAATAATTAACTTCTTCTAAATTAAAGATACGTTTTCTAATCTTTTCATAGTTATCAAGCCTCTCTTCAAAGGATTTCTTATATAAAGGTACTTGTTTTATTTCAACATCATCGTTTCGAACCAGCCGTGGTTCAACTATAGGGTCACATTTAAGGTCTTGATTCAGGGTTAAGTCAGGTTTCGGACGGGACAGGATTTTTATCGGACAATTCAAGTTTTCATCTTCGCTCAGTGAAGGAGGCGAGTCGGATGAGTGGTTAATTTCAGATAGGGATTGATCGGACTGATATGATGATAAGCCATCGGAAATAGTTTCTGTTGACGTTGAAACGGACTGAATGTCTTGACAAACCTCTAATAAAGTATGAGTGTTTGTCGAAGCATCTTTTTTTATGGTTCTGGGTTTGTCTGGGTCGAACGCGATTCCCCAGTCGGCATCGCGCTCGATTTTACGTTTCCCTTATGGTAATTACAATTCGGACAGTCTAGTAAAGTGTAGTTTTCAGTTCCACACCGATAACAATACAGTGGCTTACTCGATTTGATCGGACAATTAGGTGAGAGATGACCTCGTTCTTTGCAGTTGTAGCATTTCATCGTACTCAAAGGTTTTTTGTCTTGATTAGCCTGACGATTGAAAGATAATGCCGCGAGATCTACTTCAGGTTCATAAAAGTTTGCATCGTTTACAACCCCTGAAGGCTGTTGTAATTCGTGGACGTTTCTTGCGAAAGTCGTGCGGTTTTGAGGAGTGTATCGCGCTTGCAACATTTTCTCGGTTCGGCGACATTCATCTCTGAAATGTTCGAGCGAACGTATATTCATCGGGTAAACAAAATTCATAAGCCGTGCGTTGATGTTGTTTCGCAAAATTGGTACGAGTTCACTATCTCTGAAAGGTTCTCTTAGTTGTCGTTTAAGAAGCATGATCGACGAGTAAAACTCATCGAAAGGTTCTTGAGGTGATTGTTTTCTGTCCATGATTGCTTTTAAGATCTCGAGATCGCTCTCGTATCTCTGAAATTGATTCAGCAATGCATGTTTGAGGGTTGGCCAATCTGCGTACGGGTGGTCTCTTAGATACTCGAAGTACCAATCTGAAGCGGATCCTACTAAAAGAATATGGAAGTTCTTGAGGACTTCAGACCAAGGGCAGTTGTATTTTCCTTGTAATATTTCTACTCGTGAGAGAAACTCTCGAATCGGCATACCTTTAGGCGTGTCATCGAAACGAATACTCCACAAGGTTTCAAATCGACGAGAGTCGAATCGGCCATGGGGAGGACGGGTGGACTGGCGGTAGGACGGGCCGTAGGTCGGGCCATGACCAACATGAACTCCACTGTTATAGAGATCGTAATCATCATAAACAGGCGGATTTTGACCATTATTAGCAAATTCTACTCGGTGGCGATCTGCTCGGTTGTGATCGGATCTATTCGGGTTCGACGTGGGACGGCCTCTATGATTCGAATAAGCTCGAGGAGCTTGATTATTTTGACGAGAAGGGTCAGATTGATCAAAACTACGGGGGTCGCTCTGAGGGTATTCCGAATAAAGGTGTTGTGTCTCATGATGGTTTTGTGCAGTAGGAACTTGGTACTGATTGGAAGGATTGTTTACGTCGTTGAGCGTATCACGTAAGCGGGTGCTGGTTGATAACAAGCTGGCGTGCGCTGATACATTAGCATCCGACTTTGGTGGATTCATCGGTGCCGGATCGCCATTTGCTAAATTTTCGCCAATTAACCGAGGTTCCGTAGGGGGAAATAGGGCTTTCATGCTTTGTAAGATATTTTGCTGGATAAGCCCGGGCAAATCCATGAAAAGTGATTGCTGCAGGTCTTTCAAGCTTTCTTCCACCACGCTCTTGATGTGATTATGTACACGGCTCGAGGACGGAATTTGAGAATTGGTTTCTGGAGCAACGTTGTTCTCTATAGGGTTGGGATTTTTGGGTACGTGCAGTGCGGCGGCGTTACTTTCTTGAACTGCATGTGAAGGAACACCTGCATAATTTGGTGGCGGAAATCTCCACACGTTTGACGTTGAAGGTTGATTTTGCACTGCAGTGCTAGAACTAGAAGCAGCTGCGCCATACCAGGGATTGGGTAAAAGAAGGGACATTCTCGGACTGGACCTGGTTGTAGTTGTGGCAACCGCGGATGAGGTGGTGATGGTGGCAGTTGTGACCGTAGGAGACGTACTAGTGTGGGTGGTCACAGTTGGTAAATTCGCGTGGATATTTTGATTACGAATTTGATATATGCTTCCGTCATGCACTAAATCAAAATCGTTAGCATGTATGACGTTTGATGCGGTAGGATCGGATTGCTGTGGAGGAGTGTGCCTCACAGGATTGGACGAAATCGGGGGTAGTAGTAATTCAGGAGATTGGGTTATCTGCGGTGAGCGGTGAACAGGAATCGAACCAACTTTAGACATGGACAGGGACAGATTATCACTGGGACCATGGTTACGCGTGTGCATTGTGTTTCTGTGGGCGTCGTGGGCGGAATGTCTTCCTGGCTTATGCACAGTACCACTACTGGACTTTCTAGAGTTACTCATGTTGTGTTTGCAATTTTTTTTTTTTTTTTTTTTTTTTAACCTATTTAAAATAGGTGGTTGTTAACGGAATTCAAGAGTTTGTCGAGACTAAAGATCATACAAATCAGAGATCTTGATCGCGAGGGAAGGTAATTCAAGAAAGGTGGATGAGCTCTTCAAAAAAAAATTAATAATAATAACTCGACAATTTTTTGACTTGTTTTCATATGACTTGTTCGGCGACTTCACTATGACCACAAAGAACAAGGCATTAATGGCAATGCGTTCACATATAACATATAGGGAGAAAATTTTTAAGGATGAATAAATAGGTTGCTTTTTTTTTCAGTTTTCAGTTTCAGATTTATCCCTAGTGCAACGAATTTTACTATACAGCAAATCGGACTCCTAGAAGAAAAATCTTCAGGGTAGTAAACTACCACGAAGTGAATACAAAAAAAATTTATGTTGAATTCGAATTGTCAGTTCTGGTTAACGTTTTTTTTTTCTAATCTGTTTCTAGTGCAACGAACTCCTCTATACAGAGAATCGGACTCCTAGAAGAAAGATTTTCGATGCCAAAACTAGACATTGAAATGAATTTGGGAATTTAAAACTTTTGAAAAATCCTGTTATGTAACCTTGTAAATGAAAGCCAGTACATTTACAATCGTAATTAAAGGTGTTGTTTAGGTTGCAAAAATTTGTCATACTCTAAGTTAATCTCGAAAAAATATATATAACCCTAGTGCAACGAACTTCACTTTATACAGCAAATCGGGCTCCTAGAAATTATATGTATGTAGTTATGAAATCTAACTGAGGATAATTACTTGTGTGGGAGGATGGTTAGAATCTCAATATCCGTGAAGGACATTCAGATTTCTAACTTCGAGATAGAGCTAAACTCAGGCTCGTTTTTGCCCCACGTTGGGCGCCAAATGTAAGGGGGGGGGCGGTCGGTGTGTGACTTCGCTAAGTGGAGGGGTTTCGGCATGCTGGCGTTGCTTCCGGCTAGTGTCAGTCCAAGGCGGGGTTTGTTTCCACTTGTACCTCTCCCTCAACATGTTTTAATCATGCCGAGTCGTTTGGTTTTCTAGACTTTGGTGGTAGTAAAATAAAATTGGATTTTCAAAAAAAAATTTATGGCAGATATCAATGCCAAAGCAAACCTGAGGAAAATAGATGTTCGACAAGTTAATGTCAAGCACCAGGAGGATGGGAATGAGGTAGACAAGCACGAAGGGGGATAGACAATCACAAACGAAAGGTGAATACGAGATGTTGTGTATTCTAAGGCTCTGCAACCCACCCAACCACTTTCTACAAATGCACTGTCTCCGATGATCGAATGTATCCATTATCTCGGATAGCCGAATCAATAAGACCCTTATGCATCTGAAGTGGCTTCCATGTTCGTTCGTTGCCTGAATTTTTGGAACGAAACCCAACCGGAATATATACAAAAAAAATTAAACGCGCCTTTTCAAACCATGTTCTTGTGTTGCCAGAGTGTCATCGCCTCTAATTTATTTCACCATTGCGTACACATTATGTCCGTTGTAATGAAAGTCGAATTTTCAAGGATAAAATTACGTTATAAAATATTTTATTAGTATAAATCTAAAATCCAGCGAATTATCAATTTCATTTTGATTATTTACAAAATAAGTAGGTAGGTATGAGTATAAAAAAAAATACTGACTATAACTAAGTCAATGTAATAAGTAATATAGCTAAATGAGCTTCAAAAGATTTTGATTGTTTTTTTTTTTTTTAAATTTCAAGTGAGAGGGTGGTAGATAAACATCCACCAATGTAAAGAAAAAAATTATTTCACTCCTATACACGGGAGGATTATAACCAAAATGGTAGAGGATTGTATAACTAGTATAAGTTTTGATCTCAACAGCACTTAATATCGATGTACTAATTTTAGCAAAAATTCAAGCATGAACATCCTTTTATATATAATTAAGGAAAATGGCAGGTCGCGCACGGACAGCTGCGAGTAATGAGATACAGGTAGACTTAATTTTAAGTAAGCAAAATAGGCAAAATTCCAAGTAAGTAGGTTTCAAAGATTGATTTAAATATTTTTTTTTTTAGTTTTCAAGGATTAATTCGATTTAAAAATATATAAAGGAGTGAGAATAGTTAAAGTTGCTATGTCTTCTTTTTTTTCTTATCTTATATCGAAATAGCGAGCAAAGGTTTAATAATCACTCAACGTAGTAAATTATTTTCTTTATAAGTTCACTTTTTTTTTTTTTTTTTTTTTTTTTTTTTTTTAAACCCGGAAAACGATATTAGCAAAACAACACCGATTTATATTCGTTATGTACGTTGCATGTAAATATATGCATAGTTCAAATCAGATAGGTGTTAAACTTAATTTTTGGAAATTTATCATACAATCAATTTGTAATAAAGCTATCAATGAATAAAAGGACTCACCCGAGTAATCCTCGACGAAGTGCACTGCATCGATGATCCTGGCTAGAGTTGAAAAATAGATTCATTCAAAAAAGAAATTGATTATAGATGATTATTTCCAAGTTTTCACGATGAACTTTCAGATTAATTCGTTGAGTCAGTGAACTATAGCAACGTTAGTGTTCTCTCACTAGATTTATATAGTATATGACAAAAAAACTAACAAGGATGTCAATCTGTATGAGGGTTTTAAAATAAATATACTTTAGTAAGCTTTCATTATACATTAAGTTAGTGATAAATGAAACGATAATACTTAAATTTTATTCGATTCGAAAGTCCTAATCGAAGCAACGCATTGCCTCACGGGTACAGTCAGTAATCGACGAACTTGGCAAGGATGCCTTGGATAAATGAAGACTTGTATTTTCTCAGATTTCCTGATTTTTCCTAGTTGATATGACACACAATTCGCACACGAAGCGTCTCGGGCAGTGGCTAGGCTATTCGGTGGAACTGGACGATGGGTTTAAATCTCTCGACAGCTTTTCTTCGGAGGTACAGTTGCCTCCTCTACTTGGAGCGTCCAACTTTGATCTCAACCGAATATTTGAGATGACGCGCCTAAAATAAAATGGGCGTCAGGGTTGCGTCGTTTTACGTATATCCACAAAATAAAATGTGTTAAAAATAATACCTGAGATTTATGCCAAACGAATTGTTTTTTTTTTTTCAAAATTTCGCCGCTTTTCTTTTCAGCAATATGTTTCAATTGGTTGCAAGCCAATAATCCTGGGCAGAAGGAACAGAACGTCTGACGATTGCTCGTTTTCTCAAGGAAATCTGTTGAGTTTTAGTAAATACTCCAAAAAAAAAGTAATTTTGCAAGATAATTTATCTTGAGAAGACACTTTTGTGATGGCGGATGAGTTGAGACAAAAGACAGACTTTTGCTTTGCCCACGATTTTATAGCCATTCACAATGAATGAAATCAGCTGGCGAATCTTTCCGGTATCTAGGACCTCTATATTTGTAAGTGAGAAACTCAGGATGAATGCGTTCGGCGAGGAACAAATATTCTTTTCATGCGTGTTCTGCATTTATGTACGGAGATACAATTTTTTTTTGATTGAATACGAATTCAAAAAAAATATAGTCACCAGCAGGGGTAAATGCTGACTCAAACTCACGGATTTTGGTTTGGTGCAAAGCTAAATGAGAAAAAAAAAGGAATTTCCTTGAAATACGAAATTTGACGTTCAGAATAACTTCAATTGCACAAAAAGTGCTATGAAACTCTTGTTTAAATCTAGATAGCGTAATAAAGGGAGGAAATTAAAAAGAATAATTCTGAATAAAGGCAGGAGGCATTAAAATGTCAAATGGAAATGGACATTTCGTGAACGAGCAGGGCGGTAGGAGAGCTGTCATATATTACCTGAGGCAGTCAGCTGCTTAAAAAAAAGGAGTGTATTGAGTTCGTACTGAACACGCAATTTCACTCGCAAAAGTGATCAAAATTATTAAAATTGCACCACAAGAAATTAAATCGCGCTTTTTATAACGCTCCACGAATAGTTAACACTTTTGCGAACGCGCGGCCACGCTAAGTAAGTTGAACGCATTCATTTAAACATTCAAACTTTTTTTTCTCTATTCCACCTTTTTCTTTCTTCCTGTCATTCTAGAATGACATTTATTTCATTCAAAACAAAACAAAAAAAAAATATGAAATATCAATTGTTGTGTTCTGGTGCTAAAAGCTCCCAACCTAAAATATTAAATAAGTTGAATAAAAAAAAATATAAATATCATATTCGAAATAAAATAATAATAAGAATAAATGTGCTCTTGAAGAAGAAAGATAGCCAACACGGGCTATATGTATGCATTTTCATTCTGCGTAAGAATGTTTCGCTACATAATCAATTTGTGTTCAATTTTAAGAATGTTGTTGACACCATGGTTAAAGAAAAGCATGTACCATATAATAACGCAGAGTGGTTTAACGAAGAACTCAGAAGGGCAAAGTTAACAAAAATAAACTTATATAGGCAAGCAATGTTGACCAACGATGGAAACGCATGGTTTGTGTATCGACAGTGTAGAAATCAATTCAAACGAAACATTCGGCAAACTAAATCAAACTTTATAAAAAATCAAATAGATTCGGCAAGCTCCCAAAAAGATATGTGGCAAAAATTAAAGAAATATGTACTTAAGAAAAATAATGATACAATATCGGAGGTACAAATAGAAAATGGTTCTGTGATAAATGATAGCGCAATTTTATGTGAAAAATTCAACAGTTTTTTTGTGCAATCTATTAATGAAATAACCCAATCTGTGATACACTGTGATTATACAAATTTAATAGAAGAGTGCAATATAGATTTTAAGTTCAGACTAGTCAATATTGAAAATATTAAATGTGCAATAGATATGTTAAACAAAAAAAGTGACTTTAATTTTATGAGTGTCAAAATGGTAAAGGACTCCCTTAATATAATTGGCCCAGTGTTTGAAAGAATCATAAATGTATCCCTAGGCGCCGGGATTTTTCCACAATCCTGGAAAGAATCGCTTATAGTGCAAATAAAGAAGATCCAAAATGCAAAATCCTTAAGTGACTATAGACCGATAAATATGATGCCCCTATATGAAAAAATATTAGAAAAAACAGTAGTTTTGCAGCTACAAGAACACCTTGAGGGCTATGACCTATTAGATAGCTATCAATCGGGATTTCGCGCAAATCACTCCTGTGAGACCTGTCTGAACTTTGTGTTAAACGATTGGAGAAGGGAAATAGACGAAAAAAATGTAGTGGTTGCTGTTTTCTTAGATTTGAAACGAGCATTCGAAACTGTAAATCATGAAATCTTGTATAAAAAATTAAAACGCTTCGGTATAAAATCTGTTGAACTAAAATGGTTTAAATCTTTTGTATCAGGGAGAACTCAACGGACCTCACTAAACGGCCATTTATCATCAACAACAACAGTCAGTGTAGGAATACCACAGGGTACAATACTGGGTGTGTGGTTATTCTTAATTTTTATAAATGACATGAGCAAAATATTACAATCATCGAAACTTGTCCTATTCGCTGATGATGGGTTGCTCTACTTTTCTGGAAAAAATGCTGAGGTGTGCTTGGATAAAATTAATCAAGATCTTGAGAGAGTAAACACATGGTTAAAAATGAACAGACTGGTGTTAAATGTTACAAAAACTAAGTGTATGATGTTCAGATGTAGTCCTATAAATTCATATCCAAATGTTAATATATCATTAAATAATGAACAAATTGAACAAGTTAAACAAATTAAGTATCTTGGAGTTGTCTTAGACGAAAACCTTAATTTTACTGATCATGTGAGCTATATATGTAAAAAAATATCTAAAAAAATTGGTGTCTTAAGGAAAATAAGAAAAAACATTTCAATGAGTACGGCAGTAAACTTATGTAATGTCTTGATTAAACCACATTTTGATTATTGTTCTAGTTTGTTGTATATGTGTCCACAGTCACAAAGATAGATTACAGATGATGCAAAATAAAGTTATGAGAGTTATTTTAAAATGTAGCAGATATACACCAATAAGATCTATGTTGAATACACTTAAATGGCTAAATGTAAATCAACGTCTCTTCATGTTATGTATGATATTTGTATTTAAAATTAAAAACAATATGTATCCCGGTTACTTATGTGAACATGTACAAACTAATGCAGTAGTTGAATACAATCTAAGAAACAGTGGAGATTTAAGAATAGAAAGATCAAGAACAACGAGAGGTCAAAGAACCATTTTTCGAATAGGCTTTCAAGGTTTCAATAATCTTCCGAGGGAAATAAAGAATATTAACAACATCAATGAATTTAAAAGAAAACTTATAGAGCATGTTCAATCTACTATATACTAAAACAAATTAATATTATTTTATGTTATGAAGTTACAAACTAAAAAATTGAAAATATAAAAAATTGTAACTATATAAATGTTTATTACTATATTACCTAAGTATGTATAAGACTGATGTTATTATAATTTTATAAGAAAAATTGTAAACTAAATGGCTTTTTAAAGCTAAATAAAGAACATTCATTCATTCATTCTTTTTCTAAGATCATTGACCCCGCTAGTTTCAAATATTCGCTTTTGAGTCTAAATAAATCCTGCATCAATGCCTAAATTTCATATCTTCCCTAAACTTGCCTATAAACACAATATTATGCTACACCCTTTTAAAGCAACAAATCGTAAACATTTTTCATTCATTCATTCGTTTATTTGTTCATTTCCATTTTACGATCTTCGATATTTCATCTTCTTCTTTTGCGACAAACGAAACCTGTCATTGTCATTGTCTTGTAATCAATGTTTGTTTTGATTTGCATTCGGCAATAAATATCAAAAAATTCGTTTTATTTATATTTTTTTTATTAAAACAATGTAAATTCGGTAACAGAACTGAGATTCAATCCTGGAGAAGCTGATATTAAGAATGAAGAAAGAAAAAATTACTAAATTAGCAATCACAAATGATGATGAAATATTTAAGCAAATATGTATAAATGAATTTAAAGAATTATATAATAAATTACATGAAAAAATGAATCAAAATACAAGTGTGGAAATATTAATATATAAACCTCCAATCAGAATTATAGAGGAAGAAGAGAAGAAAAGAATAATACAAAATGTCCATGATACACCACATGCTGGTGGACATTCAGGCATTAAACGAACCACAGCAAAAATTAAACAAAAATACTGTTGGAAAAATTTAAGCAAAATGGTTAAAAACTATGTAAATGAATGCACGGTATGCGCAAGGAGTAAACAGATTAAAAATACAAAAGAAATATTAATAATAACTGAAACACCAACAACGAGCTTCGAAATAGTAACTGCGGACACAGTTGGTCCACTAAGGCCTTCAAATGACTACAGGTACATATTTTTTTATTATAGAGTTTCTGCATACCATCTTGGCTAAAGCCAAGAGTACCCATCTTTAGAAGATTGGGCTCTATTTGTCCCTAACCCTAGATGGAGGAGAAAACAATAGTATTAGTTATAAAAACTTTTTAAAAAAACATAAGTCATTGTCCACGATTGTTCATTTATTTGCACTAAGTTATATCATTTTTTATAAACTCACACAGCTTTTTCTTAAAATTGTTTATATTACTTTCACTTTTTACACTGGTCGGCAGATTATTAAAATAGATTATTCCATCATGAAAAATGGAGCTTTGAGTTCTACTAAGCCTACACCGCTCTGGTCTTAAATTAGACCCATTTCTCAAACCATATGGTTGGATTGAGGAAACCTCAACTAACCCATTCATCAAATAATCCGGCAACATTCCATTTCGCATTTTAAATATAAAAATCATTGCATCAAAAGTCAATTTTTGTTTCACATTCATCCAACTCAAGCACCCAAGCAAAACATGGATTGGTGTATACACATTCAACTTTAAAATTGTTCTCATGCATTTATTTTGGAGTCTTTGAAGTCTTACTTTCACATCTTCATTTGAACCATAAAGTAATGTAGAACAGTAATTAAAATGAGGCAAAACTAATGCGTTATGAATTAGGACAGAAGCATCAAATGTCAGTTGTCTTCGTATTCTACTTAGAAAATAAATTTTCTTTGAAATTTTCGCACATACATTACTGGCGTGTTCCTTAAAATTCAATTTATTATCTATTATGCACCCTAAATATTTGATACTCTCCACACAATTCAGGGACACATCATCCATTTTTACATCAATCTCATCACTCATATTAAACTTCATAAATTTAGTTTTATTAACATTCACCTTCAGCTTATTCATCTTTAACCACTCATCAACTCTTGTCAAATCATCGTTCAATTTTTGACACATATCAGCACTATTAACACCACTTATAAAAATCAAGCTATCGTCCGCAAAAAGTTTAATACTACAATATTTCAGACATTCCTTTAAGTCATTTATATACAATAAAAACAAAAAGACCCCCAGGACAGAGCCTTGAGGAACACCCAAACTGTTCACTATTGAATTTGATAGTTCCCCATTCACTCTTGTTCTCTGTTTTCTATTGCTTAAATAAGACTCAAACCATTTCAACTCACGATTATGCACACCATATTGTTTTAATTTAATAAGTAGTATATTCCTATCAATAGTTTCAAAAGCTCGTTTTAAATCCAGAAACACGGCCACAATCGAACTTCCACAGTCCATCTGACGTTTCCAATTCCACACTACACAATTTATAGCAGTTTCGCATGAATGACCGCCTCTAAACCCAGATTGTTCGTCAATTAGAAGATGATTTCTTTCCAAATAATTTTGTAACTGTTCCGCAACGAATTTTTCCAAGACTTTTTCGCATAAAGGGAGCATATTCACTGGTCTAAACTCTTCACACTTATTCGTATTACTCACTTTTTCAACTGGGATTATGACCGATTCTTTCCAAATTTCGGGAAATGATCCAGTTGATAAGGATTTATTTATTATTTTTAATAGAACCGGACCGATAATTTCAATTGATTGTAAAATCATTTCTTTGTTAAGTTTGCATGCATCTTTTTTGTTATTTAATTTATTTATAACCGAATACATATTGACTCTGCAATGTGAATTAACAAAATACATCGAAGCAATACCCATCAAGAGTAAGGACGCAAATACAGTGGCAAAAGCCTTGATAGATAACGTCCTTCTTCGACACGGAAGTTTCAAAACTTTAAAAACAGATATGGGAACAGAATTCGTAAATGAAGTAATGAAAAACATCTACAGTGCATTTCACATCAAGCACATAACATCAACACCATACCATCATGAAACATTAGGTTCGGTAAAACGAAATCACAGAGTGCTAAACGAATATCTGATTGCCTTCGCAAAAGAAGATAACTGGCATGAATGGATTCCCCATTTTGTTTTCAGTTACAACACTACACCACATTCTAGCATATGTATGTCACCTTTTGAGTTGCTATACGGGAAATTAGTTAGACTTCCAGAAGACTCATTGGATAGTAGAGCAAGTCCCATATATAACATTGATAATTATAGCTTAGAACTAAAATTTAGACTCCAACAAATGAGAATAATTGCTAAGGATTTATTAAATAAAAGTAAGTTAGAAAGACAAAAATTTGTAGATAAGATTTCTAATCCATTATATCTAGAAGCAGGGGATAGTTTTTTAAAAGTAGGAAAAAAAAAAAAAATTAGATAATCCATATAAAGGGCCATACGAGGTCATAGAATTAAATGGTGTAAATACGAAGATTAAGATTAATAATGAAATAAAAGAAGTACACAACAATATACTCAAACGAATGAACGTTTTTTTTTCCCAGAAGAGTGAGGATGTAGTGCACATGCACTACCTAGCTAATGTTATCGAGGTAATAGGAGAGAAATAGGTGGGGTAGGGACATGGGGTAGGATAATAGGATAATTGGATGGGATCTGCGAACAAGTCCACCGAAGAACACCCACGGGGACCAGAAAGGATGGGAAGGGAATGGATTGTCGACTGAACGGGGCCAGGCATGCTGGCGGCGCTCGGCTTAGCTCGCCGGAAGTAGGGAGGGATCTTGCCCCCTTCAGCCGACCTCACCTCGCAACAAAAAAATAAGTTTCATGCCACTTCTAATACGTCCCTAATCGTCACTCACCACTTGGGTCTGCAGATGTAGAGCAGACTCGCCATACCCCTCCACTCCTGGAATCTGATGGGCGACGTTGTTCAGATTCCCCTAAATATGCAGCTTTCACCTCATGGTACCATCTCTACTCACCGGAACATCACCCCACTGGTCACACCCCCTAAAAATAGCACTTCCTAAGATTCCATCAAATCCTGGTTTTTCCTCAAATGAAAACAATCAAACATTTGGGCGTGGCTCACAATAGTCAACAAATTAAGAAAAATCTTTATTCGAATAGGTCTATCTTTACATAATTTTTGAAAACTAACTTAAATTAAGAAAAAAACTCAATCGATACAAAAAAAAAGTCGCTATTCACCGTGTCTTATTCATAAGAACCAAACTTAAATATCATGAAAGGTTAGCAATCGCAACTCACAACATAAGAAAATACTATCAAAAAAAAAACAATCTGCGATACGAGCGGTAAAGCGAGCGAGCGCTCTAAATACTTAATGGTAGGAAGATAGAGCAAGGGATCCAGAATCCCACAGAACGAATTTAAGAATCTTATAAATTGCATTTAATTTTTTATTATACAGATACGTATATTTTTTTGAAACACTACTTTTTATGATCAGTGAATACTTATTTATTATATTAATGCAACCAAAAAAAAACAGAAATGGTCAAAAAATAGCGAGACAGAGGCTTTCTCCTCTTTCTCCTGTTATATTTTTTTTTCTTTTATTACGATTTAATACCAAATGCTTGCAATCAACTTAAAGCCACAAAATGTCACAGCTAGGGTCTGGTCGCACCCACCGCCACCTTAGCAAATCGGGCTAATTCTTTAGGCCCACAAACCGCCACGAATACGACTCGTCCTTTTCCTGCCTATCCTATGGAGAGCTCTCTATAGAAAGGGAATTCGACAAAAATGAACTATCGCCCAGAACGAAAACGAGGTGACTTTAATAACGATTCTGAATAACGTGGCCTTGGGATGACCACCCCAACTCGATGGCACTACGGTGTATACAAAAAACAACTTCTCGCCACCTTTACCCACCCTGCTGTTAAATTATTTAGAAGTTTAAATCGAAAAGTTAAAAAAAATTAATTATAAAAGTATCGGAACTTTTCTTATAATAAATGAAGTACATATATGTAAATATAAAATAAGATAAATCCTGCCAGCGCCACAAAACATTCTTTTCGTTCTTAACACGTGTCCTCCCCCATGTGCTAGGGATCGGTCAGCTTCGTTGATCGCTCCTGGAACTCTTTCTGATCGTTGATGGCAAGATGTTGAAACGGTGGCGCTGTACTTCTCACGGCGCCGATGATATGGATAATATGAACGACGTTCGTAAGCGTTTGCTTTGCCTTAAATACTAAATAGTTTAAAATATTAAGGTTTACTTGAGTGGGTGGGGTACTTGGACTAACACCCTAAGCCGTCCGCCCAAAAATCCTTCTCTGGTCGCTTTACTGGCTGCGCACAATGATGTAGCAGGTTAAATGTATGTAAATCGTATTGCACGGCTACAATGTGAAGTAGCAGATGCAGCAGAGAGAGTCGCTGAAATAGAAGTTGACTCGACTTGAACTTCACGACCTGCTGCGCTGCAAAACAACAACAAACCAAAATGGCAGACATGATTTTTGTTGGAGTTCAGTGCTACACATTGTATTCGTGTATGCTGCTTTGTGAGCTACTTTTTTTGGCATTTACTTTGACATTGCTGCGTGCTACTGCTACTGATGCACCATTGTGCGCAGCTAGTTACTATCGCCGTTTCGGTCTGTTGTGTGCTCTGATGGACATTAAAAAAAAAACTGCTCCTTTCGTTTTCCTTTTTGGCGTAAGTGGCCCACTGAGGACCAAGGCACTGATGTCTGCCTTCGACCACCCGAGCACCGCCCTGATTTAAAATTAGATTTTTAGTCCCTTCCGACCATGTGCCAATAAAACTTGAAACACTTACCTTTGAAGTACAGCACCACTGAATTTCTCCTCTATGTCTTGTTGTGTGGAATCGCGTTAAAATGATGAGTCCGACGCGTTCCACATGCCCACCGTCTTCTCGAGTAATCCTATTTGAGGCTGGAGGGTTTCTTAAAGGATCCACAATCCACGTTATATTTGCACGCACTCGCACGGCACTCATAAATTAACACTTCCAGTTAAGTTCTGTTTTTCTTTTTTTTTTTTTCTTTTTCTTTATCGAACAATTTATTTGGGAATTTGATTTTTACAGCTTCGCGGACGCGGGCACTCTGAAAAGTGACTTTGACTTTGTCTTTTGTCGAACGAGCCAAACGATTTTGCTGATCCGTTAGACAGCAAAAAAAAAGGTGCAATTTTAATTCGTCGCCGTCGGATGTTTCCTTTTCCTCCGTTATTCTTACTTCACTGGCTGCGCACAATGGTGTAGCAGTAGCAGTAGCACGCAGCAATGTCAAAGTAAATGCCAAAAAAAGTAGCTTGCAAAGATCTCGTTTCTTGGATCTTGTCTTTAGACTATTTAATTTCCTACGAAGGGCTCAAACTCAAAACGTTGGCGGTTACGCCGTCGTTTGCCTCTATAAGCGCGAACGCTATATAATAGAGCGAGTAGAGAATAGAATAGGTTACTCCAATCTAAGCGAGTTGCTCTTTAAAATGGAATAACCTTTTTAGTCAAAAACTACAAGGCAAGAAAAGTAAGTTTCATAAATCGAGCGAGTTGCTCTTAGAAATAATAAAACGTACTGGTTGGCGATTGAAGATAGACAACATTTATTTTGGATTTTCATCCCTCTTTTATACAAAATTTGTCTTTAGTTTCCATTCAAACTTTGTTTCGATTTCCACGGCCTTCGATAATTGAAGTCCAATCACCTCGCACCTTGAACTATCATATCGCCATATCAGCATTATAATTTACTGCCTAAACATTCAAATGTATCTCATATAATTTTGTCAACGAGGGCCATGCCGTAACATGAACCCTTAATATTTTCGTTCGTTGTTTGTCGCTTGCATTCGGTCATTCGCTTCATAGTATGGCATGCACATGAAAGTATCTTATGTATCTAAGGCAATGCACTTGAAGAATATTTCTATGAATGCTTATCTTATTATATGAATGGGCGACGTATAATTATGGATACAAATGAAATAGTTTAGGTTGCTATGACGTAGCAAGCAAAGGGAGATATGGCGCCAGGCGTGTGCTGTGAGGTTTCAATTATCGGAGCTCGGGACGATAAATGATCACTGGTGCGATCCCTTCACACCACCCTCCTGGGGGAAAAAGATGAAATCTCGTGGCGCGAGGTTTCCTCTTTTTGTGTCATTGTACATTTTTGGGATCAGTTAAAAATTCTTTTTTTTTTTTTAATTTTGTTAAATGGAATTACATTGTTTGGGTTTTACAATAATGTTCTTTTTTTTGGAAATTTAAAGATTTTAATTACATAATGATTATTGTTTTTTTTTTCACTCTTACAGTTTAAGACGTTCTTTTTTTTTATTTTTATTTTTTTTTTTTTTTTTTGCTACTAGAATTTATTTACATTTGGTATTAATTAGACTGAAGTTTTAAATTTTGTCTCTTCACTTAAAATTTCTATGTCAATATTTTCTATTTACATTTAACTTTAATTTTGTTTCTTGTCTAGTTTTACGTTACTTAAACTTTCTTTATTTCTTAAACTATTTCTATTTACACTTAATTTTGTTTCTTTTCTTAATTAATTATTATGTACTTTTTTTCAACATTTATAATATATAAAATTAATAACTAAATGTATATTATTTATGTGTTTTATGAATCTAAAGTTAATCAACTATATGTAGTTATATTTAAATTTAAATTATACTTATTATTTTTTTGAATTTACTTTAATTTTTA
Source organism: Platycheirus albimanus (assembly GCA_916050605.2). Classification (NCBI taxonomy): domain Eukaryota; kingdom Metazoa; phylum Arthropoda; class Insecta; order Diptera; family Syrphidae; genus Platycheirus; species Platycheirus albimanus. The sequence goes on from OU696696.1 coordinate 190,475,757, forward strand.
ATTAATTATTTATTTGTTTATTACTTAATTATGTTCGCTATATGTATTTATCTATTAAGAATTTACTTAACTATATGCATGCGAGGGCTCTCTCCCTCCCTTTTTTTTTTTTTTTTAAAAAAACTAATCTAATGCAAATAAGCATTGTTTTAGTATGTAAATGTAAAATTTCTTTAAACGATTTTTGTGGACCGTTACTTTTTTCCCTTCGTACTTTATATCGCAGTTTACACCATCTTCGGCCAATACTTCGTATGGTCCAATGAAAATAGGATCCAATTTTTTTCTATTTTCATTTCTTAATAGGACCAGGCTTCCTGTTTCGAAACTAATTGGTTTACTCTTAGCTTTTCTATCGTATTCATCTTTTCTTGTATTCTTCTTTTCTAACAGCACATCTCTTGTATCTCTATGAGCAATTTGTAGTTTTTCTCTTAGTTCAATTACATAATCTTCATAATTGTATCTGGGGTCCACTTGTTTTGTTAAATTTGAAGGTAATGTACATTGTCGTCCGAATACCAACTCAAATGGAGAATACCCTGTTTCCGTATGTACTGCGGTGTTATAGGAAAACACATAGTATGGTAACCATGTACACCAGTCTGTGTGTTTTTCGGATACGTAACTTCTAAGGTATGCTCCTAGGACTTTATGGGAGTTTTCTAATGCTCCTATGCTTTCGTGATGGTATGCTGTAGATTGCATTTGTTCAATTTTTAGTAGTTTGCACATATCCTTAAAAACTTTGTTGATAAATTCTGTGCCTTGATCAGAGGCTATTGTCTTTGGAACTCCATATCTCAGAATAAAGCATTCTACTAGTCCTCTAGCTACTGTGCCAGCTTCTTTGTTCTCGATTGGGATTGCTTCCGTAAATTTCGTCAGTTCATCTTGTAACGTCAGTATGTACCTGTATCCATTGACTGATTCGTCCAAGGGACCTACTAGGTCCAAATAAATTTTATCAAAACTTGCCTCAGCAGTTGACGTTATTTCCATAGGCTGTTTTTTGGGTGATATATATTTGTTTTTCTGACAAATTGGGCAATGTTTTACATATGTAGCTATGTCATTTTGCATTCCAGTCCAGAAATATTTTTGTTTAATCGTTTTAAGCATGCGGTTTATTCCTGCATGTCCACTTGTTGGTAATACGTGGTAATCATTGAGCAATATTTTCTTTTTGTGAGGATCGGTAATTTCTATATATTTATTTATGAGGTGCACCTTTACTTTACTATTTTTAAACATATCTCCTAAGATTTTTTGTAACTCATGAATTTTACATTCTCGACGGCCGTCTGTGAGTTTTTTAATTTCTTCTTTTGTAATATATAATTTATTTATTGATAATAGTCCGCAGATTTTATGCACGTCCCTCGACAACAAATCGCAAAATGATGTCGATCGGGCGGTAGTGCTTTCCTTGGGCTTTCTTAGGAGTATACAATTCATCTCTGGGATGTATGCCCCAACACTTTGTTTGGTCCCAGGATCATATTTATATCTTTTCTATATTCATCATCCTCGAAACTGTTACATATTTTTAGCTCAATTATTTTATGCCCATGTTCTGGTGGTTTAAGCAATTCAGTGATAATACGATTATTTTCTTCCGTTTCCGTTTCTGTTTTTTCGATTTCTTGAACCATTTTCTCTGCCTTTGATTGTGACCTTGTGACTACGCATATTTGGAGTTGTTTAAGGTTGTCTGAATCTAACTTTATTCTACTTAGGGCATCAGCTGTGCAATTATCTTTTCCGGGTGTATATTCAACAGAGAAGTTATATTCTTCTAGTAGTAACCTGAATTTGGTTAGTCTACTAGAAGGTTCTTTTAAGGAAAACAGGTATACTAGAGGTCTATGATCAGTTATTATTTTAAATTTTCTGCCAAAGAGGTATGGTCGAAAATGTTTTACGGCCCATACTATTGCTAGCAACTCCTTTTCAATTGTACTATAATTCTTTTCGGCTTTATTGAGAGTTTTGCTAGCATAAGCGATAGGCTTTTCATCGAAATTTGAAAGTATAGCCCCTAAGGCAAAGCCTGAGGCGTCTGTACGTAAAACGAATTCGTTTTCGAAATTCGGGAACTGTAAAATTTGGGGGCTAGTAAGGATTGTTTTTAAGAGTTGGAAAGATTTTTCACAGTTTTGGTCAAAATTGAAGTCTACATTTTTTCTAAGTAATCTATTGAGAGGTATGGCTATTGTAGCAAAGTTGGGTATAAATTTGCGGTAATAGTTTGCGAATGCTACGAATCTTCTTACTTCGTCAGCATTCGTGGGAGTGGGATAATTATGCATAGCAGCTGATTTTTCAGGGTCTGGGTGTAGTCCCTGGTTGGAAATAACATGTCCTAGATAAAGAACTTCTTTTCTCAGAAAAGCACATTTACCAGGATGAATTTTTAAATTTACTTCCCTAAGTCGATTAAACACATCGATCAAATTCTTGTTGTGATCGGTAAGGCTTTTGCCAAAAACTATTAGGTCATCTAGGTAGACAAAGCAGCGTGAGTAAGTGAGTCCAGCCATAGCTATGGACATCATTCTCGAAAATTTGCTGGGAGAGATTTTAAGTCCCATCGGAAGTCGTTTTAATTGAAAATGGCCGTCTTCCGTGGAAAATGCTGTCATAGGTCTACTTTTTGGTTCAAGTTCCATTTGGTAATAACCTTGGCTTAAATCAATGCATGAAAAATACATTGCTCCTCCTACCATATCGTAGATGTCACTTATGTTGGTCAATGGGAATTTATCGTCTTCTATTCGTTCATTGACGTTTCGGTAATCTATTACCATGCGGAACTTCTGTAGGCCAGTAATAGGATCCTTTTTCTTTGGTACAATAAGAATCGGAGAGTTCCATGCAGAGACAGATGGTTCTATTATATCGTTTTCAATCATTTTGTCTATTTCTGTTTTTATGTCTTGCTTTTGTGTATGCGGAAGTCGGTAAGGTTTGGTATATTTGGGTGTAGCTCCTTCTTTTAGTGTAATTTCCGCTTGTCCTACATGACTAAATGTAAGCTTATCACCTTCTAGGTGGAAAATATCGTGATATTTGGTAACTATAGCCTTTATTTCGGCTTTTTCTTCGCTATTTAGGGTTTCGAAATTTATTTCACTCAATATTTTCTTAACTCTGGTAGGTGATACTGTGGGTTTGAATTTTTCTGGTGATACTAGATCATATTCTGAGGCGGGTAGTGATTGTGGTTCCGCCCATTTGAGGTTAACACATGTTTCGCGGGTGTTTAAAATTTTAATTGGAATTTTCCCTTCTTTGGCCTGTGATATTGATCCGGCCATGTAGACACCCTTACACAACTCTTGGGGATGGAATATTCTAGGGTCAGTATATTGTGTATCTAACCAGTAGGTTGCTTCGCATCTTGGAGAAACGGTTACTGTGATCAAGCTATGGTGTGACAATATTGGTATCGAAATTTGCCTGTAATTTATTTTCATTTTCAGAAGTAGGTTTTCAAGATCTATTACTGCACCAAATTCGGTTAAAAAATTTGCTCCAATAATTCCATCAACGGGTATCGGAAATGAATCAGGTACTACATGAAATTCATAAGGAAGGTCGTTACGTCCGAAGTGCAACGTGTTAATACATGTGCCTTTGGATTTTAGGTCTCCAGATATACCTATGATGGTGGTGATATTTTGCTTGTCTATTGAAGTGCTTCCCTCGATTACAGAGCTTTTGACTACGCAGATAGATGCACCTGTATCTAGTAAGCATCGTACGGGTTTGCCATTATTAATTAATATTTGTACATAAATGCCGTTTTCTATCCCCGCTGTGTATATTGCGTTTGGTAGGGATTCTATAGGCTTCCCTCCGACGGGTCGGCAGTCCCCTCGGTGGGTTGTTCGTTTCCCAATGCCCTTAAGCTGGGGTAGTTTATTTGCTGTCCAGTTTCCCTGTTATAACGGGGTTGGTAATTCGGTTGACAGTTGTTGTGTGGTACATTGGTTCTAGTGGGTAAATTGGCTTGAGGTTGATGTCCTTGTTGGCTGTAATCCATTTGGTTACCTTGTCTATAGTTATTATTTTGACGGTTTTGGTATCCTGAGCGGTTATATGTATTAAATTGGTTATTTTGGGAGCCTGTTCTGTACTGGGTTCGGGGATTATTTTGGATATGTTGGGAACCCATTCTGTGATTATGGTTTGGGTTAAAGTTATAATTTTGGTAGCTTGGTTGGTAATTATTATTGGCATGTCTGTCGCCTCTGATTTCTCGACCTCTAGAGTTCGATCCTCTTGCTTGGTATCCTCTGAAGTTTTGTTGCCGTTCTCCGAAATATTTTAAGGTCGCCGGTTGGGTTGACCCTTGATCGATTTCTAGTAAATGCTGGGAAGCGGTTTTTAAAGTCGTGTGTCGTGCGCTGTCTAGTACCAGTTTAAGTCGATCGTTCACTCCTCGCTTTAGGAATGCTAGTCCTCTACGATCGTTAGCAGTGGTCAGGGTTGCTCTGGTTTCTTCACCGTGGCATGCGACTTCTAATTCAGTCATCCGATTAACTAGCGTTTCTATTTCGGTTATGAATTCTCGGGCAGGTCGGTTGCCTTGAGTCGCTCGGCTTAGTCGTGACTGAATTTGTTCGATGGTGTCTTTTGGACCGCATTTCTCGAGCAAGCTTTTCTTTAACTCAGTGAAGTCCTTGGGACTGGTGTTTCCCAGTTCAGTCAGTGCCTTTCCTTGTATTTTACATTTTAGCACGAATTTAATTAGGGTACCTTTGGCTGTAGTCGTTAGCGTGTCGTAATAGAATTCAATGCTGTTTAGGAAATCTCTTAGGCTCTCAGATCGGGTGTTCTCCTCAAATGACAGAGTGGGCAGCTTTTGAGCTGTACTGAAGCTGAATTCTTCACCACTCATCGTGTCTGTTTTAGATAATATTTGGGATTTTTGCTTTTCTTCTTTGTGCTCTTCAAGGTCAGGAGACACGCTTCTTATGTTGCGGTTGACTATGTCCTCAGAATCGTTCTTATATCTGTTGGCTTCGGTGGCGAGTCGTTTCAATGCGATGCGTTCCAACTCAGATATTCTATTTTGGTCAACTTCTTCAAAAAGATTCGAGAAAGCTTCGAAAAGATTACCAATTTGCTGAAGTTTTTCTTCTGCTTTAATGGGAGTCCTAGTACGATTCGGCGCTTTTTTAAGGTTGACGTAAATTTGGTTAAGTTGGCCCAAGACTAGTTCTAGCTTGGCAAAACTCATTGGTCTTTTGGACTATAGAAAAAAATGAAACCCAAATTTGTGGGAGAGAGAGCCGTTAGCAACGAAGAAGAAAAAATCTTTTTTTTTATGAGTCGTTCGAGTATTTTTTTTTTGTTTTTTTTTTATTTAATTACAAAACATTATATATAATATATTTTTTTTTTTTTGATATAAATTGAAAATTATTATAAAATTTTTTTTTTTATAAAACATACAGAACAAAAAAAATGGCCAATAAGGTAAGGATTTGGGGGCCGGTGTTGATTACTTCCGATTTACTTTCTTTGCTCCCCATGCCGGGCTAGGCGGTTCGTGATGTTGTTGAAGAGGTCGTGAAACTGTGCCTCTTCTCGTTTCTTGGCTGCTTTCTTGGAGCTCCGGTCCTCCCTCAGCGTCTTCCGGATAATCCTGATTTCTTTGCGGTACTTGTACAGGTCGTCGGAGCTAGTACCGGGTATATTAGCGAGGCGGTGTATCTCTCGTATTTGGGCCTTTAATGTGGCCGTTCTTCCTCTTCTTTTTGATGGAGGCACAGGGGGAACGATGGTAGTCAAAACGGCTTCTTGTCGTCTTAACTGCCGTTTATTGTATTCCTCTATTGTGAGGCGCTTAGGTCCTTGCACCTCTTCTTGGATTGTCGTGGCGGGTTTTATTCCTGAGTTTTTCAGAATTCTTTCTGCCTCAGCGATGTAGCTGGCAGCTAAGTCCAGAGCTTCTTGTTGCGCTCCTGGCAGGATCGCCATGCAAAGATCTCGTTTCTTGGATCTTGTCTTTAGACTATTTAATTTCCTACGAAGGGCTCAAACTCAAAACGTTGGCGGTTACGCCGTCGTTTGCCTCTATAAGCGCGAACGCTATATAATAGAGCGAGTAGAGAATAGAATAGGTTACTCCAATCTAAGCGAGTTGCTCTTTAAAATGGAATAACCTTTTTAGTCAAAAACTACAAGGCAAGAAAAGTAAGTTTCATAAATCGAGCGAGTTGCTCTTAGAAATAATAAAACGTACTGGTTGGCGATTGAAGATAGACAACATTTATTTTGGATTTTCATCCCTCTTTTATACAAAATTTGTCTTTAGTTTCCATTCAAACTTTGTTTCGATTTCCACGGCCTTCGATAATTGAAGTCCAATCACCTCGCACCTTGAACTATCATATCGCCATATCAGCATTATAATTTACTGCCTAAACATTCAAATGTATCTCATATAATTTTGTCAACGAGGGCCATGCCGTAACATGAACCCTTAATATTTTCGTTCGTTGTTTGTCGCTTGCATTCGGTCATTCGCTTCATAGTATGGCATGCACATGAAAGTATCTTATGTATCTAAGGCAATGCACTTGAAGAATATTTCTATGAATGCTTATCTTATTATATGAATGGGCGACGTATAATTATGGATACAAATGAAATAGTTTAGGTTGCTATGACGTAGCAAGCAAAGGGAGATATGGCGCCAGGCGTGTGCTGTGAGGTTTCAATTATCGGAGCTCGGGACGATAAATGATCACTGGTGCGATCCCTTCACAAGCTCACAAAGCAGCATACACGAATACAATGTGTAGCACTGAACTCAAACAAAAATCATGTCTGCCATTTTGGTTTGTTGTTGTTTTGCAGCGCAGCAGGTCGTGAAGTTCGAGTCGAGTCGACTTGTACTTCAGCGACTCTCTCTGCTGCATCTGCTACTTCACATTGTAGCCGTGCAATACGATTTACATACATTTAACTTTGACATTGCTGCGTGCTACTGCTACTGCTACACCATTGTGCGCAGCCAGTCATACTTTTAATAAATTCTATCATATAGGTTTGTCTCCATTTTCCTCCATCGGTCTCTGTCTCCTAATATGAGAACGAGGATGAAACCCAAAGTATGATAGAAATGTCACTTTGAACGATGGGTTTACACTTGTGGATAATTTTGTGGCGGACGACCGCTGACGATTTTTGCCCGCGCGAATATTTTAGTATTGCGAAGGTAGCCGTAACACTAAATCTAAGTCTCATGCTATTCTTATCCCAGGTCATTAACACAATATTTTTTTATAGCAATATCCAAAGTACACTCAGTTTCTCTGTTTTCATCCAAGTCCACTTCAAACTTCATTTGATGATATGGTCAATGCCACTTCAGGTTTAATATTTCTATAGTTCAATGCATTCGCTTGCTTGCCGTCCTCTGAGATGTGGATTGTTTATACTCGAAATCTGACCGGGTATATTTGTGTATTGTCAAAGGGGCATGGGACATAGGCAATGCAAATTAGATTACTCAGCAGAATATATTTTATAAATTTTTTTGATGACACTTGTAATATTGTAGGCTTAGAATATATGTGTGTGTAGTTATAATATATCCGTATGTAATAATAAGCTTGTAAGAAAATTCATAGTGAGTGTGTTTCTTTATTTTTTCCGGATAAGTAATAGAAAAGACAGAAAAGAACAAATATCTATCCAGAATATCCAGAATAGAATAAATAAAGAAACAGAACTAGAATTAAAAGAATAAACGATAGCTGACAGTGAACTGCACCAGTCAAAGAATATTCCATTTAAACCACCTGTTCACTTGGAATGAAAAGAATGCGTTCCAAATATTCCAGATGGAATAAAGAAACAGGGAAATAGTTTATCCGGAATATTCCATTGAGTAAAGAAACGCAAAAATGGCATTTCATATATTCTGAATATACGGAATGAATAAAGAAACTCACTCAGTGTGTAAGATATTCATTTGTATAAATCGTAAAATAAAGTGACTCTGAAATCAAAACTCACATCGGCAACATTAGCCATTCTTTGTTTTCAGCCCAAGATCGGCACTATAGCCATTTATTTATTAGGCTTGGGGAAGCCCGTATAATATCCCCCACAGATTAGTAGGTGAGGTAGGAGTAACACTACAACTGCATCATTAACTCAGTTTCCCGAAAAAGTGGTCTATGGGGCACTTAAGCACTCAGGAGGCGATATGTATAAAAATATTTCACAACAAATTAAAATCTTTCGCAAGCTAAAGAATCAAGTTCAATTTGTAAACAAATTCTACCCTCTGCTACTTTTGACAGATCAACACTCTCAACTCAGGTCGTGGAGATGAGTTGGATATTGTTACAGAATGTAACTTTATGGCGCATAAAAGAACGACGCGAATGTTACACTTTGTCACAATTTCGGAATTTAAGATCGACACAATTTAAAAATTGCTGACAATAGTCAATTAAATCCATTAAACGAACGTTCTACTGATGTGATATTTATTCTGAGTGTGCCGGTCTCCTGTGCTTTTTAAATTGGAGCAATGAACACACTCCCATGGAGCGACCAGGTAGAGGGAGACCTCCGACAAGACGGCAGGCTAGAGATCGAGCCGGCTGCAGGGGCAAACTACGTAAGGCCTAGGAGAACACCACTCTAGTGGAGCCATCATAAGTAAGTAGTTAAGTAAGTAAAGACACCAAAAATATTACATTGCACACGCAGGTATGGTTGCCTTCACAAAATGACAGAGGTGTACGAGTGTTCATAGACACGAACAAATATTTCGAGGGTGTTTCAGGCAAGATTAGTACGAGTTGGCGGTCTGTAATGGTCATGACTTTTAATTTTTTTTTTTTTCAAAAGATCGCTCCGAATATAGCTTGGAAGAAGTTTAAAATTTTCCACCCATTTTCCAAGTTCTTGAAATTCATTATTTTACTTATATATAGCAAAGGATTATTTGTGTTCTTTAAGAAATGACCTGTATTCTAAAATAATTGTAGATATATCAATCTTAACTCACTTGTAATTTATCATAAGGTTTTCGGCCTAGTAGTTTTATATCTTGGACCTTGATATCCATAGCATAGTATTCACTTTTCGCAATGAATTCATTTAAATAATCATCAGAGTTTTGACAAATTGTCCGAAATTTATAAGCGATAGATAGAAAAGCATTGCATTTTTTACAAATTTTTGTGAGGAACTCGTAATTCCTTGAAATCTGAAAAGGAAAGAAAATATATCTGATAAGTAAACATTGTTAAAAGTTATTTAAAAGATATTGCTTCATATTTAAGTTTATTTACCCTAATGCCCCCGCAAGATTCAATTTTCGATGATATTGTGTTATTGCTTTCATCTTTTTCATATATTGAACTCATTTCGTCGTCACTTGCTTGCAATTGCAAACATATTCTACACACCGATAGATCAGTATTTACTTTCATTTCTATTCTAGCAGTTTTAATAAGTTTCAATCGCAAAAGACAAAACAATCAACTTTATCTCATCATAGTTCTGTTTTTTAACTTTTGTGGGCTAAAATGGGAAGACTGTCAAGTATTGTGGTTGAGGAGTGGGGATGAAATTCTCTCATGTGGATTTTTTTTGGGAAAAGGAAATTTGATCAAAAATTTGATCAAATTTGCTGTCCAATAAAACGGCAGATAGCTAAGATAAGTTTTTGTTATTGTGTGTGTGTTTCTTTTGACGTTCTTAATTTGAGGCGTGTTTAACCATACGACAATGTCTAACGAGATTGATTTTGCTGTCATGTTATCTTCGTTGGAATAATCTTTAAGCAATTTTTTCGTGCAATATATTTCGACATTAATATAATAATGTAGCTGCAATTAATTATTTCATAAGTTAAAATGTACTTCAATGTCTTTTTAATGTTTTTTAAGTCGGAAAGTTTTGTTCGCAGTTGAGTCATAATTTAATATTGATTAAATAAAGTTCACCGGCTGAACACAAACAACCAAGCAAATGTCAGATTTTTACACACAAGCACGAGGGAATGCAAACAATTTGTAAACGGAATTTTGATTCGGGTGGACATTATTTAATTTTAGTTCTGCCGCAAAGTAGATAGTTTATTTAAATGGCCTCCCACACCCTTAAATATGTCTACATATATATAAAATAACAACTACCTAGGATTCGTTAAAGGATGCATTAAAATCACTTCGTCATGAACATTGTCAGAGTAATAAACAAAAGTTTACAAATGACTCGTTGTATGGGAGAAGTGTTCCCGGAAAAAATGAAAAGCCATCGAATAGAAAGCTATAAAAAACTATACCTAACAAATCTTTAGTGAATTCGACACAACCGTTGCCAACTTATGGAACAGCTATGTTATGAAGTAGGAATAAAATCCGGGCTGAATCACTGCATCCTTTTCAAAGCGATTCAATTCATTATACACTCTGTTCATTTTAATTTTGCAAGTTCATACCTATTTATTTTTAAATTGTCAATTAATTTTCACTTCAACCGTTTGTATTTATTTGTTATTATTTTAAAACTTTGATCACTTATCTAAAAAGAATTCTTTTTCCACAATGAAATTCACAGAATGCTAAAAAAAATAAACAACAAAATTTGACGTTTGAGAAATGTCAAATTATTGTAGTGTGTGTGCAAATGTGTGTTAAATCTCAATTTAAAATGAGATTTCATTTGGGAGGTAAGATTTGATCAAACACCACAAAAAAATATGATCATTGCCCAAAAGAAAAACACTTTTTGATGTTTGATCATATTTCACACGAAAAAGATTTGATCGAGCGACCCAAAAAAAAATCACATCAGAGATTGAAAATTTGTTAAAAAGTAAATAAACGCGTTGAACACAAAAATTGTGTTCAACGTCAAAAAATTAAAACGTCAAGAAAAAATAAATATTTAACTCGCTTTTTTGTCCTGATTTTCCGAATTTTAAATTTGGAAAATGAATAAAACAATATAAATTTCAATTAAATACACAGAGGACGCAAAAACCACGAAAATGAAATAAGAAATTTCTTGGGCTACATCGGCAGGAAGGGGAAATGTCTTATGTCGATTTTTATTGGTCAAGTTATGTCGATTTTTATTGGTCACGTTAGATCAATCTTTCTCGATCTAGATCGATTTTTTCGATCTGACAGCTAGATTGTATTGTTATGTTGGTCAAGAAATCAATTTTTTTTTCGATCTTAGATCAATATGTTAAATCTCATTTTTTTTCGAGATTTAACGCATACCATCACAATACTCTCGAACAGCTGTTTTTGAAGTTTTGTTTTTGGCATTGCGAGAGCTCAATTCTTTTTGGCAAAATAAAATTCTTTCTAATTATAAAGTGAAGTTTTGTTTTTTTATTGCGAGAATTCAATTCTTTTGGTAAAGAAAATCCTTTTAAATTGTTTATGATTATTATATTTTCATTAAAGAAGTATATGGAATTGAATAGATTTATCAAAATGTCCATGAGCTGTGAAAGAAGTGGCGTAGGTTTAATTTGTCGGTAGTGTTTGTTTAACGGGAGAGATGCAGAAAGTAGCGGGCCTACAGGCAATAGTGTCAATAGTCACAATAATGTAAGGCCACTGAGATGGATACAGCATTGTCTGCCGGGCCAGAATTGCTTTTGAGAGCAGAGAAATATTTCAACTCTGTAGGATGACCTTTCGTTCAAGCAGCAGGTTCGAGAAAACATCAATTAGCAGTTCAGGACCTAGGCAGATGAGCAGTTCACTTAATTCCGTATTCTCCAGGCGCAAGTCAGTCGGTCGCCGGATAAATATTTCATCATAGCGGGGATCCCTGATTAGGTTTCGACTAACCAACGGGTCATATGGCTTCTCTTGGCTCTCATTCGCAAGAACTAAACTTCTTCTACTATCTTGGAGAGTTGCTGATGAACCCTCTGATAGAGATTCTAGTGTCGCGGACTCCTTCAAACCCTTGGAATTTGCTCCCAAACTCATATGTTTTGTGGAGTAGATCACAGGACGTGAGAAAAGTGGAATCTTTATGTGTAAGCACTTGCCAGCGGGTGGAATATCAGCTCTGTAGATTACTGAATAGCACATTCATTTCAGTCTCTGTCTGTCCATGTCGGGACTGAACTTCCTTTAGTAGCTTCTGATAAAGTCCCAGAGCTTTACATTCGCTTATAATACAGTAACATAGCGGAAGACATGTATCCGAATTTTCAGGCAAAACACGCCTGCAATAGCCGTTGTTGGCAACGCTGCCATCAACCCCAAGAACGACATCTAGTGGTGAAATACAAACCACACGAAAAAATAAACGAAGAATCCTTGGGCAAAGCAACACACATAACGAGCGCAACGCACAAAGAAAATTAATAAAGACGCCGAGAGCGAGACAATTCACAGCACAATGGAGACGGCAAATTCAAAAAGGATTCGAACCGTTTTCTATTTGAAATGCGTCATTCGTATTTGTGAATTGAAAGCGCCAACACGGGTTTAAAAACGAAATTTAAAGTTCCTCATTTTTTTTAAAAATCCTTTGAATAAATATATCAATAATAAATAATTTAAATGAGTTCTATTAATTTTGAAGAATGCCCATAGAAGATTTTAACATTTCTTTAAATTTCTAAAATTCGTTGGCAATTTCAAATTAAATTAAAAACACTTAGGCCCGTATTTATCGAACGCTCTCAACTTAAGAGCCTCGTAAGTCTATTCATCAAGCACTATTAGTACAGATTTACGAGCGCTCGCAAAACTTATGAGCGGTCAAGACCACTCCTAAGTTACGAGCGGTATCTTCGAAAAATATTCGAAATCACTAGTCTATTCGTACGCAGCAGCGTTATTTGAATGCTAATTCGGCAGTCTCGAAGGATTGGTTAATAGTCTTCCAGACTACTGAACAAAGTTTTAGTAGAGTACCGATATCGTTTAAGTTGTTGGGACTGTGAAAAATGGAGTAAAAATGACTTTACCCCGCAAAGCAGGCATACGAAATCATTCAGAAAAGTTAATTGTGGTAAGACTGCTGCGTACGGATAGACTACGATTTTTATTGATTTGACATTTGGAAAACGAATATTCATTTGGTGAAAAAAAATTGATGGAGCTGTAACAGAGTTTGCTGCTGTGAGTATTTTGTTCCTTATTTATTTACCTATTTTCTTTTTGAAGTTATGTTTATAGCCACAAAAAAACAAACTTTTATGTATACTTAATATTGTAGGTACATATTCAGTAGAACTTCAAGCACATTGGAAGATGTAGAGCGGAAAATATATGCCATTGATAGGAAAGATTATTAATTCGTGTTTATAATGTATATCTTCACAAAGCCAAATATGAAGACCAATTAGGGTGTTTGTGACTACGGTAAGTTGGTGAAAAATTTGAAAAGAGCCCTCAAAGTGTTAAAGATGCTAAAACATAATTAATTTATTTAAATATAGGCTTGCCTTCATCATCATCCTCATACCAACAAAAAAAGTTATGATCATCAAATAAACCAAATTCAACGGCAGTTTTTGACTAAATCACCGAAGAAGAAGAAAATATTATCAAATCAGTTATATCGTAAATGGTCCAGATGAACGTGCGTTAATAATACTTCCTGTTTATAATTCTAGCTAAATATTTGCATTTGGCGAATTTGGCCAAGTTAAACGACGCTCTGATGCCAATATTGTGGCATTTTTGTTAGTGATATATCTACCAATGTTTATGCTTTAGAAATTTAATTAAATAAAGTGCACGACTGAATCGTACGAACTTGCTCTAATGTGTAAAAATTAACAGTTAAAATGTTTTTTGGATTGGTTCCGTTCAATTGCAAGAGCAAGTTAGATTTTTTACGCAAAAATTGTATTTTTATTTTCTTATAAAATAAAACCATAAAGCCATTTTTGTGTTAACTTCTTCTTAGACACACCAACAGTGCGACCACGACGACCGATTTTTTTTGTGTTGACCACGGACACGGAGATCCCAGTAATGACGCATACCGCGGTGGGCCCGGATCTTCTTCAAACTTTCCAAATCGTCACGAAGTTTTGAGTCCAAAGATGAGGAAGTGTATTAAACCTTTGGAAGCCTGGAAAATGAAAAATATTTTTTATCATTTTGTAATAACTAATAATTTATATTTAAGCAGCATTACCTCTTATCCAAGACCTGCTTTGTGCTTTGAATTTCTATTGTGTATTCTTTTCTAACTTTTTGTCTGACTCATTTTGTTTGTTTTGTTTTGACATTCGCTTTCGAAGAATCAGCGTGGAAATAAAATAAATAAGTTTAGGGTGCGTTCCTGATAGAAGGAATCCGCCATTTTTCGAATATACAAATTAGAGTTAATAGTGTTCGATGAATAGCACTTTTCGAACTTAAGTTAAGAGGCTCTTAAAGTTACGAGCGGTTTGATATTGTTCGATAAATATGGGCCTTAATAAAAGTACTTATACATATATCCTACTAAAATGAGCGTACACGAAGAAACGCCAAAATCATCACATAAAGCGGGTCAATCCTGCAAACTATGCACAGAAAAGGACACAATGGAAATGGTGCAATGTGACAAATGTGATAAATGGTACCACTACCAATGTGTTCACGTAACATCAGCCGTCGCCAATGAAGATTGGTTTTGTCAGGAATGTTCATCAAAGGACATAGACACCAGATCCCTTAAATCCAAGGCGCAATCAAAAAAACCATCATCGACAAGATCCAATCGTCGCAATCTAGCGCTTCAACGACTGCAAGAAGAAAAAGAACTGGCAGAAAAGCGGGAAAAAGAAGTGCAGCTGCGTCAACAACAAATCGACAAGCAATATTTGGACGAGCGCTTCCGATTGCTTGCAATGCAAAGCTCAGATTCGGAAGAAGAAGATGAAGCTCTTGCAGGAATAGCAGACAGCCGTGTAAATGAGTGGTTGGAGAAAGAACCAAACGTGGCAAATGAAACGCAAATCGGCAAACTGGTAATTAACTTGCCAAGTTGTAGCCAAACTGCACTTCAGCCAAATATGGAATCTAACCACAAATTACAGGCATACCTACAGCGACCAAAGCAATCTACTAAATCTGTTCAAGATGGATTGATGACTCAAAGCAATCGCATAAACAAACCAGCGGTTGCTCCTGGATCTAACCTACAACAGAAATGGCAAAACAGAGACGCCGACAATAAACCGTCAGTAAGCAACTATTTTGAACCAAACCTGCCAACTGCGTATCAACTTGCTGCCAGACAATCTCTGCCAAATGAACTGCCCGTTTTCACTGGACGATCCGAAGAATGGCCTGTGTTCATCACAATGTTCGAAGGAACAACATTATCTTGTGGATTCAATCATGTTGAAAACCTTTTGCGTCTACAAAAATGCTTGAAAGGGAAAGCGTACGAAGCTGTTCGCAGTAGGTTGACACAATCAAAAAACGTCCCGCGCATAATTGAAACTCTAAAAGAAACGTACGGCAGGCCTGACGTAGTTTTGGACTCTCTCATCATGAGAGTACAAAACGAACCAGCTCCAAGAGCAGATAAGCTTGAGTCCATCATTCCATTCGCATTGGCTGTGGACAACATCTGCTCAACGATGGAAGCGTGTGATATGTTCGACCATCTCTACAACCCATCAGTACTTCGAGGCCTTATCGAAAAGCTTCCACCCACCATTAAATTGCAGTGGGCAACGTACATGGAAACCTTGGTGGATGTTAACCTAATCACATTCGGAGAGTGGTTAACAAAACTTTCCAGAACCATCAACCGTGTTACGTTCAGCAACTGCAACGCAAACACCAGAGGAGAAAAGCGAGGTGAGAGAGGCCGCATCAACGTTCATAATGAGAACATGCTGGAGAGAAAGAAAGCTTGTTGCATCTGCAAACAAAACTGCAATAAGGTCGACAGTTGCCGCAAATTCAAGCCTAAGTTTGAGCGAAAAATGGAACGCTGTTAAGCAACACAACCTGTGCCGGACATGCCTCTCTTTCCATCCGAGTTCTCGTTGCAGAGTGGAAACCAAGTGCGGAGTCAACGGATGCTACTTTCGACATAATAGCTTACTGCACAACCCCAGCAAAGATACATCTTCGGTCGGACAGTGCAACGCTCATCAGGATAAATTTGCATCGGTTTTATTTCGAGTTCTGCCAATAATTATACATGGGAAAAGTGGCGGAGTCAAAGTTTACGCCTTCCTCGACGAGGGCTCTTCACTTTCGCTGATGGATGATTCGCTCGCAGAAGAATTGGGTCTCTGTGGTCAACTAAATCCTCTTTGCTTGAAGTGGACCGGCAATACCCATCGCATGGAACAGGATTCGAAGACTGTATCGTTGATTGTATCAGGAGTGAGTAGCTGGTCAAAGAATTACCAAGTCTCTAACATTCGAACCGTTAAGTCACTTGATCTCCCAGTCCAAACTGTATGCATGGACAAAATTGTTCGACAATATCCATATCTGAACGGAATCCCAATTGAATCCTACGAAAATGTAACGCCAAGAATTTTAATTGGACTCGATAATGCAAATCTAGGACTGCCGTTGAAATTCAGAGAAGGCGGTCGAAACGATCCGGTTGCTACAAAAACTCGCCTGGGCTGGGCGATCTATGGACCGTATCGAAAGGTGATTGGAGGACATCAGTCAGCAGTAAACAGTCACGTATTCCACAGCTTTCACCATTGCGAATGTGAAGAGGGCACGGACTCGAAACTCAGCGACATGCTAAAAGACTACTTCTCGCTGGATAGTTTGGGAGTTACATCAATTCAGCCCCAGTCAATAATGTCATACGAAGAACAAAGAGCCCTAGAGCAGTTGGAATCTGAAACCAAACGCGTAGGCAACCGCTTTGAAACATGTCTGTTGTGGAAGTATGATACAATACAACTGCCAAAAAGTCGCCCGATGGCAGTACGTCGGTTTGAGTGTCTTCGAAAAAAGCTAAGACACGAACCAATAATGAGAAGGCAAATGGAATCTCAAATAAAAGACTACCTTTCCAAAGGATATATTCGTCGGTTGACGCAAGCTGAGCTTGAGGATGCTAATCAACGCACTTGGTACTTGCCTATATTTCCGGTCTTAAATCCTAACAAACCGGGAAAAATAAGAATTGTATGGGATGCAGCGGCAAAGGTGAATGGAGTATCTTTAAACTCTGTGCTTCTAAAAGGACCCGACCAGCTCACTTCTTTATTGGGTGTTCTGTACCGGTTCAGAGAAAGGCGAATTGCTATTTGTGGTGATATACGTGAGATGTATCATCAAGTCCTCATCAAAAGAGAAGACCAGCAAGCACAAAGATTCCTTTGGTGCGAAGATAATATCCAGTCTGAGCCAGATACTTATGTCATGCAGGTAATGACATTCGGAGCGACCTGCTCTCCTAGCTGTGCCCAGTATGTCAAGAACATTAATGCATTAGAGTTTAAGGATACTCACCCAAGAGCTGTTACATGCATTACGGAAAATCATTACGTGGACGATTTATTGGAAAGTGTAAATTCGGAAGCAGAGGCACTTCAGTTGGCGACGGACGTATCAATGATTCATCGGCGTGGGGGATTTGAAATAGGCAAATGGATTTCAAACTCGCCCGAAGTCTTAAGCCAACTCACTAATTGTTCAACGATGGAAAAACGAAGCCTTAACATATGTGATGACATGGGAGCAGCCAAAGTACTGGGAATGTGGTGGTGCACTAATACAGATTCTTTTAAATACGTACTGTGCCGAACATATAACGACATCCTACAGTCGGATCGTAAGCCAACAAAGAGGGAAGTACTTCGAGTTTTGATGTCAATCTTTGACCCTTTGGGGTTGATAGCCAATTTTTTAATATTCTTGAAAATACTGATGCAAGACGTTTGGAGGACCCCAGTAAATGGACATGCTATTGGATGGGATGATAGAATAAGTGATGAACACTACAAACGCTGGCTGCAATGGGCAAGACTGTTAACTCAAATTGAACAGATTTCCGTTCCAAGATGTTACCTGGCTGACATGCGATTTGGTGATGGCGTCGAAGCTGAACTTCACGTATTTGTGGACGCCAGTGACAAGGCCTATGCAGCTGTTGCGTATATCAGGACGACTCATGAAAACCGTGTTGAGTGTACTTTGATAGGAGCCAAGACTCGTGTAGCTCCACTGAAGCTGGCTTCAATCCCTCGGCTTGAACTCGAAGCTGCTAGGCTTGGTACTCGCTTGGCCAAGAATATCGCTGTCAACCACTCTATAGAAATGGCTCGAACATTTTTCTGGACGGACTCAAAGACCGTTTTATGTTGGATTCGCTCAGATCATCGACGCTATCGCCAATTTGTTGCTTTTCGCGTAGGAGAAATTGTGGAAAATACAAACATTAATGCTTGGCGATACGTACCAACAAAATTAAATGTTGCAGATGAGGGTACCAAATGGCAAAGAACACCGATTTTCAGCTCCTGTAGTCGTTGGTTCACAGGACCATCGTTTTTGCAGTATCCAGAAGCTGATTGGCCTGAGGATATCTCAAAGGACAATACTACTTCCGAGGAAATCAGAACGCACCTATTTATAGAAAAAATTAAAATTGAAAGTGTGATAGAATTTAGCAGATTTTCTAAATGGCGACGCTTACTACGATCACAAGTTTTCGTTTTTCGGTTCACTTACAACGCAAGAGCAAAAAAAAGGGAATTGGTAAAGCGAACGGGTTTCATATCGCGTGAAGAGTATCAAGAGGCTGAAAACTATCTCTTTCGCCAAGCGCAACTCGAAACATATCCCGGTGAAATATCAAAGTTGAAGGCTGATGATGACTTGCCGCTTAGCGAAAGAAAAGGATTAAAAGCTAGCAGTCACATATATAAACTTTCACCGTACTTGGACGACAATAAAGTTCTTCGCATTTGTGGTCGAATAGATGCAGCAGTGGGAGCTTCGCCTCACATGAAACGACCAATATTACTCCCGAATGGACACCATCTCACCGGACTTGTGATTCAATATTACCATGAGCGTTTTCACCACCTCAACAATGAAACCGTGATAAACGAACTTCGGCAAAAATATTGGATTCCAAAAATTCGCATTGCTGTGAAGGGTGCCGTAAAAAATTGTCAGCATTGCAAAAATAATAATGCAGTTCCGATGCCACCAATGATGGGTGACCTCCCAGCTGCAAGAATGTCTACGTTTTGCCGACCATTCTCTTTCGCCGGAATCGACTATTTTGGACCGATGACCGTTGCGTTAGGCAGGAGAACAGAGAAACGCTGGGGCGTGCTTATAACATGCCTCACAACACGAGCCGTCCACATAGAGCTAGCCAATAGCCTCTCTTCTGACTCTTGCATACTAGCCATCAAACGGTTCATTGCTCGGCGGGGAATACCAACTGAGTTCCACAGTGACAATGGCACAAACTTCCATGGTGCGAATCGGGAACTTCAAGAAGCTGCAGAAATGCAGAAGATCCTCGCCGAGGAATTCTCCTCGCCAGTAACTAGATGGATTTTTAACCCACCTTCATCGCCACACATGGGAGGTAGCTGGGAAAGAATGATCCAAACAACAAAAAAGGTGCTAAAACAGATCATGCCAATGCGGAGCCCATCCGACGAACTTCTCCACAGCATGATGGTAGAAGTAGAGAGGACCATTAACTGCCACCCACTGACGTACGTGCCACTGGAGACTGAGAACGATGAAGCGTTGACTCCGAATCACTTCCTCCTTGGGTCATCTGATGGAAGCAAAGTCGACAGTATACCTTCAGATGATGGAAGCCTGCTCAGGAAGAACTGGATGAAAGCGCAACAATATGCAAACATATTCTGGAAACGCTGGATTAGGGAATACCTTCCAACACTCACACGGAGGACAAAGTGGTTTAAGCCTACCAAACCCATTGAACCTGGAGACATTGTCATCATCGTAGATGATTCCAACCCGAGGAATCTATGGCCAAAAGGACGAGTACTGGACACAGTGATTAGCAGAAGTGGACAGGTCCGTAAAGTGACAGTACAGACGAGCACTGGTATTTACGTTCGTCCAGCAGTTAAGATAGCCGTTCTTGATGTTCGTAAGTCTGGTAAGCCGACAGAAGATGTCGACGTACCGGGGGGGAGTGTTGGCAACGCTGCCATCAACCCCTAGAACGACATCTAGTGGTGAAATACAAACCACACGAAAAAATAAACGAAGAATCCTTGGGCAAAGCAACACACATAACGAGCGCAACGCACAAAGAAAATTAATAAAGACGCCGAGAGCGAGACAATTCACAGCACAATGGAGACGGCAAATTCAAAAAGGATTCGAACCGTTTTCTATTTGAAATGCGTCATTCGTATTTGTGAATTGAAAGCGCCAACACGGGTTTAAAAACGAAATTTAAAGTTCCTCATTTTTTTTAAAAATCCTTTGAATAAATATATCAATAATAAATAATTTAAATGAGTTCTATTAATTTTGAAGAATGGCCATAGAAGATTTTAACAGCCGTAGATCTTGTAGTTTTGATCGTCGGTCAGAATCAGACAGTATTCTTGATTTTCCTTCCTTGTTCGCACGAGATCAATGTGGGGAAAACCAACTGTTCAATAAGCTTTGGACACTGGGACTGTGATGCTTCCTTTTCTTTTTCAGCTGCTGCGTCTGCTGATTTTTTAGCAGCCTCAGTTGAATCCAGTAGATCATCTCCAGGTGGTTTTATTATTTGAGGTACCAAGCATAACATCACAAGATGCAGGAGGAACAAACCAAAATTGCACTTCATCAATCTAGTCTTGAAAGCAAACTCATTGAAACGAATATAAAAAGGTTTGTTCTAGTTTTGGGCTGTCCAATAAGATATTTTTATTTTATATCATTTGTTTGGACAATTGACAACACTAACAGAATGTTTTGAAGAAATTACACGAAAAATTAAAGCAAAAATACATAATTTTGGAAGAGAAGTATGAAGCAATCAAGGCACATAAGAAGGAAGAGAGACCGGTTGAGATACACCATGATATTTCAGCGAGTTATCGCAAGAGAGAAATAACAGTATAAATACATATTATTCTATTTCCTAGGATGATCTTGATTGCATAATTTCTGGCCGACAAGCTGCGTCCGTTTATGGCATGCACATTAACCTGTCACCCACGAGCCACAGTGCGGTTTTTAAACAGCTTGAATGAACTGCAATGGGAACTGTCCCGTCTTCAGTGGAAAGAGATTTTTTTTTTTTTTTTTTTTTTTTTTTATTTCATTTATTTGGCAATATTTGCCATTTATAAAAGTCATTACAAACAATTATTTACTCAATAAATTAAATAAATCTATTTTTAACATATACGCTTAAAAGTTTTTTGAATTTGTGTAAATTTTGTTCTAATTTAATTTCATTAGGTAAACTTTTATATATATTCAATCCTCTATGAAGAACCATATTTTGTGTTTTTGAATTTCTATACATTGGAAGCCTAAAATCATTAGCATTGCGAAACGCAAAAGGTTGTACATCATTTACATAAGTTATATATTCATTTAAATAATTTGGTAATATATTGAATTTAATTTTAAATACAAAGACTATAGCATTAAACATAATCCTTTGGTTCAGACTCATCCAGGACAGTTTTAATAACATTTCTCTTCTTGGAGTAAGTCTATTGCACAATAAAATAGTTCTCAAGGCCCTATTCTGTAGTTTTTGTAGTCTATCCATCATTTGATTATTGCACATAAATAAAATACTAGAACAGTACTCAAAGTGAGGTTTTATCATTGTATTATACACTTTAATTGAGGTATTAGTTGACATTTTTTTCCTAATTCTTCCAAAAAAGTAAAGTTTTTTTGATAACTTTTTACATATATAATTTACATGTGCATCAAGATTTAATTTATCGTCAATTATAACACCTAAGTACTTTATTTCTTTAACAGTTTCAATATTTTGATTGTTTATGTTTATGGTTCTGTTAGTACTTCCATTTAATATCATAGCTTTAGTTTTATTTATATTTAATTTTAACATGTTACTATCAAACCAGTCTTGTAAACTTTGTAGATCTAAATTAATTTTTTCAATACATTCATCAACATTACTACTAGATATAAACAATAAGGCATCGTCCGCAAACAGCACAATATTTGAAAAACGAACGGCATTCTCCATGTCATTGATGTAAACCAGGAACAATAAAACGCCAAGTAAAGATCCTTGAGGGACACCATGAAGTACAGAAACAGAGTTTGAAATGTTCTCGTTTAATTTTGTCCTTTGAGATCTATTATTGAGATATGATTTGAACCATTGAGCTTCTGTATTTCGGACTCCATACATTTTTAGCTTTTCAATTAAAATTAATTTATCAACAGTTTCAAAAGCTCGTTTTAAGTCTAAAAATACCGCCACTACAACTTTCTTGTCATGAATGTCAATTTTCCACTTTGTGACTACTAGATTCAGAAGTGATTCACAGTTGTGATTTTTTCTAAAGCCGGATTGATGTAACGATATCAGATTAAAAGATTCTAAATAGTTTTGAAGTTGATTATACACGACCTTTTCAATAACTTTACTTTCGAGGTTCATCATATTAACCGGTCTGAAGTCTTCTACTTTATTAGAGTTTTTTATTTTTGGAATTGGAACGATAAGAGACTCTTTACAAGTATTTGGAAACGTTCCACTAGTTAACGACAAATTCACAATATTCAGCAACATATCACCACATATATCAAAGGCATCCAAGTACATTTTAACATTAATTCCGTTTGTGTCTTTTTTATTATTCATCGTTTTTAACATAGATTTAAGGTCACTAATATTTATTTGCTTCAATTTGAAATTTAAATAGTAATAATCAGGTACTAAGTTAATGTACGGTTTTTTGGGTATATTACTTCTTATTTCATCAATACTAGTAACAAAAAAAGAGTTTAACACATTCGACATTTCGGGACCATTTTGGTAATGTTTTCCATTATCCACAACTTCATTCACATTTTTATTATTTTCTTTAAGAACAAGGAGCTTTATGGTGGATTTACATTAATCTGCATCCTTACTTCTTCAAAAAAGAAGGATACAACATGTAAAAATAATACTTGTTCGATAGAGAGGGGAGATAAAAATGAAGAACATCTTCATAAATCAAGATTATAGGAAATAGGAGAAATGAAGATGAAGATTATGGTGAAGACGAACATGTTCATCTTCATTATAGCATATTCTTCTGCATTTCGATGTTCCTATAATTTATGTAGTTCAGGCCAGCTGTTTTTTCTCGGTTTGACACCAATTTTCGGATTTTCGTGCTAAAAATTGAAATTTTGGCTTGTGAATCCCATGCACCTGAACACAAAAGAGGCAACAACTACAACTGTCAAATTTTGTTTTCTGTCATTAATTTCCAACAGCAAAAAAAAATGGGAAAATGGAAAACAATACCAAAAGGTTAAAAAGTAGGTAATAACAATTTGCGCATACGTATTGATTTGTTGTTAAATTGTAGTTTTCTTTAGAATCTGCTCCCGTACTTTGATTGCTGCCTGCAATGATAACACCGTTCGAAGACTGTTGGGCAAGGGAAACATCAACATCAACGAATCCACAGATGATATCGAAGGCCCATGGCTTGTTCGATATTATCAACCTGCTCAGATAAACTATATATCAATAAAAAACTTTAATTTTATGAATTTCAATAATTAAGACTTACATTTTTAGCACACAAGGTTCTCTTGGCAATGCCAGCTGCTGAAGTACAGGATAAAGAGCAAAAGGATTGTACACCTCTGGCAGCTTTAGCTAGATATTGTTAAACATTTGCTTAGCCATAATGCTGACTTAAATGGTCATTGTGCTGGAGGCAACACCACCATTGATGTGCTTGTGCCGGTGGTCACTGTGATGTGGTAAAAGAATTACTCAAAAATGAAGCTAATGTTGAAGGAAAAAATGAAAATGGCCATAATGATGGAAGCAGCATCAGCTGGACATGTTGAGGTTTCTTATGGACCGTTAATGATTAAAAAACGATATACCAGACTTCAAAGTTAATTTACACGTAGATACCTATTGAGTTAAAAGTCCGTGAATTGAACGCTTTGGTCATGAAAACAAGGTTCCTCTTGAGCATAGAGCAGGAATAAACACCAATTCTAATGAATTCAAAGAAAGTGTGGTCTTACCCTGGCCTGCTACAAGAGTTCAATATAGTCCGTTTTCTGTCACAAGCAGGCGCAGATCAAGGACAAAAGACGGATGGGATGCACAAAGCCCTAAAGGAAGCCTTAATTGATGGTTGTGTGGAAAGTAGTGGCACGGTTGTTGCTTTATTTCGGAGCCCAAGTGAATATACCAACCGATTTCTTTGAATCTACTAACTTTAGCCGTTTGTGGTGCTCATGTTGAATTGGCCGCACGTTATTAATCGAACGTGGAGCAAATATATATATGTCAACGATGAAGGCAACATGGTAGTACTTCTTCTCAACAAAGTAGCTTGCATCAACGCAACTACTGAAAAAACTCAAGAGACTGTTCTAACCTTAGAATGCCGTGGTCGTTTTATGGAAGTAATTGAATTTCTTATTAAAGAGGGGGCTAACATAGAGTCGGGTGCATCAACACTACTTATGGGGGCTGCGCAGGAGGGTCACACTGATCTAGTTCGATTCTTATTGCAAAACAAAGCGAATGGTTATGCCGAAACCCAAACAGGAGACACCGCATTGCAGAAGTTCCAGAAATATACTTACGTGTAACTTTTAAAAACCATACGACTAAATTGTGATGAGTTAACTCAATTATATGAAGAAAACAATAATATTTCAGGTTTGCTAAAAGAAAATAATAAAACACATTCAATTCACATAAATAATCGTATTTTTTATTTATTTAAAAAAAGAACAAAATTCTTATGCAAGTGATAAGTCGAAATATCTATATATATTTGTTTGCTTTATTTCTGTGTTGTATTAGAATTAAAGAACATTTTTAGATTAAAAAGAATACAAAACTTTTTATCGACACAATTTATTTTTTGACAGCCGAACAGATGATTTTGACTTCTGTCACCGAGCTATACAAAATTATAGCAGGGAAACCCGAGTACGTATATGTGTACTCTTTCACTCTTCTGGTTTATGACGTATATCTGCCCCGCTTTACTTTTCTTGAAATTTGAAGATGAAGACGTTGCAGAATAATGTAAATCCACCATAAAGCTCCTTGTTCTTAAAGAAAATAATAAAAATGTGAATGAAGTTGTGGATAATGGAAAACATTACCAAAATGGTCCCGAAATGTCGAATGTGTTAAACTCTTTTTTTGTTACTAGTATTGATGAAATAAGAAGTAATATACCCAAAAAACCGTACATTAACTTAGTACCTGATTATTACTATTTAAATTTCAAATTGAAGCAAATAAATATTAGTGACCTTAAATCTATGTTAAAAACGATGAATAATAAAAAAGACACAAACGGAATTAATGTTAAAATGTACTTGGATGCCTTTGATATATGTGGTGATATGTTGCTGAATATTGTGAATTTGTCGTTAACTAGTGGAACGTTTCCAAATACTTGTAAAGAGTCTCTTATCGTTCCAATTCCAAAAATAAAAAACTCTAATAAAGTAGAAGACTTCAGACCGGTTAATATGATGAACCTCGAAAGTAAAGTTATTGAAAAGGTCGTGTATAATCAACTTCAAAACTATTTAGAATCTTTTAATCTGATATCGTTACATCAATCCGGCTTTAGAAAAAATCACAACTGTGAATCACTTCTGAATCTAGTAGTCACAAAGTGGAAAATTGACATTCATGACAAGAAAGTTGTAGTGGCGGTATTTTTAGACTTAAAACGAGCTTTTGAAACTGTTGATAAATTAATTTTAATTGAAAAGCTAAAAATGTATGGAGTCCGAAATACAGAAGCTCAATGGTTCAAATCATATCTCAATAATAGATCTCAAAGGACAAAATTAAACGAGAACATTTCAAACTCTGTTTCTGTACTTCATGGTGTCCCTCAAGGATCTTTACTTGGCGTTTTATTGTTCCTGGTTTACATCAATGACATGGAGAATGCCGTTCGTTTTTCAAATATTGTGCTGTTTGCGGACGATGCCTTATTGTTTATATCTAGTAGTAATGTTGATGAATGTATTGAAAAAATTAATTTAGATCTACAAAGTTTACAAGACTGGTTTGATAGTAACATGTTAAAATTAAATATAAATAAAACTAAAGCTATGATATTAAATGGAAGTACTAACAGAACCATAAACATAAACAATCAAAATATTGAAACTGTTAAAGAAATAAAGTACTTAGGTGTTATAATTGACGATAAATTAAATCTTGATGCACATGTAAATTATATATGTAAAAAGTTATCAAAAAAACTTTACTTTTTTGGAAGAATTAGGAAAAAAATGTCAACTAATACCTCAATTAAAGTGTATAATACAATGATAAAACCTCACTTTGAGTACTGTTCTAGTATTTTATTTATGTGCAATAATCAAATGATGGATAGACTACAAAAACTACAGAATAGGGCCTTGAGAACTATTTTATTGTGCAATAGACTTACTCCAAGAAGAGAAATGTTATTAAAACTGTCCTGGATGAGTGTGAACCAAAGGATTATGTTTAATGCTATAGTCTTTGTATTTAAAATTAAATTCAATATATTACCAAATTATTTAAATGAATATATAACTTATGTAAATGATGTACAACCTTTTGCGTTTCGCAATGCTAATGATTTTAGGCTTCCAATGTATAGAAATTCAAAAACACAAAATATGGTTCTTCATAGAGGATTGAATATATATAAAAGTTTACCTAATGAAATTAAATTAGAACAAAATTTACACAAATTCAAAAAACTTTTAAGCGTATATGTTAAAAATAGATTTATTTAATTTATTGAGTAAATAATTGTTTGTAATGACTTTTATAAATGGCAAATATTGCCAAATAAATGAAATAAAAAAAAAAAAAAAAAAAAAAAAATCTCTTTCCACTGAAGACGGGACAGTTCCCATTGCAGTTCATTCAAGCTGTTTAAAAACCGCACTGTGGCTCGTGGGTGACAGGTTAATGTGCATGCCATAAACGGACGCAGCTTGTCGGCCAGAAATTATGCAATCAAGATCATCCTAGGAAATAGAATAATATGTATTTATACTGTTATTTCTCTCTTGCGATAACTCGCTGAAATATCATGGTGTATCTCAACCGGTCTCTCTTCCTTCTTATGTGCCTTGATTGCTTCATACTTCTCTTCCAAAATTATGTATTTTTGCTTTAATTTTTCGTGTAATTTCTTCAAAACATTCTGTTAGTGTTGTCAATTGTCCAAACAAATGATATAAAATAAAAATATCTTATTGGACAGCCCAAAACTAGAACAAACCTTTTTATATTCGTTTCAATGAGTTTGCTTTCAAGACTAGATTGATGAAGTGCAATTTTGGTTTGTTCCTCCTGCATCTTGTGATGTTATGCTTGGTACCTCAAATAATAAAACCACCTGGAGATGATCTACTGGATTCAACTGAGGCTGCTAAAAAATCAGCAGACGCAGCAGCTGAAAAAGAAAAGGAAGCATCACAGTCCCAGTGTCCAAAGCTTATTGAACAGTTGGTTTTCCCCACATTGATCTCGTGCGAACAAGGAAGGAAAATCAAGAATACTGTCTGATTCTGACCGACGATCAAAACTACAAGATCTACGGCTGTTAAAATCTTCTATGGGCATTCTTCAAAATTAATAGAACTCATTTAAATTATTTATTATTGATATATTTATTCAAAGGATTTTTAAAAAAAATGAGGAACTTTAAATTTCGTTTTTAAACCCGTGTTGGCGCTTTCAATTCACAAATACGAATGACGCATTTCAAATAGAAAACGGTTCGAATCCTTTTTGAATTTGCCGTCTCCATTGTGCTGTGAATTGTCTCGCTCTCGGCGTCTTTATTAATTTTCTTTGTGCGTTGCGCTCGTTATGTGTGTTGCTTTGCCCAAGGATTCTTCGTTTATTTTTTCGTGTGGTTTGTATTTCACCACTAGATGTCGTTCTAGGGGTTGATGGCAGCGTTGCCAACACTCCCCCCCGGTACGTCGACATCTTCTGTCGGCTTACCAGACTTACGAACATCAAGAACGGCTATCTTAACTGCTGGACGAACGTAAATACCAGTGCTCGTCTGTACTGTCACTTTACGGACCTGTCCACTTCTGCTAATCACTGTGTCCAGTACTCGTCCTTTTGGCCATAGATTCCTCGGGTTGGAATCATCTACGATGATGACAATGTCTCCAGGTTCAATGGGTTTGGTAGGCTTAAACCACTTTGTCCTCCGTGTGAGTGTTGGAAGGTATTCCCTAATCCAGCGTTTCCAGAATATGTTTGCATATTGTTGCGCTTTCATCCAGTTCTTCCTGAGCAGGCTTCCATCATCTGAAGGTATACTGTCGACTTTGCTTCCATCAGATGACCCAAGGAGGAAGTGATTCGGAGTCAACGCTTCATCGTTCTCAGTCTCCAGTGGCACGTACGTCAGTGGGTGGCAGTTAATGGTCCTCTCTACTTCTACCATCATGCTGTGGAGAAGTTCGTCGGATGGGCTCCGCATTGGCATGATCTGTTTTAGCACCTTTTTTGTTGTTTGGATCATTCTTTCCCAGCTACCTCCCATGTGTGGCGATGAAGGTGGGTTAAAAATCCATCTAGTTACTGGCGAGGAGAATTCCTCGGCGAGGATCTTCTGCATTTCTGCAGCTTCTTGAAGTTCCCGATTCGCACCATGGAAGTTTGTGCCATTGTCACTGTGGAACTCAGTTGGTATTCCCCGCCGAGCAATGAACCGTTTGATGGCTAGTATGCAAGAGTCAGAAGAGAGGCTATTGGCTAGCTCTATGTGGACGGCTCGTGTTGTGAGGCATGTTATAAGCACGCCCCAGCGTTTCTCTGTTCTCCTGCCTAACGCAACGGTCATCGGTCCAAAATAGTCGATTCCGGCGAAAGAGAATGGTCGGCAAAACGTAGACATTCTTGCAGCTGGGAGGTCACCCATCATTGGTGGCATCGGAACTGCATTATTATTTTTGCAATGCTGACAATTTTTTACGGCACCCTTCACAGCAATGCGAATTTTTGGAATCCAATATTTTTGCCGAAGTTCGTTTATCACGGTTTCATTGTTGAGGTGGTGAAAACGCTCATGGTTATATTGAATCACAAGTCCGGTGAGATGGTGTCCATTCGGGAGTAATATTGGTCGTTTCATGTGAGGCGAAGCTCCCACTGCTGCATCTATTCGACCACAAATGCGAAGAACTTTATTGTCGTCCAAGTACGGTGAAAGTTTATATATGTGACTGCTAGCTTTTAATCCTTTTCTTTCGCTAAGCGGCAAGTCATCATCAGCCTTCAACTTTGATATTTCACCGGGATATGTTTCGAGTTGCGCTTGGCGAAAGAGATAGTTTTCAGCCTCTTGATACTCTTCACGCGATATGAAACCCGTTCGCTTTACCAATTCCCTTTTTTTTGCTCTTGCGTTGTAAGTGAACCGAAAAACGAAAACTTGTGATCGTAGTAAGCGTCGCCATTTAGAAAATCTGCTAAATTCTATCACACTTTCAATTTTAATTTTTTCTATAAATAGGTGCGTTCTGATTTCCTCGGAAGTAGTATTGTCCTTTGAGATATCCTCAGGCCAATCAGCTTCTGGATACTGCAAAAACGATGGTCCTGTGAACCAACGACTACAGGAGCTGAAAATCGGTGTTCTTTGCCATTTGGTACCCTCATCTGCAACATTTAATTTTGTTGGTACGTATCGCCAAGCATTAATGTTTGTATTTTCCACAATTTCTCCTACGCGAAAAGCAACAAATTGGCGATAGCGTCGATGATCTGAGCGAATCCAACATAAAACGGTCTTTGAGTCCGTCCAGAAAAATGTTCGAGCCATTTCTATAGAGTGGTTGACAGCGATATTCTTGGCCAAGCGAGTACCAAGCCTAGCAGCTTCGAGTTCAAGCCGAGGGATTGAAGCCAGCTTCAGTGGAGCTACACGAGTCTTGGCTCCTATCAAAGTACACTCAACACGGTTTTCATGAGTCGTCCTGATATACGCAACAGCTGCATAGGCCTTGTCACTGGCGTCCACAAATACGTGAAGTTCAGCTTCGACGCCATCACCAAATCGCATGTCAGCCAGGTAACATCTTGGAACGGAAATCTGTTCAATTTGAGTTAACAGTCTTGCCCATTGCAGCCAGCGTTTGTAGTGTTCATCACTTATTCTATCATCCCATCCAATAGCATGTCCATTTACTGGGGTCCTCCAAACGTCTTGCATCAGTATTTTCAAGAATATTAAAAAATTGGCTATCAACCCCAAAGGGTCAAAGATTGACATCAAAACTCGAAGTACTTCCCTCTTTGTTGGCTTACGATCCGACTGTAGGATGTCGTTATATGTTCGGCACAGTACGTATTTAAAAGAATCTGTATTAGTGCACCACCACATTCCCAGTACTTTGGCTGCTCCCATGTCATCACATATGTTAAGGCTTCGTTTTTCCATCGTTGAACAATTAGTGAGTTGGCTTAAGACTTCGGGCGAGTTTGAAATCCATTTGCCTATTTCAAATCCCCCACGCCGATGAATCATTGATACGTCCGTCGCCAACTGAAGTGCCTCTGCTTCCGAATTTACACTTTCCAATAAATCGTCCACGTAATGATTTTCCGTAATGCATGTAACAGCTCTTGGGTGAGTATCCTTAAACTCTAATGCATTAATGTTCTTGACATACTGGGCACAGCTAGGAGAGCAGGTCGCTCCGAATGTCATTACCTGCATGACATAAGTATCTGGCTCAGACTGGATATTATCTTCGCACCAAAGGAATCTTTGTGCTTGCTGGTCTTCTCTTTTGATGAGGACTTGATGATACATCTCACGTATATCACCACAAATAGCAATTCGCCTTTCTCTGAACCGGTACAGAACACCCAATAAAGAAGTGAGCTGGTCGGGTCCTTTTAGAAGCACAGAGTTTAAAGATACTCCATTCACCTTTGCCGCTGCATCCCATACAATTCTTATTTTTCCCGGTTTGTTAGGATTTAAGACCGGAAATATAGGCAAGTACCAAGTGCGTTGATTAGCATCCTCAAGCTCAGCTTGCGTCAACCGACGAATATATCCTTTGGAAAGGTAGTCTTTTATTTGAGATTCCATTTGCCTTCTCATTATTGGTTCGTGTCTTAGCTTTTTTCGAAGACACTCAAACCGACGTACTGCCATCGGGCGACTTTTTGGCAGTTGTATTGTATCATACTTCCACAACAGACATGTTTCAAAGCGGTTGCCTACGCGTTTGGTTTCAGATTCCAACTGCTCTAGGGCTCTTTGTTCTTCGTATGACATTATTGACTGGGGCTGAATTGATGTAACTCCCAAACTATCCAGCGAGAAGTAGTCTTTTAGCATGTCGCTGAGTTTCGAGTCCGTGCCCTCTTCACATTCGCAATGGTGAAAGCTGTGGAATACGTGACTGTTTACTGCTGACTGATGTCCTCCAATCACCTTTCGATACGGTCCATAGATCGCCCAGCCCAGGCGAGTTTTTGTAGCAACCGGATCGTTTCGACCGCCTTCTCTGAATTTCAACGGCAGTCCTAGATTTGCATTATCGAGTCCAATTAAAATTCTTGGCGTTACATTTTCGTAGGATTCAATTGGGATTCCGTTCAGATATGGATATTGTCGAACAATTTTGTCCATGCATACAGTTTGGACTGGGAGATCAAGTGACTTAACGGTTCGAATGTTAGAGACTTGGTAATTCTTTGACCAGCTACTCACTCCTGATACAATCAACGATACAGTCTTCGAATCCTGTTCCATGCGATGGGTATTGCCGGTCCACTTCAAGCAAAGAGGATTTAGTTGACCACAGAGACCCAATTCTTCTGCGAGCGAATCATCCATCAGCGAAAGTGAAGAGCCCTCGTCGAGGAAGGCGTAAACTTTGACTCCGCCACTTTTCCCATGTATAATTATTGGCAGAACTCGAAATAAAACCGATGCAAATTTATCCTGATGAGCGTTGCACTGTCCGACCGAAGATGTATCTTTGCTGGGGTTGTGCAGTAAGCTATTATGTCGAAAGTAGCATCCGTTGACTCCGCACTTGGTTTCCACTCTGCAACGAGAACTCGGATGGAAAGAGAGGCATGTCCGGCACAGGTTGTGTTGCTTAACAGCGTTCCATTTTTCGCTCAAACTTAGGCTTGAATTTGCGGCAACTGTCGACCTTATTGCAGTTTTGTTTGCAGATGCAACAAGCTTTCTTTCTCTCCAGCATGTTCTCATTATGAACGTTGATGCGGCCTCTCTCACCTCGCTTTTCTCCTCTGGTGTTTGCGTTGCAGTTGCTGAACGTAACACGGTTGATGGTTCTGGAAAGTTTTGTTAACCACTCTCCGAATGTGATTAGGTTAACATCCACCAAGGTTTCCATGTACGTTGCCCACTGCAATTTAATGGTGGGTGGAAGCTTTTCGATAAGGCCTCGAAGTACTGATGGGTTGTAGAGATGGTCGAACATATCACACGCTTCCATCGTTGAGCAGATGTTGTCCACAGCCAATGCGAATGGAATGATGGACTCAAGCTTATCTGCTCTTGGAGCTGGTTCGTTTTGTACTCTCATGATGAGAGAGTCCAAAACTACGTCAGGCCTGCCGTACGTTTCTTTTAGAGTTTCAATTATGCGCGGGACGTTTTTTGATTGTGTCAACCTACTGCGAACAGCTTCGTACGCTTTCCCTTTCAAGCATTTTTGTAGACGCAAAAGGTTTTCAACATGATTGAATCCACAAGATAATGTTGTTCCTTCGAACATTGTGATGAACACAGGCCATTCTTCGGATCGTCCAGTGAAAACGGGCAGTTCATTTGGCAGAGATTGTCTGGCAGCAAGTTGATACGCAGTTGGCAGGTTTGGTTCAAAATAGTTGCTTACTGACGGTTTATTGTCGGCGTCTCTGTTTTGCCATTTCTGTTGTAGGTTAGATCCAGGAGCAACCGCTGGTTTGTTTATGCGATTGCTTTGAGTCATCAATCCATCTTGAACAGATTTAGTAGATTGCTTTGGTCGCTGTAGGTATGCCTGTAATTTGTGGTTAGATTCCATATTTGGCTGAAGTGCAGTTTGGCTACAACTTGGCAAGTTAATTACCAGTTTGCCGATTTGCGTTTCATTTGCCACGTTTGGTTCTTTCTCCAACCACTCATTTACACGGCTGTCTGCTATTCCTGCAAGAGCTTCATCTTCTTCTTCCGAATCTGAGCTTTGCATTGCAAGCAATCGGAAGCGCTCGTCCAAATATTGCTTGTCGATTTGTTGTTGACGCAGCTGCACTTCTTTTTCCCGCTTTTCTGCCAGTTCTTTTTCTTCTTGCAGTCGTTGAAGCGCTAGATTGCGACGATTGGATCTTGTCGATGATGGTTTTTTTGATTGCGCCTTGGATTTAAGGGATCTGGTGTCTATGTCCTTTGATGAACATTCCTGACAAAACCAATCTTCATTGGCGACGGCTGATGTTACGTGAACACATTGGTAGTGGTACCATTTATCACATTTGTCACATTGCACCATTTCCATTGTGTCCTTTTCTGTGCATAGTTTGCAGGATTGACCCGCTTTATGTGATGATTTTGGCGTTTCTTCGTGTACGCTCATTTTAGTAGGATATATGTATAAGTACTTTTATTAAGGCCCATATTTATCGAACAATATCAAACCGCTCGTAACTTTAAGAGCCTCTTAACTTAAGTTCGAAAAGTGCTATTCATCGAACACTATTAACTCTAATTTGTATATTCGAAAAATGGCGGATTCCTTCTATCAGGAACGCACCCTAAACTTATTTATTTTATTTCCACGCTGATTCTTCGAAAGCGAATGTCAAAACAAAACAAACAAAATGAGTCAGACAAAAAGTTAGAAAAGAATACACAATAGAAATTCAAAGCACAAAGCAGGTCTTGGATAAGAGGTAATGCTGCTTAAATATAAATTATTAGTTATTACAAAATGATAAAAAATATTTTTCATTTTCCAGGCTTCCAAAGGTTTAATACACTTCCTCATCTTTGGACTCAAAACTTCGTGACGATTTGGAAAGTTTGAAGAAGATCCGGGCCCACCGCGGTATGCGTCATTACTGGGATCTCCGTGTCCGTGGTCAACACAAAAAAAATCGGTCGTCGTGGTCGCACTGTTGGTGTGTCTAAGAAGAAGTTAACACAAAAATGGCTTTATGGTTTTATTTTATAAGAAAATAAAAATACAATTTTTGCGTAAAAAATCTAACTTGCTCTTGCAATTGAACGGAACCAATCCAAAAAACATTTTAACTGTTAATTTTTACACATTAGAGCAAGTTCGTACGATTCAGTCGTGCACTTTATTTAATTAAATTTCTAAAGCATAAACATTGGTAGATATATCACTAACAAAAATGCCACAATATTGGCATCAGAGCGTCGTTTAACTTGGCCAAATTCGCCAAATGCAAATATTTAGCTAGAATTATAAACAGGAAGTATTATTAACGCACGTTCATCTGGACCATTTACGATATAACTGATTTGATAATATTTTCTTCTTCTTCGGTGATTTAGTCAAAAACTGCCGTTGAATTTGGTTTATTTGATGATCATAACTTTTTTTGTTGGTATGAGGATGATGATGAAGGCAAGCCTATATTTAAATAAATTAATTATGTTTTAGCATCTTTAACACTTTGAGGGCTCTTTTCAAATTTTTCACCAACTTACCGTAGTCACAAACACCCTAATTGGTCTTCATATTTGGCTTTGTGAAGATATACATTATAAACACGAATTAATAATCTTTCCTATCAATGGCATATATTTTCCGCTCTACATCTTCCAATGTGCTTGAAGTTCTACTGAATATGTACCTACAATATTAAGTATACATAAAAGTTTGTTTTTTTGTGGCTATAAACATAACTTCAAAAAGAAAATAGGTAAATAAATAAGGAACAAAATACTCACAGCAGCAAACTCTGTTACAGCTCCATCAATTTTTTTTCACCAAATGAATATTCGTTTTCCAAATGTCAAATCAATAAAAATCGTAGTCTATCCGTACGCAGCAGTCTTACCACAATTAACTTTTCTGAATGATTTCGTATGCCTGCTTTGCGGGGTAAAGTCATTTTTACTCCATTTTTCACAGTCCCAACAACTTAAACGATATCGGTACTCTACTAAAACTTTGTTCAGTAGTCTGGAAGACTATTAACCAATCCTTCGAGACTGCCGAATTAGCATTCAAATAACGCTGCTGCGTACGAATAGACTAGTGATTTCGAATA
This sequence comes from Platycheirus albimanus, assembly GCA_916050605.2. NCBI lineage: Eukaryota > Metazoa > Arthropoda > Insecta > Diptera > Syrphidae > Platycheirus > Platycheirus albimanus. The sequence goes on from OU696696.1 coordinate 190,511,235, forward strand.
TTTTTCGAAGATACCGCTCGTAACTTAGGAGTGGTCTTGACCGCTCATAAGTTTTGCGAGCGCTCGTAAATCTGTACTAATAGTGCTTGATGAATAGACTTACGAGGCTCTTAAGTTGAGAGCGTTCGATAAATACGGGCCTAAGTGTTTTTAATTTAATTTGAAATTGCCAACGAATTTTAGAAATTTAAAGAAATGTTAAAATCTTCTATGGGCATTCTTCAAAATTAATAGAACTCATTTAAATTATTTATTATTGATATATTTATTCAAAGGATTTTTAAAAAAAATGAGGAACTTTAAATTTCGTTTTTAAACCCGTGTTGGCGCTTTCAATTCACAAATACGAATGACGCATTTCAAATAGAAAACGGTTCGAATCCTTTTTGAATTTGCCGTCTCCATTGTGCTGTGAATTGTCTCGCTCTCGGCGTCTTTATTAATTTTCTTTGTGCGTTGCGCTCGTTATGTGTGTTGCTTTGCCCAAGGATTCTTCGTTTATTTTTTCGTGTGGTTTGTATTTCACCACTAGATGTCGTTCTTGGGGTTGATGGCAGCGTTGCCAACAACGGCTATTGCAGGCGTGTTTTGCCTGAAAATTCGGATACATGTCTTCCGCTATGTTACTGTATTATAAGCGAATGTAAAGCTCTGGGACTTTATCAGAAGCTACTAAAGGAAGTTCAGTCCCGACATGGACAGACAGAGACTGAAATGAATGTGCTATTCAGTAATCTACAGAGCTGATATTCCACCCGCTGGCAAGTGCTTACACATAAAGATTCCACTTTTCTCACGTCCTGTGATCTACTCCACAAAACATATGAGTTTGGGAGCAAATTCCAAGGGTTTGAAGGAGTCCGCGACACTAGAATCTCTATCAGAGGGTTCATCAGCAACTCTCCAAGATAGTAGAAGAAGTTTAGTTCTTGCGAATGAGAGCCAAGAGAAGCCATATGACCCGTTGGTTAGTCGAAACCTAATCAGGGATCCCCGCTATGATGAAATATTTATCCGGCGACCGACTGACTTGCGCCTGGAGAATACGGAATTAAGTGAACTGCTCATCTGCCTAGGTCCTGAACTGCTAATTGATGTTTTCTCGAACCTGCTGCTTGAACGAAAGGTCATCCTACAGAGTTGAAATATTTCTCTGCTCTCAAAAGCAATTCTGGCCCGGCAGACAATGCTGTATCCATCTCAGTGGCCTTACATTATTGTGACTATTGACACTATTGCCTGTAGGCCCGCTACTTTCTGCATCTCTCCCGTTAAACAAACACTACCGACAAATTAAACCTACGCCACTTCTTTCACAGCTCATGGACATTTTGATAAATCTATTCAATTCCATATACTTCTTTAATGAAAATATAATAATCATAAACAATTTAAAAGGATTTTCTTTACCAAAAGAATTGAATTCTCGCAATAAAAAAACAAAACTTCACTTTATAATTAGAAAGAATTTTATTTTGCCAAAAAGAATTGAGCTCTCGCAATGCCAAAAACAAAACTTCAAAAACAGCTGTTCGAGAGTATTGTGATGGTATGCGTTAAATCTCGAAAAAAAATGAGATTTAACATATTGATCTAAGATCGAAAAAAAAATTGATTTCTTGACCAACATAACAATACAATCTAGCTGTCAGATCGAAAAAATCGATCTAGATCGAGAAAGATTGATCTAACGTGACCAATAAAAATCGACATAACTTGACCAATAAAAATCGACATAAGACATTTCCCCTTCCTGCCGATGTAGCCCAAGAAATTTCTTATTTCATTTTCGTGGTTTTTGCGTCCTCTGTGTATTTAATTGAAATTTATATTGTTTTATTCATTTTCCAAATTTAAAATTCGGAAAATCAGGACAAAAAAGCGAGTTAAATATTTATTTTTTCTTGACGTTTTAATTTTTTGACGTTGAACACAATTTTTGTGTTCAACGCGTTTATTTACTTTTTAACAAATTTTCAATCTCTGATGTGATTTTTTTTTGGGTCGCTCGATCAAATCTTTTTCGTGTGAAATATGATCAAACATCAAAAAGTGTTTTTCTTTTGGGCAATGATCATATTTTTTTGTGGTGTTTGATCAAATCTTACCTCCCAAATGAAATCTCATTTTAAATTGAGATTTAACACACATTTGCACACACACTACAATAATTTGACATTTCTCAAACGTCAAATTTTGATTTTAATATTAGAAATTGTCAAGAAAATATTTTAATCGACTTGATAAACCAAATTGATGATGATATACAACTGGCATTGAAGAAACGAGAAGTGGCTGCTGTGAACATCGAGAAGCAAAAGGAGAGGTGGAAACGAAGGTTTGATCAGAAACATGTGAGGCCATCAACATATTAAGTGGGAGATCTCGTTCTGGTGGAATATGAACCACCGGCTACTGGAACATCACGTAAACTCGAACCAAAGTTTCGAGGCCCTTATATGGTGGTCAAATGCTTTTGAAATCATCGTAATGTCATAGAAGATGCACCAGGTAACAAGGTAACTAATAGGCATTTTAATTCTGTCTTTTCTGCAGAACGATTGAAATCATGGTGTACGTCAGCTCCGGAACTCGGTGAGCAACTGTCTGATGATCCAAATGATGACATCGGGGTCGATGAAGATGGTCAGGAAGCCGAGTTGTAACAACTAATTCAACGAACGTCGCCCTTAACATTGGTTCGTGTCATGTCAGCCTTATGACAGGGATGTTGGTAGTACTGCCATCTGTCAATTCGATTATTCGAGAAGAAAATGTCAGATCAGAGATGTCGAGGTCGTGATAGAGGACGGTTGTGCTGTGCCAAGCATTGCCGTCCATTAATCTATTAAAGCAAAAAAGTAAACGTTTCATTGGCAACTATTTTCATTTTTATCGTGAGTAAAAAAGCAACGGAGTAAATTTAATTTACAAAAGTCATCGGTTTACCGAAAAACAACCAGGACACAAACAGTGCCCAGCAACTCGTGATCCGAAAGTCCCGTATCCTTCAGCACCGCTAGAAGTTTCTTCACGGTTATTAACTGTAACTTTGGGGAGAGTGTACAGTTAAAGCAACAGGCTGAGCGGTAAACTTTCGGAATTTTCATCCACCGCAAACTGGCGGCGAATGCAAACAACGGATTCTGTAGCAGCAACTGTAAATTCATCTTTAATCGGCTACAGAATTCCACAAGGAACATGTAACGTAAAATTTAATATATTTTAATTGGAAATATATTATTATAGGAAATTATAAAAAGAAACCGAAATCAAAATGTCTGTAATGGAAGAACTCGAAAATAAAAATATCTTCCGACATTCAAACATTCAAACATTTTATTCATTCTGGTCCAACTGTCAGCTGTCACCAGCCCCCTCTCTTGGATATCCTATGGATGACAAACAAAAGAAAACCATGCCTTCTAACAGCTGCACCTAACAGGGAGGAAGTAGAAAGAGACAAGCAATCCAAATATCCTTGACTCCTATATCAAGGATCAGCGACTCCCGAGTCCATCATCCATATATCGGTACACCTAGTAAATTGCAATAGAAAAACCAGAGAGTACTTACACGACGATAGCAATGCCTCCAGCTCCTTCTAATCCTCTCCCCGTTTCTTAAATTTCCTAATCATCCCGTTCACAGAAGCGTGAACCATCCATCGACCTACCATAGGTACTGACCACAAAGCCCCGTGGAACAGCCTAGAGGGTACCCGATGGCATGTCCACGCCTATCCGCTACAAGTGCTAGATGTTCCGCTTGTAGCTGTGTCACGTAGTAGCCTACACCTGGAAACCATAAACCTTAACTACACTCCCATAACTATACCTAGACCACGAATGCTACTCCATATTGTATTATCCTCACCTCCAGAGACTTCACTCCAGCTTGCATCTAACTGTCTGGTCATGGCTATCTGTTTTTCGTGAATTGGGATGAAAGTAACCTCTTGTCGGCAACGCCCCCTTCCTAATTAACCACTCGTGAAGAATGACTAACCAGAACGGCATGCGACAACGCAAGGTTATGGCCGAGATCGACCGTCGCGGTGGCCGGCAGTACCCTAGCCTCGACTAGCTCAGCCCGGCCGTGGGCACTTGCTCCGGGATCTATACGACCGGTGTTACCTCTTTTTTTCTTACACTGCCGACCGGTGAACTTTGGTGGTCAAGTTCGAATAAAAATGTTCAAAAGCTTATTGGCCCTCATAACTCTCGAAGAGTAGACTGTGTTGAATTGACTTGAAAAAGGTAAGTGACTCAATGGCGCACCTCCTATAGACATGAGTGCACGTAGGCGAAAGAAAAGAACTCGGTTGTATTACTACATCAACCCACAGAACGTATACCGCATTTCGTATGATATAAAGCTAACCATAGATTGTCGTGGTTGCTATGGCTGATTACTACTGTCTACGCGTTCGGCTGCCACGATGATATGCCGAGCGCGGACGTAGAGGTGACTAACCAAAAGGGGAGGGGGGATCTAGGATGGATATCGATCTCCCTGGCCTCATAACCCACCCTACTCGATGCCAAAAACCAACTCTCTTGGCATCGACCATGGTTGTCCGTAGACCTTTGAGTCCCCAAGACTCAATGAATTTTATCGGGCAACCCCAAAAACAGAAAAAGCAAGCTAAAATTCGCTTGCTCAAAATCTCATCCTACTCTTGACCTGATATCTACACAAGATACCAATCCTCTAAATTCAATCCGATAAACTCTATCCTAGATCAAGAAGAATTCACTCGCCATACTTCATTCCAGAAAGAAGTGAGGGGTACCACCCTCCCTAAGAGAAAAATCAGCACATGATGTGAAACATGTCCTTTAACCAAATATAGAAAAATCTCAACCATCGTTCAGAGATGAATAACGAAAACTAGAAAACTTTCAGAAAACGTTATAAAGAAATTCTTCTTCGCTTTATTCATACAAAAAAAAAATTATTTTTTTTTTTTTTTTTTTAATTGTAAAAGTTACTTAAAACTACCTTATTAATAGCTGAACAATAACAATTGTCATAGGATACAATAATAGATACAAAAGATCAGAATCTTCTTTTATTATTGAGGATCTTAAAGATGCTTAGAACATCAAGTTAATTTTAAGTTTGATCAAGGAGTGATTATGGTTCGACACCTTTTTGAAGGTGTATTTCAATTCATATGAAATAATTTATGATTCTTAAAAATCTAAGTGGATATCAAAAATAAAAAAACTTATTAATCATACCTATTGGTATTGTAAAATTACTAGCGCTTTATAAATGGATAAATATAAAAAAAAAGTAAAAAGTGTGAAGTAATTAAATGATACAAGAAAGACGAAACCAAAAAACTGACTAAAACGGATAAAATATCCGTGCGCGGACGGAAAGTACTGATACCATGAATGAATTGGCTAGTAAGCTTAACGCGGCGGTAAAAGGTTTAAACCACCGTCGGTTATAGTTAACGATCTTAAAAATGTTTTCAGGAAAAATCTAATTTAAGCGTAAAAACCCCGAGCAAGAAGTAGCTACCTCAGCTAAACTTTATGACTTGCTTATGGTTGTAGCAAACGAAAGCTATTACTTCTGTAATAAAATGATATTACGTAACTAAGAGGTATTAGAGTAATTCCGACAAACAAAAAAAAATCGTAGCGCGATCTAAAGTGAGTATATTCAATCACGACAACACAAGGATGTGGAATTCAAAAGAGTAAACAGTAATACCCTGTACGTGAGAACACAGTTCGCGTCTCAAGTACATTCGATAAATAATCAGTATAAAGCAATATAGTTTTCAATATAGTATTAAGGTAAGTGATTTTAATAACAATACAATACTGCCAATGGGGCAGTAAGGAATTTTCGGCGCCTCGGAAGTGCACTCCAGATAGCTGAAAAGGAAATTGTTAAGTAAAATGCTAAATCGCTTGGCTATGAATTCTGCTCTATGCGAATACTGATTCTGTAGGTTCCTTTTGATACTCTGTGTGCCTGAGTCGATCTAAAGAGACCGATGCTTTAATTCGGTGGATAGATGACGATCTATCTTATGGTCAGTATAATTACGATGACGACGACAATGATCAAAAGACAAACAAAAAAAAAGTTTTATCTGCGCGTACGCGAGTGAGTGTAGGTATATAAAAGTAATGTAAACGAGCGTTATGATTTTTTTATAATATAAACGTACGTGGCGTTTAATTATCAACGCAGTTGGTCGCTACCGACGCGAAACACAAAACATAAAAAAAAAGGTGAGAAATTAATGAGCCTGAAACGGCTGAGTGAAAAACGAGAAAAAAAAGTTTGAAATACTATTCTAATCGTACCGGAAGTATGTCTTCTGGATATTAACACTCACTGAAGGTATCAACCGATTAAGAAAAATAAAAATTCAAGGTGGGCACGGGCCCTGTGAATAAAATTTAACTTTCTACCGGAACTGGTCCTAAACACTGCTACGAATTGAAGAAAACTCTTGTATCTTGAAAATCACTAATTTAAAGATCAAGGATGAGGATTCGTATTGACCAATATTCACATGTATCAATTCACTATATGTTTCTACACACTCTTAATAACAATCTTAAATAACTACAATAATACGTATGATGATAGAGGAGTGGCTTTCTGCCAATATGAGTATCTCCTCGGCGTTGGTATAAGTTTATGCAATTTACCACCGTCCGTGGTGTCTGACGCTATTCGCCGGCGTCAAACGCGGTGTACGAATCAATCGTGCACTCGCCGAAGTAAAATCTTTGATTGAGCTTCGCGCTCTCAATGAGGTTCACAAAATATAATTAAATTATAAAGGATTACCTGGTCATATGGTGTACTCAAAGTAATAAAGACTCTTTTAAGGATAAATATATATTATAATGCCGGAACAGCTGTTCTATATAGATGACACTGGTAGACTAAATGCTGCTTCGCACTGGTGAGGTAATTGTAACTGCTTCGTCCTATGGTGTTTACTGGATCTGGTAGGAACAATAGACTGCTGGTGGACCGGCATCTGTGGCCATGCACACGCCAGACGTCCTGAAAGATGAATCCCACGTTCTTATAAGTCACTATCCTGTCCCACGACGTGGCCTTCAGCCTGTCGTGGCTGGGTACCGTAAACTTTCTGATGAATATCCAGGAGGATGCTCACCTGGAGCAGTGATGACGACTATCAGCGTTGCGCCGAAAGGGCGTATAGAACAATGGCCTTGTTCGTAGGCAAAGCCTACGTTCCTTGGCAAGGACTAGCCGAGTGTTTGAGTAAAATAAAAAAGGTATGTTGGTGGAGGTTGGCGAGCCAGCAATGGATCAACGCCAAGCTTCCACGTGTGTGTCTCTAAGCGTATGCTTTGGTGGCGACACGTGTACGTACGCCGCAATATGTTGCAATGTATAATCCGCAATTACACAAAAATTGCGTCAGCGCTTCCTTCCGATATGTGAATGATTAGAAAAGGGATTCGTTGTGTGCGCATAATGCGCCATCGTTTTTATTGAATTGGGTACACATGTGTATATGTATTAGGCCTGGTGGCCATGATGTGTAGCACAAAAAAAAAATAATTCCAAAAAGGATCTGCTATACAAATTGGATTTTCCTTTCTCTTTTTAGGAATCCCGATGAAATTGCTGCAGCCTCGCCTGCTCGTCCTAGTATGTCCCTATTAAATGTATGAGAGCGTCAAAGTTGCACAAAATCTAAAGCGACGCTACCGAATAAATTTTATCGAAGCAAGGGTAATAATATCTTCCTTGCTTGGATAATAACTATTTCACACTACTCACCTTATTTAGGATGTTAATTCCGCCTTCTTTATTGTTTAAAGTAATTCTCCTTAGAGTATAAGAATGTTCAATAAAAAAAATGGGCGCGGTTCGGCTGCATGAAAATAGACTGTTCTGCGGAAGAGATGTTTTACTGTTGGCGTCTGGATTTGAAATGAGGTCCACAGACAACCTTCTCGCTTATATTTCCCCACTTTCCAGGTAGCCGTACGCCATATTAACTTTCTCACTTCCTCTTTTCCATTCTTCGTTCCACGTAAAGCAACGAGTTAGATGGAGGTATGTATCGAGTTATTATGGGTAGTGCTCACTGGACCAAATTGGTAAGTGTAACTTTATGCGGTGCCTTAGGTGTGGCAATTTGCTCAGCTAAATGGAAATTCTTTCCTATATGTAGTGTCAAGTGTCTTGAATAACAAGGATTTGTCTTCACGCTAACAAAACAACGGTTACCGGATATTAATTTTTCAGGTACTGTTGGCAACATAAATGAAGGTATTGCTTTCAGAATATGAAGACATATTGCCGATAAGGTTACATATTGACTGACATATCTCCGTCTGTGTTTCCTATTTTTGGCATATGCAATCGTTAATCCCGTGACAATATTGTTAAGCCGATGTTCGTGATATCGAGTTTGCGCATTCTTTTCGTTGCAACTGGTGTGACAACGAGCGAACAGGTTTTTAGATAGGTTCTACCTAATGGATTGGCAGATCATTACACAATCGAAGATCAGTCAGGTATTTGATTTGCTCTAGAATTATAATTGCTCCTAATGAACAATTGGTCTAGAACTTGCTTCCTGAGTGAATCAAAAGGTAGTAATAACGTTGTCTTTGCTATATCACTTGTCTTGATTTCTATTTGACACATGCTGGACCATCAATCTATCACAACACTGCTTACGAGAATGTATGACATCTGTCATGGGTTTAAGCGTATGATTGCTCAAAATCGCACCAGCACGAGGTGTGAAACATATATGCAATAACTAACCTAGCCTACTCCAGTTTTCTTTATTTCGATTATCAGACCAGTTATCTGTCATTTTACGTCGGTATTTCATTGGTGCTTTGACTCTCGCACCCTGTGAATTCCAATTTGTGACTGCTTTTCCAACAATGTGGCTGTCATGCATCTAAGTTCCGTGTGAACGAGGCATAAATATTAAAATAGCGAATAGCCGCTTACTCGCCACTTTTTGGTATTTCCAGAAAAATAATGGAACATACACGAAGTGGAAGGCAGACAGAAATTGAGAACACATTGGAAGGCCATTCTGGAAATGGCATTTTTGTCTGGGTGGATTCTATTTGTGGAATCTCTATTAGGGTGGGGTAGAATGGCTGTGTTCAGCCTGAGGCAATTACTTATATGGTTTCGCTGCTAGATGGCGTTGGTGGAAATCTTGTTTGCACGTCATTTTATGAAAAGTTTTCCCTACAAAACTTGGAATTTCGACTAAGCCTGCTTCGTCGAACTTCCAAGAAAAGGAGAACTCCTTACTCATAACTTCCATCTGGTAGATTCATATATTTCGCATCGTATCAATACTACAACTCTTTACCGTCTAGTTGGATGAAGACAAAAATAACATTCCGTATAAAATACGAACCTCAATGGCATGTCAGAAATCGGGGTGTTCTATCAAACATCTGCTGACACTATAAACAAAAAAATATATTATTGGAGGCGTACTCCCATATTACGTCAAAGTTCACACATCTCATTGGATTTCGGGCTATATCAAAGGACTTATTGCATGCGTGGACTAAGAGTCTCATGCACAGCTGAGAGCCGGGCATCTGATAGCAAAAAAAACTTGTGTAGAGACTTCTATCTCTTCAGGTCCTTCTCCACATTAAAACGTCATGGCAAAAAAAAAAAATTGATACTGGATATCTAAAAAAAAAAATTCCTTTTTTTTTTTTCTTGAAAGTCAGGTTATTTGGGTCTAAATCAAGGATAAAATTTTGGTTCGATTGTTTTATCTTTTCAGATCTTTGGTGTGACACGTCCACTTATGTCCTCGCCTATCTTCAACTTCATACAAATTTTCACCAATTATATTAGTAACGCGAACTTTAATAAATTTCGGGCACAACTTCGCACTCAAATGCTTAGTCGCGTCGCTTAGAACATGATTTCTTCGGTATATCTCGTCACCTACTTTAAATGTTACAATCCTGCTTCGGAGATTATAAGTTTTCTCGTATGCTTCATGGGTTTTGATCAACGCTTGTTTCAAGTAGGAGTGGATGATATTCATCTTGGCAACTTTGGGAAGCCAATCTATCTCCGAACAGTTCAGTCCACCCAACTCTCTCAGAAGACGATAGTCTGCCCCATGTTCTATCATACGTTGTCCGTATAGGGCTTCGTATGGAGACATCGTGAGAGTTGAATGCACCGTCGTGCGTAAAGCACTACTGATCGAAGACAGATGGGCATCCCAATCCGTCTGTCGAGGATTGACATACGATCGTATCGCTGCCAAGATTGAACGGTTCACTCGTTCACTTGCATTTGACTGGGGAGCGTACACTGCCGTCCGGTAGTGTTTGACCCCGAAAGTACTCAAAAACTTCTGAAACTCCTTCCCAACGAATTGCGTACCATTGTCAGAGAGAAGACTCTCAGGTACTCCGTAAATCAGAAACACATCGTCCTTCAGAAACTTGACCACGCTCGCGGCTGTTGCCTTGCGAAGTGGTTTGATGAAGACAAATTTAGTCAGTTGGTCCAACACGATCGCTATATAGACATTACCAGCTTTCGATCTTGGGTATGGTCCCAGGAAATCAACATACAGATGTTGGAATGGTCTGTCTACTTCAAAACTGTTTCCCATTTCTGCCCGTAACGTCATATTAGCTGCCTTACTGGTCTTGCATGTCTCACACTGGTCAACATAAAGTTTGACCTGAGTGTACATACCGGGCCAGTAGAATCTGTCTTTTAACCTGTAAATTGTCTTCACCACCCCACCATGCGAAGCACGCGGCGGATTGTGAGCCAGAGAGATAAGAGATTCTGTCATCTCTGAGGGAACCCACAACTTCCAAGTTAGATCATCCGCCAAGGGATTACCGCCCGCATGTTTGGTGCGTTTGTAAACATATCCTTCGGACACTTTGAGGTCCGGCAACCGCTCCTGTTCCTTCCTGATGTGACTGATGATATCTAGATAACCTTCGGATTTAAAGGATGGATCCTCAAGATCGATGTGGAGTACCTCCGAGGCATCAACCTGTGGTATACATGAAAGGAAAGCTGACACTGTCAACTCATCGTCTTCATAAGCTCTGGATAGAGCGTCTGGCACGACATTTAATGTTCCCTTCCGATGCTCTACCACAAAATCGAAACCTTGGAGTCGCATACTCCACCTCGCTAATCTTCCGGTTGGATCTTTCATGGTCATCAGCCATTTCAGGCTGGAATGGTCCGTTATGACTCGAAAATGGTATCCCTCAACGTACGATCTGAACTTTTGGATACCTTCAAAAGCTGCTAAGCACTCGCGTTCAGTCACCGAATAGTTTCTCTGTGCAGCGTTTAGTTTTCGGGAGAAATAGTATATAGGCTGTTCCGCTCCGGATTCGTCTCGCTGACAGAGTACACATCCGATGCCAGTCGCGGATGCGTCGCAGAGAATGATGAACTCCTTGGAGAAGTCTGGATTGACCAATACAGGCGCCGAAGTCAAAGCTTGCTTGATCTGCAGGAATGCTGCAATAGCTTCTGGTCCTAGGTTGAAGGCTTTTCCCTTTTTCAAAGTCTCGGTCAACGGTGCGGCTAGGGTGCTGAAGTCCTTAACAAATCGCCGATACCAACCTGCCATACCGAGAAATCGGCGAACTTGGCGAGTTGTGGTTGGTAAGGGAAAACTTGTGATCGCTGCGATCTTGTCTGGATCGGCTTTCAAGCAACCCTGACCGACCTTATAACCGAGATAGTGAAGCTCATCAAAACAGAACTTCGACTTCTCGACATTTATCGTCAGTCCTGCATTCGTCAAACACTTTCCAACTATCTCCAGAGTCTCCAGATGTTCGTCGAAATCCTTCGACACAACCAACAGATCATCCAAGTATACGAATACTTGATCTCGTAACCCCGATGGAATTACGCGACTCATGAGGTAACTCAAACTTTGTGCCGCATTACATAGGCCGAAAGGCATGACCTTAAATTGGTACAGTGGTCTGCCTGGTACCGTAAAAGCGGTCTTCTCCCTCGAACTTTGCTCCAGCGGTATCTGCCAAAACGCATCTTTCAGATCCACGCTAGAAATATAACGTGTTTCTGTCAGACGAGCTAGCAGCCCCTCTATGTGCGCGATTGGACGGGCATCCTTCTTCGTTACGGAGTTCACTTTTCGAAAGTCCAGACACAATCGGTTCTTGCCAGGCTTGCGAACAAGCACCACTGGAGAACTCCATGCGCTGGAACTTTCTTCTATGACTCCTAAAGATAGCATACGGTCCAATTCAGCGTACATTAGGGTTTGTATCGCTGGAGAAACGGGATAGTACCTCTGCTTTATAGGTACAGCATCACCCGTGTCTATGTAATGTTGTACTAGATTTGTTTTCCCGAGTCCATTGACTGCGAAGGAAGGAAATCCACGAATAACTTCATTTAGTCGTTTAGACTCTTCATCATTTAACTTAATCTGGTTGGTGGGTCTCTCATCTGGCCCACCGGTCGTCATTCCTGAAAGACCCGCAATTACGTGAGGTGCGATCTGGAATTTTTGCCAAAAGTCAACGCCTAGATACAAACGTTGGCTTAACGATGGCACAATATAAAGATCGACATCTTTTGTTACTCCCTTATACTGGATCGTTGTTGTGATCACTCCGACTATGGATTGCTTGTGTCCATCGGCCGTGGACACGGTAGTCTCTACCTTCCTTATCGCAACGTTTTTGTCTTTCAAATAGGGGATGATATCAGTGCCTAAGCAACTGATGCTTGCTCCTGAATCGAGGAGACCTAGAAAGCTGTCACCGAATAGGCCAACCGTCACATAAGGACGTGGGTCATTCGATTCTCGACCTATTGTTGCTGACGCAACGTTACGATAAGTAGTCCGCTTCCGATGGAAGCGCTCCCTAGTTCGTCGTATCCGTTTGGATATATTCGGAAAAGTAACAATTCTTTTACGCACCTCATTATAATTACGTAGCCTTTCGTGGAAAGGTTTACGGTATAATGGTTCTATAATGTTCATATCTAAATTTAAATCTGTTTTGGGTTTTGGTTCTTCATCTATAACGGGGATTGTTCTACAATCATTTGTATTGGGTTCTAATAATTCATTATCGTTCGTGTTTGGTTTTAAAATTGAAATTTTTGGAAGTTCAAGAGGCTTTGTCGGCTTAGACACTTGAACTCCGGGTGGATCTAGTCGGAGCGAACCCCCCCGGTTGATGGGTTGTTCCTCCTCTCGTTTCCCGCTATGCACTTAGGGCACGATGGACTATATGCGTCTGCTAGTCCGCAGCGGAAGCAAAATATCTTATCTATGGGTTTGGGACAATCACGGAAGCTGTGTCCAAGAACTAGGCAATTCCAGCATTTCAATAAGCTTCGATCCCTCTGGATCGCTTCGATATGTGATGTGGGCAGCGCCACGGTTAAGTCTTGGCAAGGTTCTTCCTCGATTTCACTTACAAATCGTCTGGCAGGAGGGCGTTGTGCTGATGGCACAAAACTTGGTCGAGTTGTGTCATAGTGGGATTGAGACTTTTCAATCGCACGGCATAAATATGCTAGGTCTCTAAGACTTGAGGTACTATATGTTATGAGTAACTCACTCATCCTCCTTCTGACATTGGTTTTAATTATCTCAATTAATTCTTTCTCTGTACGCGGAACTCGCATCTTAGAATTAATGTTCATGATGGCATCAAAAAAGTCAGTAAATGACTCGCCATTTTGCATCTTCCTATCGGATAATTTACGGAAAAGTTCAGTATCCGTTTCCAAACTACGGTACTGCTCAACTAGTGCAGTCCTTAGATCAGACCAATTAGAATGTCGGTTCCGTTTCAAGTATACCCAGTACCATGCTTCAACTGAGCCAGAGACGAAGTGATAAAAGTTCATCACTATTTCGTCCCATGGTACGTTGTTGCTGTACCTGATACATTCGAGACGGAACAGGAAATCGTCGACAGACATATTTTTCCCGTCAAATTTTAATCCCCACTTATGATACTGAGGTACTCGGCTGGATGAAGTGGTGTTTGAACCTGTACGTCTACGCGGAGACGGCGGTGAATCGTCGAAATTGAACGTATTCATCTTTTGTAGAAAATCGTCTACATTTGCACCTCGAGTCATTTGCGCTGGATTGACGCCTGGCAGACACAGATTTGCCCCTGTTGGATACGTTGGGGTTTCCATTTCTGCTAACTCATCTTGAGTCGGCATATGATCTGTAAGGTTTCTTCGGGCACCCTTACTGCCAGTGGAAGCATTAATGGTAACCACGCGTGCAGCGTCCGTACCATTAGTAGGTTTACTAGGTAGTTTATGTGAAGTTGAAGTTTGAAGTTGTGATACAGGTCGAGTAGGTGGTCGAATTGGTGGTTGAACTGATGTTTGCGTGAGAGGTTGTGTGGCAGTGGGTGGAGGTTGGCTTTGATTGCTGCCTCGAATTATATTAGTGACTTGTTCAAGTAGGTAATTCTGACTTTGAGCTAATTGCTCCTGAATAAACCTTCTTTCGTCGCAACGATGCGCTTCGATAGAAGCTGACACAATGTCTTGGATATATGCTGAATGATCAGCAGCATCCTTACGACGTTGTGCTTCCTCTGCACTCACATCTTCTGTTTCAGCAGGGTTAATCCCTGTGTCATTGCCCGTTTGGTCGAAACCCCCTTCCGATTGATCTTCATCCGGATCAACTGGTAGAGGTATTGGACCTACGCCTTGACCTGGTCTCAAAGGCATAATGATCACGTCACGTAAATTTGGATTATACGAGCTTTGTTTTTCGATTTTTCGGTTTTCACCACTCATTGAACAGAGTCGACAATCCGTCAAACTATGTTTGGAAAATCCGGTAATAAATAAAAAAAAAATAAAGTGTGAGTAGCCCGTGAGATACTTCCTCCAACGGGTGCTACTCGAGTGTCAAAAAAAAAGGTCAATAAAAAAAAATGGTTTGATTAAATATATACCGTGAGCTATACCTCCAACGGAAATATTTCAAAAATTCATAAAACAAAAAGACAAATAATAGTGGGTAAGGTAAGTGTAAATTGATAAATGCCTAATACTAAATATGAATAATTATGTTTTTATTTGCAATAAAAAGAATTATATCTAAGAAAAAAAAATTTTTATTCGAAATACCTACGAAATATCTCAATCGAGTACTTGAATAAATGCTTAAATGTAAACTTAATTAGTTCAATATATTCAAAATCTTATCGTTAATGTCTACTTAATGAATGATTATACTTTATACTTAATAGTCTGAAAACAATATTACGCTTGAGGGTGGGCACTATCCCAAAAATTCTCAAAACTGCAATGTCTCAGAAACTCAAAAATCTCGAAAATCTCAAAATCTAAATATCTCAAAAACTCAAAACTATAAAATCTCAGAAACTCAAAAATCTCAAAAATCTCAAAAATCTCAAAATACTCAAAAATATACTTAAATATATCTCAAAAAAAACTTAATAAATTGTGTTTCATAAATGATACGGGAGGTGGTAACCCTCCTTCTCTGGAATTTGGCGTGTACATTTCGGTTCGGTTTCTGAACCGATATAAATAAAAAAAACTTAGTGTGTGTGGACTTGTCAAATCTTTACGGCGTTCTGGATATCCAAAGGATAGACAATTCCTCATAAGCGAAAAGTTGATCGGGTAATCAATGGTAACATTACGCTACTGCAGACGTACATCGGGTATAAAGACACCAATTACCGGTTAGCGCTTCATGTCCCATTGACTACCGTCACTTCCTAACGGAAATCAAAACTGACCGATATCTTCAAATACTAAAATGGGCAATATAATAATTGATAGTAAAAAGTTGATTTTCAGATGAAACAAATTTGGGTCGTAATTGAACGAATGACCAGCTTCTGCAGCTGACGTGCGTCGGGCGAAAAGCTCCAACCACCGGTCAGAAGACCTGCTCATACTATTCTCTTACGACCAGGATCTCAGACATCACTTGCAGGATATATCGACACCTCAGCAACTGACAATCGGGCAAGTTTACAGCCTAATCCGGACAGAGATTGAAGACAAACCTATGTGACACGAGGTAAGGAAAAGTGGATAGACCTAATGCAACAGACTGGTTCGGGACATATCACCAAACCACTGGACAAAATAGTGCCTATACCACGAATCTCGATGACGTTCCTCCATCTAAGATACCTTATCATCACAAAAAAAAACTTCAAACAAAAACTGAAAAATTCTCAAAAATTTTCAAAAATTCTTTACTTCTCTCTGCGTCACTCTGAATCGACCTAACTTTAATCAATTCAAATCTAAACTTCTCGAGCTAATTCGGGCCCCACGTTGGGCGCCATCTGTAACGTAAAATATATTTATTATATTTTTGGAAATATATTATTATAGGAAATTATAAAAAGAAACCGAAATCAAAATGTCTGTAATGGAAGAACTCGAAAATAAAAATATCTTCCGACATTCAAACATTCAAACATTTTATTCATTCTGGTCCAACTGTCAGCTGTCACCAGCCCCCTCTCTTGGATATCCTATGGATGACAAACAAAAGAAAACCATGCCTTCTAACAGCTGCACCTAACAGGGAGGAAGTAGAAAGAGACAAGCAATCCAAATATCCTTGACTCCTATATCAAGGATCAGCGACTCCCGAGTCCATCATCCATATATCGGTACACCTAGTAAATTGCAATAGAAAAACCAGAGAGTACTTACACGACGATAGCAATGCCTCCAGCTCCTTCTAATCCTCTCCCCGTTTCTTAAATTTCCTAATCATCCCGTTCACAGAAGCGTGAACCATCCATCGACCTACCATAGGTACTGACCACAAAGCCCCGTGGAACAGCCTAGAGGGTACCCGATGGCATGTCCACGCCTATCCGCTACAAGTGCTAGATGTTCCGCTTGTAGCTGTGTCACGTAGTAGCCTACACCTGGAAACCATAAACCTTAACTACACTCCCATAACTATACCTAGACCACGAATGCTACTCCATATTGTATTATCCTCACCTCCAGAGACTTCACTCCAGCTTGCATCTAACTGTCTGGTCATGGCTATCTGTTTTTCGTGAATTGGGATGAAAGTAACCTCTTGTCGGCAACGCCCCCTTCCTAATTAACCACTCGTGAAGAATGACTAACCAGAACGGCATGCGACAACGCAAGGTTATGGCCGAGATCGACCGTCGCGGTGGCCGGCAGTACCCTAGCCTCGACTAGCTCAGCCCGGCCGTGGGCACTTGCTCCGGGATCTATACGACCGGTGTTACCTCTTTTTTTCTTACACTGCCGACCGGTGAACTTTGGTGGTCAAGTTCGAATAAAAATGTTCAAAAGCTTATTGGCCCTCATAACTCTCGAAGAGTAGACTGTGTTGAATTGACTTGAAAAAGGTAAGTGACTCAATGGCGCACCTCCTATAGACATGAGTGCACGTAGGCGAAAGAAAAGAACTCGGTTGTATTACTACATCAACCCACAGAACGTATACCGCATTTCGTATGATATAAAGCTAACCATAGATTGTCGTGGTTGCTATGGCTGATTACTACTGTCTACGCGTTCGGCTGCCACGATGATATGCCGAGCGCGGACGTAGAGGTGACTAACCAAAAGGGGAGGGGGGATCTAGGATGGATATCGATCTCCCTGGCCTCATAACCCACCCTACTCGATGCCAAAAACCAACTCTCTTGGCATCGACCATGGTTGTCCGTAGACCTTTGAGTCCCCAAGACTCAATGAATTTTATCGGGCAACCCCAAAAACAGAAAAAGCAAGCTAAAATTCGCTTGCTCAAAATCTCATCCTACTCTTGACCTGATATCTACACAAGATACCAATCCTCTAAATTCAATCCGATAAACTCTATCCTAGATCAAGAAGAATTCACTCGCCATACTTCATTCCAGAAAGAAGTGAGGGGTACCACCCTCCCTAAGAGAAAAATCAGCACATGATGTCAAACATGTCCTTTAACCAAATATAGAAAAATCTCAACCATCGTTCAGAGATGAATAACGAAAACTAGAAAACTTTCAGAAAACGTTATAAAGAAATTCTTCTTCGCTTTATTCATACAAAAAAAAAATTATTTTTTTTTTTTTTTTTTAAATTGTAAAAGTTACTTAAAACTACCTTATTAATAGCTGAACAATAACAATTGTCATAGGATACAATAATAGATACAAAAGATCAGAATCTTCTTTTATTATTGAGGATCTTAAAGATGCTTAGAACATCAAGTTAATTTTAAGTTTGATCAAGGAGTGATTATGGTTCGACACCTTTTTGAAGGTGTATTTCAATTCATATGAAATAATTTATGATTCTTAAAAATCTAAGTGGATATCAAAAATAAAAAAACTTATTAATCATACCTATTGGTATTGTAAAATTACTAGCGCTTTATAAATGGATAAATATAAAAAAAAAGTAAAAAGTGTGAAGTAATTAAATGATACAAGAAAGACGAAACCAAAAAACTGACTAAAACGGATAAAATATCCGTGCGCGGACGGAAAGTACTGATACCATGAATGAATTGGCTAGTAAGCTTAACGCGGCGGTAAAAGGTTTAAACCACCGTCGGTTATAGTTAACGATCTTAAAAATGTTTTCAGGAAAAATCTAATTTAAGCGTAAAAACCCCGAGCAAGAAGTAGCTACCTCAGCTAAACTTTATGACTTGCTTATGGTTGTAGCAAACGAAAGCTATTACTTCTGTAATAAAATGATATTACGTAACTAAGAGGTATTAGAGTAATTCCGACAAACAAAAAAAAATCGTAGCGCGATCTAAAGTGAGTATATTCAATCACGACAACACAAGGATGTGGAATTCAAAAGAGTAAACAGTAATACCCTGTACGTGAGAACACAGTTCGCGTCTCAAGTACATTCGATAAATAATCAGTATAAAGCAATATAGTTTTCAATATAGTATTAAGGTAAGTGATTTTAATAACAATACAATACTGCCAATGGGGCAGTAAGGAATTTTCGGCGCCTCGGAAGTGCACTCCAGATAGCTGAAAAGGAAATTGTTAAGTAAAATGCTAAATCGCTTGGCTATGAATTCTGCTCTATGCGAATACTGATTCTGTAGGTTCCTTTTGATACTCTGTGTGCCTGAGTCGATCTAAAGAGACCGATGCTTTAATTCGGTGGATAGATGACGATCTATCTTATGGTCAGTATAATTACGATGACGACGACAATGATCAAAAGACAAACAAAAAAAAAGTTTTATCTGCGCGTACGCGAGTGAGTGTAGGTATATAAAAGTAATGTAAACGAGCGTTATGATTTTTTTATAATATAAACGTACGTGGCGTTTAATTATCAACGCAGTTGGTCGCTACCGACGCGAAACACAAAACATAAAAAAAAAGGTGAGAAATTAATGAGCCTGAAACGGCTGAGTGAAAAACGAGAAAAAAAAGTTTGAAATACTATTCTAATCGTACCGGAAGTATGTCTTCTGGATATTAACACTCACTGAAGGTATCAACCGATTAAGAAAAATAAAAATTCAAGGTGGGCACGGGCCCTGTGAATAAAATTTAACTTTCTACCGGAACTGGTCCTAAACACTGCTACGAATTGAAGAAAACTCTTGTATCTTGAAAATCACTAATTTAAAGATCAAGGATGAGGATTCGTATTGACCAATATTCACATGTATCAATTCACTATATGTTTCTACACACTCTTAATAACAATCTTAAATAACTACAATAATACGTATGATGATAGAGGAGTGGCTTTCTGCCAATATGAGTATCTCCTCGGCGTTGGTATAAGTTTATGCAATTTACCACCGTCCGTGGTGTCTGACGCTATTCGCCGGCGTCAAACGCGGTGTACGAATCAATCGTGCACTCGCCGAAGTAAAATCTTTGATTGAGCTTCGCGCTCTCAATGAGGTTCACAAAATATAATTAAATTATAAAGGATTACCTGGTCATATGGTGTACTCAAAGTAATAAAGACTCTTTTAAGGATAAATATATATTATAATGCCGGAACAGCTGTTCTATATAGATGACACTGGTAGACTAAATGCTGCTTCGCACTGGTGAGGTAATTGTAACTGCTTCGTCCTATGGTGTTTACTGGATCTGGTAGGAACAATAGACTGCTGGTGGACCGGCATCTGTGGCCATGCACACGCCAGACGTCCTGAAAGATGAATCCCACGTTCTTATAAGTCACTATCCTGTCCCACGACGTGGCCTTCAGCCTGTCGTGGCTGGGTACCGTAAACTTTCTGATGAATATCCAGGAGGATGCTCACCTGGAGCAGTGATGACGACTATCAGCGTTGCGCCGAAAGGGCGTATAGAACAATGGCCTTGTTCGTAGGCAAAGCCTACGTTCCTTGGCAAGGACTAGCCGAGTGTTTGAGTAAAATAAAAAAGGTATGTTGGTGGAGGTTGGCGAGCCAGCAATGGATCAACGCCAAGCTTCCACGTGTGTGTCTCTAAGCGTATGCTTTGGTGGCGACACGTGTACGTACGCCGCAATATGTTGCAATGTATAATCCGCAATTACACAAAAATTGCGTCAGCGCTTCCTTCCGATATGTGAATGATTAGAAAAGGGATTCGTTGTGTGCGCATAATGCGCCATCGTTTTTATTGAATTGGGTACACATGTGTATATGTATTAGGCCTGGTGGCCATGATGTGTAGCACAAAAAAAAAATAATTCCAAAAAGGATCTGCTATACAAATTGGATTTTCCTTTCTCTTTTTAGGAATCCCGATGAAATTGCTGCAGCCTCGCCTGCTCGTCCTAGTATGTCCCTATTAAATGTATGAGAGCGTCAAAGTTGCACAAAATCTAAAGCGACGCTACCGAATAAATTTTATCGAAGCAAGGGTAATAATATCTTCCTTGCTTGGATAATAACTATTTCACACTACTCACCTTATTTAGGATGTTAATTCCGCCTTCTTTATTGTTTAAAGTAATTCTCCTTAGAGTATAAGAATGTTCAATAAAAAAAATGGGCGCGGTTCGGCTGCATGAAAATAGACTGTTCTGCGGAAGAGATGTTTTACTGTTGGCGTCTGGATTTGAAATGAGGTCCACAGACAACCTTCTCGCTTATATTTCCCCACTTTCCAGGTAGCCGTACGCCATATTAACTTTCTCACTTCCTCTTTTCCATTCTTCGTTCCACGTAAAGCAACGAGTTAGATGGAGGTATGTATCGAGTTATTATGGGTAGTGCTCACTGGACCAAATTGGTAAGTGTAACTTTATGCGGTGCCTTAGGTGTGGCAATTTGCTCAGCTAAATGGAAATTCTTTCCTATATGTAGTGTCAAGTGTCTTGAATAACAAGGATTTGTCTTCACGCTAACAAAACAACGGTTACCGGATATTAATTTTTCAGGTACTGTTGGCAACATAAATGAAGGTATTGCTTTCAGAATATGAAGACATATTGCCGATAAGGTTACATATTGACTGACATATCTCCGTCTGTGTTTCCTATTTTTGGCATATGCAATCGTTAATCCCGTGACAATATTGTTAAGCCGATGTTCGTGATATCGAGTTTGCGCATTCTTTTCGTTGCAACTGGTGTGACAACGAGCGAACAGGTTTTTAGATAGGTTCTACCTAATGGATTGGCAGATCATTACACAATCGAAGATCAGTCAGGTATTTGATTTGCTCTAGAATTATAATTGCTCCTAATGAACAATTGGTCTAGAACTTGCTTCCTGAGTGAATCAAAAGGTAGTAATAACGTTGTCTTTGCTATATCACTTGTCTTGATTTCTATTTGACACATGCTGGACCATCAATCTATCACAACACTGCTTACGAGAATGTATGACATCTGTCATGGGTTTAAGCGTATGATTGCTCAAAATCGCACCAGCACGAGGTGTGAAACATATATGCAATAACTAACCTAGCCTACTCCAGTTTTCTTTATTTCGATTATCAGACCAGTTATCTGTCATTTTACGTCGGTATTTCATTGGTGCTTTGACTCTCGCACCCTGTGAATTCCAATTTGTGACTGCTTTTCCAACAATGTGGCTGTCATGCATCTAAGTTCCGTGTGAACGAGGCATAAATATTAAAATAGCGAATAGCCGCTTACTCGCCACTTTTTGGTATTTCCAGAAAAATAATGGAACATACACGAAGTGGAAGGCAGACAGAAATTGAGAACACATTGGAAGGCCATTCTGGAAATGGCATTTTTGTCTGGGTGGATTCTATTTGTGGAATCTCTATTAGGGTGGGGTAGAATGGCTGTGTTCAGCCTGAGGCAATTACTTATATGGTTTCGCTGCTAGATGGCGTTGGTGGAAATCTTGTTTGCACGTCATTTTATGAAAAGTTTTCCCTACAAACATTGTCTGGAGTTTTAACCAAAGCCCACCAAATGAAAAAAAAGGGGCACTACATTTGCAAACAGCAGCAACGTCAATATGCAGCAACCTGGTGTTTAAAATATTCTATTCACATAGAAAATGTTTGTAAATTTTCTTTATACTCTAACCGGTAATTGTTAATTTAGAAAGTAAAGTAATCGTCTTAAAGGAAATATTTTATGTGAACGTAATTCGTGATTTCATGTTACAAATGTGATTTATTCAATTCCCGTAATTCTATAGAGTGTTCCTGCTCTAAAAATACTTTTTGTTTACTTGATAATTCTTTTATTTCATGTATTTTTCAATGTGACTTCTTTTTACATACAACAAGATATAGAGCGTATTCGCTCTTAAAATTACAATCAAACGAAACAAATCTATATAGTCTATATAGTTTATATTTTCTGGTTATTTATTTTAGGTTTATAGTAGGCTAGATTAAGTATTTATTTGTATATATGTAAATATCCAAAAATGACAATACGTCATGCGCAACAGTATACAACGCTTATGAGCAAAAGCAGTTCAGCTATATAAAATTATATGAAAACTGACAGCCACGAGGCTATTCATTTTAAGATAAAAGAAAAGAAGGCCATACGTTACAGCCACTTTTATTCAATTTTATAACTAAGTTAGACTAAGACAAATATTGTAATCGAAATTATAGTCTCAATAAAATCAAAGTCAAAGTCAAAGAAGAAAATGTCACTTTTTGAAATTAAACGTTTATGTTCGGATGTACAAAAGATAGCGTCTGGTTGTTGCTTAATAAATTAATATAAATTTTATTGTGTTGGTTTTTCTTTAGTTAACAGTTGTAATTATGTTAAGCATAATTTTTTGCAGCATGTTCGAAGAAAAAAGAGAGAAAAAAATGGAACGTCAACGCATTCATTGGGTCACCCCCAATCCGGCGATCCGGCAAACGTCAACGTATGCGTTGCCGCAACGGACCAACGGATTCTATGGGTCGGGGCCTAATCAAAATTTTTTGATTTTTTATCAATCATGACGCACACACTCTTCCATGCTTGATGAGATTTTGACCAGTGTGTATATGCCGCTTAACTGCTGGAACACAATGGAGCCTCCGGATCCGCGAACGCAGCCGTATCGCATGTCAAAATATTGAATACACACGAATTCAATGTTGTGAACACAACGCGACGGATCCGCAAACGCAGCCGCAAACGGCGACGGACGAGTTGGCCAACTTTTAATAAATACGTGCGTATTTTTGACATTCCATACAAAAAAAAGAGCAACGTGCTAATAAAATCCTTTTAGAAATTAGGTCAGGGTACAAATGTATAAGAAAGACTATATATGATGCGATATATGTTTTATCATCTTTTATATATGCATATATATGTATGTTTTTCAGTGGAAATTGTAAAAAAAAGGTGGAGTACATACGACTCCATTGTGGGCACTTCTAATTAGGTACGTACGGCATGCGATACGGTTGCGGCTGCGGTTCTGGTTGCGTTTTTCTATTGTGTTCCAGCAGTAAGCTTGCTGCCCAAAAACAGTACAAATAGATTTGATCAGTTTTTCTGAGATTTCATTTCGGAGGTAAAATATGATTTAACATCACAAACAAATATGACCTGTGACTCTGTGCCCAAACGAAAAAAACTTTTTGATCATGATACAACTCATGGACCTAATAAGGTCCATGGACCTTATTAGGTCCATGATACAACTAGTAGTTGTATCATGCTTTTTGATGTTAGATCATATTTCACACAAAAAGAATATGATCTCACGACCCAAAAAAAACTCACAAGCGGAATTTCTGTCACACGTTGTTATATTTTGTAAATAAATATTAGTTTTAAATAAATAAAATAAAACAATGGAGGAGGCCTTTCCAAAATCCTTAGCGGCATCTGAAACAGCAGGTAACAAAAGCCTGGAAGCAATATCCGACTTAAAAGCAAAAATCCCAGAAATTGACAATATATTTAATGTGATTGGGCGGGTCGGAAGCGGAACGTTCAGTACGGTGCTTCTAGCTTCTTTAAAAAAGGCTAAAAACCAAGACAAACTTGACGAAAATTGTAGAAAATACGCTATTAAGCATCATGTGCCCACAAGTCACCCGGACAGAATTATCAAAGAGCTTAAGTGTATGGCTGAAATCGGTGGAAAAGATAATGTAGTCGAAATAAATTGCACTATTCGGCACAATGAATCGGTGGCCTTTATCATGCCATATTTGCCGCATGATAAGTTTCACGAATTCTACGACAAAATGCCCCTGGAAGAAATCCAGTATTTCATGAAAAATCTTCTTATCGCTCTTCGCCGAGTTCATAAATTCAACGTTATACACAGAGACGTAAAGCCTAGCAACTTCCTTTATAATCGCCGAGCACGCCAGTTCCTTTTAGTTGATTTTGGATTGGCACAGGAAATCAATCCAAAACCAGTGAAAAACAATACACCAGTTAAGATTAAGCGACAAGCTTGCGGTTTATATGATGGTGGAGCACCCCCTAAAAGCGAAGTAAGTAATGCAAAGCGTACTCGATTTTCCCAACAGATAGGCCCACCGAGTACACCATTTAAAATGCCTCTTAGTCAGATTAACACCATTACAATACCGACAAAGAAAATCAACTCTGTGGTACAAATGCAGTCACCACTTAGTAGGCACGTAAAATCAGCTGTTCTTGGGGTAACTCTGGCTGATCGTTTGTATCAGTGGCATCGAAACAGCATCTCTACGCATAGAGCGGACAAAGTTGCCACACGACCTTCACCAAATGAAACCACTCGAACACCTCAGTACTGTACAAATCGTAAATTAAATGCAAAATGCTTTTGCTATGGAAAATCGCAAGTCTGCAATATCTGTTTGATTAAGAAGGAAGTCAATGCATCCCGCGCTGGTACACCGGGTTATCGTTCACTTGAAGTGTTGTTGAAGTATCCCGATCAAACAACTGCCGTTGATATCTGGGCGGTTGGGGTAATTTTTATTTCAATTCTGTCTTCCGTTTATCCGTTCTTTAAAGCACCCGATGACTATGTGGCTCTAGCAGAAATGGTTACTATATTCGGAGACAAAGCGATTCGAAAGACTGCCTTTGTTTTGGGGCGCCTTGTGACACTCAGCCACTGTACAAATCCGCTGGACTTAAGGAAACTTTGTGTCCAACTTCGCAATAATCAGAAATCGAATTACTCAATGGAAATAGGGAAAGAACATATTATCGTAGATGGTGGCACTTGTGAGGTATGCAAAAACTGCGAGCAGCTATTTTGCAACTGCTTGTGCAATGACTCAACTCATGTTTCCGAAGAACTGTTGTGCAATGATCCTTTTCCGATGATCGCTTACGATTTGCTAACCAAACTTTTGGAATTAAATCCGAACAAACGTATTTCAGCTGAGGAAGCCTTAAAACATCCGTTTTTTGAAGCTGTTGATGTCTCAGCGTAGATATAGGTATATTTTTCGAAATTTGCACGATAAGAATAAACTGGAATAAAAAAAAACAATACAAAAAAAGCTTTTTAGTGACAAAGAAACATTTTGTATTTATAAGTCCCAATTTTCTGAAACCTAGTTTAAAGATCGACCAAAAGAATCCCTAGATAGAATTAAAATTAAACTATGATTAGTCAATAGTTTTTGTAAAACCACTGATAGGGCAAAC
The DNA here is from genome assembly GCA_916050605.2 of Platycheirus albimanus. Classification (NCBI taxonomy): domain Eukaryota; kingdom Metazoa; phylum Arthropoda; class Insecta; order Diptera; family Syrphidae; genus Platycheirus; species Platycheirus albimanus. The sequence continues at coordinate 190,537,359 of OU696696.1, forward strand.
ATTTTCAGGGAAGTTTAGGTGGGAAACGACCCCTTCGGTACCATTTTTTGAGAGTAACTACCTCATCGGGAGCGCGAAAATCTTTATACAGATTAGAAAGGGTATCGTATCTAGGTTCAAAAACTTTTGGTCGGGCAAATAAATTCGGGAATAAATGGTTCCCCGACCGCATCAAATAACTTTTTTTTTATGAAAATTGACCTCATCGGGAAATGGATGATAGCATTGAGTTAATATACATAGAGGAACCACCTCGTTGAAAACAGAATAGTGCGTTACTTCGTCACTTAGGTGGCGTTATGATTTAGCATAAGCACGAACCATTTTTGGATTCCATGTGGAATGTGGATATACTATCGACAAGCAGATGTGGACTGCTATCCTGCATCCTCCCTTAACGATCAACATGTGTGTATCTTACCAACACAAAACAACAATAATGGACTGGAGTTGAAATTGATAGGTACATTTGTTTTTGTGTGAATTCTTGTTTTTGTTTTTTTTTTGGTTCCCTGTTATTTGTGCTGATATTTTTGTCTGGTTGCTATATCCAGAAAGCCTTTAGGATTGGCACAAAACTCACACACACACTTAAAAAAATTTGGTATACCAATACCTGCGACCTGTGAGCTCACAGTCACGTGAGGCGAGTCTGTCCATGTCCCTTCAGCCCGCACCATGCTTGTCCTTTACTTTGCTTCGAAATTTTTTTATACAAATATGTATGAGTCTGTGGTATGGGTATTCCATAAAAATATACAATCTCGGTCAAGAAATGGATAAACAAAAGTGCAGAAAGTGAAAACTAATTTCACTTTGCAATTAGGTACATTATGTATATTGATCGTAATTAATATTATAAAAATTGTTCAAAATAGAGGAAAACTATTTTGAGAAACTTTGCAATGAAAAAAAAATTGCTTTGAAATGAGGATTTTTGTAATAAAATATTTGAAACTTTCGTTGAAATTGGTCCAAACCGAGTGTTTAGCTTGTACCATGCAAATGAAGAGACGGGTTCTATACAGGGTGATTCACGAGCGTTGTGCCAAAAAGCTAGAGCGTGTAGGTTAAGTTGAGACAAGAAAAAAATCGTATGGGAGGGGGGGTCTATTCCCCTCCGTTTAGCCGGGAGGGGTAATTTTCTGAAAAATTGACTTATTTTGTAAAAAAAAATATTAAAAATCAACGGCTTCGTTTGCAACACCGTGTTACACCTTTTTGGAAAGCCAAAACCTTCTTCTTTCATTTCGTTTTTAAATTAATTTGTTTTAACGAATAGTTTAAAAACCATACATTTTCAAACTCAAAATTTTGAAAAAAAATTTGAACAAAAAATTTTAAAACTAATTTTTTTCAAAATTTTACGTAATTAAGTTTATTTTTGTTCACAGAATTCAACAATTCAAAAGCTAGTACGTGTACTCAACCTACACGCTCTAGCTTTTTGGCACAACGCTCGTGAATCACCCTGTATAATCAGATATACAGGTACCTACACCTACATATTCAAAAAAAAAAAAATATTGGATGTACCTTATCTGTCTATATGCTTAATTCACCCGAAAATATGAATCTAGGATACCTACTTATGTTATTATACATATGTTAAAAAAAAATTAAATCCTTCCGAATTTGTATAAAGTCCAAGTTTCAATTTCTACCCTTAAGCTTATGCTCTTATAGTGACTTAAGCACACATTGAATCGCAATCTACGCAAAATAAATAAACAACAAATAATCATGACCTTAAACCAAATATGAACGAGTATCTAGGTACCTACAATTTGCAAAAGTAATAAAAAAAATACCAACCCCTCGAAATCACATTCATTTTTTGTTTTGCTTTTTCACAAGTCAAAGGGTTCCACAAAAAAATATAAAAGATCTACAAAAATATAAAATCTTGATTTGGTGTACCTGGTGCCACCTAGTGACGTAGTAACGTAATGTTTCGTGAATCCTCTATGTATATAAACTCAATGATGATAGATAGTCTTCTTTTCAAATCCAGTGGTGAGGCAAACTTTTTTAGGGAATAACCCTCCCCGCAAACAATTGCAAAAAAAGAAAAAAAACGACTTTCTTTTATCTTATAACTTTAGGCTGTGTGTCAATTGCGTTAAAATGCCGGCTTAATTTGATCCCCTGGCGATCTTAGAGAATTTTTGTGTTTTTGAGCAAGGTCCGAATCAATACAAAAATAAAGTGTCACAAATAAATAAAAAATTAGAATAAGTGTCAAATATAATATTTTTAACCATAAAATTCGTTTAAAAAAGTGTAAACATGGATTCATCGTGCATTAAATGCAAAAAAGGAACTCGAAATGAGACCCTTATTAGATGCACCGGTCTATGTAACAAAGGAATCCATGAAAAGTTGTAGAGAAAACATTTCCATCAACTTCACCTAAATGCAAATAGATAAAAATTTTGTCACAACATACGTCACGATTGCAAAATCCAACGCAATCGACATAATATGGCGAGTAGAGTGACATACCCAAATTCCATATATATCGACGGTTAACTGGCTGCGCACAATGGTGTAGCAGTAGCAGTAGCACGCAGCAATGTCAAAGTTAAATGTATGTAAATCGTATTGCACGGCTACAATGTGAAGTAGCAGATGCAGCAGAGAGAGTCGCTGAAGTACAAGTCGACTCGACCTGAACTTGACGACCTGCTGCGCTGCAAAACAACAACAAACCAAAATGGCAGACATGATTTTTGTTCGAGTTCAGTGCTGCACATTGTATTCGTGTATGCTGCTTTGTGAGCTACTTTTTTTGGCATTTACTTTGACATTGCTGCGTGCTACTGCTACTGCTACACCATTGTGCGCAGCCAGTAAGTATGAATACCTCCTAACAAACATTTTTTGTGAAATTCAGTTTTTGATGCAGTTTTGAATAGAATTTTCATCCGCATCGCTAAATGCAATCATTATATTGCCAGGAGCAGTCAAAATCTTTCTTTCGTCATGTTTTAATACCTTCTATCATATTGGCGCCAAAAATGTCTCCCATCATCACATGAAAAGCTCCTATTATCACAAAAAGTGGAAAAAACTAGTAAAAGTATGTTAGGAGGTATTCTTTTTCGTATTACTGGTGCCATAATAGCTCTTATCAACAGAATAATACCTCCTATCAACAGATATGTTTATAAAATCAATAAATGAACTACTCCTATCAGCAAAAAAAGTTTTTTTTTTCAAAAATAATATCTCCTAAGTTCTGTTTAGTTATGAAAATTACATTTTTTGCCGTTTTATCTATTTCACATCATAGAAATTCAAAATAGAAAATACTAGGGGTATTCACGATCTGGTGTAACTTGTCTTGCATCATTAGGGGTATTCACGATCTGGTGTAACTTGTCTTGGATCATGGTAAAAGTGGAGAAGTGCTACGTTTTCTTGCAATACAACAACAAATATACTGGCTGTCATTTTGTTACACTTTTGCACTTTATCTATACCTCAAGCCCATTGCAACAGGAAAATACAACGGTGCAAAATTTGTACTTTTGATTTTGAGATTTGTGTCAACCTGATTTTGACATTTGTGTGAGTTTTGCTACAGATTGGAAGAAGTGAGTTCACGATCTACAAGAAATACAAACAATTTCGCACTTTTACAATACTTGTTTGCACCAGATCGTGAATACCCCTATTGTAAAAGTGGAGAAGTGCTACGTTTTCTTGCAATACAACAACAAATATACCGGCTGTCATTTTGTTACACTTTTGCACTTTATCTATACCTCAACCCCATTGACATACTATACATGGACTGCTAGTGAAATGTCATTTTCATACAAATCGCTTGGAAAAATTGACTCCGGTACAAGTGCTTCCACTAACTCAAAAGCGGCAAAAGTTGTAATTATATTTTCAAAAACATGTAGCGACATCTATTGTCACTTGCCGAAAGCATAACAAAATCCTTAGATGTGTCTATTCATACGTAGCCAATAAGATGAGTGATGTGATTGAAATTTTTTTTTCACCTTTCAATACAAAATTATATGACTGGACATTCGCGTAGTGCAGGTAGAATGTTGAGTGCGTGGGACTGACTACGCAAAAGTAATAAAAATCTTTATTCCACAATGCTGTAAGTGTCGTACTGTCGAAACTATTAGAAGAATGCTTGCGAATAGACAGTATCAAACAGGGACATCTATTTTCATTCTTATAAAGTGCAAAGAAGAAATGACAAATGTCAAAAGACTTCTGCCAAAGTCAATGCTGCACGTGTTTACAGTGCGAAAAATTAATAATTTTATTTTTGTTTAAGATTTCTTTAATTTAAATCGCATATTATAATGTCCGACAAGTAAGTTTCCTGCTCTTATTTATCAAATAAAACACTACCAACAAATTCTTTACACAGGTATGCAGTTCCAAACAAACTCCCTGGCAAAACAGTCGCCGTTCTTGCCCATCGTAAACGAAGAATTCTCCAAGACAAATCAGTTGTCGAGCAAAAGCGCAAGGAGCGTGTGAAACGCATCGCAAAAGCAAAGGACCACCACAAATTCCGACGTGCAGAATCCTTTGTTATGGGCTTCATCGACGCGGAACGAACATCGAAGCGTATTAGGCAAACTGGCTGAGATATTATATACTTGTGACGCTGTGACGCAGTGCAACTTCAATAAATAGCAATCAAATCAAATATTCCATTCAATTTTGGGCAAGTGAAAATATGTGCATTAAAATTTAAAAAGCAATACGAATTCCAAAATGAATTGCGATGACACTGGCGTTCAAAATTGTCCATTAGCCATTGTTGATTGCGACATACGATCATCATCGGGAGAAGGCAATCAGATGAATCGGCTGGTTCTGCCTTTAAAATAGTCGATGCCAGTGGCAGCAGTTGCGAAAGGACGAGAACTAAACCTATATTGGGTATTGCCCATCGACAGGGTAGTGAATCATCGACAAAAACCTGCGAGGCTGATTGTGGAGAAGAGAAGGATACTTTTCCACCTGTGAGCACAAAAGCATCGCAAGCGAACGACCGAAACTTAGTTATTGACACAGAGGAACTGCACAAAGTGGAATGGAGGCATTGATGTAGACAGTAAATTATTTAAAACCAAAATTTAACATCCAGCAGCTTTTGCTATCCACTACAAAAGAAGAGAAGCAAAGGCAGAATGAAGAGATTGTTATAATGGAAACTTCATCGGTATCATCGGAAACTGGTTCTTGGGAATCGATTTTTCCTGATCACTGAAGCGGATGTCCGCAAGTGCTGCAATGATTTTTACAAAACGAGAGACGAAACTACTGAGCTGGAATCGAAAAGCCATTGAACGTAACTCAGCTACTTACGAAGATTGTAAGCGATCCATGTCCCTCACCGGAGACGAAGGTCTCATGTACATTATCGATAAAATTCCTCTGGTCTCAAAAACATCTATTTTATCTGTAGACTCCTCTCTATCTCAGTAGCACTTACTCGAACACTTTACAACTTCAGGTTCAGCTGCCGATAGATTGGAAAATGTCAATAACATTCCTCCCTCTGTGAAGGTGAACAAAAAAATCGAAGGGATGTCCAATTAAGCGAGACTTTCGATAAAAGGAAGAAGAGATCTTTGCATTCGATCGCACAATTTCGCACATTACAAACATATATGTAATACTTGCTCTCATGCCAGAGGTTGTTCCTAGAGCCTAGATCTTAAGTTAAAATATAGAGCTATACCTACATAATGAGGCCAACCATTTGTTAAAAAAATGTCAAGACTGCCTTTATACATACAACTTTTATTTCCTTAATAAACATGTCTGTATCAAACAAATAATCCATTTTTTGTGTTAAAAAGTTGATAAACTTTGAATTTAGGATAGGCTGGGTTACTTGATTCTGACTCATGTTGTTGTACTTTATGGTGACGACTATTACTTTTCATTGAACTATTATTACTGCTATCTGACTGATCGATTTTACTCTCTGCGCTTTGCCCATATCCTGCCACTTCCCCATTTGTAATGGTGTCCGCTGGATGACTCAGGCTGGTGGTTAACAGATTTATCTTGGCAGTTGATTTGGTTAATCTGTTTTTGTTGTAATGCCTGCTGCTAGTCGGTGTAGTTGAAAAGTCTTTCTAGGTGCACTAAAAACACTATGAAGTACGAATTGGTTTTGCTGAGGAACTCATCGCTAAGGCTTTTTGGTTTTTCAAACCTGGAAGTGCAAACAAATATTTTAGTCTGATCGGGAATAATTGGATTTCTTACTTGGATTACTTGGATTAGCTTCATCGTCATCGGAGTCTTCAAATGCTTTTATGACACCATGCTTCCGCGGTGATGGATCTTCATTATTCTGTTCTTCTTCTTCGCTGCAGCTACTGTCACAATCTTCGTCTTGATTTTCGTCATCTTCTTTATCATCGTTAGTCGGTTGTTCAGTTATTTCTGTGTGGTGTTCTTTATTTTCTTTCCCCTTGTTTGTGTTTTATCCAAGTTCTTTATTATATGTTGATATTCATCTTATGGCACCTCTAATAATTGGGACAGCTGAGGAAATAAGAGAATATTAACACACGAATTTGTTAACTTAGTTTCACAGAATTCAATTAGATGGTCCATTACCATCGGAGTCGTCAATAATTCTAAGCACCAATCTGGCAAACGCAGGTGCTTGAGGTTCGCCTTTTTCATCGTCATAACTTCTCATTGATGTAGTCCTGTTTATATATTCCTGACGGTCGAGACACAGTAAATGCTTACAAGGCCGCCTGGATTGAACAATCCAGTCGTTCCACCACGTAGGAGACAATGAGGAAGCATGTAGTATTTTTGCTATTGGCACACGTTATCCTCGCAGGGAAGTTTATCTTCTGAAATAAAATAAGTTTATGAAAAAATATTTATTTTAAATAATTAAATAAATCACAAACATTTATAATGAAAATGAATGACCGAAAAACAAAAAGTAAAAATCGCGCCAATTATAAATTACGACGACGACAAGGACAGCAACAAATGAAATGTCAAAATAGTAGTTCTACCTTTTTGCCGTGTTTGAGTTAGTGGCGCTGGCGTATAAGTGGAACCATCGTGAAGTTGGCAACTAGCAGTCCATGTATAGTATGTCAATGCTCAACCCCATTGCAACAGAAAAATACAAGGGTGCAAAATTTGTACTTTTGATTTTGACATTTGTCTCAACCTGATTTTGACATTTGTGTGATTTTTCCTACAGATTGGAAGAAATGAGTTCACGATCTACATGAAATACAAACAATTTCGCACTTTTACAATACTTGGTTGCACCAGATCGTGAATACCCCTAATGTGTCAAATGCACTGATCTCTATAAACACTGGATAGCGTATTCCCTAGAAAGTATAACAGTTTTTGTGTGGCAAATTGAAGATGACAATTCCTCTGTGGTTGGAGGTTGTTTACCAGTTTGACAGCTGATTAAAAAAAAAATGAAATCAAATCAAAGAGAAATAGGTAATTTATGATTTAAAATATTGTAATAACTATTAATTTAAAATAATTAAAGTATTTTTTTTTTAAATTCTAATGACAAATAAAATGGTTAAAAATGGTGTATAGTTGCAGATACTGCAAAAAATCAGGTGGAAAAGAAGGCCGAACTCTTCATAGGTAAGATACTTTTGCGATATTTTAGATAAATGAAATATAAATACAAAGTTTTGCAGGTTCCCATTAGAAGACACCCCCGCTTGGAGCTGTTGTGTGTTAAATTTTATTTCGGCACAAGCATACAAAAAACTATAATTCACAGTGCACTTCTCCGCTGCATTTCATGTAGTGTCGATTTTAGCGAAAAGTGTGCGAGATTGATCAGTACTTGGAATGGAATCCTCAAGGTCTAAGGCGGATTAGTTAGATTGTTGCTTCCAATTCCAGCTGCCGGAAAACAACAAGAAGAAGAGTATACAAAATAACAAAGTTTATTTAATCTTAAAAGATTTTTATATTTATTTTTAAAATCTTCATTATATTATGAAAGTTAAAATTTAACAAACGAATTTTGTTTATAAGCATACTTTTGAAATTTTGAAATAACTTTTGATAATCAAGCAATAGAATAATAATATTAAAATTCACATAAAATCTAGAAGCATTTATTTAAAAGTAATATGTATGTATATTAAAAAATAAATTTTGTTAAGTTTTATGTATTTTCAAAGAGGGTGCGGTCATTGCAATATTGGCTTGAATATTTGTATATTTTATAAATATGAATCGGCTTCAGTGAGTTATCTCGGAGAGCGTTTCTTTATGCACGCCTCCGAAAAGTATCAATTCTCCATTACCAGCCACCATTCAAGAAAGTATCAATCGTTCCGGAGCACCAGGAATTATTCCAAATTTCCAATTTTGTACTCTATCCATTGTAAGTAGCGGTCACTAGACAAAGCATTTTTGAGATCGCACACAAATAGAGTGACTTCATTTCGCTTATACACGTTTTGGTGAGGATTCTTTGATTTGTTGCTCAGCGACGAGGGCTCGCCTTGAGTTTCGTATAGCAGAGTATAGAGACTACGAGTCCGACTTTGTACATTAAATGTGGCCATATTAAATGTGGCCATGCGAAAAAGATCCTATATAAGCATACCAAAACAATAGTAACCTTTATACAGGGTAAGACATTATTCTAATTACCTCATAAAGTTCATCAAATCGCTTTGGTAAACGAGGTTCGTGATCTCGACATCGTAGCGCCAAATTTCTTTGCAAACGTCAAAATCATTAGGATTATTTTCAAGAGGTGTGATCTCAGCTGGAGGTGCCAGTACCACATCATTGTTATTTCTAAAACCCCTCTGCGGAGGGTTGTGATTTCTCTTCTCAGGAACGGGTGGTGCATGCATTCGTGGAAGAATGTTGTTATTGTTATGTTGGTTGTTATTATTAATACCAAGTCCTCTTCGATTTAAACACACATCATCCTCCACCCTAAAATAATCTACACGATTCAAGCCGCCACCTCTTCCTCCTGGGAATTGCCCAGTCCCTCTTAACGCAGTGGGGGCTCTTGTTTGTTTCATCATTTGAAAATCTAAAAACTACCAACTACTTTGCATGCTGGATTACACCACATATGTGACGCATCTCATTTCCTATTCTTGACTGGGACACTTTTCCACTCCCGCTGTTCCTTGGACATGTCTAATACCCAAGCGTCTGTGTATATACTGTGTGGTCCACTACAACTGCCAACAATCAGAAGATGATCATCATCCAAGTTTACTTGAAATTGTCCATAACGTGGTGGAGGTTTGATGTTACCAGAATTTTTTGGCGTAGACCAAGTAAAAGATTCCAAGCTCAGGCACCAAGTTTCGTTGGAATAGTTATTGACTCCTTCAGATATCTGATAACCACCAAAAACTACCATTTTGTGTCTATGAACACTTGCTGAGTGACCGGTCATTGGAGGTGGTGTTGGAAGTTGTGCACGCACGTGGACCCACCGATTTTGACAAATCAAATCTCCATAAATCATTAAATGTTGTGTCGGATGAGGGACCACCGCCAAATATATACATTGCGTTTTCGCGAAAGACGCCTGAGACTGAGTGCGAGAATCGTCCGGCTATGGTTGAAATTTCTTGTTCTCGACGATAAAGCTCCCATCGAAGACGAAAGTCATTGAGACCTTTTTTTAAGTTTATTTTCGAACGACATATTACATCTGGAAAAAAATGTTAAATTAAATAATATTTTACCAACTTTTAATAGGAATATTTTAACATAAAGTCATCAATTGATTGCGCTGGTGTCAACAGCATCGAATTTGAAAACAGCAATCATTCATTCCGAGTAGATCTGGAAGGGCTTGAAAGTTTTTGTAAAGTGTTGTTAAGGGACGGTGTATTCAGTGTCTTTATAATTGGTTTGATGTGGTCTAATCGTATTATTTGATGTATAATGATCATTTACAAATAATAACGATATGCATATGTACACCCAACATAGAGTGGTGGTCTGGAGCTTTGATTGCTTTCTAAGTTTTCAGTTGTACATTACATTTCAATAAAGAAAGGCAAATATTTAAGAATTCATACGACAGTCTTTTAATTTATATTCGATTTACGAGTGAGGATGATGATGATGGTATTGACAATGATATCGGCATAATTGCAAACATATTTATGGTAAAGCATTCATATCGTTAGAAAATTGGTGTGTGAGTATTTGGAGTTCATAGCTTGTAAGAATATTGGGCAGCTGATGAAAGCGTTCTTGGCAAGAACACTATAACTAAGTAAAAAAATCAAAATATTTTATTATGAAATTTTGCCCATTTTTAATAAAAACTACTAAACTACGTAATCTCACCGAAAGATTTGAGCTGCCAGGTGTTGTGCCATAGCCAGAAGATGGCAAAGATGCCACCGACCAGCAAATGCATAGGTAAATTTATGCGAGGACTATCACTGGGACTCGCCGAAAATGGAGAATGAGATCTTGGTGAAGTGTTGCCAATCCAAGATACCAAACTAAGTCGGTGGTGTGGTACTCCACTGCTGCAGAAACCGACTCCAGTGCGTTTAGCTACAGCATGATGTTTGCGTAAGATTGCTACAGATTGTTCTTTAAATTAGCTACTTGACAAATTTGGTGCCGATATGTTGAACTGCAAACCCGTATAAGGTTTCGTAGCTTCTATTTTTTGCAAAAAATAAATAAAAAATACGTTTTTGATTATTGAATAACACGAATACGTACCATTAGCCGAAGAACGAAGTGAATATTGATGTTAATATGAAATTTTACGCAAAATCGCGCTATAATCTCGACCCGGTAGTGATATGGAACTACCAGATCAGTGGTATGATTTGGCCAAGTTTTTCAATGAAGAAGTAAGATCCTTGGAATTGGATGGTAGCACTTCTGCATCCATACTTGAACCAATGCACAATTTAGTAGTTCGATGTAGATGGGACACAAGCAGCTACTGCTGCTGTTGCATACACCAGATCGCTTGGTATTATAAAAACATTATCAAGAGTATCAAGAAGTGGTTCGTATTGCCTACGTGACAAAAAACTCACCAATAAATCGTCTTCTTCTCGGGACTTTTGAGTATTTAGTAGAGGAATCGTAGTATAGTCATTAGCAAAACTTCCTCACTTCCAATTGTATCACAGTATCATGGAGTATTGCAACTGCATCCGTCTGGCAGGAGTTAAATTCTTCTGCTCTTGGCAAGGCCGACAGGGGGAAATCTTTTTACTGACCTATCCAACGAGAACAAGTTCATTTATTACGAATTTCGATTGAGTATTTGTCACAAAATCGAACCACATCACTGACACTGAGGTTGCTACTCTGTTGACTGTTGGTGGTGGTTGTATGTTTATTCTTTACCGAGATATGTTAGAAATGCCTTCAATATTGTAGCCAGATCGTGGTTGTGGGTGATCATCTCGCAGGAAATCTGTTTCGTCAATTGTGGATATATCTTGCTATTCATTTTTCTCTTCATCTGCAGGACAAGATTGTGGTGTACGGAGTGTTTCTTGATTGTTGGTTACGGTGATTTTTTCCTTGCCATGTCAACCGAAAAGATTCGTTGATGGTTTACTTCTTCTGGACTTAGATCCAAAATTTGTAAGCCACCCAACGAACCATCGACGGAAATCTCTTGACCAAGTGTAGCGTAGATTTTTGCCTTACTCATAGTGAAGCTACCTTCTTTGCGACCAACAAGATTTTAATCGCGTTTGAGGGCATGCAAGACCAACACATTCAATCGATGGAAATCGAAGGTGATTTCTGTGCGAATTGATGTGATGGCATTTGTGGCTGATGCTATTAGTCGACTTTCGGTGAATTGACGTTGCAATTGACTTCGTCGAAGTAATTCTATGGACGTTGGTCTTGCAGCATTATCAGGTTCATCTTGTGATGGTCTGCTGGCAGCAGTCTTTTGCTTTCTACTAGTTTGAACAAAAATTCAATAAACTCATTCCAATAATGTCCAAATTATTAAAATTGATGTTTGCAATTTGCAATGGTTCGGTTCGGTGTCGGCTGTTGAATTATTGAAGTTCACTTCCACAGTAATAAGAGCATCTGCTGAAATATTGCAATGGGGGCAACCCACTGATCTTAAGAAACAATTTTTGTGTTATTGATTATAAAACTAATACATTTATAATTAAAGCTAATAAAATATAAACAATAATTACACGAACTCTCATTAAACCTTTCTACGAAAAGTAAGCAAACCCCCATTTCGACATTTGAGACACTGTTATATACTGTTATACCGGTATACTTATAAGCAAACGAAAATGGTTTGTTTACCAGTATAACAACTCTTCAAATTGCCACACCATTTTGAATTGATACGCTATCCAGTGTTTATAGAGATCAGTGGTCAAATGTCATTATGATTGGCTTTTGTTTCGAGAAAATATTCAGTTTTTTGTGTTTCCTGAACATTTTACAAAATGCGACATAGGAGGTATTCATACTTAACCGTCGATATATGGATAGAGAACAATCAGCAAAATAATTATAAAACCATCGACAGCAACATATTTAATCCTCTATGGATATTAGATAATTCCCTTTTTGGCAGACATCAGACTGCGACACAATTGTGCCTAGTGCACTACATACGTCACTATCAAGATAGCCACTTTCAATAATCTGATTTTTCAACAAATTATGATAACCACAGACGTGTCATTCAATACCATAGCGTATTTTCAATTATTCTAGCACTTTACGTGCAAAACAAACCGAAATTCGACAATAAATTGTCAACAATAAGTCACTCCATCTATTGGCAAATAAGAATTAAATACATTTTGATCCCATATTAGGATCAACCTTTTAAGCATTTTTGTCATAGAGAGGTAATTTCGCAGGAAATACCTAGAATGGGATTTTTATTTAGGATTTTCTACAGGAAATTGGGCAACCTCGCATTTCATACCACAAAAACTCGTTCATTTTATTCTCAACCACAGAGACGGAAAAATCAGAAGTCTGAAAAGTAAAAGTTAAATAAAAATTAGAATTTAAATATATAAAACATAAAGAAAGTGTTAGAAAATATAAGGAACTGAAAGTGAATAATTTTATAAAGAAAACGTGAGTAATATTATAAAGAATTAATGTTAGAAATAGTGGTGTTGAATCGAGACAAATTTTTAGTGAAATCCTGTGGAGTAGCTGAGTAGACAATTAAGGTTAGAAATCTTAGAAACTCATGGGAACGAAGAAGAACCCTAAGATATATGAAAATCTATCATCAAAGCGAAAGAGTTATGCCACATCAAGAAATCATACGAAACGTGAGTAGTTTTTTTTTTATTTTTTGTGTGCATAACAATTTATGGAATCTTGTGGCGAGACATAGTCACGTCCGAAATTCCGTCCGACCATTAAATTAAAATTTCGTATCTGTGCGATACGCAAGAATGAATGCAAAGATTATAGCGAAACCTCCAAATCTTTCTTTTTCTTTTGTGCAGCATTTGGCCGAGACCAACGCCGCCTCGCACAAGTAGCAGATTTCAACACGTGCCAAGTCACGCGGAGGACAATCCATGCAAACCAAATTAAGCTACAACGTCATATGTGACGCCACGCATAAAGTAGCTAGAAAAGAAAAGAACAACCAAAAAGAAGCCGAAAGATCTTACAAGCGCGAGACGGCGCCGGATTTATTTACTTATTTTTCGTTTTTTTATATATTAATTGAATTTTTAATCTTATTTAAATTAATTTAAAGTTATATTTCTTAATATACTTAGAAAAATTTCCCAAGAATACGTTTGTCGCAACCATATAACTTACAGAGTTAAGTGTATATCTTCAGACCTTGATATAACCTTAAATTTAAAACCACCTATTCTATCAGCACGTAAAGAAGATTACCTGTTAGTACAGTGTGCAAATAGTCGTTCATGAACGTTCCATTAACAATCGACCTGGAAACCATAAATCGCGTGGCAAAACTATCGTTCACACTACACGCGGTGATAGTGCCGCATGTCAAGCCAAATAGTTGTTAAAGCATAACAATATTTGAAGATCTACGTCTCTCCAGTGGACCCAACGAATAAGGCTACGGCTAAGAAACGACATTGTGTAAGAAGTTAAATCCTTCTTTCATAGTGACACCAGCGAAACAACAACACTACAGTGTATTTCTAAGATCCAGAATTTTCCATAAAAGAAACGTCAAGTATTTATTCATATGGATGTCTCTTTGCAGAACATCCTATTTACACTTTTCTTTACCGCATAGCTACATGCGATTTTTAGTAGTTTTCAGAATCCCTTTAGCAAGCATCTTTTACTATTCATTTATAAAAGCCTGATCTAATCTGAACATTCTTACTACACCCCCCTTCCAGGTTTAAAGATAAAGTTTCAAGAAGAAGAATATTAATCATGCAAGAGATTAATCATAGTTAGCATCATTTCTTCTGAGAAGAGTTGAGAACATTTGTGTGTCGATTTAAAGAAGACCATTCCTAAACCCCCCCCAGCTCAGTCACAATAGAGTCAAACATTTTCACATACTTTCAAACATTCAATATTTTTGATGTCTTTCATGCAGTTACACATATCAACGGCACTTCCGAGCAGAGAGAAGATACTAATAGAGAGATGCAACTTCGACGATGGCTCTCTTTTAGCCTACAAGCTGCGATTCTGCCAGCAACTTGCATCTGTATTAAACTCCATATAAAAAAATGTGAGGACAACACAGATGCAAGTTGCTGTCCATAGACCTTTAAATAAGAGAGAAAGAGACACTTATTTTTTTTTTTGATTTTGTTTGTTCTGGACAAGGATAAAACATGTATATACCGATAGGAATTCAACTCGTTATAAAAAATTTAAACAAAAATCTGTGCGGGGACGGAGGCGAGGAAAGTTGTCTCTCTCTATAGTATCTTCTCTCTGCTCCCGAGCGTAAGACTCAGGAGGGTGCAGTCATCTGTAAAAATAATCATATCATCATTAAACGAATTTCATCAAATAACATAAATCATCTTTAACGTATTACAACAAAAAGTAACACAAGCGTTACCTGATAGTTCCTGGATACAGTGCACTGCCTCCAATGGAAATTGGAGGGTGAGTCGTTCTTGACCTATGATAACAATTTTGATTTACATTGAAACATATTGATTATATTGATTATATTTGAAAGTATTTAAACATATTGTATGAAAGAGTCCATAGTTAACGAACTGTAAACTATTTACTCTTACCAAAAGAAACTAAGACATTTCTTTTTTGAAGAAAAATCATGTTACGAATAATTTCAAAGAGCTAAAAATTCCCACCCCCCTTTTTTCATTAGTTTCGTCATTTAATGTAGTTTACTGTCCCTTACCTTTTCTTTTTTAAGGATCAATTACATGAATCATTCAAGCCACCATAATATCACAAGAATAAAACGTGAATCGAAATCCACTTCAAGTTAATTTGGATTCAGACTTGTGATCAGATTTGAATTTTATATAACATTGAAAAAAAAAAAACATTAATGATTCAACGAAGATAAAGCATCATATGTGGCAACTGAACATCTTTGATAGGTGTCTTGATTATCGTTAGGTATCCATAGAATTAAGAGATTTAGATTTTTAAGGACATTAGAATTTTAAAATCATGATAAGCATATAGTTTTGTTAAATTTAGAGCTAAGATTTTTAAATGAATAAATTTAAAGAATTTCATTTATAACGTTAAATCCGTAACTCTTTTTTTTTTTTTTTTTTTGATTAGTTTTGACATTTAATTTTGAATATCTTAATTGTTACTTATAGTAACATGAAAACACTTTTTTTACAGTAACTCTTGATTTTTATTTATTAAAAGTTTATAAAATGTAATTTTGAGAGAGAGACTAAAAAATTAGTGTTCTTCACCAGTCACAAAAAAATACTTAATCCAAAAACGTTAACATTCAAAAACTCTGTCTCGAAGTGAGAACAGGCAAGTATCATAATTAAAAGAAGAAAGAGATAATTGTATCTTGCATTTTTAGGTTGGTATTTTGTTTAAAGGTGCGTGCTCACATCAGAAACATTTGAGGTTGGTATTTTGCTGAAAGGACGTGCTCACATCAGCAACATTTCCCCCCCTTAGCAAGAAAGCTCCATCAAACGCTTAGCCACTGGTCTTTCAAAAACGCCATCCGCAGTTCTTACAGTTGCTCGTCTAACCTGGCCATCCTTTGCTAAGATGGTGTTGATGACGACGCCCTTAGGCCATGTACACCTTGGAAGATTTTCATCTATGATGAGTACCACACTGCCAATCTCTATCTGTTCGACTCTTTCGAACCATTTGGTTCGTCTTGTAACCGTGGGGAGGTACTCACGTACCCAACGCTTCCAAAAAACATTTGCCACCTGCTGCACCTTTCTCCAGTCTTTACGTGACAGAAGTTCTCGATCGTTGTCTTCAATTAGCCCCTTATTGCCATTTGACGACCCAAGAAGAAAGTGGTTGGGTGTAAGAGCTTCTTCGTCTTCATGCCCCAATGTAACATAAGTAAGTGGGCGAGTGTTAACTACGGCTTCGATCTCGATTAATGCTGACTGAAGGGATTCATCATTAAGACGCTTGTTGCCTGTTACATCTCTTAGGATCTTCTTAACCGTTCCAATAAGTCGCTCCCAACTACCACCCATGTGTGGAGCTGCTGGGGGATTGAAAAACCACTTCGTATGTGAAGAAATGAATTTGCGAGCAAGTGCCTCTTTGTTGATCAGCTGGAACTGGTTTCGTAGCTCTCTTTCAGCGCCAACAAAATTCGTCCCATTGTCGGAGTAAAATTCAGATGGTGTTCCTCGCCTCGCAACGAATCGCTGAATACTCAAGATGCAAGAATCAGTTGACAATGAAAAGGCTACTTCAATATGTATTGCTCTGCTGGTGAGGCAAGTGAACAAGACACCCCAACGTTTCACTTGACTTCTGCCTTGAACGACCAACATCGGCCCAAAATAGTCAACGCCAACGAATGTGAACGGCCTTCGAAAAGCTCCCAATCGGGCCCGCGGTAGCTGTGCCATCAGAGGAATCCGAGGTTTCGCATCCTTCATACAGCAGTGGGAACATTTAATTCGCACAGCTCTAACTAAAACTCTCAATGCAGGTATATAATATTGTTGCCTTACTTCGTTATATACGGTAGCATCGCAATGGTGTCTAAAAAGTCTATGATAGAAATCGACAATTAGGAAACTCACCCTATTCTGTCTTGATAGAAGTACTGGCCGTTTGGTTTCTTCTTTGATAAATTCAGCGTAATCAATTCTGCCTTCGAGCCGCAGGATTCCATCATCATCAATGATGGGGTTGAGTTTGGACAATTGGCTGGATTTCGGAATCTGACACCCTTTTTTTAACATGGCAATCTCATCAGCAAACTCCAACCACTGCGACATTCTCCACAAAATAACCTCTGCTTTTCTCAGCTCTTCTGACTGAATAGGTCCACTCACCAAGTTCAACTGTTCTATGTCATACGGTGTGTTAATCGAGAGTGGATCGGTTCTCAAACGCCTTGCATTTGCCTTTTTTAACAGATTCTGGCAATACCTATTGATTAATGCAACAACTCTCCGCAGATGTTCCCAATTAGAAAAACGATTGAAGTCTATCACCAGTGCCTGGATGCCTTTTCCCATTCGACTCGCCTCTTCTTTGATGACAAGCACGTATTTTGCTCGCAACTCTTCTTCACAGATGCCCTTCTGACGTTTGGTAGCTTCTTCGGGCCAATCCTCTTCCGGCTGTAGCAAAAACCCAGGACCCGTAAACCATCTGCTACTCTTTTCAAAGCATGGTTCTTTGGTCCATTTGGTTGCTTCGTCCGCAGCATTCAGGGCGGTGGGTACCCATCTCCAATCATCTACCTTGGTCTTTTCTTGAATTTCTCCGACGCGAAACATCACGAACGGTTTGTACATTTTTGCGTCCGATCGCAACCAATGCAGTACGGTCTTCGAATCCGTCCAGAGGAAGTGTTTTTCTATCTTGAAATTGTGCCCGCTGCTTATCGTCTCAGCAAGTCGTGCGCCCATGAGGGCAGCCTGCAACTCCAGCCTTGGAATAGATACTGGTTGCAATGGGGATACTTTGTTCTTCGCCTCCACCAAAGCACATTCTGTTTCGTGGCCATTGGAGAACCTTAAATACGCCACCGCCGCCATAGCTTCCTCGCTGGCGTCCACGAACACATGGAGTTGCACTGAAGTGCCATCATATTTTTTCAATGTGCTGTAGCATCTTGGAATACAAACGTCTTCCACTTGTGGCAGTAGTCGTCGCCATGACTCCCATTTAGCAACCAGCGTGCCGTCTATATAGTCATCCCAATCCAATTTCTGCCGCCAAACATCTTGGAGAAGTACTTTAATTCTCACCAAGTAAAAAGCCAAGAATTCTAGAGGATCAAAGATGGACATTAAAGTTCTTAGTAACTCACGCTTTGTTGGCAATCTGCTTCCATTCAAAATCTCGTCCTGCGTTTTGATAAATCTCAACGAGAAGGTGAACACATCATCATCTGGTCTCTACCATAGACCCAAGACCTTCGCAATATCATTCTCGTTGGCACACTCAAAATGCCGGCCCTCGCCTTCAACACATTGCCCAAGAGCAAAAAGAACATCTTTTGAATTGGACATCCAGCCCTTCATTCTAAACCCAGCCTGGGAATGAATTGCAAGTACCTCACCAGCCAGCTGCACAGCCTCTTCAACAGAATCTACGCTATCCAACAGATCGTCCATATAATGATGATGCAAAATGCTCTCCACCGCTCGTGGATACTTCCCATAAAACTTAGCAGCATTGGTATCTTTGACATATAGCGCGATGCTCGGCGAACAACAAGCGCCAAAAGTTAACACCTCCATTTGGTAGATATCCGGAACGCGATCAGCCTCACCATTTCGCCAAAGGAATCGTTGGGCACACTGATCTTCCTTTCGTACACGGATTTGATGGAACATTTCTTCTATGTCCCCAGTTATAGCCACCTTATGCGAACGAAAACCAAAAAGCACTTCAGGAAGCAACCTCAGTTGGTCAGGTCCCTTGAAAAGCATCTTGTTTAGGGAGACACCTTGCACTGATGCTGCGACACCCAAACCAACCGCACTTTGCCTGGCTTATTCGGATTGGTTACTATAAATGTCGGCAAGTACCAAATCTTTGGTGACGAAACTTCCAGCTCTTGTTTGCTGACTTTACTCGCATAGCGTTTTTGGACCAAACTGGCTACCTGTTGGTTGATGTTCGAAATCACCACTGGATCTGTTCGCATTTTTCTCTCCAAACAGCACAAGCGCTTAAGTGCCATTTGGTAACTGTTCGGCAATGAAAAGTCATCACGCCACCATAGAAGTCCGCACTCAAAAGCTCCATCGACTCGCTTAGTTGTAGCTTCCAGAATTTCTTTTGCTCTCAAGTCATCATTCGTTAACGCACTTGAGAAGCGCCACAGTCTTCGATGAGAAAATGTTGTTTGACCAATTCGTGCAAGTTCTCTTCACATTCGCAAATTTGGAAGTTACCATGCGACTCCATCTCACGTTCGCTACCGCCACTGATGCACCACCCCAGTCTTGTCTTGAGAGCAATGGGTTCATTCCATCTGCCCTCTCGCACTTTCAGTGCTACAGTTGCCTTCTCGTTATTTAGACCAATGAGAATCCCACATTCTGCTTTAGCATACGGCAATAGAGGTAACCCTTTGAGATGTTTGTATTTGTCCAGCAATTCAGGTGACAATGATTGCGATGGAAGGGCAAGTGACTGTACAGTCCTCACACTATTTAGCCGCAAGCTTGGATACTTCTCTTTATCAATGCCGTTTGATGAAATTGTCAATGAGACGACCTCGGAATCTTCTTCTCGGCGAGTTGAATTGGCCGTCCATCGCAGACACAATGGCTTGGGAGTGCCTTTTAGATTAAGCTGCTTCGAGATTGTCTCCTCAAGTAGAGTAAGTGACGACCCACTGTCCAAGAAGGCATATGTACTAATCTTCCTACCATTTCCATACAAGACTACTGGCAAAATTCGGAAGAGCGTTCCAACTTCTTTTTCGTTTTGGTGTGAGTAACATGCACCGACATCTTTTTCACCTCCAACATGCAGCAATCGATGATGCTTGATTCTGCAGCCCGCAATGCCACACTCCTTTATATTGTTGCATCTAACTCGCCTAGAGTGCTTAAGACAGATAGAGCAAAGTGCCTTTTGTTCAACGAGCCTGCAGCGATCATAAACGGAGAGCTTGTTAAACGCTTCACAATCAATCAGACGGTGGCTACGATTACATACATAGCATGTGGTTCTGGCACCAACGTCTTTTGCACATGCTGCCTCAGACCTGTGGTCTGCTTGAGCCGATCGTTTGTCCAGTTTATTGTGGCCATCGTCCGAATATCTTGTCACTGCTGCTGCCGCTTCCGCCCTTTCATACATCCACTGCCCAAACCCAACCAGATTTTGTGCTGAATTATCTCCTCTCATGCTCATTGCCCATTCAAGTCTCATAGCGGGTGGTAATGTGTCAACTAGTTTCTTCAAAAGCACTGGATTATTTATATGATCCATCAAACCAGATGCTTCCATGGTGGAACTTAAATTATTCACCATCAGCGAATACGAAATAATAGTTTCCAGGCGCTCTGCTTTTGGAGATGGAAAATTCTCGGTTCTCTTTATGAGATCTTCAACTATGTGCTCAGGCCGACCAAAGAGCATTTCCAATGTTGACATTACTATTGGCACCGATGAGGGA
Organism: Platycheirus albimanus; assembly: GCA_916050605.2. Classification (NCBI taxonomy): domain Eukaryota; kingdom Metazoa; phylum Arthropoda; class Insecta; order Diptera; family Syrphidae; genus Platycheirus; species Platycheirus albimanus. The sequence continues at coordinate 190,558,183 of OU696696.1, forward strand.
AGCAACAGCTGACTGCTTACGGCTTCAAGTGCCTTTCCCTTCAAAGCTTTCTGCAGTCGTATCAAATTTTCATCGTTCGAGTAGTTGCACAACGCCGTGCTGTTGCGATACCAACTATAAAATATAGGCCACTCTTCTGACTTACCATAAAACATAGGTAAATCCTTGGACAGACTCTTCCTAGAGGCCATCTGTTTGACGGTGAGCGTCCCCTCTGTCCCACCAGCAAGAAGAGATTTATCGACCCAGTCCTTGGTCCGCTTGTAACTCGGTCCAACAATACTCGCACCAGTCTTAGAGTGATGTGCCACCGAACGTTCCTCGCACTTCGAGCCGTCGTCATCTTCTTCAGCTTGTTTGAGCAGCGCATACTTCTTGGCCAAGTACTCCTTCTGCTTACGTTCTTTTTCTTCCAAAAGTTTTCGCTCAAGCTCGTTCTCCTCTTCCAGTTGAAGCATTTCAATATTTAACAATCGCCTGCCTTTGGAAGAAACACTACTGCGAACACTCGGAACTGCTCCCTGAACGACTGTGTTATTTTTCTTTGGTGCTTGCGCGCCGTCTGTAGACTTGATGCTCCCATTGGTTTCTGGATGACACTTTTTGCAGAACCATTTGCGATCTTTCACAGATTGTCAACTCCCGCGCATTTATAGTGCAGCCAAACCGAGCATTTATCACAACATACCATATTATCCACAGCGTTCTCCTTCGAGCAGATGTCGCAATCGCCCTTCTTCGACATTCTTCTGGAATTTTCGGGAGATACTCGAATATATATACTAATTTTTTAGAAATGTTACTTATAGTAACATGAAAACACTTTTTTTACAGTAACTCTTGATTTTTATTTATTAAAAGTTTATAAAATGTAATTTTGAGAGAGAGACTAAAAAATTAGTGTTCTTCACCAGTCACAAAAAAATACTTAATCCAAAAACGTTAACATTCAAAAAACTCTGTCTCGAAGTGAGAACAGGCAAGTATCATAATTAAAAGAAGAAAGAGATAATTGTATCTTGCATTTTTAGGTTGGTATTTTGTTTAAAGGTGCGTGCTCACATCAGAAACATTTGAGGTTGGTATTTTGCTGAAAGGACGTGCTCACATCAGCAACATTAATGGTTGATATAATGAAACTTTTTGGTAAAATTTTCAGATTAGTTAGTATGTATCTTTAATTAACAGGTTCGGTGGGGATTGGATTGGTCATCTTCCCCTTCCTCTTTTGGTGGTCTATAATAGAATGGGACATACATTTGTTGACTTTAGGTTTAGTTTTTGAGTGAATGGGTTTGATTTGAAGTTTGATATGGACAAAGAAGTTGAGGTATGATTTTGAGTGAATGTAATATAGAGTAATATTTTGAAGGTTTGAGTAGAAGTTAGTTTTAGTTTGGACGTCTAGTTTTAGGATGAAGTAGTGTTCTTTTGAACCTTACTTTTTATCATGTTTAGGGGTTCCATGATACAAGCACTGAGTGGAACCAAGGTTTGTTAATGTTGGTTAAAAACAACAACAATTTTGGGAGGGTTACGAGTGCTGGGGTGTCTATTAACATCTTGAGACACCCCCATACAATTACAATCCACCTACAAAAAGAAGCTACGTAGTTTATCAAGGTTAGGGTCATAGTTTGTTTTGTTGAGGTTTGCTCTTTCTAAGAATCGGTGCATATGTGTTAGGAAGTTAAAGATATTCATTGCTAAGAATGCCATAGCATGCTGTGTTGTGGTAGGCGTAGGACGCGTAGGATACTAGGGTAGTAGAACGGGCCCCCTTAAATAACTTTAACGACACGAGTGAGCAACATCTCAACACAAAGGTCTGCAGATAACGAAAAAAAACTTGTAACCGGCTGCCACAAGAGTGCAAGAACCCCACCCCATATGCTCCTGGGTGAACCAGAGCCATGTAACGTTAAAAAAAATATATATATATATAATATATATAATATGATGAGAATTAAGAAGATATGGTAAGGCGTGTATTTAAACACGTCACCCGCTTTCGCCAATAGACATTCGAACCTACACCAAACACCCTATGGATATTCACGGTCCAAACCCAATGCCCATCTACAACGCAAACTAGAGAGGAAGCAGGAAGAAACAAGCGCCCCACTTATTGTTGTCTCTTATGCCAAGGAACAGCAACTCCATCATCTTTCACCCATGCCCCAATGTATCTAGCACCCCTACATTAGGCATACTTACACTTTCCACAGACGGCCTCTTGCTCTTCCTACTCCCCTCCCCGTTCTTCCAATTCCCTATCCATCCCCATCACAAAAGCGATAACCATCCACCAGCCTACCATAGGTTCTGACTACAAAATCCCGTTGAACAGCCTAGAGGGTAGCAAGTAGCATGTTATCGCCTATCCGCTGCAAGTACTAGTTGTTCTGCTTGTAGCTTCCGTATAATGTAGCTTACACCTGAAAACCAAAGACTTAAATCCCCTCAATCGTAACTATGCCTGTAATTGCTATTTTTAAAATCCTCATATTGAACTTCCAGAGATTCTACTCCAGCACGCATACCTACATCTAGCTACGTTCATCTGTCTCCGAGTGAATGGGATGGAAGCAACCCTATGCCGGCAACGCCCCCTTTCTCGTTAACCACCCCATAAGAATGGTCGTCGGGAACGGCATGCGACAACGCAGGGTCGTGGTCGAGATCGGCCGTTGCGGTGGCCGGCAGTACCCTAGCCTCAACCAGCTCAGCCAGGCCGTGGGCACTTGCTCCGGGATCTACACAACCGGTGTTACCTCTTTTTTTTTCTGCCGACCGGTGAACTCTGGTGTTCGAGTTCGAATAATTATGTTAAAGTGCTTAAGGGCGCTCATAACCTTTGAAGAATAGACTAGAGCGAATTGTTAGAAAAGAGAAGTGACTCATTGATGCACCTCATAATGTATTGTGAGTGGTCATAGTCGGAAAGAAAGGAATTCTGTTCGAGTTATCACGCCATCCCAAAGAACGCGACGCGTAAGTATTATAGCAAAAGCATACCATAGGTCTTCCTGGTAGCCATGGCACATAATTACCATCCACACGTTCAGCTGCCACGATGTTGTGCTGAACGTGGATGAGGAGGTGTCTAACCTAGAGGGGAGGGAGGGTCTATGATGGTGATTGATCCCCCTGGTCTCACAACCCACCCAATTCGATGCCAAAAACCAACTCTCTTGGCATCGACCTTGGCTGTCCATTCGACTTGTGAGTCCCCATGACTCACTGAATTTTATCGGGCAGCCCCTTAACATGAAAAAGCAAACAAAAACAAAAGTTTTGTCTGCTTACTCCACTACTCTAATCATGACTTCGTACCTAATTCGATATCATGCTCAAAATTTCCAACGTTGCATCTGAAAGAGAAGGTTTCCTAAAATCATACACAACCAAGTTCCATTCTAAAAAGTCGCGAGGGTTACCACCCTCCCTTTAATAAGATTACTCCATCATAATTGAAAATCTGTGATCCTTCAAGAAATATCAAACTTCAAGAAAAAGAAAGGAGACCACAAAGTTTCTTTAACGTTATAAAAATCACTGGATTCTGTTTATTAATTAAAAATCTTAATATCTAACAAAAAGGTGTATCTAAAATATAGTGCCTAAATCGAATTATATCTGTGATAATCTTACTTTAAATTTGTCAATTCAATTTACAAATAATTTTCTTCTCAAAATAAAATCAATTAAAAATACAATGAAAAAAACGGTTTTCGTGAAATGAAGGTTCTTTCAATAAATAGCAAATAGATCAAATGCTTAAATTCCTTATTTATAAAAAGGCTAAGTTTTTGTTCTTTGAATGTAACTTCTATTCGGTAACTTATTTACAACTGTTATTTAATTATATCGTTCACGGTATGATTTCGCAAAACTTACATTGCATTCTGATATAGTCTGAGACAGGTACGAATTCAGAACATCGACCGGGATTGTTATCTGTACCAATCATAAAGAGATGATTGCAAAATTTACGCAAAAAAAAAAGGAATTCAAAAAAAAACTTTCGATGCGGAGGTAAAAATCTCAACGTCTGACGCGAATGCTGAGTATTTTTTTTTTTTGTATTTTGGAATAAGTAAATGATTTCAAAAATTATCGATAGTACGCGAAATTTCTTTTTGTAAAAGAAAACAAATAAGTACAAAGCACGAAGACTGTTGAAGTATCAAAGTATGAATACCCCCAAAGGGAATAGAAGTAAAAACACGCAAGAAAAAGATCAGGAAAAGGTAAATTACCAGTAGTTTATCAAGTTAAAAAAAAAACACAATGATTATATATATGTTATGTATATCAAATACCCCATACGCATGAACACAGTTCGCGTTCACTTGTATGTTCGATCAACAATTCAATATAATAATATAGTGTAAAATCAAAAAAATATATATATTAAGAATGATATTACTACTACTGATAATATAAGTGGTCCTGCCACTCTTTATAAACCGTGTATAAACAACTGGGTGTCTGTGGCAAATTCTCATTAGCGATACCTAGAATGGATTGTTAGCGCCTTAAAGTTTGCGCTGGTTATGCCAAAGATGTGACCGACACAATCAAGACGCGACTCGAGAAGAACATGGAATTGTACTAATACACCATGCGGTGGGTAGTTTACTATACACTGACGACAAGTTTGAGTACACCAAGGTACCGGATAATTAAGTGGAAGATAAAGTTTAATAAAAAAACACTTTATGCGCGAACGCGGCGTCAATGAATGAACGCAAGTGAGAATCTAGTCGCTACCGACGCGGAGAGAGATATGGGGTCTTTAAGACCAAGTGATAAAACAAATAAAAAGGTTTAGTGAAAAATAAAAAAAAAAAAAAATCCATACGCCTCAAAAGAGGGATATCGTACGATGGTAGCACTCACTTTATTACGCTTACGTTATCACACGAATCTGAACTATCGCGAGGAGCACGGGCTCCTTAGAGTTAAATCTTTCTCAGAGAAATCGATCTGAACACCGGGCCAATTTATCAAGGCCTAATAACAAGTCATGCACACTTGATACAAAAAAAAGTATTTAATTTTGACACCAATAAAACGTAGTAGCTATCAGAGACCTACATGATAAACGCTAATGCCTTTGAATCACTAATCAAACGTAAGATACGCTAAGATAATTATAGTATATAAATATAATATGGGTGTGGCACTTCGCCCACGCCTTGGGTATCAGATGATTAGAATTTTTGTATGCCACCGTCCGTGGCTGCTAGCGTCTAACGCTGACGTTGAACGTAGGTATGTGTGGCGTCGTCGACACGATCGCTAATGCACTTAGGTTGAGGTGCTTGAGCATCTATGCTCCGATATGTTTCACAATTAATATTAAGTGAAAAATCGTTACCTGTTTCTGCAGCATGAAAATACTTTTCTAATAGTAAGTACACTTTATTATTTATCTCCTGTACAGCTGCTTGTTGATGCTGTGGTAATGATGAACTCTGTTGATCCCGCGGTGCTCCGAAATATATAACATGGAGTTGATGAAAACTGGATAGGGACCGGCATCGGTGGTATTACACCCGCCTGGCGTCCTGATGTCTGCTCACTTGTAATCCCGCGATGAAAGATATCTTCAGCCTGTCGTGGCTGGGTATTGTTTCAGACCCTGAGTGGGTTGTAGGTGCTCCTTTTGGTGCCGTTCCTCTGGCATCAATGTGCGTCCTTCCATATTTGCCGATAGGGCGTTTTGGACGATAGACTAGGTAGGACTACCACGTAAATTAGGTGGTGGCCTAGCTTAATCGTTTGAGTCAGGCGTGGGTGACAATGAACTGGCGACGGGCTGGCGAATGGTACGCGCTATAATGACCCGTGTACACGTCTTGCCGAGTATACGCGAAAATCCTTCCTCTTGGTCGCAACGTATTATCTTGCGGAGGAGAGGACAAGATTTCGCTTGTGAATTGAGCAAATTATGTTTCAGTATAATGTGCAGCTTGCGAATTGAATAATTATGTTTCAATATAATGCGCAGCTTGCGAATCGAATAATTATATTTCAATATAATGCGCAGCTCGCGCCAATGTGAGACTTCGTGGGGTAAGTAAACAATACAAAAAAAATGTATTTCTCAGGATTTGCATGCATTCGCAAATGGAATTACTGCGTTTAATGTAAGGGTAGTTTCCAAAAAAAAAGGAAATGGAAAAACTCCTGTGCCGCCTCACCTGACTCGTCCCAAAGATGAGTGATGACCGCCTATTGTCTTCCCAGGATAAACAATCCTATACCAGAAATGGTGAAAGAGAAAATTAATACGTCAGCCATGCGGCGGGGCAAAAATATCATTGATTAGAGCGAAGAACAATGTTCTAATGCCTTAACCAATGATGAAACCAAATATCCTTACCTTAAAACGGTTGAACACCCACTTCTCGGTGTTAATTCCTAAATTGCATAGCAATTTTGTAATATCATAACATTTGCCCCATGTAGATGCTTAGTTTGTTATATCATAACATTTGCCCCATGTAGATGCTTAGTTACTAATTCAATACCTTGGACGATCGAATCGGGCTGTCAGAATAAAGAAAACAAGAAATAGGCCATCAGCCAATGAGAGAGCTCGTTCTATCGTCCAATGAGAAAGCTCGTTCTATTTAGTTTGAACGAAAAAGATAAAGAGACGAGAGAAGAAGCAGATGTTGTCTGGGGCGCAAAACAAATTAAGGCATTAAGAAACATTCTAACAGACGAGACGGTTGATATTGTCCAATATAATCTGAGAACATATAGAATATAGATATTAATAGAAAAATACCTTAATCTGTATAAAATAATATTATAAAATAAAATTAAAAATGTATCCTATTTCAACTCAGATGTGGGGTATATTCACCTATTGAGCAGCCAATTAAAAAAAAAAAAAAAAAAAAAAAAAAACACTTTTGTTACCCAATGGCTGACCAAGCAACAAGAAAACAAATGATGGACGCGCTAAAGGACGCAGGCGTTGACGTGCCCGCAACCGTCACCATACCTCGGCTTAAACAGATGTATGGACACTAAGGTACCATAGCTGCTGGTCCTTCAACCGCTGCCGAGAGTCGGGACGAGGTCGCTGCCCGCCCGACCCAAGACAACGTACCAGTCGAGGAACCTGCTGCCACTGAGGAAACCGAAGCCGAACCTGCCGCCACCGAGGAAACTGAAGCCGGACCTGCTGCCACTGAGGAAACTGAAGCTGAACTAAACCACAAATTGGCCCTACTGCGCAAACGCCATGAAGTCATTTTGCTGCAACAAGCGATAGCTAAGTTGGAGCTAGTTGAGGCACCATCCACACAATGCGAGACACTTTCGTCTATGCCGTCCACTGCGTCAACATCTCGACTGACGTTTAGAGACATCGAACACACCATAGTGAAATTCGATGGCGAATCCAGAACCCATAATGTGCGTGATTTCTTAAGGAATTTTGAAAGAGTCATGAACATGGTTGGTGCGGACAACTTATTCCGCTATGCATCATTATGTAATTCACTAGTTGGTACCCCCAGACTGGTCCTTAACAAGGACGCACTCAGTTATGACGACCTGAAGACGATGCTACTGATGGAGTTTGGCCGTGTAATAGGCCGCAACGAAATCTACCAGATGCTCACGAAACACAAATGGAACAAAAAAGACAACGTTCGCCGGTACGTTCTAGAGATGGAGGACATTGCTGCCCGCTGCAACTATATTGACGAATTCGAACTAATAGGATTTATCATTGATGGGATGCAGGACACCACACCAGAATCACACTTACTAATGAACGCCCGAACAATGGCTCAGTTCAAAGAGTCTTTGGATCTGTATGAACAGCGACGTTCAAATCGACTTGCTACCAAACCTGAAGTCACCGCCGCCCCAAGACAGAAGACACCGATGCCCCGAAGCAGCAATATGAGACCTGACGCAACTGATACTAAAGAAGTCCGTTGCTACAACTGCACACAGATGGGTCACTACCAGAGTAAATGCTGCTCCGCTGTTGGAAGACGGGGCACGACCACCGTAGCTGTCCCAACCCGAAGAAAATATTGAAGCCAATCAGGAGTACCGCTGCTGCTGTTGCCGATGCCACTGATGAACGGAGTTGCCCTAGTTACCACGGTGACACCGACGTAGACGACATCGTAGATGCTGTAAATTTGGTAAGTAATGCCTACTTTATTAACAAAGTTAAGCGCAGAGAATCTAAGGAATGTTTATCTCTTTTTGATACCGGTAGTCCAACTAATTTTATACGGAAGTCTGAGGTACCGTTGCCAGTTTGTATTTCGAATATTGCTGTCCAGTCAAAATATACTGGTCTTGGAAAACAAAAACTGATGACGTATGGAAGAATTAAAGCCGAGATAACATTCAAGAACATCAGTAAAAATGTAATTCTATATGTAGTACCAAATGATACGATGAATATTCCATTAATCTTAGGCCGTAACTTTTTAGATACCTTCAGTATACACTTATGTCAATTGAAAAATGAATATAAATCTTTAAGTTATTTAAATAAACATCCTTTCGATAAACAATTGCATTTCTGTGCGCTTAACTCAAACATTGTTGATAGTATAAAAGTGGTAGAGGATCATTCAGTTGTGGATGAAACTGTTGTCCAACCGAGTATACGATTTGATGAGAATGGGTCCCAGGTCACCGCAGTGCAGTTGGTGGATGCCTGCATCGCGAATGATGAAGGCCTGAATGACATTATGTCAATCGAAACTGAAGCAGCATCAACCGAGGCCTGTTCTGGAAAAGTTGCGCTTCAAGGCATTGAGAGATACAATTAGGGATAATTATTTAGAAGCAAAGCAGATTAGTTTCAAACCATATGATTATGAAATGCATATAAGCTTAACTAGCGATACTCCCTTTCATTCTTTACCACGCCGCTTGTCGTTTTATGAGAAGAGTGAGTTACGCAAAATTACAGATGATCTGTTAGCAAATAATATCATTAGGCCAAGTGATTCTCTTCACATGCATCTGCCATAGTATTAGTGAAAAAGAAGAACGGTGAAATTCGGAAATGCGTGGACTATCGTCCGTTAAATAAGCTAAGCATTAGAGATAACTATCCGGTGTCCCTGATTGAAGACTGTATAGAATATTTGGGTGGAAAAAACTACTTTTCAACCCTTGACCTACGAAACGGATTTTTCCATGCAAAAATGGCTGCTGACTCTGTAAAATATACAGCTTTTGTCACACCTTATGGTCAATTCGAATATATGCGTATGCCCTTTGGTCTGAAGAATGCACCAGCGATCTTTCAGTGATATATCCATAACGTCTTTAGGGATTTGATTGATGATGGCCTTATTATCATCTATATGGATGATATCATTATAGGGACGGTTGATTTTGAATCGCATTCGCAATTAGTAGCAAGGGTCTTACAACGAACGAAAGAAAGTGGTTTAGAGCTTAGGTTGAGTAAGTGTAAATTTGATTATAATGACAGAGTATTTAGGCTATCGCGTCAACTCCGAAGGGATATGTCCAAGCGATTCGCATGTAGAGGCCATTCGGGATTACCCAATACCGACGAACCAGAGGGAAGTTAAAACATGCCTGGGGTTATTTTCTTATTTCAAAAAATTCATTCCGAATTATGCAAGGACTGCTAAGCCCTTGCAACAGTTAACTCATGACGGGGCTCAGTTCGTTTTCACTGAGGAATGCAAACGAAAGTTTGACGAATTGAAAAGAAGATTGTCTTTGACGCCAGTTCTCTCCATCTATGACCCAAAGAAGGAAACTGAATTGCATTGTGATGCAAGTTCTGCTGGTTTTGGCGCCGTTCTCTTACAGCGTCAATCGGATGGAAAACTACATCCGGTTATGTACTTCTCTAAGGCCACAACCGCCTCCGAAGCACGATGTCATAGCTTCGAGCTAGAGACATTGGCGGTCATATACGCCTTGCGACGATTTGACGTTTATCTAGATAAGATTCCGTTTAAGATTGTTACTGATTGCAACTCGCTGATAATGACGCTAAATAAAAAACAACTTAATCGGAAAATAGGTCGGTGGGCATTGGAACTGGAGAACTATAATTACACCATCCAGCATCGGGGCGGTGTAAATATGGGACATGTCGACGCATTGAGCCGTTGCCACACCGCAGGAACTGGCCATCCCGCGGGATCCCTATGTGGTGTCGTAAATGAAGAGCTTAAGATGTCAAGTCGCCATTGCAGTGTAGTTTATGCTGTGGACGTTGATGAGATAGACTCTCAGATCCAAATATCCCAAAATCGCGACGAGTCCATAAGACAACTGCGGGAACGACTGGAAACAGAATGGGTGGTAGGCTATGATCTAGTAGATGGGTTGGTTTTTAGAAAAAGTGACACTGGAATACTGCAGTTATTTGTCCCGAGTGAAATGGAAAACAATGTGATTAGATTAATTCATGAAAAAATTGGTCACCTAGGCGTCGGAAAGACGTGTGATCAACTGAAAAAGAATTATTGGTTCCCGAAAATGGTAGAAAAGGTTGAGAAGTTTATACGAAATTGTATTCGTTGCATAATGTGTTCGGCTCCTGCTCGTATAAACGAGCGCAATCTGTATAGCATCCCCAAGGAGCCAGTTCCGTTGGACACCATACACTTAGATCATTTTGGTCCCTTGCCATCCATAATTTCAAAGCGTAAGCACATCTTGGCGGTCATTGATGCCTTTACAAAATATGTGCGGTTGTATGCGGTTATCTCCACGAGTACCAATGAAGTCAGAGCGTGTCTGGACAAGTACTTTAGTTATTATAGTCGTCCGAGACGCATTATAACTGACCGAGGCTCGTGTTTTACATCCCTTGAGTTTGATGCCTACCTTCTGGAGCACAAGATTACGCATGTTAAAGTAGCCGTGGCGTCTCCGCAACCGAACGGGCAGGTAGAAAGAGTAAACAGGGTCATTAAGTCTATGCTTAGTAAAATAAGTGAACCTGTCGGTCATGCTGATTGGTCTAATTTGTTAGGTCGTGTCGAGTATAGCCTGAATAACACTGTGCACTCAACTACGAAGAAAACGCCAAGCCAGTTGTTGTTCGGTGTAGAGCAGAGGGGTGAGGTAGTTGACGAGTTGACAGAATATCTTGAGGAAAAACAAAACATAGCCCCAGTACGTGATCTAGAAGGGATGAGAGCATCTGCCTCGGATGCTATTGTTAGTTCGGAAGAATATAATTTAAATTATTTTTTATCGCGAAGTAGACCTGCAAAGACATACTCCGAAGGCGATTTCGTCGTGATTCGTAATGTCAACACAGAGATAGGCACCAATAAAAAATTTATACCGAAGTACCGCGGACCATATCTTGTTTATAAGGTTCTGCCCCATGACCGATATGTCATCAGGGATATAGAGAACTGTCAGATGACCCAGATACCATATGATGGTGTCATTGAAGCTTCACGTATGAGAAAATGGGTAACAGATGATTGCACACTGAATGATCCGACGCAACTTGAAGTGGGCAACACTTGCTAGAACCTAAGTAATTATAAGAATAAGTTAATTAAATCGAGGTCTATTTTATGTCAGATCGGCCGAGTTGTAATATCATAACATTTGCCCCATGTAGATGCTTAGTTTGTAATATCATAACATTTGCCCCACGTAGATGCTTAGTTACTAATTCAATACCTTGGACGATCTAATCGGGCTGTCAGAATAAAGAAAACAAGAAATAGGCCATCAGCCAATGAGAGAGCTCGTTCTATCGTCCAATGAGAAAGCTCGTTCTATTTAGTTTGAACGAAAAAGATAAAGAGACGAGAGAAGAAGCAGATGTTGTCTGGGGCGCAAAACAAATTAAGGAATTAAGAAACATTCTAACAGACGAGACGGTTGATATTGTCCAATATAATCTGAGAACATATAGATATTAATAGAAAAATACCTTAATCTGTAATAAATAATATTATAAAATAAAATTAAAAATTTATCCTATTTCAATTTGGAAATGTTTGCCTCGGATGAGGACTTAAAATTGCCGCAGCACAGTGATCAGAAAACAAATTATTTAAGTTTGGTGTTCTGCACTGGCGCTGTTTTGTCGTCGAGTTGATTCTTCAAAGTGAAAATGGACTCCACAACCAATATCCTACTAGGCCTTCCTCCTTTCCAGGGAGCCCACGCCCTGCTTTCCAATCGCTTTCCAAAACTACATTTCTCGTTCTGTTTCTTAGGGACTCGATAGGTGGCGCGAGAAAATCGGTATTAAGGTGTCGTGCACACTGCACTACTTTTACCTAACTTATGATTTTTTGCTATTTGACAGGTTTTATTTTACGTATAAACAGCTGGGGATTGCTGAATTAAGGGTCTAGTTGCACCTAGTGGTGTTGAAATACGTAATATGAGGTATTACAACTATTGAATATTTCTTACCCATTAATTGTTTGGAATGTCATAACTGCACATTCCCAGTAATATAAAGTAAAATATCATCGAATTTGGTAATATAGGTAAAGCAGTCACGTATTTCATGACAGTGTTGTGATGTATCGCTTAGGACATTATATTGATTGTCCTGTAGATTAGGAGCAGTTGTCACTTTCGGTTTGGATGTGCGACATTCAAATAAACACTCAGATGTGTCTAGATCCATAGGTCTAAGGTCTACTCGTCACGTGACGTCATGTGTGACCACGAGTATAGATGTCTCAGTGACACCAAGTAAAGTTACGTCATACAATCACTAACTTCAATAAGTCTACGATATTGCTCATGGACGGCGCAGAAGTGTAGATGTATTCCTTCTCGCCTTGCGGATACCTCTATGCAGTCTCCGGTCATCTATCGTCGAATGTCATAGACAATCATAGGCGTGCCAAATGCAGTTGCCATTGTTTTAGTTCGACCACATTGCCGGTGAGACTGAGAATCATGACCAAATTGAGTTACCCGAAAAGTATTTATATGGTCTTTTCTTTCGCTCGAACGAAGCTGGCAGTTATCTGGCAGTTCTTCTGTTGGTCTAAAATTCCCTAATTTGCTCGTATATACGAATAACTTCCTTTCTAGTGTGAGCGATTCATCTGTAAATTAGTGCTAGCAGAGCATGATTCCTAAACCAGTGTGTGCGCAGTGCTATGTTGCTATACTGCCCTTCCATTAACATGGCGGATTGCGCATGCGCATGCGTTGGAAGGCCATTTATAATTTGGAAGTAAGTGGATTCCTGCCTGGAAATGGCTTCCATTTATGAAAGTGGACTTTAATTGTGGAATCATACTCTGGTGGATTGTAATTGGTGAGTTTAGCACTTGGCGAGTAACTGTGTGGTTTCTCACCTAGGTGGCACCAGTTGCGCACATTGAATGAATGTACTATCGAGAAAGTCTTCCCTACAAAGCTTGGAATTTCGACTAAGTCTGCTTAGTCTAACTTCCAAGAAAAAGGAGAACTTCTCGCAAATAGGCTCTGGCGCCTAAGATCACTTCGCTCATCGTGTCGTATAGACACTGCGACTCTTTAGCGTCTAGTCGGTCGAAGACAAAAAAAAAGAAAATTCCATGGGGTATGTACTACGAAAAACATACTGTAGCTTGGATATCCTATTGAAGGTCTGAAAATATGACAAGTGTCAGGCGACCTGAAAATGTTCCGTCTCTTTACAAAATAAAAAATAACAATAAACGACAATTTATTGAACGCACTTTAATTTAAAAAAATAAGATCTTCCCCGTCTCGAATCTTCGTATCAACTGACTGGTATATAAAAAAGAAAGACATAAGAAGAAGAAGGAAAAAGGGAAAGACAGATGACAAGGAAAGTAGGATGGGTAATAGAAAGAGAGGGTCGATGTCAGGGTCAGGGATGTTAATCATTTGACAATTCGGCCTTTCCTGATTCAGGACTCGTCTCGAGTTCCTAAAAAACCCGTTTTCTATTTCTTCTCCGGTATCATCGGCATCCGGGAATGAACGACACCATGGCTTCAGCTTATCAGAAGGTAAAATCGCCTTATATTTTCATTTGGATGAGGATCCGCTGTACAAATCTTCCACCAAATATCGGTCGTTACCGATAACCTTTTGTATTATATGAGGGCCTCTGTATTTTGCATCCAATTTTCGGGACTCGCCACTAGCTGCTGGTATATTTTCGCTAACAACCAGTTCACCGACGGAATACTTTGTTGGTTGCTTATGCTTACCGTCGAACCTCAGCTTCCATTTAGCTCTTTCGTCATTTATGCGCTGAATAGCTTCTTCTCGCCAACAAGTCATTTTAATTTCCTTTGCTGGTTCTTGAAGAGCGTGATGCAATTTATTAGCTGTTATATTCGGAAATCAAAAATGAGACCATTTGGAGAGTACCCGGTTGTTGTGTTGACTTGGCTGTTTAGGGTCCACTGCAGTCTGCGTAACTCCTCGTCCCATCCCTTCGAATCTGCTTCGCTCGTGCGGAGAAAAGATAATATGCTCTGGTTAATGCATTCTACCTGGCCGTTGGCCCTTGGGGTACGAACAGCTGTTTTTATATGTTGAATGTTATTAACACTACAGTAGTCCTCAAAAGTTTTGGAAGTGTATGAAGTTCCTCGATCAGTAATCATCTTTTCTGGTAGTCCAAAAATCGTGGTAAGATCATTTAAGACGTTAATTACCGGATCGGTTTTGGTATTCCGAACCGCCTTTACTATGATGCATTTTGTGAATCGGTCAACGAACGCAACGATATGGGTATTCCCCTTTCGACTTTTAATAAAAGGTCCGAGGTGATCAGCATGCAAGATTTTGAAAGGGACAAAATCTCCACTCTCTTCGACATGAAGTTCACCTTCCTGTTGGCCTCCAGGCTTTCGATGATAGCAGCACTCGACGCAATTTGATAGGTACCCTTTTACGAAATTTTCTCATGCGAGGGAACCAATAAGTCGTGGCGATTCGGCTCAATGTTTTTTCGAGAGCAAAATGACCAGCATCATCATGACATGATTTCACAATTCTCCAGCGGGCCCCTTTAGGCACGAGCCAAAGCTCTTCCGTTCCAAAAACACGGAAAAGTCGGGAATTTTTCACTTTAAATTCCTTTTTCCATTTTTGTTTTTGGTCAGACTCCGCTTGCCCTTGCAGTACTTCGATGATAGTTTTGAGCTTCTCGTCTTGTCGTTGCATAGCTCCAAGCCAGTCTTCGGAAGAAATATCCACACGGAAAATCTTGTCGGCTACTGTAATTGCTTCTCTCGCAGATTCAACTGGCATCCGGCTCAATGCATCGATATGTGACATATGAGATCCTGCTCGGTGAACCGTTTGAAAATCATACTCCATTAGCTTTAGCCACCACCGGGCTACTCGTGCATTATTCGTGCATGTTTTCATTGATGATAAAACCGCGCAATCGGTCACCACGCGAAAAGGCTTACCAAGTAGGTATACTCGAAAACGCTCCAAAGTCTCCACTACCGCCAACATTTCCAATTCATAACTATGAAACCTAGCCTCTGTTTCACTACAATGACGGCTGAAGTAGAAAACCGGTCGCCAAATGTCATCTCCACCCTTTTGCAGCAGCATTCCAGACAGTCCTACCGAGCTAGCATCAGTGTGGACCTCATGTTCTCCTTTAAACTCGTACAGTGTTAAAATCGGCGGTTTAATAAGACTGTCCTTAAGGAAATTGTTCAATGGCATTGGTCTTGTCAACCCCAGGACGCATTCCGTTTTTATTGATGACATGGCCAAGAAAATCGATTTCCTGCTGCAGAAACTTGCATTTGTCTCTACGCAAAGTCAGTCCGACTGTACGAAGGATTTTTAGAAATTTGTGAAGGCGGTTGATTCCTTCTTCAATGTTCAAACTAGGAATAATGATATCGTCCAGATACACAATAATTTCTTCCTGTTTCATTTCTCTTGCGATTTGGTTCATAATGCCCTGGAAAACGGCAGGGGCGTTAACCAAGCCAAATGGAACCACATTATATTCATAATGACCGTCTCCGGTCGTGAAAGCAGTCAGATGTTTACTTTGCTCGTCAAGCTCAATTTGGTGATAACCGGAGAACAAGTCAAGAGACGAAAAATATTTGTTTCCGGCGAGTAAAGTTAATTGTTCCTCCACCAGTGGCATCGGGAACACTTCTTTGACGGTAATATTATTGAGTTCGCGAAAATCCACGCACATGCGATCCTCGCCATTCTTTTTCTTCACCACTACGATTGG
Source organism: Platycheirus albimanus (assembly GCA_916050605.2). Classification (NCBI taxonomy): domain Eukaryota; kingdom Metazoa; phylum Arthropoda; class Insecta; order Diptera; family Syrphidae; genus Platycheirus; species Platycheirus albimanus. The sequence goes on from OU696696.1 coordinate 190,574,414, forward strand.
TGATGCAAAGTTCGAACTACTATGTCTAATTATATCATGTTGCAATAACTCATCAATAATCTTACGTACCTTTTCCCGTTTTGCAAATGGGATATTATATGCTCGGCGATTTATTACCTTATCAGAATTTAACTTGATACACATTTTTTCCCGTTGTCTCTTCCGATCTGAGACTTCGAATTAGCAAAACAGTCCTGAAAGTCCAAAAGTATTTGGTTTAAATCGATAGGAAGCACCGAATCTTCCTTTTTTTCCACATTGATTTGATATACATCATTTCCGATTGAAACTTTCGCTTTAGAATCGCACAAAACATTATTTCCAATTAACACCGGTTGAATGAGTAAATCATCTCTTTCATTTAAGTCGATAGGAAGCACCGAATCTTCCTTTTTTCACATTGATTTGACATACACCATTTTCGATTGTTGTTTTCACTTTGGAATCACACAAGACATTATTACCAATTAGCACCGATTGAATGAGTAAATCATCGTCAACAACCAACAGTACCGCCCGGAGCTCCAAATCATCAACCGTCAAAACAACATTTATTTGGCTCGAACACTCATATTTACCGCCGAAAATACCGGAGAGCATTTTTCCCGAATATTGTGCTGAATCTTGAAAACGTGCTGCACAAGATTTTTGTATTAACGAAACGTCACTACCAGTGTCGATTAAAGCATTAAAAGTAACACCATTAATCTGTAAATCTTTTGCTATACACTTCTGTTGCGTGGTATTTATTGCACTAATGCGATTTTTTTCACAATTTTCCACTGTATGCCCCACTTTGTGTCTTTGTGACAACTTCCGCAACATGCTAATTTTGCAGGTTTTGGACAATTTTGCGAAATGTGCCCTTTTTCGAAACAATTGTAGCACTTTACTTTGTCAGTGGGTTGCTCGAATTTTGGCCGCGGAGCGTTTTCCTTAACCCGTTCAAATTTGGGCATTTGAACATAGTTTGACACATACCGACGAATTGCGAACAATAACTCATTTGCCGTTTGAAAAAAACCGGCTGCCAATGCCTAATGTAGTTGGCTCATATTTAATCCACGCAATGTATACCGCACTATTGATTCATCAGACAAATTACCTTTACGCGCGACAGCACAAACCCGAAAAAAAACTCTTCAGCTGTTTCACCACTTGCTCGATTTGTTTTTATGAGTCGCATATGGATGTCAGCTTCACTCTCAGCAACTGGAAAAGCTTCCAGTAGATCACATACAAACTCACTCCACGTACCATGCACAACTTGCAGACCATCCAACCACAACTTCGCTGGCCCCTTCAACTTCGCTTGCACAACATACAACAAGATTCTTTCATCCCAATTGTATGCCTGTTTAAGAATATTAACACGGCGAACGAATTGTTCCGCAGACAACGATGTCTCAGCGATCGAGTTAAATTCGGGCAACATCTCGATAATATCCTTAACATTCGGTTGACTGTGATTGTTGCTTTGCAAAGGAAAATGTCCCTCTCCGTGTGAGTCTGCAGCGGTGACGGTTGGCTGTACATGAGGGCAAATTTCCTACATAAGAACTGGAAAACGATGTTGGAATTCTTGGTGAGGGGTAGGTATTACAATTGGGCTGGAAAAAAGACGTTGGTGTAGGGACTGGTGTGTGATATGCTGTCGGTGAAAGCATATGGGTTTTGTTCCACACAAACGGTGTGCTATGCTGTATTTGTGGCTGGTTGGTATTGGTATATGCACTCGTCGGAATGAACGCGGTGGTTCTCGGCACGAAAACCGGTAGTGGTTGTTGATCATACATGTTGGGCTTAGGTATGGACGACGCCGACCCCGACGTTGGTACCGGTGGCACAAATACAGGCAATGCTTGTTGATCATATATGCATATGATATGGACGACGATATTGGTGGTGGCACATAACCCGAGTTTAAAGTGCTTGGGACCGATTGTACATAAACCGAATCACGTACGCCGCTCTGTACAAGTGTATTTTCCGTTTCAGCGGGGACCGTTATGCCCGGTACATTTGAAATCGGCTCGACACAGTTGAATTTTTCGATACGTAGTTGCCTTTTCAATTTTTGAAATTCACTTTCTAGTTTAGCGATCTTTTCACTTTCGTTTTCATCGAGTTGATATTTTACTAAACGTTTTATTAGATCCGATTTCGACCCCGTAGTCGAGACTTTTAAGGCGTCACACTTTTCGCGCAATGCAGACACGCTTAGGTCTTTAAAATTCGGCATTTTATCACGGATTCTTTTATCCCACTTCTGAACTTTGTCAGGCGACCTGAAAATGTTCCGTCTCTTTACAAAATAAAAAAATAACAATAAACGACAATTTATTGAACGCACTTTTATGTAAAAAAATAAGATCTTCTCCGTCTCGAATCATCGTATTAACTGACTGGTATATAAAAAAGAAAGACATAAGAAGAAGAAGGAAAAAGGGAAAGACAGATGACAAGGAAAGTAGGATGGGTAATAGAAAGAGAGGGTCGATGTCAGGGTCAGGGATGTTGATCATTTGACACAAGGATACCAATAGAAAAATATATATACCAAGAGTCTCATGCACAGCTGAGCGCCGGGAATCAGATTAACTTCAAGATACAGGGTTGTGTCTTAAAGTACCAAGTAGGAACTTATATGTTTTATCAGGTAAAAATGTTTAAGTCTCGTTTTTTTTTTATAAAAAAAAAATTAAAAATAAGAGAAATTGTATAAGCCGGGGAATAATTGTAGCGCAAGTGCTCTACCTTTTTAAATCTTTTGGTATGACAGGTTGACTTATGGCCTCGCCTATCCTTAACTTCGTATAAGTTGTTACCGATTACTTGACTTACTCGAACCTTAACAAATTTGGGACATAATTTGGCGCTCAGATGTTTTGTCGCGTCACTCAAGATATGATTTCTAGCATAGATCTCTTCTCCTACTTTGAACGTTATGTTTCTACTCCGGAGGTTGTAACTCTTCTCATATGCTTCGTGAGTCTTGGCTAATGCCTGCTTCAAGTATGAATGTATGATATTCATCCTAGTTTCACACCGGTCTACGTACAGTTTGACCTGAGTGTACATACCTGGCCAGTAGAATCTATCACGTAACCTATAAATTGTCTTCACCACACCACCATGCGAAGCACGCGGCGGATTGTGAGCCAACGAGATTAGAGATTCCGTCATCTCTGATGGGACCCACAACTTCCAAGTTAGATCGTCCGCCAAGGGATTACCAACCGCATGCTTAGTGCGTTTATAAACGTATCCTTCTCACACTTTGAGGTCAGGTTACCGCTCCTGTTCCTTCCTGATATGACTGATGATATCCAGATAACCTTCGGACTTAAAGGACGGATCCTGAAGATCGATGTGGAGTACCTCCGAGGCACCGATCAGTGGTAGGCATGAAAAGTAAGCTGACACTTTCAACTCATCGTCTTCATAAGCCCTTGACAGAGCGTCTGGCACGACATTCAAGGTTCCCTTTCTATGCTCTACCACAAAATCGAAACCTTGGAGTCGCATACTCCACCTCGCTAATCTTCCGGTTGGATCCTTCATAGTCATCAGCCATTTCAGGCTGGAATGATCAGTAATAACGCGAAAATGGTATCCCTCAACGTACGATCTGAACTTTTGGATACCTTCAAAAGCTGCTAAGCATTCGTGCTCTGTCACCGAATAGTTTCTCTGTGCAGCATTCAGTTTCCGGGAGAAGTAGTAAATAGGCTGCTCCACCCCGGATTCGTCTCGCTGCCAGAGTACACATCCGATGCCAGTCGCGGATGCGTCGCAGAGAATGATGAATTCTTTGGAGAAGTCTGGATTGACTAACACAGGCGCTGAAGTCAAAGCTTGCTTGATTTCCAGGAAAGCTTCAATAGCTTCTGGACTCATCTTAAAGGCTTTTCCTTTTTTCAATGTCTCGGTCAAGTGTGCGGCTAGGGTACTGAAATCGTTCACAAATTGCCGATACCAACCTGCAATACCGAGAAATCGGCGAACTTGGCGAGTTGTGGTTGGCAAAGGGAAGTTAGTGATTGCGGTGATCTTGTCTGGATCAGCTTTCAAGCAACCCTGACCGACCTTATAACCGAGATACTGAAGCTCATCAAAACAAAACTTCGACTTCTCGACGTTTGTCGTCAGTCCTGCATCAGCACTTTCCGACTATCTCCAGAGTCTCTAGATGCTCGTCGAAGTCCTTTGACACAACCAACAGATCGTCTAAGTAAACGAAGACTTGATTTCGTAATCCCGAGGGGATTACGCGACTCATCAGGTAGCTCAAACTTTGTGCCGCATTACATAGACCGAAGGGCCATGACCTTAAATTGGTACAATGGTCGGCCAGGTACCGTAAAAGCGGTCTTTTCCCTCGAACTTTGCTCCAGCGGTATCTGCCAAAACGCATCCTTCAGATCCACGCTAGAAATATAACGTGTTTCTGTCAGACGTGCCAGCAGCCCCTCAATATGCGGAATCGGACGTGCATCTTTCTGGGTTACGGAGTTCACCTTCCGAAAGTCCAAACACAATCGGTTCTTACCAGGTTTGCGTACAAGCACCACTGGGAAACTCCATGCGCTGGATTTTTCCTCGTTGACTCCTAACGAAAGCATGCGGTCCAACTCCGCATACATGAGAGTTTGTATCGCCGGAGATACGGGATAGTACCTCTGCCTTATAGGTACGGCATCACCCATATCTATGTAATGCTGTACTAGATTTGTCTTCCCGAGTCCATGGACTGCGAAAGAAGGAAATCTACGAACACTAGCTTCTAGTCGTTTAGACTCTTCATCATTCAACTTAATTTGGTTGGTGGGTCTCTCATCTGGCCCACTGGTCGTAATTCCTGAAAGACCCGCAATTACATTTGGTGCAATCTGGATTTTTTGCCAAAAGTCAACGCCTAAATACAGACGTTGGCTCAAAGATGGCACAATATAGAGATCTATATCTTTAGTTACTCCCTTGTACTGGATCTCCGTAGTGATCACTCCCACTATGGATTACTTGTGTCCATCGGCCGTGGACACGGTATTCTCTACCTTCCTTACCGTAACATTTTTGTCTTCCAAGTAGGGGACTATGTTGGTGCCTAAGCAACTAATGCTGGCCCCTGAATCGAGAAGACCTAGAAAGTTGTCACCAAATAGCCCAACCATCACATAAGGACGTGGGTCAGTTGATTCTCGACTTATAGTTGCTGACGCAATGTTACGGTAAGTAGTCCGCTTCCGATGGAAGCGCTCCCTTGTTCGTCGTATCCGTTTGGGTAATTCAGGGAAAGTAACTACTCTCCTACGCGCTTGGTTGTAATTGCGCAATCTCTCATGGAAAGGCTTACGGTATTATGGTTTAGATAATTCATTTCTAACATTCACTTTAGTATTCGGTTTGGGTTCTCTATTCAAAGTTGGGATTGTTCTACAATCATTAGTCTTATTACTCAATAATTCACTATGGTTCTTAATCGGTTTCAAAATTGTTACTTTTGGAAGCTCAAGAAGCTTTGTCGGCTTAGACACTTGAACTCCGGGTACGTCTAATCGGAGCAAACCCCCCCGGTTGATGGGTTGTTCCTCCTCTCGTTTCCCGCTAAACATTTCGGACAAGTCGTGCTATAGGCGTCAGCCAATCCGCAGCGGAAGCAAAATACTTTATCAATTGGTTTCGCACAATCGCGAAAACTATGGCCAAGAACTTGGCAATTCCAACATTTCTGCAGTTTACGATCCCTCTGGATCGCTTCGATACTCGTATTGGGCAATGCCACGGTTAAATCCTGACAGGGTTCTTCTACAATTTCGTTGACGAATCGCCTTGCAGGTGGACGTTGTGCGTTTGGCACAAAATTCGGACGTGTATTCTCATACTGAGATTGAGCTTTCTCAATAGCTCGACAATAGTAGGCTAGTTGCCTTAAACTGGACGGACTGTAAGTAATGAGGAGCTCGCTCATACGCCTACGGACATTTGTTTTAATAATTTCTATGAGCTCTTTCTCCGGTCTTGGAACGCGCATCCTGTTATTCAGGTGTAGAATAGCATCATAGAAATCGTTGAATGTCTCACCATTCATCATCTTGCGATCTGAGAGTTTCCTGAAGAGCTCCGCGTCACTTTCTAAACTGCGGTACTGTTCTACCAAAGCAGTTTTTAACTCTTCCCACGTAGTGTGCTTATTTCCTTTGAGGTACACCCAGTACAATGACTCTACAGAGCCCGACACGAAATGGTAATAGTTTGTGGTAATATCATACCACGGCACACCATAACTACATAGAACGCAATCGAGGCGGGACAAGAAGTCATCGACCGACATGTTCTTGCCGTCGAATTTTAATCCCCACTTGTGAAATGGGTGAACACGGTTCATTGAAGTCGCGTTCGAGAGAGGTGGCCTAGGAGGCAACGCAGTGGACTCGTCGTCGAAATTGAACGCGTTTAATCGCGTCATAAATTCATCTAGGTTCGAGCCGAGAGGCATTTGGGCTGGATTAATTTCCGGCAAAGGTGGTCCTCTAGTTGGCTCGTAATGAGGTGTAATTCTGTTTGCCTCCTCTTCATTGATTGGCCTATGTGCGGACTGAAAATGTCTGGAAGTGGTTGGTCCGGACTGGACATTAAGATTAACGACACGTGTAGTGTCTGGGTTGGCTACGTTAACTTGTCGCGTAACTTTTTGTGTTGAAGTCGCAGTTGGGGGAGCAGTTGGTCTAGGAGGAGCAGAAGCATGAGTAGACTTGACGGTGCGATTTTGAGGTAACTGTGCAACCTGATCGAGCAATAATGCATGACTCTTAGGCAGCTCTTCTGCCATAAATTGTCTATCATTGACTCTATGCAGATCAATAGTAGCGGAAACTACTTGCTGTATATACGCAGAATAATCGGCTGCATCTTTACGGAGTTGTTCTTCGGCTCTTGCCACTTCATCATCGTCTACTATTACACTCCTATTAACGGTATTATCTCCTGCTTGATTCTCGTCTTGACTGACTTCGTTGTCGGAGTGATCTTTAACAATATCGTTCTGGTTACGACCAGGTTTAGGTTTTGATCCCCCAGGAGCCATTGCTACAAAATCTTTGTATTTCGACAAATATGTGCTCCTAACTGCTCGTTTACGTCTTGAGCCGTTCATTCAATCGCAACAAAAAGGAAATCGGATAAGCCGCGACAAACGCGTCAATCAAGGGCTCAAAAAAAAAGATAATTATATTGTAGCCCGTGAGAAATTCCTCGAACGGATACTACTCAAGAAATACAACTATAAAAGGGTCAAAAATGAGTATGAAAAGTTTCAAGTATACCGTAAGCAATTGCTTCTAACGGATATTGTTATCGCGGTTCGCTATAAGTTCGTAGATCCGGTGGATAAAGGAATTCAAATAGTCCGTGAGAGAGATCCTCAGACGGATACTACTTGGGTAAATTGATAAGTCAAAAAGAGAAAAGTTTCAAATATGCCGTGAGTAATATCTTCAACGGATATTCGTCAATCAAGCAATCAAAAAAAAAAAAATATAAGCAAAATTTATGTAAATCTAGAAGTGCTTAATTCTAATGGTTAGTATGTATGTAGATGATTTCGTTGATT